>OY998178.1:135837354-137089197 GCA_963921935.1 Galeruca laticollis | reverse complement strand
AACAGTATGGGTAACATATTAGGATTTTCTGCAAAAATACTCGAACCCAAACGATGGCACTCTTCAGATCTACCCGTCAAAATTATAAAAGTATCTAGCATACGTTTCGAATGTAACATTACCACTGGAGCCTTCGACGCAAACAGACCTGCTCATACTATTTACGAATTGGTCATAAAAGTAGATCCTGGGTACGCCATTGACGAAACTCCACATAATCTACTTTATTTGCCCGTTATACCACAACGTGAAATAACCAACGTTACTGTGTTGGCTGTAGACCAAGACGGACGACCCATAACTTTCGTGGTGAAAAGAGTACCTTGGTGTTGGAGCTTAGAGCGAGGAGCAACAGATGGGATTGATAATTAATCATAAAAGACATTCCGACGCACATTCAAAGTCATTAGTTACGCGGCAACCTTCAAAGCAGCAGCAGCTTACATTTGCCAACAAATTGTTCTTGCAGTCTTTAGGCTTTTTGTTGAAAGAGAAACAACAACAACAACAATGACGACCATGTATGGAAAACGTTCTCGTATGAACGATATGCCACCAATGTTTGATATTTACCGTAAGGCGCAAATTGACGAGTCAATCCGCAAAGCTGAATATAGAACATATGCACCGTTCATCAAATCATTCAGTTGCAGTGATATTGTAGAATTTAGCATCAATCAAGTTGATTCGTTTTTTGCCATGAACGAAACTTTGTTGTGCATTAAAGGGACACTCGATGTACAAGGAGCCGGTGACGTAAAACTGGCTAATAATGTTGGTGCTTTCCTTTTCGATTCGTGTACATACAGTGAAAGTGCAAGAGAAATGGAAACGGTTCGAGATCCTGGAATCGTGAGCGCGGTACGTGCCATGACTTGCTACAATCAAGAAGATTCTAATCATATGGCTATAGCAGGTTGGAATTATCCCAAAGACCCTCTCCTAAATACCATAGACAAATCATTCAACCTACAAATTCCTCTCAAACATATTTTCAAAATTTTCAATGACTTTCCTATGATTACGTGTGGACGACAAACAATACGTTTAGTTCGAGCTCGAAACGATAATGACTGTGTTTTTATTACGGAAAAAACCGTTGCTGGTGTGACTTCCAATACAACCGTTAACATTAAAATTACCGACATTGAATTAAAAATCAAGCATATCTATCCTAACGATGATATTAAGTTGGAACTTATGAAGGCCATTCAAAAGGATCGGTCAATAGTTATCCCGTTTAGAAAGTGGAAGATACACGAACTACCGGCAATTACCAGAAATGCTAAACGTGAAGTTTGGGCTGTTAAAACTACAACCTCAGTCGAACGACCTCGTTATGTTATTGTTTTCTTTCAAACCAACAAACGTGACGACGGCAAAGCTGATCCCACTCTGTTCGATAATGCAGACATTCAAAGTATGTCTATCGTTAAATGGTGAATATTTTCCCAATTAAAGAATGCAGTTGGACTTTAGTAGAAACGACTATAATGAAGCCTATTTCAACTATACCGAATTTTATCCTAGCTATATGAATTCAACACAGAAGCGACCTCTCTTGCATTATTCCTCTTTTAAGAGACGCGCCTTGTTTGTTATCGATTGCTCGAAACAAGAAGAAAGCATAAAGGCATCTACTGTCGATGTAAAACTTGACATTGAAGCAAACATTGGCTTTCCCGAAAACACCAAAGTATATTGTATCATAATTCACGACTGCGTAATGGAGTATTTCCCTCTCACCGAAATAGTCAAGACTCTAAATTGAAGTGTGTGTTGCCGCTGCAAGTCAGTATTCAAACAGTCTTCATCATGAGAATAGCATTCGTAGACATTCAGGGGTTCGTTATAGATGGTATGTTTGTTGCTAAAGAACTTACAATCGAAATTGGATTTAAACAGACTCATTACATATTTTCACCACCTCAATCAATTGCTACGTTGAGCAACAAAGATAAGAAGACTGTGTCACACTTGGAGAAGAATGTGCATGGTATTCGATACTCTTCGGGTGATATTGAGTACTCCAAATTAGATGATATATTGGAAAATAAGCTATTGTATGCTGCAGACTTCATATACGTACGCGGACAACAAAAAGCAGAATTTCTGCTAAAGAAATGCCATATATTCAATGTGTTTCCACATATTATTGACGTTTGCAACTTTGACGGTACATCATGTGCTACTGAAAACTTTGAACGTGATCCAAATCCCTGTCACACCACTGGACGGTACTCCTGCACACAAATAAACGTAGAGCATCTCCGACGCTGGTTTTTTAATAGTGTATTACCTTTGTAAATATTGTATATTAATAATAATATTAAATTGATTTTTGAAATGAATGACATTTTTTTATTAAAACACCTTGTATCTGCTCAATATCTATTTATCGATCATAAATTACATTACACTTGCTTGTTTAAGTTTAACAATTTTTAATAAAATTTTAAAATAACAAATATTAATGCTATACATGTCATCTTTCATGTTGTAGAGCATGGAGGGTTATGTTGGTCATATTGAACACTTGTAGGTTGGATTCGGTTCAATGGATATGTTGACGTTTGTGGCGTCTGACGCCTAAATATGTGATCTAAGGCACTTGCAATCTCCTGTTGTTGTTCCCCGTTTTTCAATTCTTCAGGTATCCAATTTATCGTAAGCTTATCCCATATTCTTTGACCTGAGTCAGCTAGACATAGGTTTTCAATTTGATTCATAACCTTTCTTTTATTTTCATAAAAAGTAACGTCCCTATTCAATTGATTTATTTTTATTAGATATTCCTCAATTCGATGTCTATACTCTGCGAAAGACATACTGCGACTAAGTATCGAACGCTCTAGATTAAATGATATAAAATATTCTACCACACTTGTATATGAATTGGATGAAAATCCACCATTTGCAGCCTTGACACCAAAATTGTTTTTATCACAAGATCAATCCATATTTTAACCTCATGTTAACATTTCATAATGGATGATAAATAAAAGAATATTATTTAATTAACTTGTTTTTTTAATTTATGTACTACAAACCGTTGAGTAAAAATTATATTGTATTATTACCTTAACCATTTTAAGTAAGTTATATATAATAATAATCACTAATAATATCAATACAATATATGTTAAAATGTACAATTTATAGACTTTTTCGCTTATGTTTGCATTTTACACAGAAATATCATCTAAAATCACTTTCTGCCATTGGGTTTGATCACCTTCAGAATTGTCATTAAATATTATTTTTAATTTGTAACTGAAATATGATAAATTCGTTTCGACCATTATTTGTTTTTGTTATACTTAACAAATTCCATGTTGTACGATTACACTCTTCTTTTGTATTTTTCATATCAAAACATATTGCAACATGTTTCACATCTTCTGGTACATTTGTGTACAGCATATTATTTGAAACGGCAACCAAAATAATAAAGTTCAATTTTAAGAAAGTCATTCTTTTTAGATTTGAGCTACCTTCTTCTTCTTCTGATGACGTCGTAAGACTGACGGTCTAATAATTATTGTATTCTAATATTAGGCCTGATCTCGTTGTCGAGGTAATAAATAATTGAATAAGTCTCTTTCATCTAACGGGTCTAATTCTTGTAACCAATTATCTATATATTCTGGAAATTTTCTCAGTGGTCTTGTTTGATTACATTCAGCCGTACATAAACCAATTATTAATTTTTGTTTACAATTCCAAATTTTTTGTAGTTTAAAAGTTTTACGTAACACTTTTCTACAAACTAAACAAACTATTGTTTCAAAAATTTCATACACAGGTGGATCAAATAGATTATTCATTTTGCAAACAATATTAATAATTATTTAATTTATTGATTTTTTTTGTTTATGTTTACATATACATTTTTTTATTAGGTTTGATTATCTTCAGAATGATTCTTCGTATCTATTTTTTGAACACATCAGCTTCCAATAAACAACAAGTTAGACAATTTTGAATGATGCCGCCGGATTAGGTTTACTCCTTCAAAATAGTTTATAAATGGTTTGTACGTCTTTGTCACCCTCTGTGGAAGGAATATTATTTCTTTTTTCCAGCTCCAACAACACAGTTTCCTCAAATTTGCTATGCTCCAATTTCGCCTAAATAATTTTCTTGGGTTCACCCAATATTAGGTCGTTTATTTTTGTTATGGGTTTCGGGTAACTGAATTTCAATAATTTCGAATGATGCCGCCGGATTCGGTTTACCAATTTCCACTGCCCCTCTATATACAAAAGCGTATTTTCCCCCTTCAAAATACTTTATAAATGGTTTGTACGTCTTTGTCACCCTCTGCGGAAGGAATATTATTTCTTTTTCCAGCTCCAACAACACAGTTTCCCCAAATTTGCTATTCACCAATTTCGCCGAAATAATTTTCTTACGTTCACCTAATATTAAGTCGTTTATTTTTGTTATGGGTTTCGGATCTTTTTCTAGAAGAGAAGAAGAATTTATCGCTTTTAAATCCATTACACTAAAAATAATAATTATATAATTAAATCACCAATCATTCTAAGTAAAATAAATGAAAATGTCATTCTTACCTGTTGATTATTGGAAGCTGCTGATGCGTTCAAAAAATAGACACGGAGAATGAATTTCAAATTAGAATTCTGGCCTTAAATACTAAATGAATCTAATATTTTTTTCAAATTTTAAGGCGTTACCTTTAAGAATTCTGGCCTTAAATACTAAATGAATCTAATATTTTTTTCAAATTTTAAGGCGTTACCTTTAAGAGAGTATAATTACCTTGAACAAAATGCATCGGCATATATCTAAGTATTGCATTTTTATAGAATAATAATTAATAAATGCACACATACTTTCCACTATCGCGTAAAACTCTCGCTTCGAGGGCCTCAGGCTGAACAGGTAGGTCATTGCATTGAATTAAATTATCTTTTGAATTTATACAGGGTAGCCATACCAAAATATGGGGATTTATTATATACGGAGTGTTGAATAACCTAGAAGGAACATTGTTACACTACTCTTGTTCACAGATATTAGATGCTCGTATGATATATTTCTCTCCGATAATTCTTGAACTAAAACACTTGTAGTTAGCACTGTTGTATTTCGCGTCGAGTTGTGAAACGATAGATGTCCCGTCAGCCGAATTCATTACCTTATATGGTATCGTTACATCGAACCGTCATCGGACGATCGACTACGTCCTAATGCTGAATTGCACTATTGGACACCGCATAGTTTCAGTATACATATTTTAGAATCAGAATGATTATAGGCTTGATATTGTTAACTTCAATAAATATATTATTAATGTGTAATTATTGTGAATAAATTTTAAAAAAAGTAAAGTTTTAAGTTGAAAACATAAAGTGGCGCAGTCAGTAGGATTCCAAAAGGATTCTCATTGCGTATTATCCTTCAGTTTCTACTGTTTATTTGGAAGAACCTTCATCGCGAAAGTTTCCAAATTTTGAACAATCCGAAGAAGTGCAAGTAAGCGTTTGAGAAGGTTACGGTGCCAATCCAGAGAGTGCAGTCCATCGAGGATCAATGAAAATGATCGCAATTTTACTGTAAGTTGCTCATATTATTTATCCTATTATCTTTCTTAGCCTATGTCATTCTCCTCATCTGAAGATTCCATAGTGGAAAGCGACAGTGCGCTTAATATTAGTATTGAATCAAATTTTAATTCTTCTGACGAAAAAAAAGAAAGTTCAGTATTAGAAGTTAGTTCTCTTTTAAATAATTTAAGCATTGAAGAAAATTTTAAATCTGATAGTCAATCAAATTCAACAATGTCTGTTCCCAAATTTTAAATTAAATTATTAGAAATTGTACCAAAATTTGGTGGTAATCCGCTTGAATTAGCGTCTTTCTTAGAGACGAGTAACACTTTAATTAAAATTTATTGGGATCCAAATCCCGCAAATACCAATTGCGTTCAAAACATTAGTTTAATTTTCGGAATATATGGAAAATTAGTTGGAAACGCGAGAGAAGTTTACAGTATTTGCATAAACAAAGATTGGGAAACAGTTAAAAGCACTCTGGTAGCTCACTTCGGTGACCAAAGGGACGAAAACGAATTACTCTTTGATCTAGATCAGTTGAGAAAAACTTCTAACGAACCTGCTCTTAATTTTTACACTAGAGTAATGTCTAATTTGAGTGCTCTTCATAATTACGTTGATTGTCATGAAACTGGTCAAGCTGGTGCAACCGTAAAGAAAAATTGTTACAATACACATGCATCAAAATCAAACTAATTTTAATGTCCCTAACTTCGGTCAAAATTTAATGCCAAAACAAAATTTTTCAAATCCATTTCCTCGGACCAATCAATGTTCAACCCAGATTAATCCCACATAGATTCCCGACGAATAGACAAGTTTTCAGTTCTCAACAACTTTCAAGAGCACCGAATAATGTGTGGAAACCTAATTCAAATTTCCGTCAGCCCAAACCAACTCCTATGAGTGGCATCTCGTCAAATACATTTAACAGATCCAACTTTAATCGAAACCAAAATCGATTTGCACTTCCACCTCCACAACAATACCAACCCCAACCATCACAACCCAGATTTACTTCTGAAGAACTGCACAATGTCGACCAAACGCAATATTATGACTATTATCAATCAAACACTCCTTACTACCCTTATGAAAATAACATGCTTGACCAAGATAACGTTTACGACCAAAATTGTATTCCTCCCTATGAATTTAATGACTATGTAGACACCACAAATTCAATATCTGACAATCCCTACAAAGCAGCGACGAACAAAATTTTCAACACACTCCCGAACCAACAAATCAGACGTAGAAATTTTTTCAATTTATGACAAGAAAGATCTTCCTTACATAATAATTTCTGATCCTCCCTCAAAATTACTGATAGTTACCGGAGCTTCAAAGTAATTTATAAACCCCGAAATTACTGAAAATTATTTCCCAAATTATATCTATAAAGAACCAATTACCATCAGCTCAGTCTACCAAACAACTACTAGAGATTTTTGCGCTAAAACTCTAGCTTTACGCGAATTCAATTCAGATAAAATCATGAAATTTCATCTATTTAAATTTCACCATTTCTTTGACGGCTTGATAGGTTACGAAACTTTAAAGGATTTAGAAGTACATATCGATCTAAAAAATTCACTTTTAAAAACACAAAACGCAAGCCTACCATTATCTCACTACTTATCTAAAGGCAAACTTCTATTTTTCGTTCATGTTGAACCCAATTCCATAGAAACCGTAAAAATACCTGTCAATATACCAAATGGTACTGTTAGAATTTCATACACTGAACTATCTAGTTGTAGTATCAAAGAAGGTGTCACTTTCTCAAAAAATGGATATGCCTCAGTTGATATTATAAATACCTCCGAAAATGTTCAAGATGTCTTTCTGTACAAACCCACAGTTGTAGAACCTTTTGAAGACAATTACCAAATTTCTGTTCAAAGCCCCGCCGACGATCATCCCTATAATTTCGACATTGTCCCACGCATTCGAACTTATCATTTAAATTCGAAATTAAAAAACTCTGTTAACAATTTCGTGATATATTACATAAAGAAAATTCACCCCCATCCCTTACCAACCAAGTCAAATATAAAATAAAAACTACAGACGAACTTCCAGTCTATACTGTCATATCGATACCCCTACATCCATAAACCTGAAGTCGAACGTCCAATTAACGATATGCTGCAAAAAGGGATTATTAGACCTAGCGAATCACCTTGGCCAACCCATATGGTTGTTCCCAAAAAAGCTGATGCATCTGAAAGAAGAAAATGGCGCATCGTCGTTGATTACCGAAAAATCAAATAAAAAAACCATTGACGATCGCTATGCCATTCCAAACATAACTGACATACTTGACAAACTTGGACGCTGTTATTATTTCATCACCTTAGATTTAGCCAGTGGATTTCATCAAATTGAAATGCATTCCGACGATGTTAAGAAAGCCGCTTCCAACGTTGAAAATGGTCATTTCGAATACGTCAGAATGCCTTTCGGATTAAAGAACGCCTCTGCAACCTTTCAGAGGGTCATGGATAATGTACTAAAAGAACTCCGTAATAAAATTTGTTTCGTCTATATGGACGACGTAATTGTCTTCTCAAGCTCACTCCAAGAACATATTAATAATTCAAAAAGTGTTTTCCAAAAGCTTTGTGAGAGTAACCTCAAGGTTCAACTCGATAAATCTGAATTTCTTAGAAAATAAGTATCATTTCTAGGTCATATAATCACCCCTCAAGGCATCAAACCCAATCCTGATAAAGTAAAAGCTATTACCAACTACCCCTTATCGAAAACCGCGAAAGACATAAAAGCTTTCTTAGGCCATTTCGGGTACTACAGAAAGTTTATAAAAATTTTTGCCAAATTAACCAAACCCTTTACAAGCTGTTTAAAAAAGGCGCTAACATCAATATACTTGACCCGATTTACATAAAGACATTCGAAAATTGCAAGTTTCTTTTAATCAATGAACCCATTCTCATCTACCCCGATTTCACCAAAGAATTCATTTTGACCACAGATACAAGTAATTTCGCAATAGGACCAATCGGTGGAGACAAAGCTATAGCATATGCTTCTCGTACACTTAACGCTGCTGAACAAAATTATTCAACAATTGAAAAAGAGTTGTTAGCAATAGCTTGGGGTATAAAACATTTCCGGCCATATCTTTTCGGCAATAAATTCAAAATCGTCACCGACCATAAACCTCTACAATGGCTAATGTCTCTAAAGGAACCAAATTCCCGACTTGTCCGTTGGAGACTGCACTTAGAGGAATTTGACTACGAAATCGTATAGAAAAAGGTTCTTGCAACACGAATGCGGATGCCCTTTCCCATGTCGAAATTTATCCAATAGATAACGAAAATAATTCAGGCTCTGATCTACCGCCAATTTTTCAATATATGAAAGAATTTAATAAAACTAACGCTACAACCAAATCAGACTCTCAATCTCTCGTTCCCGAAATAGATTCAAATGACAAAAATGACGATCAAACAATACACACTAGTTTAGAAAACCTTTAAAAGCTCTGCATTTATCTTAATCAAATCAAATATTATACTACATGACGTTAAAATCGAATCTGAACAACAAAAACTTATAAAACAACAACACGAAGGCATTACAAATCACAGGAGAATTCACGAGACTGCTAACACCAACTAAAAACCAACTAGAAACCAGTCGAAACGTTACACATAGACACTTTTAAATTTGACAAAACAATTACCATGACAGTATGTGACAGTTTTAGTAGATTTGGACAAGCTTACATAATTCCAACATTATCTGCGATTCACATCTATTAGTTATTATTACAATTCATTTCTACGTATAAAATCCCAGAAAACATTGTATTTGATAATGGCACAGAATTTACTCAATCCACTCTCAAAGGCTTTGCTAAATTATATGGTATTAACTGGCATTATACTCTTCCAAATAATCCTAATAGCAATGCAATCGTAGGAAGATTTCATTCTACAATATTAGAACACATGAGAACATTATCCCTAACGAATCCAAAATTAAACCCATTCGAAAAACTGAGATTGTCCATTTTGAGATACAATAACTCAATTCACTCTGTCACCAAACATAAGCCTAGTGACCATCTTCACTCGAAAGATCCCATCGAAATCGACGACGAAGCTCAACCAGATAACATTCAATTAAATGAACATAAAGAAATTATGAAACAATTGACAGAATACATACCGACACTAGTAACAAAAAACTAAAAAATATCGAAAAATTAATCGAAAAACGTACAGATCCCCCAGACATTCCCCCTGGCACTACCCTTTATAAGAAACAATCGGAACGACAATCTAAAACTAAACCTCCATATAAACCCGAACACATTTCGACATCAAAAGATATTACAGTAACGACTTACAAAAACAACTATTTAAACCAGTAAGAAAACTAATTAATGTAACTTCACAGGACGTTGACTCTTCAGACAGTGACGAACCAGAAGATACAGACTAAATCCTTGAAAAGTAATCCCGGCATCCTATCTTTCGAACTAGGACCAGCTAGGGTAAACATCGCTTCCTATACATTTTTACACTATATCCCTACAAACCCCATACGAAATCAAATTACAAATCTAAGTTTACAATATTACTCATTAAACAACTTATTTAATAAGACGAACCATATTCATGAACATTCCTTGAGAAATGTTTATAAACAATTGCAATTTGAAGTTAATAGTATAAATGTTAAAATGAACTCCATATTTCCATCTAATCGAATTAAAAGAGGAATAATTAACCCTCTTGGCTCGCTAGTACAACTCGTTATTGGCAATATGGACCAAGAAGATGCTAACAAAATATACGCAAGTATTAGCGAACGGCAAAATGATCAAAATAAAATCATTAGAGAAGTAAATTCACAAATAACTCTTAACAAAAATCTTATGGATAGCGTTAATGAATCAATATCAATAATTTCAAATAATCAGCTTCTAATATCCAACAAAACTAATGAATTAGGAAAAGGACTCAACGAAACATCTTATGATTATTCACACTATATAGAATTTCAAGAAATTTTTAGTGAAATAAAAATTAACTTGGACTCTATGTCCAGCTTTCTTAACGATATCGAAAATGCAGTAAGTTTTGCCAGTTTAGGTGTTCTGCATCAAAGCGTAATCTCATGTAAGGATCTTAAAGAAATAGTCCAAATTTTATATAACACAAACACATATGATCAATTATTCAATGAAAACCAAATATTAAAATATTATGCTATTGTTAATACTAAAGTTTATTATGATAAAGATAAAATAATATTTTCACTAGAATTTCCACTGGTCCATCCAGATGTTTTTACCTACTACCACTTGTATTCCGTACCTAATATAAATACCACTGTCCTTATTCCTCCTTCTACTTACCTAATTATGAGCAACAACCAATATTAGTATCAAGAAGAAGAATGCATCGATCTCCAATCCGTCTACTACTGTAAACCCAACAGGCTACAAGTAACCAGAGAAACAAAAGACTGCATCACATCTCTCCTCTCAGTCACATCATCGCCGGAGAATTGCCAACAAATCGCTGTAAAAGTCTCCGAACCAATAATAGAAGAAATTAACGAAAGCCATTACATTGTAATATTCCCAGACTCACAGAAAATACAAACAAATTGTGAAGAAACAGGAGTTTCAGTCTTACAAGGAAGCTACTTATTAACAATCCCAGCAAGATGCTCTATAGCTACTACAAAATACACATATAAAAACGAAAAAGGATATCATCTATAGCTCTCGAAGGAATCCAGGAAGTATCACTTCCAATTTTGAATATCCAAGAAATTCAGGTAAAGAAAATCAACTTAGACAAACTTCATAAAATATAACTTCAAGAAAACAATGCCAATCAGCTTGATGAACTGAAATGCCTGTGACCTTTTCTCGAATTGCTATCATAGTCTAGTCGACAAGTTGAAAATGGTACAAAATAGAGATACTGCTCTTAAAATTATGTGCGATAGCTCATTGGATTCGGAATGACGCCTAGAAAAATGTGCTAAAAGCGTGTAATAGCACATAAAAAATTGCAAAAGTTATAAACAATTAAAGATGAAAAAAAATGGCATTTTGTTGTTTACCAAAATTTCATAAACTATTAATATTTAAGAAATTTCAAAAGATTCTGAAAGAGGAGGAAATTTCCAATAAAAAACTCCTAACTCCCGGAACTCTATCTCCATTATTTATAATTTTAATTTACATTAATTAATTTATTTAAGGTATTGAATATTTTTTTTTTGGAAAAAATTATGGTGTATTTTGAACACTATAAATAATTTATTCCCGTTGGAAATTTTACTTAAAGCTAATTTTTAACAAGTTAAACAATTGTTAACTAACAAAATTTTCTTGAACTTCAGTCTTAATTGTAAGTGAAAAAAATATTTAAATAATAGTTGTAAAAAATTTTCGCTTCGTAGAGCCTTTCTTACCCACATACTTAATAAGATCGTGCCATAAAAGTTAAAAAAATATTTATACTTTGTTAATAATAATTTTTTTTATTTGAACAAAAACTGAATCCAAGTAATGTTGTTATTGTTGTTAATTATTATGAACAAAGTATAAATATTTGTTTAACTTTTATGGCACAATCTTGTTAAGTATGTGGGTAAGAGAGGCTCTACGAAGCGAAAATTTTTTACAACTATTATTTAAACATTTTTTTTCACTTACAATTAAGACTGAAGTTCAAGAAAATTTTGTTAGTTAAAAATTGTTTAACTTGCTGAAAAATTAACTTTAAGTAAAATTTCCAACGGGAATAAATTATTTATAGTGTTCAGAATACACCATAATTTTTTCAAATTAAAAAAAAATATTCAATACCTTAAATAAATTAATTAATGTGCCGTACTCTCTTTTGACGCAATCTAAAAATGTCGCGCGCAGTCCTATTTTTAGCGTTAAATTAAAATTATAAATAATGGAGATAGAGTTCCGGGAGTTTTTCATATGAAATTTCCTCCTCTTTCAGAATCTTTTTTTGAAATTTCTTAAATATTAATAGTTTATGAAATATTGGCAAAAAACGAAAAGCCATTTTTTTTCATCTTTAATTGTTTATAACTTTTGCAATTTTTTATGTGCTAATACACGCTTTTAGCACATTTTTCTAGGCGTCATTCCGAATCCAATGAGCTATCGCACATAATTTTAAGAGCAGTATCTCTATTTTGTACCATTTTCAACTTGTCGACTAGACTATCAGCTCAAGTACCATAATCTGCATACTTCTAATCTGTTATTTCCTATTTAAATATAGAAACCTGATGAGAAAGGGTTTTCAGCATAAAAAGAAGCCTACCAACATCGACCCAACTCAAGTGGTTCCACCCTCGCTACACCCGTGAGTTTCCTTTGGGGATGGAGGAGTTATGAAACGATAGATGTCCCGTCAGCCGAATTCATTACCTTATATGGTATCGTTACATCGAACCATCATCGGATGATCGACTACGTCATAATGCTGAATTGCACTATTGGACACCGCATAGTTTCAGTATACATATTTTAGAATCAGAATGATTATAGACTTGATATTGTTAACTTCAATAAATATATTATTAATGTGTAATTATTGTAATTAAATAAAATTTTCAAAAAAGTAAAGTTTTAAGTTGAAAACATAAAGGACGTAACACGATAGATATCTTTATACTTTTAGGTGAAATCGTAATATTTCTGGTTTGGTATTAAGTTTAGTTTTGAGTTGATTAGTTTAAACTTTCATTCTGACCGGAAGATTCACTTAGTTGTTAAGATACTTGTTACACTGTGAAATGCGTCCGTTTCGGACACAATATGTTTTATCACTGTTTGGACGAGAGATAATTCACTACTCTTTATCGGGCGAGAGACATTGTACTACTGACTGTTTTGCTCGGGAATTCGTCTTTTGATTACAAGGTAAAAGAAAGTAGAAATGTTCATTTTGCGACAGTGCTTTATTGAAAAGAAAACCATTTGTAATTTAGATCTGGATGTCGTAAAAGAAAAGTTTCTTCTTTTTATAATATTCAGGTCGACACTTGAGATCTCGACGTCGGGTAAATTGCCCATTGACGATAAGGATAAGTTATGTCAGAATAGGGGATGTAATCTTACCCATAATTGAAAGTTTCTATTCATTGTCACAAAGCCATAAATAGTCTTGGTGTGAGGTAAATTATTTACGTCTACCATTGTGGATTTTAGAAAAGTCTCTAATCCTTCCTTATTAATAGATTTTTAGAACCAGTTAGATATTTTAAGTGCCTTTTGGTTCATGTAGAGATGATATCTCTCTTTGGTTCTATACATTTGTGCCATAATTACATATTGAGAGAGAAAGTTTTCGTGATATATACTACTCGTCAAATCGCAACAAAGAAATTATATCAATTTAATAATTTTATAACTTCCTGCTATTTGTAATTAAATAAGAAAATTAGCGATGAAGGAAATAAGAGATCAATCTATTCTCTAAATTGAATAAAATTTAATCTACATATAGTTAATGGTAATAAATTTATTGTCAAATTAAATATTCTCATTCATACGAAAAGTTGTAAATTTTTCTTGGAAAATCGACTTTTTGGAATAATTTCTATATTGAACAACAGTAAATTCCGAACACAGCAGTATACTTTTTTAAAATTTTTTATCACAGAATAGCTACGAAAATTGAGGTAGGTAACCAAGGACAAATCAAAGAGGAAGACCAAGAAGACAATAGATTGACCAGATAAATGAAATACGATGAAATAAAGGGAAAACTCTGGATTACTGGAAGATATAAAAATACTTGCCAGGAACAGAAAGGCACGCGAAAATTGGTGGAAGGGGAGATGGAGTCCCAATACGGCGGCTGAATAGGCATAAGGATAAGATAAGAAGAAAATTTTTATATATTGGGAAAGTATTTTTTCAAAATTAGAAATGTATTTATACAGCGTAAGTAGTATTTGGCCCTTTAAGAGGGGCGTCCTCATAGGTATATAAACCTAAAAACCTACACAATACTAGTTACTTATCTAGAAATTATTTGGTTCAAAATATTTACGATAGATGTCGATAGTAGTACTGAATCGGCTTTTACTTATTCAACATATTTTCTCTCTGTCTTTCCACTATTGACGGTTCAAAGAAACGCATCTCTGGATTAGCTGGATGTTTTGGTTTCAAATATTTCAACTTTTTCTGAGCACAGAAACCTTATCTCTGTTTTTTAGGTTGTATCCAAACAAAACTTGCTGACATAAGTTTTTCCATGTGAGTGTAGATTTTTGATTATTTAAGCGTTTCATAAGTGTTTTTGAAAGGAATAAAGTGTTAAAAAGTAAGTAATCGTATCTACCCGATATCAAAAATTAAAGTTACGATAATGTACACAATCCTGCAATCCGTATTTTTAATTTTAAAAGCTATGTTTGAGGTTATGTTAACTGGATTACTTGATTAATGTGAAAATATAAGATAAATAATACTGATTGTTTGTTCCAGTATTATCAAAACATCTTTCAACATTCTCTTGAAACCCTGTTTTAATGATAATATGGGTTTGTTAGCGAAAAATGCTTAATTGAAGTGAAGTGGCCTTTCAAGTATCTGAAGGAAGAAAAATTAAAACCGCTCTCAAAAAACAAGAATTAGATAATTCATTTTGATGAAAATATCATATTGAAAAATATAACTATTATCACCAGATACAAGGTGCATTACATATTGCATGAAAGGACACGTGGTATTTCATAATATGTATATTGTAATATATTGATCTGATCTTCGTTGAGGTTTTTTTTCAGTTGATTTTGTCAATGTCAAGTTGTTAAAAGTCGAATAAAGCCTATTTCAGTTCAGGTTTATTTACTACAATTTATTCGACTTTTTTTTGATTCTACATAAGATGGATAAACTACTCAGACCAGAAAGGTTAGAAGTAGAACCAAGCTCTAGTACTGCCGCTCAACAGTGAACACATTGGATTCGGTCATTCGAGAATTTTATTGAAGCTGTCAATGCAACAGAAAGCAATAAGCAACTGAATATCCTAATTAACTATGTCAGTCCCACTATTTATGGATTTATCAGTGAATGTTCAACCTATGATGAAGCACTCGCAATCTTGAAAAAGATCTATGTCAAACCACGCAATGAAATTTTTGCTCGATACTCCCTTGCAACAAGGCGTCAACAAGTTAGTGAGTATATTGACCAATACTTACAAGTTCTGAAGGCAATGAGCAAAGAATGTAATTTTAAATCTGTATCTGCCAACGAAAACAAAAATGATTACATAAGAGATTCGTTCATCAGTGGTCTCAGTTCTCCTCACATCAGACAACAGCATCTGGAAAATAATATACTAACCTTACAAGATGCTTTCGACAAAGCCAGAGCTCTTGAAATGGCTCATTATCATTCAGAGGCTTATGTATCTTCATATGGATCCTTTAATGCAGCAGCTAATATGAATACAGACAATCGCTCTGAACAAATTCAAGAATGTTCCGATCAACCAACTACTTCCGCAATTTCTTCTAAGTGTTTCTTTTGCGGATTTGATTATCATTCTCGTGATATGTGTCCAGCTAGAAATTGCAACTGCCATGGATGCGGGAAGAAGGGACATTTTTCAAAAGTCTGTAAATCTCGAGGCAGTTCAGCAAAATCCACCAAATACTCAACCAAACAGACATCATCAACAGTCCTGGCTACAATTTCAGCTGCATCCCCAGCTTGCCTGTCAAGAACAATCCTTCAAATTGAGGTTAATGGAATTATGACGGATGCGTTGATTGATACAGGAAGTTCGGATAGTTTCATAAATAGTAAAATAGAACGAGTAAGAAAAATGAAGATATTTCCTTCCTCATGTAATGTAGCCATGGCCTCTACGTCTAAAGTGTCTCAAGTGATCGGATGCTGTATCGTGACCATTAAAATGTTGCAGAATATATACGAAAACTTCAAATTACTGGTACTTGATGATTTGTGTGCAGATATGATAATAGGTCATGATTTACTCAAAGAGCACTCAGGTGTAGAAGTGACTTTTGGTGGACCAAGAGATTCTTTGGCAGTATGTAATCTAGCTTTGGCTAACGTTGATCCATTTCCTCTATTCTCACATTTGGCTCCAAATTGTAAACCTATCGCAGTGAGATCTCGCCGATACACATCTGATGATTCTAAATTCATTGATAAAGAAGTGAAGAGACTATTATAAGAAAATATTATTGAGCCAAGTAACTCACCGTGGCGTGCACAAGTTTTAGTCACCTCAAGCGAAACTCATAAAAAGCGAATGGTAATTGATTATTCACAAACAATCAATAGGTTTACATTACTTGATGCTTATCCATTACCACGGATAGATGATATTGTTAATCAAATAGCAAAGTCCGAAATATTCAGTACAATTGATCTACGCAATGCTTACCACCAGATTCCCATCAGAGACAACGAAAAAAAGTATACTGCTTTCGCAGCTTGCGGTAAACTTTACCAATTCCGTAGAATTCCATTCGGAGTAACTAATGGAGTAGCCTGCTTCCAGAGGACAATCCAAAATATAATCGAAAGTGATGGTTTGAAAGATACCTATGCTTACTTGGATGACGTAACCATTTGTGGATCGAACAAGATGGACCACGATCATAATTAACAACTCTTCATGAATGCTGCAGAGAAGTATAGTTTAACGTTGAACAAGGAGAAATGTATGTTTTCCACTGACAAAATAAATATTCTTGGCTATACTATTACGGGGAAAACAATTAAACCAGACCCAGAGAGACTCAGACCACTTTTGGAACTTCCCGTACCAAATAGTTTATCTTCCCTTCGCCGTATAATGGGAATGTTTGCTCATTATTCGAAATGGGTGCCTAATTTCTCTGAGAAAATTCAACCACTGGTACATTGTAAAACATTTCCCATGTCTGAAAATGCTATTACAGCATTCGAACTATTGAAGAAAATTATTTCCAGTGCTGCCGTGAAATCTATTGACGAATCCGTTATGTTCACCGTAGAAACTGATGCGTCGGATTTTGCTATTGCTGCCCAACTCTCTCAGAATGGAAGACCTGTAGCGTTCTTTTCAAGAACTCTTTCAAGTACCGAACAGAGACATTCATCCGTTGAAAAAGAAGCATATGCTATTGTGGAAGCCCTCCGGAAATGGAGACATTTCCTTATTGGCCGACATTTTCAGTTGATTACTGATCAAAAATCGGTATCTTTCATGTTTGGTCACAAGGTTTCCAGTAAAATCAAAAACGATAAAATCATGCGGTGGCGCCTAGAACTATCATGTTTCAGATATGATATTATATATAGACCTGGAATCGAAAATACAGTAGCAGATACCTTCTCGAGAATAACTTCATCATTGTTGAATGAAGATAACAGGAAGACTCTTTATAATCTACATAACTCTCTGTGTCATCCTGGAGTTACTCGAATGAACCATTGGATTCGCTGTAAAAATTTACCTTTCTCTATGGAAGACATTCGAAAACTAACTGCATCATGTCCCATTTGCGCTGAAGTAAAGCCTCGATTCCATAGAAATCGAGGAACTCTAATAAAATCTACATCTCCATTTGAAAGGTTGAATATAGATTTCAAGGGGCCTCTACATTCTTCAACAAATAATAAATATATATTAACTATTGTGGATGAATATTCACGATTTCCTTTCGCTTTTGCTTGTCCAGATATAACCTCTACGACAGTTATAAAATGCCTTCGTCAACTTTTCGTTATTTTTGGTACGCCATCTTATGTACATTCTGATCGAGGAACTTGTTTCATATCTCAGGAACTAAAAGGATTTCTAGGATCACTTGGTATAGCTTCAAGTCATACAACAGCTTACAATCCCCAAGGAAACGGCCAATGTGAGCGTTATAATGGTATTATATGGAGAACAATTCAACTTTCGTTGAAATCACAGAGACTCAGGATCGATCAGTGAGAATCAGTGTTACAAGAAGCTCTTCATGCAATAAGATATTTGTTATGTACAGCAACCAATTGCACTCCACACGAGAGGATGTTCAGTTATCCTCGACGATCCTCTAATGGTACTACAGTTCCAACATGGCTTTCTGTTCCTGGTCCGGTATATCTTAGAAAACATGTAAGAACCAACAAGTACGAACCATTGGTGGAAGAAGTTCAACTAATCGGAGCAAACCCTGATTATGCACATGTACGCTTTTTGAATGGTAAAGAACCACTGTTTCAACCCGTCATTTAGCTCCTCAAGGAGATATGACCTTGTTGAGTGAATCAACTTCAAATCCACATCAAGAAAACTCAAATACAACCTCGAATGGCAATACCGATCTAGTTTTGATGGAGAAGCGAAAATCCAATCTTCCACAGGAGACAGCTGAAATTAGTCAAGTAGAGATGCCAGAAAGAATAGATGATATTGCTGTTGGACGACCAGTTCGAATTAGGAATTCTCCGAAGTATTTGGAGGACTTCGTGATAAACTGAGGGGGGATGAATGTAATATATTGATCTGATCTTCGTTGAGATTTTTGTTCAGTTGATTTTGTCAATGTCAAGTTGTTAAAAGTCGAATAAAGCCTATTTCAGTTCAGGTTTATTTACTACATATATCAAGAGACAGCATTGTGTGCATTGCTAGAAATCGAGAAGGGAAGAAAAATTAACATATTTTAAAAACATTCTACCTTTCAAAATTTGTACCATTTATATTAACGTAATAAAATGTTTCCATAATTATAAATTTTTGTTTGTTTCATGCTAACAAGTTTGTACCACTATTAGGGCGTAATCTTTATTGAACCCAAATTGGAAACATGTAATAGATGCCAAAGTCATTGTTGAGACTGATAAAATAAGTACCTTTGAGTTTGGTAAGTTCTGTAAATCAAGTCAAGTTATTGAATCTGCTAAGTCTAGTCCTCTTCTATCAGTGCAACCTAGTCAGAGTGCTGAAAGTAAAAAATTGGTTCAAAATTTAAAAAGTCAGTTTGAAAGTATTTTTAAAGATGATCCTAAGTCTAGTATCAAAGATTTTAAAATAGATATAAAGTTAAAGAGAGGTGCAAAACCTATATTCCAAAGAGCATAGGAAATGCCATATGCACTAAGGAATAAAGTTGAAGATGAACTAATGAAAATGGTTAAATCGGGCATTATATCTAAGGTACACAGTAGTAGGTGGGAAAGTCCCATAGTTATAGTTCCAAAACGGAATTTTTCTGAAATTCGTATATGCGTAGAGTTAAAAAAATCTTTAAATACAGTAATAGATATCGATCATTGTGTTTTACCATTACCCAATAATATTTTTGCAAATCTCAGTAATAGCAGTTGTTTTACTGTTCTGGATTTAAAGAATGCATATCCACAACTCTTAATAAGTGAGTCATCTAAAGAGTTTTTTACTATTAACACACATTTAGGGTTGTTTAGATTCAATCGTTTAACTTATGGTGTCAGCTCTGCACCTGCTATATTCCAGTCTATTATGGAGTCTATTTTAACAGGATTGTCAAAAACTAGTTGCTATTTAGATGATATATTTATCCGGTCAGAATATAGCTGAATGTTACAATAATGTAGTTCAGGTGTTAAACAGACTTAAAGAATTTAATGTTAAAATAAATGTAAAAAAATGTTTGTTTTTCAGATCTATTGTTCATTTTTTAGGGCATGTTATTGATGCTCAAGGAATTCACCCAACCAATGAGAAAATTGAATGTATCCAAAATGCACCGGTACCTGAAAATATTACACGATTAAAATCGTATTTAGGATTGATATATTACTATGGAAAGTTTGTACCTATGCTATCTGCAAAATTAAAGCATCTTTATGATTTATGTAAATCTGAAACTCCATTTGTCTGGACTAGTGAGTGTGAGGAATGTTTCCAGCTAAGTAAAATTTTTATTACATCTGAGAATGTACTTACCTTTTATAACCCCAGCTTACCTATTTATATAACTTGTGATTCAAGTGGTTATGGGGTAGGGGCTCTATTAAGCCATCGAATTGGTGGTATAGAAAGACCTGTTCTTTTTGCATCAGCAACTTTATCAAAAGCAGAGCAACAGTATTCAAATTTGGAAAGGGAAGCTTTCGCTATAATTTTTGGAGTCAATAATTTTCATAAGTATATATTTGCAAGAAAATTTTGTTTAGTTAGTGACCATAAACCTTTAAAATTTATTTTTAGTAGACATAAAGGAATACCAGTAACAGCAGCTGCACGTATAACTAGATGGGCCGTAGCACTATCACGGAATGAGTTTGATATTGCATATAGAAAAGGAACACTGATAGCTAATGCAGATGGATTATCTCGTTTGTCCGCACCTGTTGACACTAAAATTGCAGCTGACTTTTATTCGTTTAATATGTCAAATAACCTTCCCTTATCTGCAAGTGATATAGCGTTTGCTACTCAACATGATCCGGTACTTAGTAAAGCAGTTGATTTAACTTTAAAAGGATGGCCACATTCAATCTCTGATGAGAATTTAAAACCGTTTTGTCTTAGAAGGCATGAACGTTCTGTAGAATCTAAATGCATTTTAGTGGGTAGCAAGGTTTTGATTCCTAGTGCATTATACCAACATATTTTGAATTTATTTGCTGAAGAACATTTAGGTATAGTCAGATCAAACATGTTGTTGATAAGCTATTGCTGGTGGATAGGTATTAATGAAGATATAAAGAAATTTATATCATCCTGTGAAGTATGTTAACAAACAAGAAATTTTACAAATAATAATGCACTTATACCTTGGCCAAATTCTCCTAATAATTTTTATAGATGTCATATAGATTTTTTTAATAAATTTAAATTTACATTTTTAATACTCGTTGACCAAAAATCAAAGTGTGTGGAAGTTAAGTTAATGAAGGAGGGTAGTTATGCTGATGAAATGATATTAAAGCTGAAAGAAATTTTTTGTACCCGCGGCTTACCTAGTGAATTAGTTTCGAACAATGGTCCGCCTTTCAGTTCTGAACAGTTTATCAAATATTGTGAAAGTAATGGTATTAAATCAATAAAAATCCACCTTACCACCCACAAAGCAATGATTTAGCTGAACGGAGTGTGCAGACCATAAAAAATAATTTTGAGCAGATTAACAAACTTTTTATTTACATATCGCAACACACCTTCGACAGTAACAGGTTTAGCACCATCTCAAATTATATTTAAAATTAAACCTAGGGCTAAGTTTGATTTGATAAAACCAACTTTAGGGCATCAGAAAAAACTTGACCTTGGCAACTATGCAAAAATTAAATTGTATTCTGTAGGTGATAATGTATTTATAAAAAAGATTCAAACAAAAATTTAGCAGAAAGCAAATATTCTTAAAGTGCTTGGTTCTGGTACTTATTTAGTACAGTTAAGTGAGAGAACTACAGTTGTGCATGCAAATTACATTCGATTGTACAAATCTGAGAATACAAAAATTGAAAAAGATATTTTGAATGCAAGTCATGATCCCATGATAAATGTCAAAAGTTATGTGAATAGCGAGACCACACAAGATGTATCAAAACAGATTACACAAAATGTAAGTAATAGCTCTACATCTCCGAGGACGTCAGCTACTTGTATCAGCACTCCAACCAGATCAACCCCAACAAGGAACAAATCTGAGAATAGTTCGGAGATTAGTCGTCCTACTACACCCCTCCAAACAACCAGATTTGGAAGAATTATAAAACCACCTTTCAGGCTAGATTTATAAATACTCTGTTTATAACTTAATTAGGAGGAGAAAATGATATTCTATGTGAGATGTCATGTCATATTGTCAACGAAAGTTACCGTTAGTTTTTTTAAAAGGTATGTCCTCGTGTTTTAGTTATTAAAACAGTTTATATTATATTTTTGCTTTAATAGATAACACTAACCATACTTCTATCAGTTTCAGAGTTTCTGTTGGTTGCTTTCAAATTTTATTTGAAATGTAGGCTCTATTTTCAACTACATTTGTAAATATATTCAATTTTATCTAAAAACAAATAATATAAACAAAAAGTTTCCAAATTTCTTTATTACACAGAGAAATATTTATTTGTAATACAATGCTTTACAGTTAATAGAAAGAGGAAAGTAAGGTACAGCGAGGAATTTCGATTTAAAATAGCAAACGTTTAAAAAAACTTAAAAAGTAGCTACGACAACTAATAAAAAATGTAAAGCGAAATATCTTTAGTGACAAATAATAATATATATACCTATATATTGTAGGGAGATCGATATATTCAGTACAAAAGCAAACATACAATCAATATGTACAAGTTTGCTGTATGAATCTAACTATATGTGTAAAACAACAATCCTTCGATAACACAGCTGGCCTCTGATTCCAATCGATGTAAGGAAAGGTGCTTTACTAAATACCACTTTTTGACAAAAATAACGAATATATTTCTTATTTAGGACCGGAGACTCAGTGATTTCCACACTGAGCAACAAATAGTTGGTGGGTGGTGTTGTAATTCTATATTTCATTCATTAATTATACAATTTAAATGTAAAGATAAATGTTACCTTGAATTCCAACGAAAGAATGCAAAAACACTGCAATACGCACTTAATCACATTTCTTTTCCCTACAAGTGCTTTGGTATCTTTGTGTTGGAAATACGGATATAGGTACTACAGGACAGGAATTTTTAACCAACTCGTGGTTTGGAAAAATATATTAACAGCCCTTACAAAACAAAATACAACAAGTGTGGAAGAGGGAACTTGTTAATTCATAACTCTAGGAAGGGTACGATACTTCTCCCCTTGCGTGCGGCGTTTTCGCTCGCAAAACGGGTGCTGGCAAGCGCAGTCACTAACTGGGAATAAGCCGGCCAGCTTAGAAGGTTCTGGAAGACTTTATAATAAATGGCGTGCCTGCATAATTAAAAAAGACAGTTTGAATTACAACATACTCCCCCCCCCCTTGAAGTCCCCCGACTTCAAATCATTAAAAAGAACAATGCAATTAAATCGTCCCACACAAACAAGTATATTCGGTGGAATAATGTGTGAAACAAAAGAATGAAACAACGAATTAGTCAAATTTATGGTTTTGATAGTAGGTCGGGGACTAGGGTGTTCCAAGCGAGGTTGCCACTTGGTGTCCACAATAACCATGGGTCACCAGTCAGGGAAGGCGCCTAATTCCGACACATCACCTTTACAACAACCAAAAATGTTGAAAATGCATAAACATAATCAGAAATGCCTGTGGATATGGTGTACACACTAGATGCAAATTGAGTGAATGAAAACGACGAATACTCAGTGTGTATTAGTTTATTACTTTCAGGCTAAGCGCTTTCGGCTGTTAAGCCATTATCAAAGCCGTCGTCATTTGACAACTACTTTTTTAAATGACGACGGCTTTGATAATGGCTTAACAGCCGAAAGCGCTTAGCCCGAAAGTAATAAACTAATACACACTGAGTATTCGTCGTTTTCATTCACTCAATAAACATAATCAATCCAGGTTTAGGCCATTGAGGAAGGCAGCAGACAGACCTTTGTAATGGGTCTAGTATTACTGTTGTATCTGTGGTTTTGAGCTTGATTGCTCTGACTTTTTAGGCCATCTTGTCTTCTTTTAACAACACCAGGTTATTTGGAACTAAAATTTGAGTTGGGTTCAACTATTTGGGTTTGTTTTGAAGCAGGTTTAAGTATTCTCTACTCTATCTGTTCCAGAAATGTTGCTGCAGTTGAGAACATCGTTGCCAGAAAGCAAGTCTATTGTCAGGCAAATGGGTAACATTTTTCTCAGGATAAGCGGTAAGGCTGGTGCCTATTAGGAAATTCCCTGGCGTCAGGCACCGCAAATCCAAAGTTGTGCAAGTTTGTTTTTTGTCAATACATTGTTCAAAGGCTTGTTTTGAAAAAAAATCTAATTTACCTTCTAAAATGTGGATTAAAAATGAATTAAAAATTTCCTCAGGTGTCATTTTGAGACTTTCCAGAGAATCTACGATTGAGTGGTAAATTTTCTGAGCAAATGCGAATTTTGTTTTTTAATTGGTGAAATCCCTAACAGCTGTGTAAAATGATTATTTAATATTTGTCTTTTGTTATTAAATCGTTTATTGAGCGAATCAAGTGCAATAGAATAATTTTCATTTGTGACAGGTAATATATGTTCTAGCTGTAAGGGTTCATCTGTTAAAAATGATTTGAGGTAGAACAATTTTTCGGCATTGGATAGTTGACTGTTTTTTATAATTAATGCAAATTTGGATAATGGACAAATTGGGCGAGCGTTTTGAATTGGTTCTATTTGGTATAATACAGGGACTAGCTCTTCAAAGGTTAGTTTAGCATTCCCCATAATACGTCTAAAATGATTTTGTAGCTTTTTATTGCTGCTTCCCACAGACCTCCCCAATGAGCACTGTGGAAAGGAATAAATTTCCATTCAATATTAGTTTCAATAGCAAAGGACTTGACGCTATTTTGAAATTCAGAGTTTCGAAAGAAGTCACACAATTCCCTCAACTGATTCTGTGCCCATAAAAAATTTGTTATTATCACTATATATCTTGGACAGATTACCTCTTCTGGCTATGAATCTTTACAGTCAGTACATAAGGAAGATACAAGTTCTATATGAATGGCTTTAGTGGCCATTCACACGAAGATAGCTACATAGCACTTGGAAAGTGGTGCTTTTCGCAGATTTGAATTTTTTACAAGGACCACCAAAATCTACACCTACATTATTTGTTCAAATGTGTTAGAGTAGTGGTACCAAATTGCAATATAACTTTTATTTCCCCATAGACTTTGGCTGTTTCTCCCGTAGCGGTTCGTAATGTCCAACTGGAAGGCGATATCCTTCTGTGGTTGGCGACGGTTGATCGTACGATGTTTTTTGTGGCCCCGGTATCTATTAATATCTATTAACAAGGCATAATTCTGTTTATCAATTTGTCCGTCAATGTATAAACTGCCCGTTTGTTGTTTGATCGTAGCCACATTTACAATGGGAGAGTCTTTTCAAAGATCATGGATCGATGTCGCCCTCCAGGAGTCGACAGGGGTCTTTGTGTTATGCGGGCAAGCACTTATTATGTGGCCAATTTCACCGCAACCCCAGCATCTCATGGGCCGTCTCTTCTTCGAAGCTACCACTATCAAGACTTCCTCCACGACTTCTTTAAGTTCGCTATGTTTACCAGGGCTGGTTATTCCCTGTACACGAGCAGGGCCTAGTATAGCTTCCGTTACTGCTTCAAATTCCAATGCAATCGACAATGCATCCACCAGGGACTTCGAACGCGCCAGCTGCACTGCTCGTTGAATCTCTGTATTTCGAAGACCGTCGACGAAAGCTTAGACTGCGAGATTTTCTAACACGTCTTCTGTTGCTGATGGATAGGCAGATCTTACTATCCTAGCGATATCCATCTCGAATTCTTGTATCGTCTCTCCGACTTTCTGTTTTCGGGTCTTAAGTTGGGATTTCTAGACCAGCTTCAGATGCCCATCTCAATTCGTCTCACTAAGGCCTCAAAGTCTTCTGCATCGCCCTCCTGAAGAGACTGCAACGCATCCAAAGCCTCTCCTCGCAGTGACACGGTGAGTGATATGGCTTTTTCTCGAGAAGTCCATCCGTTGGCCCCAGCTGCAGCATTGAATTGTTTCAAATAATTTGGCCAAGAGATTTTCCCATCAAAAGTTTCGTCATGGTGAGTTCTTGGTCCTTGTTGCCTTCTTAATTGCTGTTACGTCGGCGATCTGCCGAGTGAATTCTTCCCTCATTCGATCAGCAACCTCGTCTCGCTGGGCGGTTATCTGACGAGTGAGTTCTTTAATTCGATTCGTAACTTCTTCTCGCTAGGCGGTCATGCGACGAGAAAGTTCTTTTTGAATATGTTGAGTCAGTTGTTCCATGAGCTCAGTCCTTAGGTTGGCTATTTGATCAGACAACTCATCAGAACGGTTGGATAGTTACTGACGTAACTCGTTGTTCTGTTTACAAATTTGTTGTTCAATATTGGCTAACTCGTCTCTCTGGGTCGATATTTCCTGGGATAACTCGTTGTTCTGTTTACTAATTTGTTGTCGAATACTGGCTAACTCCTCTCGAATTCCCCCTTTGAATTCCACTAACTCGGGGTTGATACCTTCTTTAAAAACATACTCCGGTAATCTTTTTAGCAGAACCATCTTGTTACATTCGGTTTCCAATTCTCACTCTTCTAGCTCTCTTCTGAGCTCAGCAACCAACAGTTGATTTAATTTATTTCCAGACATCCTTGTTTGTTTTATACCTCACACCTGACATCAATTGTAACACGATAGTGAATATCTTGAATTGGTTTATTAACAAACAAGGAATACAATTTACAATTCTCGCAATGTCTCGCCAAATCGTTCAACTTCACTCCCGTCACAATTGTCCACTGGTTTCTCAACTGTCGCACCTCCTTATATATTCATACTCAATGTTCCAGAATGACATTTCGAACTTACCAGAACCATCGATCTAACAATCCAGAACATTCTGTAACGATGTTCCGGTGAACACCGCTGATGATACGCCTATGGTTCGAACCAATCCGGTTTTTATCGACAGCTGATGGATATATAAACCGACCAACAATTTCAATGAGACAGTCCGGTCGAGGCATTGACTCGAAAGGACTCCTCCTCCAGTCTGACGAGGTATTGAGTCGTTAGACTCTACCCTTCCGTCGGCAAGGTATTGACTTGCCGAGCATCCTTCCTTCCATTTGGTGGGGTATTGACCTACCAAACTACGGCCACCCGTGTGAGAGGTATTGACTCTCACATATTCCTGTACTTCCCGCTTCTAAGGTACTGACTTAGAGGTACTTCGTCTCGCCCGAGGTATTGACTCTGACGAGCATTCAGAACCCGCATCACCGCTTATACCCGTGTATCGAAGTCTCAGCGTTCGCATAGTTCAAACTACTATTCCGTAGGTATATCTCCCCGGTCGACGAGAAATAATTAGATACGCAACCTTATACGGACCGATATAATAAATATTTAATTTTAGGCCAGGTATTGATCTTGTTGTACATATGTAAATAGCGTCTGTAAATATTTTTATAAGAATAAACTTATTTTATTTTGGGATCCTGTCTCTGACTGTACAACCCTACCCGGCAATCCGTAACCAACCTAACTGACATAGGACAACTCAAAAGGGAAAGTAGAATACCTAACCTAAAACTAATAAACAGGGGAAAGAAGAATATCTAACTAACTTAACACTGTCACTGCCATTAACGGGTTCGTTACAATATTAAAATTAATCATTTATTCAATTAATAATAATGTTTACCTACGACCACCTCTGTAAGTAGTCAAAAACACACAGTCGGCAATCAATGTAAGACGTCTATTACGCACGGTAAACGCACGGCTGTAAAGTAAATCGAACGGCTTCCATAGCGACCACTTAGCAACTGTCAATAGACGTAGCCATTTTATTCAAAATGTATTACTTAGATATTTGACGTTGAATTTTATTCTATATATAAATGGTAGATAACATTTATTAGATATGAGATTGCATTCAATACTAAGAGTTATTTGGAATTATATGATAATTGGTTCCGTTTCATTCATTTCGCATCTTTTAGCTGTCTGAATGTATCTCATATTAGTAAACAATAGTATATCATACACCGAGCAACTAAAGTGGCCCATTTAATTTCGCGGGTGGTGTTTGATTCCCGAGGGAAGTAATCCACCTAAGGGATTAATGTCACTTTAGTAGATATGTGTATATGCTATTTTATGCAATTCCGGTAATTCTACATACATTTTTAATAAAAATAAATACTACTTAGGACGGACTTTTACGAAACTTGGCTGGGCATCGATGGTAAACTTCTAAGATACTTGGCTGGGCTTCGAGGAGCGACTTTTATAAAACTTGGCTGGGCATCGAGGATGTACGTTTTTACTTGTACCTTAAATATTTTAATGAGATTATAAACACAAGTACAAGTGGGTCGTAGGTAAAGTATAGTACGTAACTCGTGTTGTAACGCATTTTACGCACTCACGGAATTACGCACTCGCCGCTATGCGGCTTCGTGCGTAACTTTTCCGTTCGTGCGTAAAATGCTTCTTACAACACACGTTACGTAATATACTATTACCTACGACCACCTCTGTAAGTAGTCAAAAACGCACAGTCCGCAATCAATGTAAGACGTCTATTACGCACGGTAAAACAAAACGCACGGCTGTAAAGTAAATCGCACGGCTTCCATAGCAACCACTTAGCAACTGTCAATAGACGTAGCCATTTTATTCAAAATGTATTACTTAAATATTTGACGTTGAATTTTATTCTATATATAAATGGTAGATAACATTTATTAGATATGAGATTGCATTTAATACTAAGAGTTATTTGCAATTATATGATAATTGATTCCGTTTCATTCAATCCGCATCTTTTAGCTGTCTGAATGTATCTCATATTAGTAAACAATAGTATATTATACACCAAGCGACTAAAGTGGCCCATTTAATCCCGCTGGTGGTGTTTGATTCCTGAGGGAAGTAATCCACCTAAAGGATTAATGTCACTTTAGTAGAGTGGTGTACACGCTATTTTATGCAATTCCTGTAATTCTACATACATTTTTAATAAAAATAAATACTACTTAGGACGGACTTTCCAAAACTTGGCTGGGCATCGAGGGTGAACTTCTAAGATGCTTGGCTGGGCATCGAGGATGTACGTTTTTACTTGTACTTTAAATACCTTAATAAGATTATAAACACAAGTCCAAGTGGGTCGTAGGTAAAGTATAGTACGTAACTCGTGTTGTAACGCATTTTACGCACTCACGGAATTACGCACTCGCCGCCACGCTGCTTCGTGCGTAGCTTTTCCGCTCGTGCGTAAAATGCTTCTTACAACACACGTTACGTAATATACTATTAAATGATTATCTCAGCTTTTTTCAAGACTTTTTAAATTTTGTCTAACTGTAAATGCAATTATCTCAAAATGCAATTCCTTTTATTCCAATGCCCTCAATTATCGCACTTGCAATGTTCATGTTCAAGTAAGAAAAAATTGTTAATTAACTTGCATAAATAAAATCGCGATAAAATTTTTTTTACTGCGGATTATTGTTCATTGATCTATCCAGTAGGTGCCAGAATTTTCTCAATTCTCAATTTTCGTATTTAATAATTTGACATAATATTTTTTCATTAAAGGTCAAAATTACGTAAGCCAGAGTCGCCGTTTTCGGTCGTATGGTTAACCCTATGGGAAAATTATAAATATTTGTCCTACAGTTTCGGGAGGTAGGCCTTTTTTTAGGAAATATACCTACCAAAACAACAAAAGAGTCGCTGTGGGGAACTCGTTGCATAATTAATTAACTATTTTGAGCAACTACGTTTATGATTATCCTGCTTGATATGAAAAGCAGCTTTAGAATATGTCAGCAAATATTATTTCTGTTAATAACATTATGAACAATATTATTTTTTTGTTAATTCCTCTAATTAAGTCTATTGATTTGAACGAATAAAAGCATTAATAAAATAACTTGGGTCGTGTGTATTGAAAACTTTTTGTTTAGATAAAATTCTCAAACTTTCATTGCAATATCCTACAATATAGACATAATTACCCTGTCTGTAGTTATTATTCTAAAGCATGTTATTTGTCGGTAATTTGAAAAAAAATCTCAACTGAAAACTTTAGACGCAACTCAAATCAAACACAAACTAGAATATGTGGAACAATTTTAAAATTTCTTGGCCTCATATATGTACGAGGGAGGGATGTCCCATATAAGATCCTCTATCCCATTATCTTGAAAGATACTCTAAGAAACATAGTTAAATACAAAGTGTTATTGGGGGCAGGGACACCCTGTATATTATTTTGGATATGGATTCCTCAAAAAAAAAGTGACTTTCAATGAGATATTATATAGCTGTCTCTCGTGGTTTAGGATTTAATTGCCGTTTTATTTATGTTTTTTGCTAAAAACGCTTTTTCCGCGAATAGTTAGGAAATTTTGACATTCCAGACAAATTTTCTTAAAGAAAAAGTCAAGATTTCCTTACAGTTGTTAGTGTTGTACATAAATGATTGGAAACATATTGTTTATATTTTGAAAACATACAATATATTTTAAAATAAATTTGTTATATTTACAGCTATTTGACAGTTAGTACAGTTATTGAACATTGGAGGCACATTATTAGAACTATGAGAAACAATTCGGACAACATGCGGGGTGGTAGGTTTATTTTGTTGAATATTTGGTACTGTGAAAATTTTATCTGCCACCTCAAACTAATTGTTAAAAGATTCTTCGATATATCCTCCAGCAACGTTTGATCACTTCCATCCACCATGCCTCTGTAAACTATAGTATATTCTGTCGGATTTACCAAGTTCAAATAAGTAGCAACTATTTTAGGCGTTTTTCTAAATTGATGAATTTCTACCACTTGCCTACAACCCTTTCCGCTTTGATATTTAATGAAAAATCGGCCACTGTTCATATTGTCTGGTCCTAACGAAACATACTTTTGATAAACATTCAAGTCCATCTATTTAATTACAAATGATCTTGGTTTGTTGGTCTTCGAATCAGGTATGCTAATTAAAAGCTTAGATTCTAGATCATTCGGACTAACTCATCCATTCTACAGGCCCCAGAAATACCAAATATTAAAGCCACCTAAGAAATAAATAAATGTGTAATCTAAATAGAAATTAAAACCTTGTAAATTACTTTAATCATTAAATTTTCTTTATCTGGAGCTTACTGGGTAAATTTTTCAATTTCTTCCTTCGTTAAAATCTTATCTTAGATTTATTTGCCCTATAACCTTGAGCTTGCCGTTTCACTAAAGAACGAAGTTTTGAATATGTAGATGTATCTATATTGTGTTTAATTGCAAGGGTTGACTTCAAAATTTAATAATTGGCCAGTAATGTTGAAGATTTCGTCTTCAAACAAAGGTTTAGGAAGTATGCGATTACAACATTTTCTGAGAGAAGTCGTGTTTTTACTCTTGCGATAGTCCTTGAAAGGTTTATAAGCATATTTGTACTTTTCTCTTGATTTATTTGGCAATAATTCTAATGAAGCGGTATTCACTGCCTCAACCAGCTCAGAAATGGAAAATTCATCATCCCTTATCATTTTACTTTTGCATCAGCAATTAAATTTTTATGCGTCAAGTTTGACAATTCAACTTTAATACGTTTCCATAGTCACCCAATTAATTAAATTACGAATTTCAATGCACCATTTATTTGTGAATTTTTTCAAAATTAATTGATATCTGTCGAATTTTAAATGATTTGCGGAAAAATAGTATGTTTACCTTGTAGGAAAAGCCACATTTTTGGACACTGTGCAATCTTCGCAGTCGTTCAGGAATGTTAGACTTTTCGAGCCTACTCGGTAAACAATGTACTATTATTTAAGGTAGTAGGAAAAAATATTACCATACCATTACCTAACCATATTTGATGAATCTACCATTTTAATGATAAAGACAATACCACAATATATAACTCTAGTCATTCCTTTGGCTACGAATTATACTTGGTGATGTCAGAAATTGATCCGATCGGGATATATAAGATCACCTAGTCGATAATTTTAAATGGAACACCATGTATATCATTGCCGATTTCGATTGCTCATAAAAAATTATGGTAATTTTGTATAAAATAGCATATACCCATCTGTAGCCGTTTAGATCTTATTTTCTATTAAACATTTTTTATGCAATAAAAAATACCTTTCGCTTAAATTTAATGAGGAAATACGTTACACATGTTACTTTTCCGCCAACCCTATCTACGATGCTAGAAAAGTATTGGTTTACCCCAAAAAAAAGTTGGAATTTTCGATTTTTTTAGTTATTTTTAAGCTTTTCAGTGGGAAAAAAACGAAAAAAGAGTTTTTGGAAAAAAATCCTATGTGAATGTCTACGTCCACTTTTTGTAATTATGTCTTGTTAGCACGATACAGTCTCCGGAGTGCAAAAAGTCACCAATTTTATGATTGGGTATTGTTCGGGGCATGTCACAGATGAACCCTATTGATTTTCAGCTCACCAAAGCCAGAACAATGGGTACCTGAGTACCACATTTTTGGAGAAATTTGGGTTTGTCAGCACGACACAGCCTCCAAACTGTATACCAGTGACTATTCATAGTTTCTCACAGATGAATCCAATTGATATTAAGGCTTACCAGAGCCAGTGCAACTGGACCTATAAATCCAGATATACTACATGTTTGGTCATTTTTGGAAAAAATTCGGTTTGTTAGCACGGTACAGCCGCCGGAGTATATACAAGTGACCAATTTTATGATTGCATATTGTTCATGGCGTCTCAGATATGAACCCTATTAATTTTCAGCTCACCAGAATCAGTACAATTGGTCCCAAAAATCCAGATATACCATATTTTTGGTGCAGAAAAGTTAGTTTTAATCTTTAAAACCGTTTATTTTTTAACGGGCTGACTAGTAGATTTTCAACGATATTCTGTAGTTTTTAATTTTAAATAAATTTAAAAGAAATGTATTTTTTATTGGATAAAAAGTGTTTTATAACGAATATTTTCTAAACGGCTAGAGATGGGTAGGCCATTTTATACAAAATAATCTTAATTTTTTTGTGGCCATTCGAAATCGGCAATGATATACAGCGTGTTGTATTTAAAATTATCGACTTTTAGGTGATTTTATATATGCCAATCGGATCAATTTCTGACATCACCCTGTATAATTTGTAGTCAAAGGAAATAGGTAGAGTTATATATTGTAATATTGACTTTATCCTTAACATGGCAGATTCACCAAATATGATATACTTATATTTTTTCCAACTACCTTAAATAAATATGTATTTCGCAAAAAAAAATAAAACGGCTATTAAATCCTAGACCACGATAGACAGCTATATAATATCCCATTGATCTTATTTTTTATGAGAAATCCATATTCAAAATAATATACTGTAACGATTAGTTGACGAGGCCTCTGACAGCAGAAATAGAAGAGCAGCAGAGATTGTCAATTTGACACTATATATAAAAAGTTCGCCATTTTGGTATTTCATATTATTCTTTATTCCATACCATTTAATTTTTGAGAGTTGATTCCCGACCATGGAAAATTGAGTACCCTGTATACGTGAAAGGTGTATAATATAAAAGTTGCCTTAAAAACAATAACATTTTGTATTTAACTTTTTTTCCTAAATAGAATATCTTTCGAGATAGTGGAATAGAGGATCTTATATGGGACACACTGTACATATACATATATGGATTATATTACATTTCCTTAATCTGCACACTACTTTCTTCTGTCTGGCTTCGCCATTTTTTTGTAGACAAGCATTTATTCTTTTAAATCTATCCATGTATTGCTCATGTATTTCTATCGAACATAATGCATTTATAGCGCCTGTAGTTCTGTCTTTCATATCGTGATTGGTTGTGATGGGATCTGTTCTTTTCCTTTTATTTCGCTCGAGCTTCAGTCATGCTCTGAAATATCTCTAAATTTCTCGCTTCTGCTCTGATCTTTCGCATCCTTAATTTTTCTCATACATTTTCACAAATCATCTTTCTATATCAAAGTATATTATCAATATTTAAGCCTATCTTACTTGAACATGAAGGTCTCAAGCATTAGTGGTAAGAAAACTGAAAGAATTAAATTATTTTTCTTTTTCTCCAATTATTCTTTAGCCTATGTGTTTTGTCATCTAATTGTTGTGTTTGTTGATATTGCTTTTTGAATTTGATAAATAATTTGTCAAACTCACATTGTTTATTCTTCTGATTTAATTTAATTTAATTGATATCGTTATATAAGATAATCTTTAGTATGCCCTTATTTTGCTTTTTATTTAGGGCATGGGTGATTCCGCACTTCATTCTGTCCTCATATCGTGTTGCCCTCAAAATATGAATGCGATAACTTGTTTATTTGGAATCGTACGTCAAAGTTAGGTAGTGTAAAGTGTGAACAATTTTTCTACTCAAAGCACTTTTTTCAATTACTTCGAAGCCATTACTGTCATATTGAATTCTATTTGGCAGCTTGTTGAAATGCATAATATTTTGACATTTTAATAATTCTTCATATTATAATCTCAACTGAGCAAGTGATTGTTAAATTAATGTATTAGAAGATGTAAATGAATTTGATGGGTGTATTATTATCAAAGTGAGTAGATATTTATTTAAAATATATTCAATTGACTATTTTGTTAACTAAATTTTGAGAGTTGAATGATTACCGTGTAAAACGCATATTTGGTGGCTTTTGTAGCTCTTATATACAATTTATATTGATTTTTGCGGGGACAGTTCAGGTCCAATACTGAATCTTATTTATCTATTTTTAAATGAGTGGAGTAGTTAACAAATGTACACCATGGCCACCAGTTTCTTGATTCTGCACAGTTTTAATAAGGAGGAACGAATATTTTGGAAAATTACTAGCTTCTAAAGAAATAAATTTACAGCTACAAATATTCTAGTCTTCTAGTAAAACATTCTTTTTTGAAATTGTAAAATATGTTTTGTACGAAAAATTGTGTTAAAAATCTCATTTTATGTTCGTGGAATCTTCGACAATTGTTCCACTTGTGTGTAATAGGTATTTGTGACGAGTTTTCTGTGCTAATAGAATACGTTGTTGTCGAAGACTAGTTGACGAATAACTAAAAATGACCGAGCAAAAAAATAACTACTGGCGATTTCCTCGACTTTCCTTTAATACATTTTCTCAATTTTTTTCAGTTTTAACAGCATGTCATAGTTACAGTTCTCCTATAATATAATGTTGAAAAAATGCCCTTAAAAATAAGGCAAAGATGCCATTTTTGGGGATTTCGACTTGGACATCGCATCAATGAGATTATTTTTAAATATTGTTCAATATACCATTACAAAACATCCAGGATAGGATAAGATCACAAAGTTATTATTGTTTAAGCAGTTCGCTACTTTCATTAGTGTTGATTAGTTCATTGGAGCTGCTTCCAAATTAAAATCGAGAAGTTGAGTTCATATTCTCAACTATTAAGTATCTAAATACTCTAAGTAGTTCTGTAATGACCTCTGAAGGGGAACTATTTTCCATGTTTTCAAATAATACAACTTACTCGTTTGAATTAAATTTATTGAATATCTTTTACAAAACTCACCATTAATAATATTACTTTTTTGCAATATATAAAGAATTGCTTACTTGCTGTTTCTATGGAAGCCGTAAGTGATTGAACTTTACTTTCTGTAACTCGTGCCCATAGAAACCGTGAGTAATAAATACCAATTAGGTCACTGGCCATATTATTCAAAAAGCTATTTTATTACAAAAGATTCAATCATATTTTCTAGTTTACCACTACATTTTCCCTGAAAAAATAAAATAATTTTCGTTATACAAAATTAAAATTCTGTTTCATTACTTAAACTAAAATACAATGATTAAGATGCTACATACTAAAATTTATTATTCAATTTGTTACGAGAAATAAGGTTTTGTTTTGTTTATGAATTAGCACTTTTTTGTTCTTTCGGATAATTCTGACGCCTCGTCATTTACCACTACATACGGTCCCTCATAAATAGAAGACATTTTATTTCCTACTTCACTTTTCACTAACACAAGATCATCTTTTTTGTACGTCACTGAGTTCATATTTTCATCATAAATCTTTTTTCTTTTTACTTTTCCTGAAACTAAATTATTTCGCACATCTTTCTAAGCTTTTTGAAGTCTATATTTCAGTTCTAGCGGATAACTGTTATAATCGACAATATTTTGCAAATTTTTAGGTATGTTACATATTTTACCAAAGATTAGTTCGAATGGAGTATATTGGGTTTCTGTATGAACTGTTGTGTTATATGAAAATCACCAGTATGGAACCTACGAACTCCATAACGAGCTATTGTTTTTACACTGTATTCTTAAATAAGAACCAAGAACCTTATGAGAGTTTTCCAATGAACCAATGCTTTCACGATGATACGCTTTTTAATCTTTAATAGTTTACATATTTCTGACATAGTTTCTGAAATGAATTCTGAACCCTAATCTGTGGTAATTTCTCTAGGTATGCCGTATCTTGGAATGAAGTTTTCGACAAAACTCTTAGCAACCGTAACAGAATCCTTTGATTTAATTGGATATGCTTCAACAAATTTTGACAGATCACATTGAATTGTTAAAATATACACAAAATCCTCGTCATCTTTATCTAAAGGTCCAACAATATCCAAATAAATTCTTTCGAATGCTGTGTTAGCAGTGGAAGTAATGACCATCGGTTCTTTTATCTTTTTACAATGTTATTGTCTTTGACAATTGTCACATTTTTTAACGTATTCTGTGATATCTTTATACATTCCTGGCCAAAATAATATTTCTTTATGTTATTTGTCATTCTACGAATACCTGTGTGGTGGTTACTTAGTAAGTGCCCCTCGTGTAGACTACTTTAACCATAAAACCATTTATCTTTGAGAAACACTTACCTCGTCACCATTCTTTAAGGGTTGAATAAATAACATCATTTAAAAACTCACTGGGATAAATATAATTGAGAATTATTGACACGGATTATAAATACACTGTACATACATTTAAAGTATTCAAAATAATAATAATAATGAATCACCATGAAAGTTATCGACACTTTCCATTTATAGGAAGCATGCGATCTAACGAGTCAGTTACCCGTAGGTATGACCTTCCGCATATCAAATGAATGTGATATTTACATTTAATAGAAGCGTGGTTTCCGTATGTTCGCCTGACCTTAACAGATTGACGCCCGCTATAAACATTGAAATTATTATTTACACAATTTAATCTCTTTTCCCTTTGATAATGTCTTTTTACGATACTGTCTTTTCGGGATCATCACATCATCCCCTCTTGGAAGAGAAAAACTATCGTTGCTAATTTTTCGATACTACCTATAACGTTAACAGTTCTCACTGATTGTTTTTTTTGTTTACTAAACACTACTTGTTTGTTTATGAACACACTTCACTCTGTTTACAATTGTTTCCGCTATGGTATTTATACAATTGATTCTTATGAACGGTCTGTGTCTTATTGTTTTGAGATGTAATCTCACAACTTACGCCTTTTATTTCCGTTATTTTAAACGGACTTAAATAATGTGGATCGAACTTATTTCTCTCTTTATTCTTTAGAATGACTAATTCCCCTACTCTAAAGTTTACAGGTGAAGATTCCTTTTCACTATAATTTACTCTAATTATTTTATTTTTTATTAAAAACTGTTTGGCTCTTTCATTTGCGTATTGTAACTTATATTTTAACTCTTTATCATATCTTTCAAGATTGTAGCATGGTTCTATTTCTACATTTAAGAATTCTGGTAAGTTGGGTTTTCTCCCGTATAATAACTCAAAAGGAGTGTATCCGTGATACGTGTTTGGTGTTGTATTATAACAATATGCAAACATTTTTACAAACTCGCACCAGTTATCCCTAGAATCTTTGATCAAGTTTCTTATATACTCATTAAACGTTCTATGTAATCTTTCACAACTGCCCTTGATGGTATGCTATTGAGAAATTATTGCTTTTGCTATTGTGTTTGCCTCTTTGTTCTTGACCGGTATCATAACCGCGTATTTGGTTAGTTCGCATAATATTGTAATACAATAACGATTCCCGTTGTTACCTTCTACAAACGGACCTATTGTGTCTATGTAAATAATATCAAACGGTTTTATAGATGTGTCCGTGATGACAAATTTTTCTTTATGACTAAGTTTTGCTTTATTCATTTGGCATTTATGACAATTCTGTACATACTTCCTTACATCTTTCTCCATGTTTTTCCACCTAAAATTTGCTCTTAGTTTCTTTAATAATCTATTATTTCCTACATGTCCTCCAAACATTGGATCATTGTGGTATCTTTCTAAAATCTTTTGGATCTCCTCTTTCTGCTGTACCGTTTTTGGAACTTCGCATATACATACTTGTATATTTTTTAACCTTTGATTTCCTTCTTCTATAAACTCTTTTACTGTGCACTTTTTGAATATATCATCATTTGTATATATCTTCATTCTTTTTACTTCATATTTTACCGATAGCTCCTCAAGCTTTTCCAACGTTCGTCCTAGGTCGAAGTTGTGTATTCCGGTAATTAAGGCTCCACTAAATTTCAATTTATTTTTGATCCGAATGCTCATCCTTAGCGAGATACGGTTATTTTCAAGGTATAAAATTGGTAATTTATGTGTCTCAAGATTATTTAATTATTTAAAACATTTATTACTGAAGGTTTTTCTATTCTTTCTTCCTTTGTTTCTTCGTTAATCTTTAGATCCTTTTCTGACTGAGCGTTTTCTTTTCGCGTTTGTGCTCTTGTGATTGCCAAGACATGTGAATCATTTATGTATAAATCCTTGAGTTATTCTATGGATATTCTCGATATATCATCTTTGACATTGGCTCTAGTAGAAAATGACCTATTAGGATAAAAATTACCCCTTCTACCGCGATGGCATCCCCTTGTAAATGACATTACTTGTGTATTTTCAGAATTTCTCTGTATATTTTCATCTAATGCTGATCTAATCGCGTCTTTTAGAGAGGTAAAATTTCTAGCTGAAATGATAGTACTATGTCTTTGATTCTTTAAACCGCCTGCAAATTGTTTTATCGCTATTTTTTCATTAATAGGTTTTAGTATTTTAAATGCGTCGTTATTACCGTTAGGTTGCGAAACTGTTAAATCAACGAAAAGAGATTCTAGTTCTTTTCCAAAATCTTCAATCCACATATCACCTTGTCTAGAACGTAAAATTTTTGATTGTAAAGCAGTATCAGATTTTCTAGTCAACAGATGCATTTTAATATCAGAAATTAGATCTTTAACATTAGTATAATTGCGGGACAGCCTAAGTTTAGCACTCGCTGACAATCGTGTTTTCAAAACAAATGTTATTAACGATTGCTTACCATTATCATGAAGCATCGATTGGCATAACTCAATAGCGTCAATTAAAAAGTACATGTTAAATATTCTTTTTTTACTAGTTACCCTATGTTTATAACTCACTGATTTTTGCACATTGTTTTTTCTTCTCTTTTTTTTCACTTTCACATTTTGACACTTACACGGTTCACTTCTAAACTAATTCTTGACTCCTTGATATCTCTTTCCTAATTTCATTTACTATTCTTCTTTTGAGAAACTTGTACAACATAACTGCCAAAATGAGCACAACTGCAATGAAAGCAATTATTCCTAGGACTCTCACAACATCACTTTGATTTGAGGTCTGGGACGTCTGTTCAGTAACAAGCTCCTCTACAGAATGACATCGTGTTTGATAGCCTTTATCTTGCATGAAACCCCATCAAAAAATCCAAAATTGAAAGATCCGGAGATCGAGGGGGCCATCTTACAGGTCCGTAGTTACCAAACAATCTTTGGAGAAAGTTGTTGTCTGAAAATGGCCTCAAAAGGACAGAGCTGTAACTGGGGGCACCGTCTTGTTGAAAATAAACGGAATTATAACGGGCCAATGGAACATTTTCCATCAGTTCTGGAATAATTTCCTCAATAATTTGTCGGTACAAACTTGTTGTGAGACCTCCTTCATAAATTCAGTAGACTATGCGTTTTTATAAAATAAAACATGAGACCCCGACTCCGAAGCGTCCCTGTTATGCCCTCTCAAAAATTAAATGTCGATTTTCGGCGGACCAATGTCTTGTATTATGGCGATTAAAAATTCCCGCACTTGAAAAATAAATAACATTCATCAGACCAGATAACAAGTCTTCCAAAAGATTCATACGTACGGATCTGTTGCAAATGCCATTGGCCAAATAGCACTCAGCATCGCCATGTTGAACTATTTGGAATTTATATGGATGATAATTATATTTCCGCAAAATTCTTTGAACATCAGACTTGGATACACCAGTTGCCTCCACTATTTTCTGGCAAGAAGATGAAGGCGTTGCTTCTACATAACCCAATACGTTTATTTATTTTCTCTCTCTATCTTGTTTGGTATATGCTTTAGGATAGGGCTGGAGAAATGATCAATATTCTACTAAATTTGATTTGATGCGGAAAGATATGTCTGGCAAAGGTTGCCATCTAATATGAACAAATAAACAACCCCATCTGAAAATATCTTGAACATAGCGTTAAAAATATATTTGTGAATATAATTCCGAAGCTTCTTGCGGATTTTCATTAGATTGTGTGAAACAAACCATCGTATCATACTTTTTATTATTTTCGTAAACTGCCATTGCTGTAAAATAAATAAAATATTTTATATTGTTAATTAGAAATACCAAAACAGCAGAAATATTTCACTAATAATCAGAAACTGATAAGAACGCGTGAAGTTTTTGATATATTGCTTTTTGTTCCAACCGAATTAAGGTACGCGTCCACTAATCGGCGTCAAACGGACGGTACGCATCGGATTATTTGATTAACTACATTGTTTTAAATAGAACTGCGTTCACCTATCGGCATCAAAGCGACCGCACTTCGGCATTTCCGAACGGGATTCCAAAGACGAAATCAAAATCCGTTTCGTGTGGACACTGCCGATGCTGATAGTACGAATACCGACAAGTGCACGCAGGCACGGGGGTTTTCTTTTCAAAGTTTATTATAAGAGCATATTTTGTTTTGTTAATAGTTTGTGACTTTCGTCTCGTCCACATTGTTTAAAACTGGCTCTCCGTCGTAGAGAAATGATGATACCGACTCCAATAATCCGTGGTAGTAAACGCAGGACGGAAAAAAAATCCGATTCGTCCGATGCGTACCGTCCGTTTGACGCCGATTAGTGGACGCGTACCTTTAGCCGACTGCCTATTAATTGCTACACATAAGAAAATGTTAAAAAATCTTAAATTGTGAGTTTGTTCTCAAATATAATTTAGTACAATTATATAGTCTCGGAAAGCCCACTTCATGCCTAATGAATATAGAAAATAATATACAGGATGTGCCGTTTAAAAAATAATATGTTTGCTTCATAACTAAAAAACAAGAGGTGTTAGGAAAAAAATAACTACGTCACTGGATTCTACGAAAAAAATTCATCAGAAGTATTAACTTATTCGATAAGTTTAAAGATACGACCGCTGCCTGAAAAGGATGCTTTTCAATTCCACCCTGTATCTCAAAAACCAAAAGGTCATTCAAAATTCTGCTTGCGCCATTTTGAATTTCATAGAAAAGTAGCAGACTATCGTGCAAACCGCAAATCCTCTATCTTCAAAGATAAGAGAGGGATACATTGTACACGCAAATGGTCAATATACGTGAATTCATCCGAAATAAGGATTCTAATTTTTTTAAGTAATATATTTCCAAACAGACTATTATATTGCTCATGTGGATATTATTGTAAATTACATAAGCATATCTGCATGGCTCATGAAGAAGAAAGAAGCTTCATTCCATTTCACTTGGATCCAAATTACGTCTTCCATATCGACGTGGAATTTGAGTTGCCATCACGTAGTCCTAACTTTAATCCTTCAGATTTTATTGAGGCTGCATTAAATCCCTTATCCATGAAGTGAAAATTATTCAAGATAAAAGTTCAGGATGCTGTTATTATTTAACAATATCAATCAAATAATTTGTTTAAAGTGTGATGGTCTTTAGTTGCACGTCTAGGTAAATGTGTACAAGTTAAAGATAAATACATTGAAATTTTGTTCAAGTAAATAATTCTTTCGAATTTTTGTTCCCCATTCACTGTTAATTCTTTCAAGTACACATTATTTACTTAAAAAATATCAGAAATGACATTAACAACGTTTACCAACTTATATCATTATAAATATTATATGTAAGTACTACACGCAGGCCTCTTAGGCCCATAGCTTGGAACTGATTTCCTTCCATTCCTTCGTTTTCCGGTCCTGGATTCCACTCTCTCTTAGATCTTCTATCGCTTCCGCATACCATATTTTCTTTGGTCTGCCTATCTTTCTTATTCCGGCTTGTTCTATATCAATAATTTTTATTGGTCGTTCTACTATCTGGCATTCTTTGTACGTGCCCCAATCAACCTATTCTTCTGGATCTTATTATTTTACTCAGCTCTGCTTCCCCAAATAGGTTCTGTATTTCGTTATTCGTTCTTCTCAGCCACGTATCTCCCTCTTTTCCCCCCTAATATCCTCCTGAGTATTTTCCTTTCCCATCTATCTAATGTGTCTTCCTCTGCTTTGTTAAGTATTCACGTTTCGCTTCCGTAGATTAATGTTGGTCTTATTACTGATTTGTACAGTATTATCTTGTTCAATGCTCCTGCATGTTTACTTCCTTTCGTCAGCCTAGTTTCTAAATTCCCTCCTTCGTTACCGTCGTCCTTGATAACCACACCTAGATATACAAAGCTTTGTACTTGTACTTTGTCCATTCAGTTGTATTGGAAATTTCCTCATTGCTTCTTTCCTTTGAGGTGTTGCCATTTTCATAAATTTCAGTTTGTCTTCATTACCTCGCAGGTTCATTGTCTCTGCTGTTTCTATGAACGCTCTGAATATTCTTCTCAGTTCGTTTTCTGATGTTGATAGCAGTACTACATCGTCCGCGTATGCCAGTAATTGTGTTGTCTTAGTTTTCAGTGTCACTGCCCTGTTCATGCCGGTTTTGCGTATTATCCATTCTAATACAATGTTCAACAAGGTGGTGGACAACGGATCTCCTTGTTTTAATTCTGTATTGGTCTCGAAGCTTTCTGATGTTTTTTGGTTCACCTTGATCTTAGTTATTGTACGCTCGAGTGTCATTTTGGTAAGATATCAGTTTTTTGGGGGTGCTTAGATAATTCATACTACTGTATGAAGATTTTCTATTTACTGTATCATACGCCCTTTGGAAGTCTATAAAAATGGCATAGATTGGTAGATAGTATTCGTACCCCATTCTTTGCGTTTGCTTCAGAGTGAAAATATGGTCCATAACTGATCTTCTAGATCTGAATCCGCACTGATAGTCTCCGAACAAGTTTTCTCCATATTCTTTTAACCTTTTTTCTATGGTTTTTGGCCATGATTTTATACACTGTGTCCAGTAGCGCGATCCCTCTATATTTTCTATATACGTCCTTTTTCCCTTTCTTGTAAATTGGTACCGTTATTTAGGTTTCCCAGGTTTCTGGCATTGTCTCTTGTTCCCATATATTCGATATCAAATGGCAAATCTTCGTATTTAGTGCACCTCCGCCGTATTTTATCAGCTCTGGCTCTATTTCATCTTCTCCAGGAGATTGGCCGTTCTTTTGTCTCTGTATTATTTCTGAGATTTCTTCTCTCGATGGTGGTGATATCTCTCTGTCATTATATCTATTTTGGGTTGTAAGCTCCTCCCGCCGCTCGTTCTCATTTTCTTCACTTATTATTTCTTTGAAGTACTCTTCCCATCTTTGTATTATTTCGTTTTCATCCATTATTATTTCTCATTTTTTGTTCTTCATACATATGGTCCTCTGCCCAGTTTTCCCTTTAATATATTTTATTTGTTGGTAAAAGTTTGCCTTCATTCGGTTTTTTATGTATCTCTCGATCTTTCTGTGACAGATCATCCTGTATAAACAGTGTTTCTTCTTTTATAAATTTTAGATTCTGTTTGTTCGTCATTACTTTTTATTCTCCTCGTGGTTGGCCAGTCTTACTAGGTAAGTTCTCTCTCCTAACTTCATTGCGTTTTCTATTGCTGTCTTTATATGTAATGCTTTTTCCAGAAAATTTTCCATTGTGATTCTGAGCTCCTCTGTATTATGGGTTTCTATTTTCACTCCTTGTACAACAACATTATTTTTTCTAATCTCATTTTCCAACCGCTCCGATCTATTGTCCATTTCTATTAAAATTTTCTTCATTTCACTATTATCCTCAGTTAACTTTTGGTTTTCTTTCCTCAGTTGCTTCATTTCTTCCCGGTATTATCTTTGTTCTTCTCGCGTTTTCTTGATCTACTCGGCCAATTCCTCCACTTTGTCCCCCTATCATTTTCACTATTAGTTTAGTCGACAAGTTGAAAATGGGACAAAATAGAGATACTGCTCTTAAAATTATGTGCGATAGCTCATTGGATTCGGAATGACGCCTAGGAAAATGTGCTAAAAGCGTGTATTAGCACATAAAAAATTGCAAAAGTTATAAACAATTAAAGATGAAAAAAATGGTATTTCGTTTTTTGCCAATATTTTATAAACTATTAATATTTAAGAAATTTCTTAAAAAGATTCTGAAATAGGAGGAAATTTCCAATAAAAAACTCCTAGCTCCCGGAACTCTATCTCCAATATTTATAATTTTAATTTAACGCTGAAAATAGGTCTGCGCGCGACATTTTTAGATTGCGTCAAAAGCGAGTACGGCACAATAATTAATTTATTTAAGGTATTGAATATTTTTTTTAATTTGAAAAAATTATGGTGTATTCTGAACACTATAAATAATTTATTCCCTTTGGAAATTTTACATAAAGTTAATTTTTCAACAAGTTAAACAATTGTTAACTAACAAAATTTTCCTGAACTACAGTCATAATTGTAAGTGAAAAAAAATGTTTAAATAATAGTTCAAGAAAATTTTGTTAGTTAACAATTGTTTAACTTGTTGAAAAATTAACTTTAAGTAAAATTTCCAACGGGAATAAATTATTTATAGTGTTCAGAATACACCATAATTTTTTCAAATTAAAAAAATATTCAATACTTTAAATAAATTAATTAATGTGCCGTACTCGCTTTTGACGCAATCTAAAAATGTCGCGCGCAGACCTATTTTCAGCGTTAAATTAAAATTATAAATAATGGAGATAGAGTTCCGGGAGTTTGAAGTTTTTCATTGCAAATTTCCTCCTCTTTTAGAATATTTTTTTGAAATTTCTTAGATATTATTAGTTTATGAAATATTGGCAAAAAACGAAATGCCATTTTTTTTCATCTTTAATTGTTTATAACTTTTGCAATTTTTTAAGTGCTAATACACGCTTTTAGCACATTTTTCTAGACGTCATTCCGAATCCAATGAGCTATCGCACATAATTTTAAGAGCAGTATCTCTATTTTGTACCATTTTCAACTTGTCGACTAGACTATATACTAGCTTCAAGGTTTCTCAAATTCTTTATCGGCGACCTCCCTGTTTTTTAGATTTTTTTATATGATTCCTCTTCAGTATCCCCGTCTTCCTCTTTGTCGCTTTTTCTCTTTCTGTAATATTCATTATCGCTCATTTATATTTCGAATTCACTTTCTTTAACATTTTTTAGCCCGTCCCTATTTTTATTTCGTTCACCGCAAAAAGGTTCCGATTGTTTGGTTTTAATTACAAATTAATTGTTCTTATCGCTATCACACCGCGAAAAATGCCCTCGGCCGGCTATCCCGTTGGACCTTGGACCTTTTTCGATGATATATAGCTGTCTTTTTTAATTATAACATTTATAAATAAACTATGCGAATCTTACTAACTGACTAATAGAAGAATTATCCACTTGACACGTTAAACTGTTATTTACTACGAAAACTTATTTAGTATTAGTATTATTAAACTATGTTTCGTTCAATTTTTTCAATGGGATATCCTATATAAGTATATAAAAATAAAACAATAAGATGATATCACTTACCAAATTAAAACGTATGAACATCACCGCAATACCCAAATTAAAAGATTGAAAATGTCTTGCAAAATATATTATTTCATAGATTTTCAGAAATTTTCTGTTATGTAAACATTCTTTTAAATGGATGCCGAATTTTTGTGTTTCAGTTAGCATTTTTTCAATTGTGAAATATTAATTTACCTTCAATATTTATCATGAAAACAAGCACAAGAACAATTTTATATCTCGCAATTTTTTTTGTTATTCCAAATTAATGAAAATTCCTTCATTAAAAAAAATACTCTTTATTATTGTACAAAAACAGTAGAGTTGATAAATAAAAGAAAAATATAAAAATTATAATATAAGATGCTACAAATTACAAAATATCTTCAATTTTATTTTCACTAGATCCTTCATTTTCAGTAATACCTTGGGTGTCGACGTTTCTGAAATTAGTGGCTCCTAAGTGATCCCAACTTTGTAATACGTGTTCTCCAATATCTTTGTTCGTTGAATCATCTCGTATTTCAAACCCATTTTGTGCTGGCAAAGCCTTCCAACTGGAACCTGCTGTTTCAGCTTCTCTCCTCGCACTTTGATCTGTTTTTTCGATAAGACCTTGGGATTTATCGGCGTTTTTTAAATTAGCGGTTGCTAAGTGATCCCAATTTTGTAGTCCGTGTTCTCCACTATCTTTGTCCATTAAATCATCTTTCATTTCAGAGGCTTTTTGTGATGGCATCATCCTCCAATTACCTCCTGCTAATTCGGCTTCTCTCATAGCACTTTGATCTGCTGGTTCAGTGAGACCTTCACTATCTTTGTCCATTGAATCATCTTGCGCTCCAAAGCCTTTTTGTGCTGATGCCATCCTCCAATTGCCAGCTGCTTCGGCTTCTCTCCACGCACTTTGACCTGATTTTCTAGCTTCGGTATCTATAGAAGTCTGAATTTCCCTTCCCCATGGACTATTTTCAGCATTTTTTTCCGAAATCTTTGCCATCGTCATTAAAGTGTGGGCTTCTTTATCCATTTTTCCTTCGTTTTCCAAATGCTCTTCTCCAGCTGTTCTGTATGCTGGAGGTGGTACATAAGCTGAAGAATAAGCAGAAGTAGAAGTAAATGTTGGCTTAAATTCGGGAGCTGGAGCTTCAGGTGGCGGAGGAAAATATGATGCTGGAAGCTGAAAGGATGAAGGTGGTTGGAAGTTTGAAGGTTGTTGAAAGTTTGAAGCTGGTTGGAAGTTTGAAGTTGGTTGGAAGTTTGAAGTTGGTTGGAAGTTTGAAGCTGGTTGGAAGTTTGAAGTTGGTTGGAAGTTTGAAGTTGGTTGGAAGTTTGAAGTTGGTTGGAAGTTTGTGGGCTGTTGGAAGTTTGTGGGTGGTACTGGTTGTGGTGGATGTTGTAAAGGTATATGAGGGGGTGGAGGCGGTAGTTGTGACTGGAATGCTGAATATTCATTGGTCATGGAGTGAGAGGTAGGAATTGAAGTTTCGTCAGACTCCATAGCTACTTGCTGCTTGAAGGCGTGAAAGGAAGCGCCATTAATAGAAGGTTTATAAGAAGTAGAAGGATGGGAATAAGGATTTGAATAGACGGGACCTTTGTATATTTGAGCTTGAGGTCTATATACAGGTCTTGATGCATATGGCCTATAATTACCATACTGTTGTGGTTGAAGCCTGTAGGGTTGGTAAGGTCTTCCATAGCTTGGGCTGGCAGATCTATAGTTGTAAGCAGGTACGCCTTCTCCGTGATTAGAACCTTCATGATAAGATCCTGGAACGCTGTGAGCATAGCCTGCTAGATTAGGCTGGCAAGTAATAACTAGACCGCTATGTCCGTGATGCGTTGGAGTTACGGGTACCATAGATGTGGGGCTCCCATATCCAGATCCATAATTGTAAGGTTCATGGTGATGAGCTATTCTCATTGAATCCGATTCCTGGCTTTTTTCAATGGACTCTTGATGTTTCTGAGTAGTAGAATCTTGGTTTAAAGTTTGCGGCACGTCTGATATTCTATCGTGTACATGGACCACTTTGTCCATGACTTCGGCCTTGGACGCCCTTGCTGGATTCACTTTTTCAGGCTCTTCTTCTCGTTCTGGTTTGGTAGATCTATACGTACCGTAAGATGGTTTTGAAGCGGTACTGGATCCCGAAGATTGATAGGTTTTTACTGGTGCTAAATATGTTGCTGCAGGTTTATTTTGAACGGAGGATCCTGAGTTGAAGGATATATCTGATTTCGAATGTTCAAAGCCGCCACTTTGTTGAAAATACGGAGCTTGGTTATTGTAACCTCCTTTTTCTGACACAGGTTCACACACTCGGTAAGGCTTTTCATCGGTAGGTCTAATTTCTACACAAAAAGTCGTTACAGTGGATTTCTTCGCTCGTGTATTCTCATCTAGTTCATCTTCTAAATATTCTTCTACATCATTGGGATGTTGGTTCGATGTTATTTCGTCTAATTTGGACACTTCGAGTCGACCGAACACTGTTAATATCAAACATAATGATATATTTATTGTTATTAATGCAACTTTCATGATGTTTTATTTACGTAACTGTAAAAAAGAATGTTATATTGAGATTTTATATGCTCTGTTAACATGTTTGTCGATTCAATATTGTTATTGTTTTGTAAACTATTATGTTTATCTAGATATACAGGATGTCTCAAGAGTTTTAATAATTTCTTGCACTGAGAATGTTTATGGTCTCGAAAAAATTATTATACTTAAATCTCACCACTAATATATATTTATACTTCTTTGGAATACAATTACAAACTCGTATTTTATAGATTTAAATTAATCGATATTATTGACTATGCCAAAATTTTTAATTATATTTTTGTTCATGAACAAATTGTCTTTCTAAAGAAATGGTTGATTAAATCGTTTATTATATAGGTTTACTTTCAACTCCCCAACTAATCATGTTAACCTGGTGTGAAGCATCAAGTTTTAGTTGCTGATACTAATTCAAATTGTAGTTTTAATATTGGTTCAACTGAATCCAGTGCTTGTAGAACGTTGACATTTTTCCAGATATCTATTCAAAACTTTACAGATATGCTTCCATTATAGCTATTAATGTAACGAGATTATTTTGCGATTTATAATAGTCGAGGACATTGCTAGGTGACGAGGCGACAGCCGAGTCACCTATCAATGTTCGTGACGGTGTTAATCGCAAATAATCAAGTTACATTCAAAGCTTTATCGTATCATTGACAACGGCGATACGAAAATACAAACAAAACGGTTTTATGTCATTTCATTTATCAATTCAAAAAGTAATATTTAAAATCATGCAAGATTTCGATATTCCTGACGATATATTAGCTGCAGCCAACTCTATAAAGTTAAACTTGCTTCCGTACAAATCTAAAATACATTATGAAAAAGAATATCGGCAGTTTTGTGAGTGGCCAAACAAAGTACATGTTCAAGATGCAGAAGAAACTGTGTTGCTGGCATATTTCGCGAAACTCTCTGAGGAATATTCTGCTTCATCCTTATGGCCGAAATATTCCATGTTACGAGCGACTTTAGAACTGAAGGAAATAGTAGAAACCGATAAATACGGTGCCTTAATACATTTCATCAAGAAGAAAAATGTTGGATATAGAGCAAAAAAATCAAAAGTATTTACAAGAGAACACGTCAACGAATTTGTGCGTTCTGTCCCAGACGAGGAGTTTTTAATGATGAAAGTGGATTTTTTAATTGGAATCGGAGGAGCCTGTCGAACTAATGAATTAGTGAAGATGACCACGGAATATGTTTTAGAAGACAAGCTGATTGTTACTATTCCCGACTCAAAAACCCACAAGAAACGGATTTTTGCTGTGGTATCTGACAGCGAAGCCAATACTGTGCTTTTATTTAAAAAGAACGTAATTTTAAGGCCAGTCCATGTTACTCTCCGAATATTGTTTGTATCATATAGAAAGGGAAAATGTACGGTGCAGCCCTGCGGAATTCATTTCTTCTCCAAAATACCTCAAAAAATAGCGGAGTATCTCTCACTTGAAAATACCAATATGTATACTGGTCACTGCGTTAGAAGATCTTCGGCAAATTTTCTTGTGAATGCTGAAGGAGATATACCTATTAGACACCTACAAGAACTTGGTGGATGGGAATCGGCGAAGGTTGCTAGAGGGTATATGGAAGAAAGTGTGACAATAACAGTTTCCATTGCTCACAAAATTCAAATCGGCGATGTTTTCGGCAGTGGATTAAGCACTGGGGAACCGCATGAAATCGAAAGGAGTGCCGGCTCGGTCACTAATCAATCTTCAGGAGATATACCTATGGTGGTGGACGCTAAAGGCAAAGGTGTATCAAATTTGACAACTGTCAAAATATTGTTTTACATGTTCATGAAAACTTGTTCTAATATTATTTAGATAACGTATTATGGTTTAGTAACTAACATTTTTAATTATAGTAACTAATGTATTATGAGTAACTAATGTTTTATGTAAGTTTTGGTACGTTTATGATGTTAATAATTACTAACAAAGATTTCATATAAAAATGTCAATGATACGATAAAAACATTTTTACTTCAGGGAAGATCATAGCTTTAGTATTGCTTTTGTGTTTGTTCTGGACATTTACGTCTCTAGCAATCGGCATTATTATTCCATATAAATATGGTTGTTTAGTTTTGTCTAGACATGTACTGATATGTTTGCAAGCTCATAAATAATGTTATCTACTGAAGTGTGCTATATCCAGACAAAGTAAAGTTGCATGGAAAAAACAACAGTTGATTCCAATAAGATAATTTATGGAATTATAAACGGAGATAAGCTGCAGGATTGAATGTGAACAGGAGGATTCTTCGAAAGATGTAGCAACAACGTAATGTCCATTCATACGCCATTACGATGACCAATAGATGAGGATCATTATGCTACAATATACAATAAAGTGACAAATGCTATTTTCATTTGTGATAAATACATTTTACAAACATATTCATCCTAAATTGTTGCTTAGGATGTTCTAGAAAAATAGAAAAACAGAGTAACGTGTCAGTCTATACGTTAGATAGCATAAGTAAGTTTAATGAAATATTATAGTTTTATAAAGATGAATGAAGGTCTGTGCATATTGAAAAGATAACCGTCACATGCGCAGTTTCCTGATTCATTGCGCATTACTCTGAAGAGAAAAAAGGATGTATAGCAACGACCTCTGGAGATTTAGAAACTTCGCTTGGATGGCTAATGTTTTAAACAATATGGGACACCTGAATACAAGAACCTGTCTGTTGTAGCAATGTACGAATGTACTAATTTCCATAAATTAAGATATGCTGAAGCTATGTGTTTAGATAACCCTCCGCCGTAAATATCACAATTAAAGGAGAAGCTTGCAGAATAGATACGACACATGCATATCATCTGGTTGAACGTATATAAAAACTATGTACGTAAACAGTTCATTAAATATAATGTTTTGAGTGTTAATCTATAATCACCTAGTATTATTAGGTGGAAGGGAAAAGAAATGCACATATGAATCAGGGATTTGAAAATAGCTTTGTACAAAATAAGGAGAAACAACATTTGGAGTAGCTTAAAAAAAGGAGACTATGATCACGATTGTAGAAGCTCTATATAGAAACAACACAAACAGAGTAAGAATACATACTATGGAATCTACAGAATTCAGAACAAAAATTGGACTCAAACAAGGATGTGTCCGGAGCCTTTATATATTTTCTATAGTAATAGATGAGACCACAAAAAGATATAAGGAAAAGTGTAAAAGCTCAACAATAGGAAACTGAAAAATGAATGACGTAACACTACTAGAAATCTCATTCGCCGATGATATGGTACTGATTACCAAATCTGGGAGATATCAATGTCAAAATCGGTAGAGGAGGGGTTGTGGATGTCATTGGAGAGCACGGACTGGGACAGCGTAACGAGAGAGGCTGGTTAAATTTGTCCAAGAGAAAGATATAGTAGTCACAAACACCTTACTCAAACTACCACCAAGAAGATTATACACGTGGAAATCACCACAGGACACAAAAGATAAAATAGTAAGAAACCAGATCGACTTTGTCATGATTAATAAACGATACAGAAATAGCATACTCTCATCCGAGACATACCTAGGAGCAGACATGGCATCGGATCATAATCTTGTAGTTGCAACATTCAAACTAGCTTTAAAACGGATCAAACGATCCAAGAAGAGTAACAAAATGAACGTTACGAGATTAAGAAATAGCGAAACTAGATCAAGGGTTGAACAACGAATTGCAGAAGAGTTGCAGACAGCACACAGCAGAGATAAGGGAGACATAAACATCGAATGGGAGAAAATTAAAAACACAATTCTTGAAATAGGAAACAAAGAGTTGAGCGGGACGAATGAGAAAAAGAAAAACAATTGATGGCCGATGAAATTATTAAATTAATCAGAACAAGAAGAGAGGCTAAAACCACCGATAACAACAGATATAAAAGTATACATCGGGAAATATAAAAGAAAGTAAAAGAGGCGAAAGAACAATGGTCGAATGAAAAATGTGCCGAAATTGAAAAACTGCAAAAAGTACATGACTCCTTTAATATACATAAAAAGGTTAAGGAGATCACTGGAAATTATAAAAAGAAGAACGCAGATATACTGATGGATGATAATGGGAATATAGTGGTGGAGCTGACATCAAAACTTGAGACATGGAAAACATACATCGAAACGCTGTTCGAAGATGACAGAAATAGCCCCTAACCCCCAGAAAATGATATAGAAACCGGACCAGAAATAACAACAGATAAAATAGAATATGCGCTGAAGAACATGAAGAACGGGAAATCACCTGGTCCAGACGAACTACCCATTGAAATGATAAAACTGCTTAAGGAACATAGCTTGGATGCACTTGCTGAGCTCTTCAATGCGATCTACATATCAGGAACGATACCAAGTGACTGGTTGGTGTCGACCTTCATTGTGATTCCCAAGAAAGCGAACGCAAGATTATGTAAAGATCATAGGACCATAAGCCTAATGAGCCATACACTCAAATTATTTCTAAAAATAATTCACAACCGTGTGTATAACAAACTGGATAACGACATCAGCGATACACAGTTCGGGTTCCGTAATGGAGTTGGCAGGAGAGAGGTATTATTTAGTATAAACGTGTTGACTCAACGCTGTTTGGACGTTAACAAGGATGAGTACGCCTGCTTTGTGGACTATAAGAAAACATTTGACAGAGTCCGTCATGAACAACATATCAAAATTCTGAGAGAAAAGCAAATAGATACCAGAGATGCCAGAATTATTGAAAACCTATATTACGACCAAACAGAAAACATCAAGATAGATAATAAATACACAGAAAACATCAACATCAAACGTGATGTACGACAGGGGTGTATTCTTTCTCTTCTATTGTTTAATATGTACTCGGAAGTCATCATGAGGGAGGCATTGCACAATGAAGCAGCTGGAGTAGTAGTAAACGGAGTTCCTATAAACAATTTACGATACGCAGATGATACTGTACTGCTAGCAGAAAGTATAAATGACATGCGAAGAATGGTCCAAAAAGTGTATGAAACAAGTATCCATTATGGCTTTAATATGAACCTTAATAAAACAAAATTCATGATCTTTACCAAAAAAACCAAATCAAAACACACAACTGATCGTAAACCATCAGATAATAGAGCGAGTCTATGAATATAAATATCTAGGAACCCTGATCAACGACAACAATGATTACTCATCAGAATTAAAAACGAGAATTGAAATAGCACGTAACACCTTTATTGAAATGTAAAATGAAGCAATTCTTTTGTTGCAAAACTTTAAGTAACCACCTTAAAATACGAATGCTAAGGTGCTATATATTTACAATAATGCTCTATGGAATAGAAGCCTGCCACCCTAACAAAAGAAATGCTTAAAAGGATAGATGCCTTCGAGATGTGGTTTTACAGAAGGGGAGTACACGTTGACAGAATTATCAATTGAGAAGTCTTGCGGAAAGTTTCAAAGGATCTAGAATTGTCCCCAAGAGGTAAAGGTCAGAAAACTCCAATATCTGGGCCACGTAATGAGAGGTACAAGATACAAGCTGATACAACTAATTATCCAGAATAAAATAATAGGGAAAAGGAGCATAGAAAGAAGACGGATGTCGTGGCATCGAAATATCAGAGAATGGTTCAACTGTACATCAAACGACCTGTTCAGGGCAGCAGTCAGCAAAATAAAATTAGTCATGATGGTCGCCAACCTTCGCAAGAAGTCGGCACCTTAAGAAGAAGAAGACCAAATCTCAAGGCAGACTAAAAAAAGAACTAAGGAATATTAATATGACTCTGTCTTCAAATAAAAAAAAACCACAACATAAAAATCTAAGAACAAGAATTGAATAGATAACAAGGTACAATTATCTAGACACAATCGAGTCGCAGTTGATTTTTTTATCCTTAGAGATAATAGAGATAAATATAAGTTTAGTTCTGATAGTATCTATAATGATGACGAGTCCGGCCTAATCACAGTGCCAACAAAACTACCAAATTTTAGCGCCTAAACGACAACGTCGATTAGCCAACATAGTACCCGCTGCAAGAATGCGTATAAGGATTCGGTGTTCGGCTTTCGAGAAGGCAACACGTGAGTGAGTGAAAACTAACTTAAACCAGTGTAATAAGTGCCCCTATTTTAAGGAACGTTGGTAAGTGAGCTTATATTAACACAACCTTTGTATAGCATACCCATCATTCCTGGAAATTTGGTTAATCTCTCCTGTTATTATTTCATTTTTCATATTGTAAATAAATCATTTAATACTAGAGACAAAATTAAAAAATAAATCAACGGTAAAGGGTAAAAATGGGGGAAAAATCAGGGGGGCCTAGCCCCCCTGAATGGTATAAGAGTCGCGAAAATTTAATACAAATGAATGTAGATGAAGTTGATACTGATATACAAGAACCGGGAGGACAGAAAAAAGATAAACAAGATATAAAAAGTAGTGATAAATACTCGTTTCTAGACAAAGCACCGTTCGAAGTTTATATCGAAGCAGCTTTGGAAAATAAAAACATTGGAAACTATAATTACCTTGCTATCGCTAGAGAAATTTTTGATTTAAAAATAAACAATATAAAAAAAATAAATAAAAAAAGGGAAAAATAGAATCAGTGTAGAATTCGTAAAATACACAGACGCTAATGAATTTCTGATAAATGACAACGTTAGGAATAAAGGATACGATGTATTTATAGCAAAAAAAAACATCTCATGCAAAGGAATAGTTAAATACATAGATACATCAATCTCAGATGAAATATTAAATAATTACTCACAAGCAAATACCGGGACAATAAAAGTTTTAGAAGCAAAACGTTTCCTACGGAAAAGAAAAATCATAGACAGGGTAGACTCCCGGGTGGAAATGACAAATAATTTGAAGGAAGGGGACGAAGGAAGTAATAAAGTAGAATTAGTTCCAACAGAGACCATAAGATATACGTTTTCGGGAACAACCCTACCGGCAAGCGTGAAGATCTGCGGAATTGAACACAGAGTGTTGCCATACATCATGCCAATTTTGCAATGCTATAACTGCTTAAATTTTGGACACATTAAAACACATTGCAAAACCAAAAAGAAAAAATGTCTGAATTGTGGAGAAACACACCTAGAGGAAGACAGAGGAGAGTGTACAATGAAGTGCAAACACTGTGCGAGTTTGGAGCACAACAGCATTAATAAGAACTGCCCAGAGAGAGAGAGAGAGAGAGAGAGAGAGAGAGAGAGAGACAGCAACTAATTAGAGAGGCGATGTCGCTGGACAACGTTTCCTTTTATGAGGCAAACGAAGGATTCCCCAAAACAGGCAAAAATAGTAACACACAAGAGGGGTTTATAAGAAGGTTGAAGGAATTTCCGGAACTACCAACTAACCGATCAAATCAAGACAATGGTATTACAATAAGCGAGAGAAGAACCTCAAAACACTCCTACAAGAAACACCTACACACAAGTAACAAAAGCCAAGAAAAGGAAACCCACCTCACCAGGGTATGATAAGGAAGCCCATCAGGGAGCCTTGATAACCCCCAATGGACAAATACCATATTACCGTGGAGAAAATAACCAACTACACTCCCCAGTATCAACATCTACACACAATCAACGTCAGTCCCCAGCATCAACCTATTATTTACCACCCTCGGAAGTAGATAGTGAAGATGAAGAAAACAAAACAATTCGAGAAAACCCAGATATGCTACATGAAATCATGAATACGTCTAGAAAACTCAACAAATACGACAAGGAATACACACTCCAATTTATGGCAAGGCTAATTAATAAACCAGGAGACAGAATTTTCAACAATGAATTACAACAGAAACACAAAAATTAATGAAAGAAAAGATAAAAGCCTTGACAAAGACTCAAAAAGAAATTTAAAAATTTTACAATGGAACATCAGAAGCGTCAGAGCAAACTACGATCAATTAAAATTTCTACTATACGAACTAAAACCACACATAATTTTACTGAATGAAACATGGATGAATGATGAATATAATTTAAACATTAAAAATTACAACATATACAGACAAGACAGAACCGATGGATACGGGGGAATATGCACCCTCATCAAAAGTGGGTTAGAACACTGTCTTATACCAGTAAATAGCAACATTTCGGAAACTCTACAGGTAATAACAATTGCAGTACCATCAGTTAAAATCAATATCACTAACATATATAATCCATCAGGAAAAAAATTAAAATTAGAAGAGTGCAATGAAATTCTATCTAACACAACCAACCAGCATATAATCATGGGGGATTTAATGCCCATGATCGAATGTGGGAATGCAATAGTAATGATGCAAATGGTAAAACAATTAAAGAATTAATAGAACGCGAAAATTCAATAGTACTAAATGATGGCAAGTACACACGTATGGGAGATCACAACCACAATCCATCGGCACTAGATCTAACTATAGTATCTAACAGCATTGCAAAAAAATGTCATTGGAATGTATTTGAAGACCCAGGTAATAGCGATCACTTCCCCACCATCTGCCAATACTCTGATGGAACGAATTTTATGAATGATGAAATATACAAAAGAAATTTTAAAAAGGTCGACTGGAACTCATTTAACAAAATAATAATGAACAAATTGATAGACAAAGAGGAAAATTTAGATTACAATGATTTTTATGACTCTTTAAATGTAGCAGCAAACGAAAGTATACCTATGATTAAAATAAGAACGAATCAACAAAAATATGCAGCTTGGTGGGACGAGGAATGCTTCGAGCTAATCCAAAGAGGTAGAAAAAGCATCAACAAATTCGTAAATTCATCTAGCTTGGAAAATTATATAGATTTCAAAAGAATAAAAGCATATGTAAAACTTAAATTGAAAAACAAAAAGAAAAAATCTTTCAGAGAATTTAGCAGTACTATAAATAGGGAGACACCAACCAATAAAATCTGGAAAACAATAAAAGGCTTCAAAAATTATTCCCAGAACAACAACAACTACTTTCCGAACCGCAAAATAGCAGGAACAATCCTAGAAACTCTAACTATTTGTAACATCAACCCGGAATTCAGTCTGGCAGCTTGTAATGACATGTTCGAACCCATAACATATAACGAATTTCACAACATAATTACGGGGAAAAAAGACAAAGCAACTGGAAAAGATGGGATCTCTTACTCTATGATAAAAAATCTAAATAAAAACACACAAAACAAACTAATTGGGATATATAACAACATTGTGGAAACAAATAAAATTCCAACAGAATGGAAAGAAACTATAATACTACCACTCCTGAAACCTGGGAAAAACCCAGAAAACCATAACAGCTATAGACCGATCGCGTTAACATCGTGCGCGTGTAAAGTACTAGAAGGTATAATTAAAACAAGAATTGAGTGGACAATTGAAAACCAAAAAATTCTCCCAAAATTACAATTAGGATTTCGCAAGAACAAGGGATGCAATGAAGCCATAACATTATTAACTCACTCTGTCTTAGAAGCGTTCACGGAAAAAAATTCTTACTAGCAGTATTCATCGATTTAAAGGGAGCCTATGATAGTGTTAACCTACACATACTATACAATATAATGCTAGAAAACAAAATTCCAACCAAAATAAATAACTTTATATTTAACCTATTTTGTAACCGAAACTTATATGTGAAAGATACAGAGGGGAACCTAATAGGACCAAAAAATAGCAGTCAAGGATTAACCCAAGGCTCACCTCTGAGCCCAATACTTTTCAACATCTACACAAAATCCGTACACGATATAAATAAAAACTTCAAGATAATAGAATACGCCGACGATATGGTAATCACACTGGTAGGAAAAAATCTACAAAATATGGCTGAAGAAATGAATAAGTATCTAACCAAATTCCATCGATGGACTATAAAACATAACTTCCAAATATCCATTGATAAATGTGCGGCAATCATCTTTAGAACTAATAGAAGAAGTATGGCAACATGTGAAAATATTAAAATTAATGGTAAGGAAATTGAATTCAAAGACAACATAAAATATTTAGGAGTATTAATGAATAAGCATCTAAATTGGGGACCATACATTCAGCACATAGAAAACAAAGTAAATAAGGGATTAAATATCATGAGAGCAGTTTGTGGAACGTACTGGGGAGCAGATCCAGTTACCCTATTACTACTATATAAAGGACTAGTTAGATCACATCTAGACTATGCATCTATCTTCCTTAAGCCATGCAATAAAAAAACGTTGACTAAATTAGATCAAAGTCAATACAAGGGACTGAGAATCATAACGGGCACCATGAAATCTACTCCTACTAATACTCTTCTAGCAGAATGTGGAGAAATGGCGTTAGAATACCGAAGAAAATTATTAAGCACTAAATTCTACTTGAAAATCTACTCAGAAAAGCATAACCCACTAAAAGAATTAATCGACAAACTAGGGGAAACATGTGAAGAAAAGTCAGGATACTGGAAAAATAAAGAATGGCCATACCTAATCGAAGCGAAAAACAGAATGAAAGAAAAATATCAAAACATATATGTAAGCGAAATGGATCCGTGCTTCAATGAAGAAATAAGATATCAAACAGAGAGAATTAACACGGTTTTTGCTGAAACTAAAAAAGGCGAAACATATTCACAACAAAAGTTCATAAATGAATTTGCACCGAATTACAGTGAATACACATGGATCTTCACAGATGGATCCCTGAACCCGGAAGACAACAGGGTGGGCTGCAGCGTATACATTCCGTCCTTAAATTACAAATTCTCTTTGAGATTACATATCTATACACAAATATGTACAGCGGAAATCATCGCAATAATTAAGGCTATCGAAATAGCAAAAAACAAGAAAATTAATAAATTCATGATATTTTCCGACTCTCAAAGCGCCATCAAAAGCCTTAACAATCAAATAACAGGTAAATTCAAACAAATTACGTTAATGGGAAAAAAATTAATAGTGGACGCAGTAAAGGAAAATTACAATATTATATTAGCATGGATTCCGGGACACGCTGGAATTATAGGGAACGAAATAGCTGATCAACTTGCACAAATTGGAAGAAATCTCAATGTACCGGCCGAAAACTTCAAAATAGATAAAGAAGACATCTTCATACATTTTAAAGAACAAATTAAGATAGAATTCAACGACTACTGGAAAAACACATTTGCGAACAAAGGAAAATGGTACAATTCGATACAAAACGAGTTTCCTAAGACACCTCTATTCAAAAAAACTCCATTCATAGATAAAAGACATCTAACAATAATAAGTAGAATGAGAACGGGACACTGCCGAAATAAGAAACACTTATTCAAAATAGGATGTGCTACTGATCCGTATTGTATCTGTGGACAAACAGAAGATCTCAATCACATTTATTTGGGATGCCCAATAAATCGAACACCCAATTTCGATCTATACAATGAGCTAATAGAACTACAAATACCTACGCCAATAACACTACCTAACATTTTAAACAAAGAAAATTACAATATTATTAAACTGCTCATGAAATTTATTAACATTTATAAAATAGAGATTTAAAGAGAAAAAAGAACGCGTAAATGATATATAATGAAAATAAGTAACTATATACTCCTTTCCATTACCTAGCTCCTACATTCCTGTCCGAGGCAACTTTCCGATTATGTGTAATGCTCGGCCGTTGCCCCCGAGCGAGAAGAGTTTTAACCTTTGTTGTGATTATGTTTTAACATGTCTAGCTCACAAGAAGAATACGAAAGTGAACACGAAAACTACAAGCTTTGGTTTAAGATAAACCAAAGCGAAAACCAGCGCTGGCCAAATACTGTCCAGGTGGAGGCCAAAATAGAAGAGAAGAAGAAGAAGAATGCGTATAACAAATTTAGTTTGTTGCATGAACGCTGTAGGTTCCTATGTGCCACCTTTTTTTATATTTGCTTGCCAACTAACGAAACCTGAACTGTTAAATGGATGCCCACCTGGATCGCAAGTGACGGCACAAAGTTCCGGATGGATGACCGCTGAGAGTTTCCTGGCATATTTAAGTTATTTGGTCAGATACGCAAAGCCTTCCGTTAATGATCAGGTGTTGTTATTGGTCGATAACCATAGCTCACACATTTCACTTCCAGGGATAAACTTTTGTAGAGATAATGGAATAATACTGGTGGGATTACCCCCTCATACAACACATAGGATACAGCCTGTCGATGTTTCTTTTTTCGGTCCCCTGAATACTTACTACAATCAAGTGTGTGCTACGTTTCTGGTCGACAATGTGATAATAACTGTAAAACGTTGTCATGTTAATATGTCCACGTTAAAAGGTATTTTTAAAGTGAATTTTACATGGTTAATTGTGGTATGTGATATCAATTTGTAGTGTATTGGATAATCTACCTACTGATTGTGAATTTACTTCAAAATTTTCAATAGGGAGTGTGAAATTGAGCAATTTAAGTTTCTGTTTCGGTTCTTTTTTCCTACATATCAATTAGTAGGCAACTTTTTACTGGCAAACTATAAGGTGATTAAAGTAAATAGTTGGTAATAGTCCAGGAGCTTACAATAAAGTAAGTACATCTACTATAATATGAAATGGATAAATGCATTAAATGTCTGATTGATATAGATAGAAATGAAATATTTACAATTTGTGTTATAAGTAAGAAAATAATTCATGTCGGTTGCATGGGTAAATCATCTACTGAAGAACGGGTAATTCCAATGAAAATAAGAAAATTAAAAATAGTATGTGAGGAATGTTCGAATTTCTTGGATAATATGGTAGTATTTATGAAAAAAGTGGAACATGGAACATGATTTAAAGGAAGTTAAAACATTCATGATGGATATGAAAGCTCCACATAGAAGTGATATTGCTATGGAGCAGCAAGTAATTTAAATACGTATAGTAGTGTTGTAAAAAATAATAAAGAAGTATTGATAATTAAATCCAATAAAAATAAATCTGCGGAAAAAATTAAAAAGAAATTAATTGAAAATGTTGATCCGGTTCAATTGAATGTGGAAGTTAATGTAAAAAGAAGTCTAAAAAATGGAGGAGTTTTATTGGAATGTGGCAGCAGGGATGAAGCTTCAATTGTATCAAACTCAATTAAACAGAATTTAGGAGAGTCATATGAGGTAGTTGAACCGAAAAAAGTGTATCCAAAATTAAAAATTATCAACGTCCCCAAAGATACACTAGTAGATGAAGAAATTGAAGAAGTAATTATAAGGAAAAAAAAATTGGGAACAATGGTGATAATTTACATTTAAAAGTAATAAATAAGTCAAAAGAAATAAATAAAACAGGATTAATTAATCTAGTAATAGAAGTAGACACTGAAACTTTAAATTTTCTTAGAAGTATGGAGTTTGTATACATTAGTTTATATAGGTGTAGAATTTTTGAATTTGTAAGTGTTGTAAAATGTTTTAAATGTCAGAGATTTAATCATTTTGCCAAGAATTGTAAAACAGAGGAGAATTTTTGTGGAAATTGTAGTAAACGTCATAAATCTAATGAATGTAAATTAAATGAAAAATGTTGCATAAATTGCCTACGAGCTAACGCAAAATTCAATCTAAATTTGGATGTTAAACATGCGGTGTGGGATAGGTCTTGCCAATGTCGTATAAAAATGGAAAAACAACAACTTAAAAAGACGAATTTTATATAGCAATTGGAAATTGTTCATTTGAATGTATGCAGCTTGTTGTCCAACTTAAATCAAATTGATACCCTTTTACATAGATGTAGCATTGATCTCTTAGCATTAACGGAAGCAAGAGTAACAACTGAAATTGATTATAATGAAATATATATGTCAGGGTTTAATATAGTTAAACTTAACTCCGAGAATAGGCACACAGGTGGCATAGTGTGTTATATAAAAAATGGCATTCCTTATGAAGTCATTTTAGAATTGACAATTCCAAAAATGTTATGGGTAATAGGGTTAAAAATTAGAGGAATGTGTTTTATTGTTTTGTACAGATTGCCAAGTTCTAGTATTTCGGCATTTCTAACTGAATTGGATAATATAGTAGAGGAAATTTATCAAAATTGTAATGTAAATGTTTTTTTAATGGGTGGCTTTAATATAGATGTTAGTCCAGAAAAAAATGATTTTTATGGGAGAAAATTAATTACTCAAATAATAAAGGAATATACCCGGATAACACAAAATACTAGAAGTACAGTTGATCTAGTATTTACAGACAATAACGAGGTAACAGCTGAAGTGAGGAGAGAACCAAAAATTAAAGATCATGATATGATATACTTTAAAATAAAGTTTAAGAATGCACAAAGTAAATTAAAATTAAGTAATGATAATACAACTACTTTTAAAACAAGATATGTGAAAGGTATTAACGAGAAAGATTTTGAAACGGCATTACATGACAAACTTTGGAAACGTGAGATGAATATAAATGACCTACTTGAAAAATTTATTGAAAACATTACCTCCGTCTTAAATAATTTTGCTCCAGAAATAGTTATACGTAAAAGGGTTGGTTCTGAATGGTATGATAATGAAATAAAATCTTTAGAAAAATTAAGAGATCTGGCATATAAAAGAGCTATAATTACAGGTATGGCTGCTGATTGGGTAGGGTATAAAGATCAAAGAAACAAAGTTGTTAGTCTAATACGATCAAAGAAGAGGTTATATTTTGAAAACTTAATAGATAGAAACAAAGGAAATAGTAGGAAAATGTGGCAAGGTATCAAAAGAGTAATGGGTAAAGGAAAACAAAAAACTTTAAAAGAAGTAATGCCAATACGAATATCAGAAAGAAAGTCCAAAATTCGGAAAAAAAGATCTGTCTCTGTTATTAGTAGCACGCCCGTGAAGAAAGCTTTGGAAATAAAACAAAATGAGTGAAAAAAAGGAGAGGGAATGAAAATAAGTTAAAGAAAATGTACAAACGACAACAACCTTCAGATCAATCAACACCCACACAATGTGAGGCTGGTCCAAGTGGTCTAAATTCTATTAATCAGAAGACACTTAATGAAAGTCACCACAGGTGTCCAGGTAGTACCGTATTATACAGTGTGGAATAGCCAAATGGAATAAATTCGATAACGAATAAATGAGAGCGTGTTGGGAAAAACGCTTGGACACGTCGATTTGTATTTTTAGATGCGCATTTTTTTCAAAAAATTATAATTATATAGTGTGTGTCATGTGACAGTGGCCGATACCAACTTTCTTATTTTGAATACAACCCCCTGTATATCATTAGCTTTTTGGATTCTTCAGAAAATTCTAGACATAATTCATTTACAAATGTCCCATACCTATCTTTCAGATGTATTACAAAAATTAACATTAAAAAAAGAAAATTATTTTATCTCACAAATAATGTAAAAAAAACATTAATAATTAATGTAGATGTTCAAAATGTTCGCCGCGAACGTCTTGGCAACATGCCAATCTGGTATAGAAATGTCTTCTAACGTTACTCAACATCTCAGGCGCGACTGATCTAATCGCAAGCGTGATTCGTCTTTTTAAGTCATCTAAGTTGAGTGGTTTGGTTTGGTATATAATCCTTTTGACATATCCCCACAAAAAGAAGTCTAATGGCGTCAGATCAGGAGATCGTACTGGCCATTCTATCGATCCGCGCCTCCCTATCCACCGATTTGGAAAATTTTGGTTCAGGTACTGCCGGACATTGATTTGGTAATGGGGCAGTGCTCCATCTTGCTGAAACCATAGTATATTGGCAGGACCTTGTGGGTTTGCTGGATCAGTATATAAGTTTGTCAAAGTTGGCACGACATTATTATGGAGCAGTTCTAAATATTTATCTCCATTCAAGTTGGGACCTACGATATGATTTCCTACAATTCCTGCCCAAACATTAGCTTTTTCAGGATATTGCGTATGTTCCTCTCTCATCCAGTGAGGATTCTCATTAGACCAATAGCGGCAATTTTGACGATGAACATGACCGTGAAGTGTAAATGTGCTCTCATCAGAAAATAAAACATCTTCTAATTGGATCATATTGTTATCTAACATTTCCATCATTTCTTCACAAACATACGTTCTCCTGTCGAAATCGTCTTCCATTAGCTCCTGAGTTGGCATCATTTTATAGGGATGCATTTTACTTTCCTTTAATATTCGAAAAATTGATGTGTGGCTAATATTGAACAGTGAGGCTGCTTTTCGACCAGAATTATGTGGGTTTTCTTGAAACTCAAGCATAACATCCAATTTCGTATCATCGCTTGGTTCATTGGCAACTACTTTTTTTGTCTGTCTTACATGACCAAGCTCGCGAAACTGTTTTTCTATTTTGCTAATTGTTCCTTGGGATATAGGCGCCAAATTTGGAAATTTTTCGTGAAATAAGCGAGAAACTTCCATTTTTGTCCGTGTGTTATCTCCATAACCAATCATTTGTAGAATGGTTATTTTGTGCATCTCTGTTAAATGAACAATTTTTCTGATATTACGTACAGTTAACGGAATTCAAACGACAATAGCACTGACACTGATCACTACTGTCATGCAGACAGACAAGTTGCTAAGGCTATGAGTTTTATACGAAAATAAACAAAACTCTTTTTGTATTTTTTTTTAATTTCATATCAGTAAAAAGGAACGCATTCATGGTTTTTGCTTATTTTCTCAATATTAAGAGCTAAATGGGAAATAAGTATTGAATGTAATTTAGCGAATTAGTGATATAAAATAATTTTTTTAATGTTAATTTTTGTAATACATCTGAAAACACTTAATATTTCCGAAACAGTTGAAGATAGGTATGGGACATTATACATGAATTATGTCTAGAATTTTCTGAAGAATCCAAAAAACTAATAATATACAGGGGGTTGTATTTAAAATAAGAAAATTGGTATCGGCCACTGTCACATGACACACCCTATATAATTATTTTTTTTGGAAAAAAATGCGCATCTAAAAATACATATCGACGTGTCCAAGCGTTTTTCCCAACACGCTCTCATTTATTCGTTATCGAATTTATTCCATTTGGCTATTCCACACTGTATATAGATCCTCCAATTGAAAATTGGATCCAAAGTTCGTCTTGTTTGTCGTGGTCGCATGAGGACTGATCTTCTTTTGAAGGTGGAAAGTTCTATTGCGATTTTTGTATACAAGCCATCTTACCCCAATGCGTTTGTCATCTTAGTAAGATGACTAACATGTCGGTTTTTACTTTTTATTTTCCTTACAAAAACTTATTTACTCTTTTGTGATATTTGCTGTCTTAATAATGTAGCGAATACATTTGTAGTTCTACATTTCCATTTTCATTTCTTAAAATAAATATTTTCATTATTAATTTGAGCGTTTTCCTTAACATCGCCATCTTACCAGCTCCGTCAAGCTGCCCCCCCCCCCCGGTTAGATTTTTGTTACCAAAATGATAGCACACATAAAGGGCACCTAGCACAACAATTTTTATAGCTAGCACACCAACAGCTCACAATAAAAATGCTTTTGCATTCGGGTGGGGCCAGGTTAACGCTAGCCCCCCCGGTTGGAATTTTGTCGCCAAAATGCTAGCACAGATAAAGGACACCTAGCACAACCTAGCACACCAACAGCTTACAATAAAAATGCTTTGGAATTCGGGTAGGGCCAGGTTAACGCTAGCCCACTCCGGTTGGAATTTTTTAGCCAAAATGCTAGCACAAAGAAAATACACCTAGCACAATCCAACTCAAAATTTTTAATAGCTAGTACATCAACAATGCTTTTTAATTCAGGGGGTGGGGGGCGTCTGCAAAATAATGCTATGGTTACACGAATGAATGAAAATGTTGGATGTATTTGTCCCTAAATATCATTTTCCTATAAAAAATGGCCCCTAAACAGATGTTGCCAGATTCTGCGTGATATCTATATTTTCCCATCTAGCAGGGTATTTGATTAATTAATAATTAACTATTATTTAATTAATAATTATCTATTTATTTTCAATTAATGCTAAAAAACGAAAGAATACAAAAAACCTTCACTTTTAAAAATAATTTTGTTAAAATAATAGTAATTTTAATAAAACAAAATAATTAAATTCAACCATTCAGTCACGGAATCAGAAACAATCCGTGCACGAATAAGTTGCAAATTACGTCACACTATAAAAAAGGCAACGACAAACGTTTGCGTACAGACATGTTGGATAAATAAATGTCCAAAAAAGCGAAGCCGTGTTGGATATGCCCTTTGGACAAAGTTGTGCAATCTGGGAAGGGGCGGCTGAGATCCCTAAAAATGTTCGAATATATTGAGAATACATGTTTTAGACTGATCCTGGTTCACTGTAGTCCTCATTTAAAAGAAACGCTCAAACTTTATATTTAAATTTGCCAGAATATTTATTGCCGAAGTTGATGGTTAATTAACCATTGTAATGATAACATAAATTTTGTATTTCACTATCAGATTTTTTTTAAATTCCCAAGTTAACTTAGAACGTGCAGCTTTTAATTCTTAGAGCCGGTTAATCAGAGCTTCAAATATTTCTGTGGCATATCATAAGACACCAACACTACTATGTATTTTTCAAAGTTTTTAGTATGTAACTGGCAATGTATGTTTGTTCGGTTGCAATCTTGCAACTCTGTTTTGAAGCAGATATCTTCAACCGATTGATTTGAAATTCTGTATATACGTCCAGTTTGCATGCCAATCCATGATTAGGTATGTGACGTCATTCTAAATTCAACATGGCGGATCACCAAAGTTGGCGGACTAAAGAAAGTGTACTAATTTTTTTGCTTTCTTACAATATGGGTATTAAATGGAAGGCAGCAAAATTGATGACATAGGTATTTTTATTTTTCTAAAAACTAGGTATAATCCATCTGAAGTTCTCATCGGACTTTTTAAAAGGGTCGGTAAACCAAGTCTATCGTTAAAATTTGAATCATTTTGATAATGCCGTTTTTATGGGTCTCAAGAGTAAATAAAATTCTTGTAGGTACATCCAAACTGGCCTAATCAGATATTTGGGTTAAGAAAGGGTTTCCCCGAAGGGCTGATGGTTGTAATAATATGTATTCTTTCTAATAATATTACAAGTAACATGGACTATATAAGTAAAACTAATGATCTAACTATTTTCATGAGTGATAGAATATTTCTCGATTAGACGACATAAAACTGTATTAATGCGAAATTGATATTATTTAAACTACATTACATGGTATTTAATTACCCTTTTTGGTTCATTTTCAATCACTTATTTTTGGATTAAACTTGAAGAATCGTTTTCAAACCGTGACATTTTTGTGATATTTTAAATTACAATTATGATAATAACAACAATTGTTACTTAGATACGGATTTAAAAGGGAAATTATCGGCACTGCCGGAGAGTTATCTCCGAAAAGATCCTGCTTCATTTGGAATTTTTACCATATGAGTGGAATATTCCGAATATTTTTCGTAACTACAATAAGAAACAATTAAACCAGCCCTTTTACATATATATTCAACCTATTCATTTATCCATTTATTCATTCATCGAGTAAGTGTAGCGTTATTTCACTGACCTCCGTCCCACTCCCCAGAATTAAAAGTGTAGTTGCTGTGCTAGCTATAAAAAATGGTGTGATAGGTGTCCTTCGTTTGTGGTAGCATTTTCGCGAAAAAATTCCGACCGGAGGTAGCTAACGTTAACCCTGCCCCACCCGAATTCCAAAGCATTTTTATTGTAAGCTGTTGGTGTGCTAGCTATAGAAAATGGTGTGCTAGGTTGTGCTAGGTCTTTATCTGTGCTAGCATTTTGGCGAAAAAAATTCCAACCGGGGGGGGGGGGGGCTAACGTTAACCTGGCCCCACCCGAATTCCAAAGCTTTTTTATTGTAAGCTGTTGGTGTGCTAGCTATAAAAAATGGTGTGCTAGGTTGTGCTAGGCGTCATTTATCTGTGCTAGCATTTTGGCGACAAAATTCCACCCGTTAGCCTGGCCCCACCCGAATTCAAAAGTTTTTTTATTGTGAGCAGTTGGTGTGCTAGCTATAAAAATTGTTGTGCTAGGTTGTGCTAGGTGCCCTTTATGTGTGCTAGCATTTTGGTAGAAAAAATCCAACCAGGGGCGGGGGGGGGGTCAGCTTGACGGACCTCATCTTACCCTACTTTTCATTTCAAAAAAGTGGTTAGGTCATCAATAATATACGGCAGTGAATTATGAACCTCAACAAAACTTAATAAAAGTAACTGAAAACAGATTGTTAAGAAAACTAAAAAGAATCACAAGAAGAGATCGAATTAGAAACGAAGCAGTAACAGCTGAACTAAAGCCCATATTCTCGATAATTGGAGAAAAGCATCTGGTTTGGCCATGTACATAAAATGGAGACAAATAGAAAGTCAATGGAGTCAGAATACATTACAGAAACAGGACAAGGTGGCCTCGACAGAAATGGGGTGACCAAATTCGAGAATAGGCAGGAAACCGAGGCGCGATTTTACAAATTCTATATCGATATAGTAGAGATGATAACTGATTTCCAGTAGCTTTTGGTTGCAAAAAAATAGTTACACATTCTGGTCTATTACAGTGCTAAAATTGCCCGTACTGGATCAGAATTTGTTAGCTATTACGGCCACAAAATTTAGCCCATTTCAGTCGTCAGTAAGCAGTTCTCTCTTCCTATTATCTTGTGTCGGCACATAGTTTAATTTGAGGTTATAAAAGTGTGCTTCTTTAATATCTTTTATTTAACGATTTTTAGTGCACTGAAATGGCTCAAACAGTAATAAATAGTATCGTGGGTAGTGACATTCATTATTTTGAATTTCAGGAGAAAAATCAAGATCAGTTTGTTACTAAATTCCAGTGCAAGTTAACAACAGGAGAAACTTGCACGGAAAAATGTGAAACCTTCATCAAAGACTTTTCGCGTAGCACAAACACTAACTGGATTGTAAACAAAGTGTTCAATAATTGTGTTCGTTATCAATTTCGCAAATTCTATGTGTGTCATCTAGCCGAGAAGAATAAACGTGTATCCAAGAAAAAAGGTTGTACAAGAAATTACGAGTGTTTGGCAAGTATAAACATAAAATTCCTAAAAATTACTGAAATCATTTTGAGAAGGTCTTACCTATTGGAAAAAGGTTTCAATGTAGTTATCAATATAAACTATTAACATTCTCACCGAATACAGGCTGCGCAAGCATTTAGCTTATTATGATACAATGAAGATACAAAAGAAACTTTTCGCCGATATTTTGAATCTGGTATGATAGCATTCGCAGTCAAGACTTATTATGAATTTTTTTTATCTGAAAATTGTGAAGATGACATCAATATGCTTCTAGCAAATGCGCAAGTGAATCCAACAGAAAGACAAGTGACCTACTTCTATCAACAATGGAGGCCCGAAAAATATGGAGGAAGGCATGACCAAAGTGTTATTGAGAAAATCAAGATTAAAATGGAAGACTGACAAAAACAAGATATCCTTTTGTGTCTTAAAGAAAATCCATTTTTTGTTATTCTGATAACTGCCGTTATGAAAAGAGCTTTCAAAGCAGGTCATGCAGATGAGATGATCTTTATTGACACCAGTGGTTCTTGTGACCAGAGTAGCAACTCAGTCACTTTTATTTTTGCAGCTACAAAAATTGGAGCATTGCCAATAGCTGTTATTCTTCATAAAAATAAATCAGAAAATGATTATTTATACGCCCTAAAAATGGCTAAGCAATACTTAGGAGCCACTTGTAATAAATCATTTGAGCCACACGTTATTATGACCGACGATTACACTGCAGAAAGAAATGCACTTAGAGTAGTATTTCCAAAATCTCGTTTGCTACTCTGCATTTTTCATGTAACGCAAGCTTTTTGGCGCTGGCTATGGGATTCGAACAACAAGATTCACAAAGACCATAATGACGTTATTTTGTTTGCTAAAACTACTTCAGATGCAGAGACCTTCATGTTTCAATTATTCAACGACCCAACTTTGAACAACTATAAAAATGCCAAGGAATATCTAGAACATACCTGAAGCCGCCGAGAAGAATGGTGTTTACCTTTTCGTAGTGACGTTTTGCAGAGGGGTAACAATACTAACAACTACTGCGAAACTTCCATGAGGATTCATCACTTCATCACCGGGATTTTCGAAAACTATCACAAAAATAGACTTCTAAAATTTGCAAACACAAGAGGACGAAATTTAACTCTAGCATATGATAAGTTCAGCAATATTAATTACCGTGTTGAACACAAAAATGACTATTTCGAAGTAAATATAGAAACTGAGTGTTGTAATTGTTATTTTGGTCAAGGAGGACAATATTGTAAGCATTTATGTGCAGTTGAACTAAAGTACGGACTTTCTTTAAAAAATTCCTTGTTTTTGAATAAAACTGATCGGCAAGATTTTGCTAAAATTGAATTAGGGGATACATATTAACCTGCTTTCTATGATGACATAATTGATCTCGAGGAAACCAGTGAAACGTGTTACACAGAAAATAATAACACTGTTCAGTCAGATCAACCTGAAACTGTTGACAGCTCCTTTGAATTGCCAATTACCCAAACAATCAGTCAAGACTATAACGCAGCCATTGATAGAATCCAAGCCGAATTTACACGAGTTTCAGAAGAAAGACCAATGCCCGTCCAGTATCGCAGTATTAAGAAAAATGGTGACTACATTGGAAAAAGTTCAGACGACCTCTCAAATTGTGTCCATTTTTTCCCACACAACTCGATTTAAGAGTAGCCGAAAAATGCATGTACAACCAACCGCTGTATCCCGAAGAAAAGATAGGGGACTTAGAGGTAATAATCGCATACAGTCTGGAAAGCCGTCCAAACTCGAAGAAATGAAAAAAAAACGAAAATCTCACAATATTAGCCTAAACATAGAAAGAAACGAGTTCAGTGCAAAAAAACATTAACTCAACAGCGCGTGACAACGTCCAATAAAATCTGAAAAGATAAGTTTTTAGATTTTTTTTATGCAAGAATTCTATAAAAAAACAATTTAAACCATATTTCAGATATCCAGGGATATTCGTGGATTCACTGCAATTAATTTTATAATCTTTAGAGCTTGATATTTTAAAACCGGCTGAATTAGCTGTAGACATATTATTTAATATTTTTTAATTCAGCAAAATACTCGTACGTATGCCTTTTCGAAATATTGAGTTCCATAAAGACTTTTCTATTCAAGAAATAAATACCCACCCACCTAGTCAGATATTTTCGTTCAAGTGTTCAAATGTTCTGTTTAACAATAGATTATAAAAAACTGCAAAAAAAAACGTAATTTTGTATGAAACATCATTCAATAACTGTAAATAAAGGATATATAGGAGGGTCAATATTATAATTACTCAAATGACTGAAGCAATGTAAATATTTATTCATTATTTGATCTTAATTTGTCTTACAGATTCTATACCAATATGGTTCATCTTTGAACCGTAATAGAATAGGTTATGCAGGTGATATTCTGCAAACAAAAACTATACGAGTTCAGTCGCCCCCTGACCATATCAGTATAGGAATTGTAAAATCGTAACCTGGGCTCTAGTGGAAAGAGGTTAGACTATTCGCGCAGAATAGGAATGTTTGGAAGAGTTACATGAAATATAATAATTAACAATTATAAAACGAGCCTGAATATTATTATATAATTTGACATATTGATTTTGTCCTACACCTAGCGGTAAGATTAAATTGATAAATTATTATTAGTTAATGGAGGTGTAATTGATGGGAATATTACTTTGGTTTATTTCATTATTAAATTGCTGGTGTAAACGAATCCGTCTGATATGTATTTTCTTGAACTAGACCCTCTTTACACTTGAATCATTAAAGTTTCCCTGTAAGATACTGTACTGTACGATACTCTTAGGCATTGCAAGTAGTTATTTATATTTCACAAACATTTCTTGCCATTTTTATATTCCTCCATTTATCCTAGCTACTTTTTATTTGTCAATTATTTTTATTTAAAGTAGTCCACACTGTTTTATCCAAAATGTGTGTACCTGTGAGTCAGAAATACTTTTCAACAAATTATTAATTAATTAAGCAAATAAAACAATAATTATATTTATTGTTTATAATTCATTTATATGAATTCAATGTCAGTTGGATAATGCTGAGCGTGATTTTTTGTTCTATCGAAATAAACACGTTAAAACGAAGTAGGTTAATTGTTTTCGTCATCGGTTCATGTTTAATTTAATATTTTAGATCATACAATGAAATATTTACCTAACGTTAACTATAGACTATTTAAATAAGAACGTTTTATACAATGTGGAAAAGCCAAATGAGATGAATTCATTATATTGTTTACTAATTATAAATTAACATTCTTCAACTCCCTTCGAAGGACAGGTACAACCCCGAAATTTTCAATGAAGGGCGTGGGCTTGTGATATATCGTTTGAATGTATCTTCTCTCTCTATCTGTCTGTAAAAGTTTGAAGGGTGGGTGACCCCACAGCACATTGTGCATCCTTCTGAGGTTCAAAACTTCCTTCTAGCTCGTCATCCACCCTACTTCCTTGAAGTAGGCGATAACGTCGCCTGAATTAAGTTCCCTCATATTGGCATATGTTAGCCTGTTCTCGCCGAATACTTGAAACCTAAAATGAGAGAGTGTCTGACATTCGCAAAGAATGTGTTCGACAGTCTCATCTTCTTGTTCACATCCTCTACAAAGTAGGGTGTTAGACAGACCCAGCCTGTGGAGGTGTTTTCGTAGGTGGCAGTGACCAGTCAGAATACCCGTGGCTGTTCGTAGGTTCTGCCTGTTCATAGTCACGTATTTTTTGGCTACTTTGCTATCCGGATACTGTAGCAGTTCCTTGGCAAGCCTGCAGCCTTCTGCGTCGTCCCATCTACCCTTAAAAGTATTAAGGGAGTGTCCTTTAATAGGTCGGCCGTCGCTGACGCCGATAGACCAATGAAAATGCTAGGTCCCAAGAGTTTTTGGGAGGCTGCCTTCCTGGCTAGCGAGTATGCAATACGGTTTCCTTTCGATTTCTCATGGCCCTTGATCCAGCCTAAAGTGACCGTGTTGTTGTTACAGGCTTCGATTAAGGCCATGTGACATTCTAGTACTAGGCCTTATGTAATACGTGGTCTGTTCAGGGCTAGTAGTGTTTGTCTACTGTCCGTAAGGATGTATATATTATTACCTGTGCAGCGATGCAGATAGCAGTGAGTTCTGTTTGAGCCACACTTGCATTGCAGTCCATTGCCCATTTTATGTTTAGATTCAGGGATCTGGAGAAATTCCACATACTGAGCCCACATTGGATTTAGACCCACTAGGTCTTGTGCGTTGTTTTTAAAAATTACCTTGTAGGGCCTGTTGAAGGCATATCGCGGTGAAATCGAGTCCGTATTGGCCTGCAGCAGTGGAACCTCCCTGAGGGCTTCATGCCACAAGTTACGTCTCAGTTTACCGGATCCTACATCAGGTTGTATACCAGTAGAGCGTAGTCGTGTCATGGTCATCAAAACAACCTCCTTGATGTATATGTCGAGGGGAGTGAGACCGAGGATTACCTCCATAGCTCTTGTTGGTGTGGTTTTCATGCCTCCTGTTGTGTTGAGGCATGTTGTTCTTTGGATTTGGTCCAATTTACGGACGACTGTCAGCTGGTTTGCTTTAGCTCCCCAGGCAATCGCGCCGTACGTTAGCATAGGTCTGATGATGGCAGTGTAGATCCAGGCAGCAACCCTAGGTGACATTCTCCAGGTGCGGCCGACGGTTCTACGACACTCCTCATAAGAAATATATGCTTTTTTAACCCTGTTTTCTAAGTGAAACTTCCACGTTAACTTACTGTCAAAGGTGACCCCTAAATATTTCACCTCTGAAGAGAAATTAAGTTTGGTATCTAGGACCTTTGGGGCTTGATGTTTTGCAAGCTTCCTTTTTTTCGTGAAAAGAACCATCTCCGTCTTTTTTGGATTTATTGACAGCGAATGATCTCTGCACCATTGTTCTATGATATTGAGAGCCTCCTGCATTAAAGCGCAGAGTGTCTCCTCGAATCTTCCTGTTAGAAGAATCACTAGGTCATCTGCATATGCTATTGTGTAGAAGTTGCTATCGTTGAGGTGGCTGACCGAGGAGTCTAAGACCATGTTCCACAGTAGTGGCGAGAACACCCCTCCCTATGGACAACCTTTTACAACCAAGACTCTGACGGTTACATCATCCACACTGATTTTTATTGCTCTTTTTGAGAGCATGTTATATATCCAGCCATTTATGGTTTGGGGGATATTCTTGTTGGAAAGTTCATTTGTTATTTAAGGAAAAGTGGTTCTATCAAATGCGCATTCTATGTCTATGAATACACCCAGGGTGGACTCCTTATTTTCCAACGATCTCTCGATGCGGCCCGCTACGAGATGAAGAGCCGAATCGGTGGATCTACCTGGAGTGTATGCATGTTGATTTCGATGCAGTGGATTTCATGTTATCACCACATCTCTTATGTATCATTCGCACAGCCTCTCTAAAGTTTTTATTGAAAACGATGTGAGGCTAATGGGTCGATATGCTTTTGGGATGGAATGGTCCATTCTTCCTGGTTTTGGTATGAACACGACTTCGACTTCTCTTCGACCTTTTGGAATATACCTCAGTGCCAGTGAGGATCTGAGGATTCCCACCAGGTGCGGCATTAGGTCATCTAGGTCCCACTGAAGTAGGGCTGGATAAATGCCGTCCGTTCCCGGGGATTTAAAGGGGGAGAAGCCTGAGATGGCCCACCTCAGTCTGTCCGCGTCGACGATTTGTCGTGATATACGCCAGTCGTCGTCCGTTGGGTAGCGATACTCCTCATCCTCCCAACGGTTACCGCTCAGTCATTAATATTAGGCTTATTGTGCACCCCAAGTGGCAAGTGCTAAGCAGAGTCCCATCCTAAGTTCTTAGCGAACAATGAGATTCATCGAACTATACTTTCCTGCAATCCCTCCTGATTTGTATCTAAAAAGTAAGAAGGTAGCTAAATAGAAAGTTTTCCCTCTGCATAGTCGAAGATAATATGCCTTGCAGTTTCCTCTTCCTCTCCGCACATCCTGCATTGGGGGTTTGTTACGTTAATACCTATTTTCGCTAGGTGTGCATTGAATAACCAGTGGCCAGTCAAGAATCCTACCACCTTTCGTATTTCATTTCTGCATAACCTAAGAGCATCTGCTGCGTTGGAACTCGATAGTCCCTTGAGCATACTTTTAGATTGAGCATGCCCCACAATCCCGTTCCAGCGTTTTTGGTGTTCACTCGACACCCCGCTGGAGACAGTTTTTCATAGGACGCTATATGAAATGCCGCTTGCTGGTCCCATAAGGGAGATATTTTGGCGTACTTATCAGCTCCCTTATTTCCACCTACACCTGTATGACTTGGCACCAAAGTGAGAATTACCTTATTGGATTTTGCCAAGATTTTCAAGGTATTATGACAGTACCATACTATCTTTGGAGTATAGCTGTGGCTTGCTAGCGCCATAAGAGCCGCCCGACTCCCCGTGTTCACATGAATAGTCTTTTTATTGTATTTCGTGTCTATGCATGTTCTACCACATTCGGTTAGAACAGTTATTTCTGCTTAGAATACGGTCGGCAGCTTACCCAGGCAAACGCGTATGCTTTGTCTGGAACTGACACCGTAGACGCCTGCTCCTGTGCCCAATGGGGTCATATACCGAACGGTGTACCAGGTGATACTGTCAGCATATCTCTCTTAGCCCATTCAGCTCTGCCACTCAAGTTGTCGCGATATACTATCTCAGTTTCCACGACCTTCGTCATTCTGTCAGGTGGAATTTCAAGGATGTCGCACTTCATAGTGTCGTGTATTTTGGTATGTGTCATAGCATGGAGCTGAAACCAGTGGTTATTATACTGTACTCTATTTGCAGCCATTTTGGCCTTTCTCTCTAAGTATAGATCTAGGGGTGGGATGTTCAACAGTATCGCCAATACTGCGGTTGGAGTGCCTTTTATGGCGTCTGTGATTCGCAGACACGCAGCTCACTGCACCTTGGAAAGTATTTTAGCGGCTGTGCATTGCTGGGTTTTAGGCCACCACACAATTGCGCCATACACCATCCTCGGTCTAATAGGCATGATGATAGATTTTGAAATCCCCTTCTTCAATGTAGGCACACGTCTGATATTTCCGAAAAATACATTATTTCAGAAATAAACTAATTTTCAACGAAAATTATTGCATTTTATTCAATCTTCTTTAAATTATGCGCGAATTGATTGATGGTGAAGCATTACAAATTGCATCTAAAATTAAATGTGTAGGATTCATGGTAGATAATAAGTACACTATCTATAAATAGTCATAATATGTTATAAACGACATAAGCAAAAAACTGGATTTTTTGTCAAGGGCTGTAAACTTGCTGTCACTGAATGCCAGAATCACCTGCTACAACAACTGTATTATCAAACTTCATTTTGAAAACGGTGCTACTTTAATGTACCTATTTAATGAAGCGAATAATTCTTAAATGTAATCGATTCACCTCAGTTCATGAAATGCATAAAATATTAAAATGGATTACTAGCCGATGATATTTATATACAATATTTTAATAAATTTATTGTGTTGAATGATGAGATTCGTGGCTATCAGGTAAGGTTAAATAATGAATTCCATATTGAATAAATAAATTAATTGTAGGAATTCTTCATTTTTGAAATGCCTGAATGAATTCAATAAGGGACCAAAAGCTGTAAAAGAATCACGGAACTTGAGAAGTCTTTGCTACTGGACCAAATTTTAAATACTTTGACATTTTAATTGTTAATTTCAATATATTATTATTTTAATTAAGTAACTGTAAATAGGTACAGCGGTAGAAGATATGGAATGAAGTTATATACGAAAATTGTAAACATCTGTAAACTTCCCATTTCGAAATTATCTTCATTTGTACTGGGTGTTCCCTATTGCCAGGGTGAAACAAACATACCTTTTGTTAAATGAGACACCCTATATATATATATATATATATATATATATATATATATATATTATTTCAGATTCAGATTGGGCTCACCTCCCCCATACTTACAAAGTAGAGTTTCATATAAGTATATGGGGTATTTCTGAAGTTGTGCCCAATTGAACGTAAAAATCATTGTTAGTTCAACGCCTTGTATAGTTCAAACGAAACAATTTGACATCAATATTTTGCAGCCATAACATTTTGATATTGGTCTACTTTCATGACACAGTGCCATTTTTTTGAATATTACAGCATCTGAATACAGGGCGAGCCAAGAGTCGAACACATGATTTTCTCGATTTTTTCAAATGAATCATCCTATATTTCATTTCAAAAAGTGAAAATACACCTTATAAACTTTCATTTTTATCAGGCATTCCCTATACCTAAAATCATTAATTTCTGAGATATTGTCAATTTAATAACAAAGAGGTGAAAAAATAATTTATTGAAAGCAGTAAGATATAGAAAAATGACAGTAAGACAAATTCTTTTACAAAAATAACAAAAAATCAGTCAAAGTGAACTGTAAATTGATAACAAGTCGTATGGCGACAGACTAAACACGTTTTGTGGGAGCTCCTGATAGTTTTATGCCAAATTGTGGTAAAATTTAAGTCAAATTATCTGAAAAGTGGTTATGTGAATCTGTAGTTCGAGGGGAATAAAGTGCAGAAAAATCAAATAAGAAAACTAATTACTTGCAAAGAAATTTTGAAAAATACAAATAAAGTGAACCATACACGTAATTATGATCAGGAAAATTAAAGTAGACAATAAATAATGGATGAAAAATTAATCGAACAACTGATTACTAAGATTTGTCAGAAACTTATAAATAAAATAGAAGATAAACTCGACAAAAAATTTAATAGAATTGAGACGAAGATGAATGAGATGTCCGACAAATTTAACAAAATGGAGTCTAAGATGGTCACTATTAGTGACAGATTGGAAGAATTACAAGAGTGCATAAACAAAAAAGAAATTATTGCCATATCAGAAAGATTAGATGAAAATTAAATGTACAAATCTGGACATATCCAATATTTACAGATTAGGCAAACTAAATGCACAACAAGGTAGGCCTAGAACAATAATCATTGAATTTGCATCTATCCTCAAGAGAAATGAAGTATTCAAATCTAAGGGTACCCTTAAGCAGACGGTTATCTATGTAAATGAACTTCTAATGAAAAATAGATATGATTTATTAAGAAAATGTCAACAAAAATATGGCAAAAAAGAATCTTGGAGTTTGATTGGAAATATATTTGCCAGAATAAATAACAATGTCAAGAAAATCTCGACAGAAGCTAACTTTGCCTAATAGTATTTGGACAACCTTTAAGCAGTAGAGTATTAGTTGGCCATTTAAACTTTATGTTTGCCTTTTTTCTTCTTTTTCTTTGTAGGAACTCATTTTTGTTTTTTAGGTATCGATAACAATAATTGTACTGTAGGTATTTAATCAATATTTATCTTTATTATTAAGGTGGAATTATTTTCGATTTGTAATCAAATATTTCTAAAGTATATAAACGATTGTATCTTTGCTCTATCGATTATTTTTAATTTAAATAAGATATTGAATTGCCAATAATGTTGAGTATTTTAATCTAGTCTTATTGGTAATCGAACATTAGTTATAATATTAGTTATATTTTTTGTGCAATATTAATTTGATTATTTCATCTTTGCCGCAATATTTTAATGTATATTTATGCGTACAGGATAACTCTCACGAGACATGCATATACAGTATGTTCCGTCTATCTATAATATACCAAAACTGTAGAGGGTTGAGCACAAAAACATCAGAAATATATACGAATAGCTTAGAAGGTAACAACGATGTGATAATAGTGGCTAAAGGATGGGATATGCAATGGGGAGTTAATAGATACAGACACCTACAACGTATTTAGGGCTGACAGAAATTTTGAACTTACAGGTAAAACTAAAAATATAAAATTTTGAATGTAACTCGGCAATTTTCCATGTGCGATGTGTTAGTTTTGGATATTAAATTTTCAAAAAACAATATTTATACCATTATAGGGGCTTACATACCTCCTAGTGCCACTTTAAATGAATATAGTGATTGCTTTCAATTTTTGCAAATTTGTGTAAAAAACATTGATAAAACGTTAATAGTGGGGGACTTACCTGAGATAAAGGGCTGCAAAAGTTTAGACTCAACAAATGTTAGTGCTAAAACGCTGACACTAAAAGATTTTTTAAATTTTAATTCATTAGAATTGTACAATGATATCAAAAATATTCAAGGAATGACACTAGATCTAGTTATTATGTCACAATTAAATAGTACTAATTGCACTGTAGAAAGAACAATTTCCTTTGGTATAGGAAGTCGCTCTTCACCCCACTTGAATGATAAATATAAATTTAAACCCACGAGAAGAGTTAATTGCAAATAACTTGACCGATAACAAATATAATTTTAAAAAGGCTAATTTTAATTTATTTTATGAACTAATGAGGGATTTGAAGTGGGAAAATGTAACGAATGAGAATAATGTACATTTGTCTGTAGATAATTTTTATATGAATCTCAATAATATATTCAGTAGGCCAGTACGGCTTTATAAAACGCATAAGTATTTTGGAACATTTCCACCGTGGCTTGATGCTGAAATTGTTGATTTGTTAAAAGCAAAAAATAACTACAGGAAAATGAAGCATGTCTCTACGTACTATAATGATAAATATTTTGAAGTTAGAAGGCAATTAAAGTCATTGATAAGGCGTAAACATAAGGAATATTTAAGTAATTTTGAACAGAATATAACAGCGGATATAAATAATTTCTGGAACTATATTGGGCAAAAAAAGGATAATAGATCGCAAATACATATACTTTAGGTGGTGATACGGTGACAGATGAAAATGCTGCGGAGAAATTTTCAGAATTTTTTGCTTCTGTTCATTCATCTGAAAAATCTCATTATAGTACAGATTACGTAAATACAAATATATGTCAATTCAATACATATAACTTAAATGAAATATATTCTGATCATTATGACAAGGTCGTAAAAAGATTAAAACCAAAGAAATCAGCTGGTACCGATCATTTACCGCCCTATATTTCAAAGAGTTGTCAAGAATTACTTAGAAAACCTTTGCTGCACATATTTAACTTAATTATTAAACAATCAGAATACCCTCTACACAATGAAAAGTGGCAAACTACACACCAATTTATAAGAGAGGAAACAGAAATGAAATTGAAAATTACAGAGGAATTGCAATTTTATGTGCTCCATCCAAATTATTAGAATTTATAATTTACAGAAAATTATATAACCACATAGGAAATGTTATCGCAGAGGAACAGCATAGGCTCGTAAACGGTAGGTCAATAAATACAAATCTATTAATATATATAGAGCAGGCGAATGAAACTTTAAATGAAAAATTGCAACTGGATACTGTCTGTGCAGACTTTAGTAAAGCATTCGATCGAGTGAGACATGACATTTTAATACGAAAATTACACCATTTTGGAATTTCAGCTAATTTGTTAGAATTACTTCAAAGTTACCTAGAAAATAGAAAGTTTCTGGTGCAGTATAACGGCAAAATCTCCACAAAAAAAGATGCGAATTCAGGAGTGGCACAGGGCTCCAATCTTGGACCGTTGCTGTTTTTGATTTTTGTAAATGACATTCCGTCAAATGTGAAGTATTCGACTTGTTTACTGTTCGCTGACGACTTTAAAATGTTTAGAAGAATCCAAACGGTGAGAGACTATGTGCTACTCCAGAAGGATATTAATAGTCTTTATACGTGGAATATTAATAATAAATTGTATCTAAACATTAAAAAATGTTATGTTATGTCTATCACGAAAAAGAAAGCCACTTATTTTTGATTATATCATACACACAGATACTTTAAGCCGAACTAATGAGGTGCGAGATCTAGTAGTCGTTTATAATAATCAACTATCATTTGCAACACATATAGAAAACACTGTGAATAGCTGCAATATAATCTTAGGCTTCATTCTGAGACCAAGCTCAATATTTTCTAATTTGGGTACAGTAAAATTACTGTACAATACCTTTGTTTTGCCAAAATTAGATTTTGCATCTATTATTTGGGAATAACAACCACAAATTTACTTGAATTATATTGAAAAATACAGAATAAGTTTTTGCACCATCTCTATTTTAAAAAATTTCATCACTGGCCCGATTACAACGTCATAAGAAGCGAAATGCTAAGAAAATAATTTAAAATAAAATCATTGCATGTTAGACGAAAGATAACAATTATAAAATTCTTGTTTAAACTGATGACTAACCAAGTCTCATCAAATAATCTACTGTCTCTGATACCTATAAATGTACCACCTAAACGCACTCGTTCTTCTTTGATGTTTAGAATACAACAATCATCGTCAAATTCCCCATTGCATGCAGTGTTACAACTAGCAAATAATATAAACGCAATGCAAGACATAGATTAAACCCTTACAATTAACGAGTTTATGAGAAAAATAGAGAGCTATTTCGAGAATTTTCATCTCTAACATTCCCAACTCACGAAAGTTCTTGTGGTCATGCCTTACCTTTAGTTTTCTTTTCATTTAGTACAGTTGTATTAGTATAGATTTAAGATGTCTATAGTCGCCAGATTAATTTTAAAAAACATATTTATATCCATGTAAAAAGCCCAGAGTGCCTGTTTGGATTTATTGTAAATAAATAAATAAATAAATAAATAAATAAATAAATAAATAAATAAATAAATAAATAAATAAATAAATAAATAAATAAATAAATAAATAAATAAATAAATAAATAAATAAATAAATAAATAAATAAATAAATAAATAAATAAATAAATAAATAAATAAATAAATAAATAAATAAATAAATAAATAAATAAATAAATAAATAAATAAATAAATAAATAAATAAATAAATAAATAAATAAATAAATAAATAAATAAATAAATAAATAAATAAATAAATAAATAAATAAATAAATAAATAAATAAATAAATAAATAAATAAATAAATAAATAAATAAATAAATAAATAAATGAATAAATAAATAATTGATTCTATACCAAGTGTTCGAAATGCCACCCAAAACGTCAATGCAACATTGCAGTCGATCTTCAAATGATCGACTTATATTTCTCAACATTTCTACATTAATACTCTGAACTACTTCTCGAATTATTTTCTTCATATCGTTCTGTGTAGTTGGCGGTATTTGGTGAACACGGTTTTTTACATAGCCCCACATGAAAAAGTCAATTTTAGTTTAGTTAAGTCTGGTGATCGAGGTGGCCATGCAATGTGTTCTCCTCTTCCTACCCATCTGATAGGAAAATGGGTATTCAGTTGATTGTGAATTGAAGCAGTGTGATGTACCGGATCTCCATCGTATATAATCCACATTATTTGCCGAATTTAGAGCGGAACATTTTCCAACAGTAATGGTAAATGATTTTCTAGAAAGTCTATATAAACTAGACCATTCACTCTTCCATCGACAAAATGTGGTCCAATTACGTGTTCTCCAATTATACCACCCCAAACATTCAGAAACCACCTAGTTTGACTTTGAGTTAATGTAAGATAGGGATTATTTGTGGAGTAGTAATCGAAATTATATCTATTCATGGTACCAATCTTATGAAACGTTGCTTCATCTCCAAAATGAACATAATCAAAGAAATCGATCTGATTATGTATTTGTTGTTGAGCCCACTCGCAAAAAGGAGCTCTTCACGAAAGTCATCGTCGAGTAACTCTGTAACTGAATGCGGTATGAATGCATCTTGTTTTTATACAGTATTCTTCGGACGGGCGTTACACTGATATCCTGTTGGTGCGAAATTTCACGAGTACTAACATGAGGATTTTCCGTAACTACCAGCATACAATTAAATTCATTTTACTCAGTAACTGCAGTTTTTGTCCTTTCATGTTTTTCATGAAGTACTGAACCTGTACGATTGAAACGATCCATCAACCTTTCCAACGTTCTTTTTGTGGGTTGTCTTCGTGCAGGATATCGCTCTTGATAAATTCTTATTGATAATAAACAATTCCTACTACATTCTCCCAATACCCAAACCATGTCTGTTAATTCTTCAACAGGAAAGTTCATTTCAAATACAAGTAAATGAGTCTTCACACAATTTCAAAAGTTTGTTGAATGACATGCTACTAATCAATACTTGTCATTATTCCATAGCTAACTTGATACAATTAAATGATTTTTAAAAACCTCTTTGTAATTAAATTGATATCTCAAAAATTAATGATTTTAGGTATAGGGAATGCCTGATAAAAATGGAAGTTTATAAGGTGTATTTTCACTTTTTGAAATGAAATCGAGAAAATCAAATGGCTCACCCTGTATTCAGATGCTGTAATATCCAAAAAAATGGCACTGTGTCATGAAACTAGACCAATATCAAAATGTTATGGCTGCAAAACATTGATGTCAAATTGTTTCGTTTGAACTATACAAGGCGTTGAACTCAATGATTTTTACGTTCAATAACTTCTGAAATACTCTATAAACTTATATGAATCAATCTGAATCTGAAAAATATATAGGGTGTCTCTATTAAAAAAGGGTATGTTTGGTTCACCCTGGTGATAGGGAACACCCGGGACAGATGAAAATAATTTTGAAATGTGAAGTTTACATATATCTACAATTTTCGCATGTAACTTTATTCCATATCTTCTATACGAGAGTTGCCTTTTATATTTCGGGAATATTAATCATCGAAAATCACTTTATTATTTTTTTAAATATTCCCCATGAAGATCTATACACTTTTGCAGGCGTTTGAACCAATTGTCGAAGCAATTTTGCCACTCTGATTGAGGTATCTCCAAAACATGCATTCTGAATGCAGTAACCGCTTCTTGAGGTGTCGAAAAACGTTGACCTCTCAGTTTGTTTTTTACGTACGGGAATAAATAGAAGTCATTCGGTGCCAAGTCAGGACTTTACGGCGGATGACTCATCAAATCGATGTTTTGAGTGCTCAAAAATGCAGTTGTTTGAGTCAATGTGTGAGAGCTCGCATTGTCGTGGTGAAGAGTGATCCGTCTTCGGCGGTTGGTTTTCCTGATTTCTTGGAAGACAACTGGCGAACAAATGGTTGTGTACCACTCAGAATTGACTGTTCTGCGTTGTTCTAGTGGTACGGTTGAGACATGTCCAGTTTTTCCGAAAAAACAGGCTTGGAAGTGCTTCGTGCGCGAACAACTTTTGTTGGATTTGGCTCATCTTGAAACACCCATACAGTCGACTGCTGTTTATTTTCGGGCTCAAATGCGTAAATGCACGATTCATCACCTGTCACGATGTCATAGACGTGTTTCGAAGCACCGCGATCGTATTTTTTGAACATTTCTTTCGACCAATCGATACTAGCCTTTTTTTTTGAGCGATTGACAAATTGTGTGGGATCCAACGCGAACAAATTTGACAGTCAAATGTTTATGTAATATTGAATATATGCTGGTTCCACTAATGCCTTGTCTCAATCTCACGATAGGTCACATGACGATCTTGCAATATCAGTTCGTGCACAGCATCAATGGTTTTCGGAACAACAATTAATTTTGGACGACCTTCACGAAATTCGGCTTGGAGTGAACTACGACCAGGATTGAATTCACCATACCATCGATAAACACTGGTCCTTGATGGAGCCTCATCGCCAAAAATTGAATTAAGTTCATCCATGCACTATTGCTGAGTTAATCCACGTCGAAAGTTGTAAAAAATAATCACACGAAAATGTTGGTGATTTAATTCCATTTTTGGGCCGAGATGAATATTTTAAGTTACTGTAAACAATACAAATAGCGCTCGTCTGTTAAAACGTTCTGAGTACGTATACCCTCAAACATGTCCAACTTTACGATAGAATTGTCAGTTGCCAGATTGCAACACTAGGGTTGACAAATCCCGAAACATAAAAGGCAAGCCTCGTAATAACGGATATATCGAACTTTAACACACTAATGGCGCACCCTGTATGTGTGTATTTTAAAAAATGCACTGTGTGTTTGTAGATTAGGCTTGTCTATTTCAATGAGTTACTACTACTACCACTATTTAAAAAAATTAGGAGTAGTCTTTCGAAGGGGGTTGAAGGTAGAGATCACATTTTCACGTTGAAGAATGTCAATTTATAATTTTATATATAATGTTGATATATAAATACAGTTGAATTATTGGATCTTTACCCGTGCGTCATTAATATCTGATAACATAACCGACATAATTATTAAGTGGCATCTCTTTCTATTAATAGTGAAGAACAGAACAACATAATTTGGCATTTGTCGGTTATGTTTTCAGATATTAATGACGCACAGGTAAAGATCCAATAATTCAACTGTACGTATGTCTCACGAGTTAAATGGCCCTTCGATCGGTATACTGGCGATTTTGATGATTTTAACAGTTTTCTATCCCATTTTCTGATAAAGTGTAATTTATCGACTGAGAAAAGGGAAGAAAATGGTACTCGAATTTTTTATTCATTCTTATCCTACTTTGCAACCAAAAAACTGAGAAAATTAAAATTTGAGAAAGTATTGTGTAAACAAATGACCGCGAAATGGTTCCTTCGTATTTTTGTTTCTAATTTTGATAAATATCAAGAAATTTCTCGAAGACTACTCAATAATGTTTAACAGTTTAACATAAAGTCGTATTTCAATGTTAAAGACAGAATCTTCATTTTACGAAATCTAATCGTGTTTGGGATTTGACAATTAAAAAAACAGTAAACTATACACAGATTGTCCTTGTGGTTACAAAACTAAACGAACCAAATTGGTGCTGTATGGTAAATTTTCAAAGGAATGAATTAGTCAATTTTACTATGAATTTATTAAAACCACTTAAACAGTAGTATATGAAGAGTGAACAATAAATAAATAAAGATACAAAAATAAATAAATGTTCGGTTACACAACGGTGAAGAATGAACTTAACGCATTTATACATTTTCTGCAAATCTTCCGGATAATTTAGATGTTCTTATTTTTGCGTCAATTTTCTTATTGTCATCTAAGTTTTGATCACCAACTTCGGTCGTTTTTTTCTTCCTCCTCTTTTTCTTTTTTTTTCTCTTTTCATTTGGCGATGTTTCTTCAGCGTTTTTAATCAATTCGTTACTCTGTGGAGTCGACATGACAGGAGTGGTGCCCAGGATTTGTGTATTCATAGGCATCTCTGTTGTCACACATGTATCAATGGTCCTTGATATTTTACTTTTTTTTGGAAGCACAGGTCGTTCTATAGTATAATCTTCAGGATGATCTTTTGGTTTTTTCCGATGCTTTAGATGCTTAACTGTTTGTTGTTGAAGGTCTTTTATGTTTGAACCATCTCTTTCGGGCACTATTTCCTCACTACGTACATTTTTATTATTTGATGATTTTATTTCAGGCTTTACCGTAGTTTTATCGTTTAAAACTGATTCGCACATTTCTCTACCAGATTTCAAGTCTTCTGATGCATCTGTTTCTTTATTTTGTGGGATTCTAGCGGGGCCTTTATTGGATGAAGTTTTACGTATAAAATCACTCAGCTCCTTAAAATATTCCAGGAGTTCCTGTGATTTATACTCATGAAAATCGGAAGGAAGAATTTTTAGTTTACGTTTTCTGATTTTTTTGCTTGCTTTATTACGAATAGGTTTTTCTTTCTGTCCAGTAATTGGCGCATCTTCCAATTGCAAAGGTGTTTGTTCGATTGAAGTTTTTTCTTTATCACTAGTTCGCTTTTCCAAAGGTTCCTCTATTTTTTCAACAATTTTATTTTTCAAAACGTCATCTGCGTCTCCGTAATGTTCATTTTGTTTCACAGAAAATGTTTGGTCTATTAAAGCTTGCTTATCGCATACTTCTTCAGGAACTAAATGTGTTTGTTTTGCATTGAGGCTATTTTGATATTGATCTTTATATCCATGCATATCATCTGTCTGTAATATTTCTTGATTATTAGGGATATACGACAAACCTGATGTATGCTGTGTTATCGGTAGCTGAATCATAGGTGGTTGCCGAATATTGTCATCATCTTCAATGTCTTGATAAGTATTTTCATCTATTTCAGCTTCTGATACACATAAATCGTCACTTTGGTTTATGTTTGGGTCTACAATGATGGGTTTAAAATAATTTTGAACATACCCAGGAGGAGTAGGTCTTTCAGTAGTTTTTATAACTCTACTGAGAACTACCGATGCCGGTCGATCAAATTCTCCAGCATATCTCGTGTGTCTTGTTTCTTGATGTGGGTATTGTCCTCTTTGGATTATTGTGTTTGATATAACGGGTGTATCTTGAACAACGAATCTTCCAAGTTCTCGTTCTTTTTCTGTCAGTATACTGGAAACCTGTTCATCTACTGGCTCTTCTGGTGTTAACATAACATCTGGAAGCACTTTCGGTGCTCCTCTATAAGAAGACATTTCTTCCATCTTCCAAGGGACTACGGTTTTTTCTGGATTAACGCGAGCTGGTTTGGCTGGTAAGTTAAGTTCTTCTGAGCTAATGTCCATTAAATCACCCAAGTAGCGTATCGATTTATCATTGTCTAAATTTAAAAAGCCATAGTTTATATTCTTCATTAAATTTTCTCTGGTTGGAGAGAAAAACGAGCTTCTGCGCTGCATGATTGGCACTTTTTTCACATCTTCTTTATTAGCAAAGCAACTTTTGTCATCTAACATGTACACATACACCGGCGATAATAATACCGTTAATAAAATAATGGGTCTGTGACCCTTCATGGTATAATTCAGACTTATTTTTGAAATTCGTTTTTGTCGGTCTTTATAGTGTACAATATTTTTAAACATGACACTAATAATAAATATAATATGGTATTCGGTATTTCCATCGATAAACGTGATAGGTGTTGTTATTTAACAATAACTGTTTATTTTCCTACGTAATGGATTTTACAGTGTTTGGAGAATAATTTATCGAATTTGATAGGTCGCTGGAAAACCTATATTTATTGAATACATATAGTCCACATAGTCACGTCTGAATGAAGCTTTTTTTTTGGAAGTCTTCAACAGCAGCTCCGATTTTGGTAATTTGTTAAAATTTTGTTTTTCATATTATTCAAAATCAGAAACCTTTTGGAGCGAGGTCATTATTTATATTATTTAAACAATATCTTTGATATTAATGTAATTTTCGTCCATATTAATTAAAAACAAAAACAAACAAAAAAGGTATTTTTCATATTACTATTGAAAATAATTGTAATTATATACAGTGGTAGCAAAAAATGTAGCAATATATGGGAAATTTTTGTTCCAGCATGTTTAGAAAAACTAAATTAGCTGGGATAGTGTCTGCTGCAACGATTTATTTTTAATCGAGACCTTTCTTTGGTAACAAATATTAAATTATTCTCAATTGTTATAAGTATTGTAATTAAATTATTTACATTTATTTATTTTTCCTATACTTACTACGTAAGAGCTGATATTTCCGTAAAAGAATTCTCTTGGAACATTACGTATGACCTATCTGACCTTTATTCTTATATGCTAATATTAAATTTGGCACGTCCAATGCCACCTTGGGCCAAGGTACCTAATTAGTAGAATCGATCTACTAAAACTGGAAGCTCGATTGTAGCTACCTCGAAGCATAATACTAGGCAGTACCTACCAAATCTTTCGCGTGAGGGCAGAAGACACCCATCCGAGACGCATTCTCAATTGTAGTCTGGGAGTAGATGGTGTGTTACACCCGTTGTGGTTTTAATCTTTGATTTTGAAGAATCATCCATTCGTGGGAATTATTTTGAAACCACTTTGATAAGTTTGACCATCGTAGTTTTCGATAGATTGTATATTTTTGGTGTGTCAGACTTATAAACCTGTTTTAAGGGATTTTGGATATCTACTTTTTCAACCACCATTTCGGCTCAGAACTGTTCATAATAGGTATGCACTGGTCGACTTATTCTTTTTTCCTGCTACCAAAACTATCTTTCTTTGGCTATAAAGTTTATTACTAACTCTAGAAAAATTGTTCGGATCATTTTTCTATTTTTTTTATCACAAATAGATTCTCTAAAGGAGCGAACGGTCTTTGAAGTATAGTAGTCTCTGTCAGTTACATCAGACCTGGTAATTGGAGTCACTTTAGATTGTCTTACACAAGTAACCCCGTGCATATCTTTCGTTTCAACAGCAAATACATGTTTTGTTGTTATCCGTTTTTTTCCTATCCTTTTTATACATTTTTATGGAGTTTAAATAGGAATAAAAGGTCAATCCATGCGTTTAATTAGAGTTTAATTCGATTTTAAGTGATATTTATTTTCATTTGTACTTAGAATTAAACACTGGGAGAAATTAGCAAAGTTTCACATTAATTTTGATATAATTTTAACATTTTAGTTATTGATAAGTAATTAGTAAATAATTATTCTAGATTTAGGTTTTAATAGCGTAGCATAAAGTGTCAAACTGGGAATTATAATTTTTGTTGTTGTCTTTTGAATACCTGAAAAAAATAATTTTCTTTAGGGTTCACATAAGGGGCTGTTCCTTTTGGCATACCTAGTTCTTACTATTTGGAGTGGTGTTCCAAAGATTGGATGTTGAACACGAGGAATCAGTAGCGTACTTCGTCAGGGATCATCATTACGCAAGTTTTCATTATTTTCTTTTATTACCAAGTATAGTACGGTCAATTCTTTATTTGATTAACCTAAACTATCAAAAGAAACTCTTACTTCTAAGAAATAACATATAGGTGTTTGTGTTTTTAAATGAAACTCACGGTCTCTAGCTAATTCCACAATATAATAAAAGTTATTGAAAATTCTAAAAAATTGACAATTGTTTCGATAAATCAATATCATCGTCAGAATATGATCATATTCCACGAAGTAAGGGTCGGGACAGTCAAATTCATATAAGTGTTTAATTATTTCAGCGTTTTAGGGTGTATACTTTTATTAATTGTTAAGCGATAATTAATGATACGGATTTCTTTTCTAGTCATTTAAAATATTACTCCACATACCGGTGATTACAAAGATTTTGCGCATGCGCCAGAGCTCAAGCGACATTGTTTTATTTTTTTTAAAGCATCCATTAATATCGCCTGTAGTAATTTGGTTAGTAGGTTCGTAATTGTAGAGTTACTTGATCTTTCTTTAACTATAATTTATCATTATAACCAATAATTTATAACTTATAACTAGTGTATAAAGTCAAGTACATGCTTGTAGATGCTTAATCGAATTTTTATAGACTGAACTGGTATTGTTTGACTTACGATCTTATGCTTTCTATTTGGGAACAGCTACTATTTTTTTTCTTGTGTAACATTATCTGGGTTCCATAATTGCTTAAGAGTAAGTGTTATCGCTCACTTTTTTTCAATTTCTTACTATCGCTCATGACTTTTAGTTATTTCACATGCATTATTGACTACTGCTGCTGTCGAATAAACGTAGTTAAGAGATTCACGACTTTTATTCTTTTTGTATTGGCACCTATTTGATAAGTTTAGAGGTGTTGGATGAAAATCAGGTAGTTGCCCGGGGCAAACTTACCTGGCGCCCTTATTAAGATCATTATTTTTATTTGAACACAATTTTGAACCCCTCCCATCTCCGCGAGAGCTGGCGGCAACTCCTACGGTCGTAGGTGGCGACTTAGGTTTTAGCGAAGTTCAGCTGGTATTGTTGAAGGATTACTTTTTATAGGTATTATCATTAGCAGCTGTCGGTCGCACTGCATATCCTAGAGTTGAAATACGTATCAAAAAAATTTGAAAAATCCAACCGTATATAGGGTAGGGACAAATATTTTATTGTCATTCAAGAGTAAAGTATGCTTATTTTTTAAAATAAGGAAAATGTTACTAGGAAAAGTTTTTAGAAATTAATTTTTATGTCTAAATATAAAAAGTCAGGTACATTTGGTAATAACTAAAAGTTGACCGTTTCAGTTGCTCGAGCCACTCTGTATTTGGGATAATGGTTTCATGTTCCCATAAATAAATTTTGTTTATGATATGCTGGTTTTATATTATGTAAAGAGGTAGGTTATATATATATATATATATATATATATATATATATATATATATATATATATTATCAGAAACCCAATTACCATGTATAGTATATGGTGTAGGGTATACTTTTACAATTATACTTATTTCAATTACATCGCATTATACTTTAGACATATATCCATTTTTTCATCGATGCTTTGGTCCAGATAGAATTTTATTCATGTACAAATTAAGCCCATTGTTGTTTATCTCTTGCCATTGTTTTTGCCTCTGTCCATGTTTTTCCTTTTTCTTGCATTATGCCTACCATAACACCATCCCACGTTTGTTTTGATCTTGCCGTTTTCGTTCTTTTTTGTATTTTTGATTGCCATACTGTTTTAACTGGTCTTGTATCGTTCATTCTTTGTAAATATCCCCACCAGCTTAATTGTCACTTATCAATAAATTTAAGTGTTTATTCTATTTCAAGGTCTTCTCTTATTTCCGTATTTCTTAAATTGTCTTTCTTTGTGACTCCTTTAACTCGCCTAAGATACTTCATCTCAACTGCTTGTATTCGGCTCTTTTGTCTCTTTGTTAATACCCTAGATTCACATCCGAATGTTAATATTGGCCGGTAAATTGTTTTAAATACATTCAACTTCGTTTTCTTGGAAGTTTCTTTTTTATTTATGAATGTCGAGTTCATCGTGTGATAAAGTTTCATCGTTTTTTGTACTCTATTGTTAATTTCGACTTCCTGTGTTCCATTTTTTTCTATTTCTACTCCCAAGTATTTATATCTTCTAACTCGCTCAATTTTTATTCCATCTAAATGTATATTTAGATGTTTTAGTTTCGGTCCTATAACCATAACTTTGGTTTTACTTTGATTCACTGTCATTCCAAATTCTTCCGATAGCGTGCTCCATATTTCCATATTCTTTTGTAGATCCTTCTCTTTCCCTGCCAAAATTATTAAATCATCTGCAAAAGCTGCTTCTGATATATCCACTCTTCCTAAATGTCTGTATCCAATGTGTAGTTTTGCCATTTTGGTTGACGATTTTTTAATTATTTCATCAATAAAAATTGTAAATAATAATGGACTTAGTCCCCCTCCTTGCCTTAATCCTTCTTGTGTTGAAAATGGTTCTGATGTTTTATTCCTGCATATTACACAATTTCTATTATTTTTGTAAATGTTTTTGATTATATCTATTATTTTGTAATTTACTCTCCTTCCTTGTAGTACTTTCCATAACTTCTCCCTTGGAACTTTGTCAAAAGCTTTTTCCATGTCTATAAATCCCATATATACCTCTTTTTCTTGTTGTGAGAACTTCTCAATTATCTGTTTCACTGTGAATATGTGGTCTTGGATGCTTCGCCCTCTTCTAAATCCACTTTGCGATTCTTCGAGAGTATTTTCTATCCCTGGTCTTATCTTACTGTCTTTAATCTTCTCGTAGAGTTTCATAGCTGTACTAAGTAGATTTATTCCTCTATAATTATTGCAGTCTTGTCTATCCCCCTTTTTATATATTGGAACTATTAAGGCTGTCTTCCAATCTTCTATAATCTGTTCTTCACTCCACGCCGTATTGTATATTTTCAATAATATTTTTGTTCCTGTTTCCCCTAAATTCTTGAAAATTTCTGCTGTTAATTTATCAATTCCTGGAGATTTTCCTTTTTTCAATTCATCTACTATTTCCTGTAATTCTTTTAGAGTTACAAGGTCTTTATTTTCTATTATGGCATCCTTTTTTTGTAAAATATTTGAAATTAAGTAAAAACTAAAAAGAAACACTACCGTATTATGTTGAAGTGATGTTTGTTTATGCAACAATAGAATGGCAAGAAATAAAGTATAAATTTTAGGTAGTATTTTCTATGAATTTTTAATAAGAATGCAACGCAAAAATAAAAGCGAATAGACTATTTAATTAAAAACGTGTACCTAAACCTAAACTACAAAACATCAATTACCAATACAGAGACATTAGTAAAAAGATTCTTTATTCAATATTTTGTTCTCTTAATACTGAGCGACTTAAAGGTAGCAATAAAATATATCTGCTGATGTTCTGGCCATCTTCAGCCTTCTGCGTGCGTCTCTTGTGAGTTTTAAGGCTCCATGCGGTAACAGCATTATCCAAAAATTGTCGTTTGATTTACTAACTTTGTCCCCGGTATATCGTTATGGTATCCCTGAAAATCAGCTGAAAAACAGGGTCTCAATAATTGATAGAGGTGATATAAATGAAACTTACTGTTTCTAGTTAACTCCACAGTTTATTGAAAAATGTTAAAAATTCTTAAAAATTGACAATTGTTTCGATATTACCTAAATATGTCAGAATGACAGAAGTTACATTTCATTTGATGCCTACCTGATGTTTAATTATTTTTGTGATTGACTCAATATATGTTGATAGATAAAAGAAGATATGATATTACAAATATTGAAGCTTAAATATTATTAGCCCTAGGAGAATATCCTGGATATCATTTTTCCCAATTAAGATCAGTATCACTGTGCAATGATATAGAAAACCAGGAAAACCATATCTGCTGATCTTTACAATTATCACTTAAGAAAACAGTTTAAAAGTAGAAAACTCCCTAGATTTATCTGTTCATTGACGACTTCAAATAGCAACATCCAACGGTTACCCATTACCTATGATGAATAAACTAATTAGTAAAAAAGGTGAAAAAGTGGCATTACAACTAATATTCCTAAACAAACTGAAAAAATAAAAACTTATAAAACCATATGCAGGAAATATTTCTAATAATATGTCAAGGATAATATCTTTAGCATCAAATACAACGATTTCTTTTAAAACATAAAGTAACAAAAGTACAAAATTGTTAAATGTAAAAAACAAAATAAAACCACCATTAAAGAAATATGGTATATATAAACTTAAATGTCCAGAATGTAATGCTGTCTATTTGGGTCAGACCCTTAGAAATTTTGAAATCCGATACGGTGAACACTTACAGTTTAAAACAACCAGATAAATCCCACTACGCCAGACATCTACTTGACACCAATCATTCATTGACACCTAACACAGAACTAGAATTACTACATATTTGTGATAAGTAACAAGAACTGGATTTCCTTAAAGAATTGGAAATTAGAAGACACTTAAGAAACCCACAATATGAAGTCGGTTATGAACAGATAAATCTGGGGAGTTCTCCACTTTTAAACTGTCTTCTTGAGTGATAATTGTAAAGATCGGCAGATATAGTTTTCCTGGTTTTATATATCCTGGCACAGTTATACTGATATTAATTGGGATATCTCCATATTAACATATATTAAGTCAATCACAAGATAGGTCACTCCTTGAACTAGCCAGAAATAATTAAACATCAGGTAAGCATCAAGTGAAATCTAACTTCTATCATTCTGACGATGATATTTAGGTAATATCGAAACAATTGTCAATTTTTTAGAATTTTCAACATTTTTCAATAAACTGTGAAGATAACTAGAAACAGTAAGTTTCATTCAAATCACTAATATGAGTAGATTCCACATAGTAAGGGTTGAGACAGTTAATTTCATTAATTGATAGAGGGTTTTAGTTTTAGAGAAGGCAACATGTCAGACGTTGATTTTAATTTGTTTTGTCGTTTAAAGGATTTAGGGGTAGTTCAATTCGTCTATGAACCGTACTGAGTTTACTCCTGCTTTAAGAAACGTGGGTTTGAGATTAAACAACCACGTTATGTAATTAGCGATCCATGCAGAAGCCTACACCTACTATCGCGGATATCGTCTGCTTGATTTGCGGCTATGAATGCATTTCGAAGAACTTTTGATAGACAATCGTTATAAAAACTTGTGGATATTTTAGTGATAAAGTCTTTGACAGTTGGTGTTTCGGCTTTGTCATGTAACCAAGTGATTCTGGGGAGTTGAGGATAGGATGTATTGTGTTGTATTGCTATTCTTAAACACTTGTTTTGTACCACCTGCAGTGAGTGCAAGTTATGTTTTTGTCCTTGTTCGAATTTGATTTAATTACCAAATTCTCCTGTGATTTTTATTTTCAACTTCCCCTGTATAACACAATTCGAATATTCTGCTCAAAACAATAACTAAATATATCCTTCTTCTCAACATTTAATATTTCCTTACATCAACAAAAAATTCATTTTAACTTTACTACCACATAAGAAATACAGATAAATATAGTTTTCTGAAATTCCAATGAATATTTCAAAGTACCGACACCTTATCGCTTCATAAAAAAACTCTGTTATCTGTATCTACGAAACCTTCTCAGGCTACAAAAAATTCACCCCAACTTGCAAATTTTCACTCGCTGTATCTGACCGTTACGTTTCAAATTCTTTTATCCCATTGGCCAGATCCTAATATTTGCTCCTACATCTCAACCACGTTAACCGTTGTATAAATACGAATACAACCTCAATTTTAGTTACTTCCCAGTCGTCACTCGTGAGCTTCTCATTCGTCATTCATACATTTCCCAGTCGACATTCAGACTTCCCAGTCGTCACTCGTACATTTCCCTCTTCATCATTTAATCATCGTACATAATGGTACTCAAGTTATAAGAGCACCCGGCGTTTTTTGTCCCGGTAACAAACATGTGTATTTAATCTTCAATAATCCATTAATCCCTCAGATTATGTGTTAAATAATCACAGTGTAACGCGTATGATCAAGTGAGTTTCTTAATTGTCTACGCAAAAATAAAAAAGTTATAAATTCCTGTAATATAAAAAAAATGAACGTGAAATAAGTGTTTAATTTCTTCATACATCTCATCATACATCCCACATCAGTGAATACAATCATTTGGTCCTTCGAGAGCATCAGCTAACAACAAAGAACTTTGCATTCCATCTATTACCCCACGGAAAAAAGGGTTAATAGAACAGTCCTGTTTAGTAGACTGCTGCTGAGTATGTTAAAATGGGTATGGTGATTTGTCTGTAGATGAGCGGTTTGTTTTGTGTGGAGAGTTGACTATTTTTGCAGATGAGTGGGTAAAGCTTGCTCATTGCAATTTTAGCCTTGTGTACTGCAAATGTGAGCGTTTGCATAAGTGTTTCCTGGTATTGTGTACCCTAAGTACTTTAATGTATTGCTTGGGGTAATGATATGGCCATCCACGTAAAGCTGGGATTGCAATGAGCTCTTTTTCCTGGCTATCCTCCTGAGTAATAAATACTCTGTTTTGGAGGCATTTATGTTGAGTTTTTGATTATTGAAGTATTGTAATATTTTTGTGTATATGTGTGTTTGAATGTTTTCAAGTGCGTGATCTGGATTATTTGCAGTTGCTACAAAACAAGTATCGTCTGCGTACATGGCTGTTAATGAATTTTGGGAAGGTGGTCGGGAAGGGGATGGGGGTGAGTTTTTAAGGGTGAGGTAAGGGTTTTTTTTAACGAAATTTGGTAAAAACTTACCTTTTTATGTCCCAAATACGCTGTAATGTATTTGATTAAAAATATTTATTTTTTCACCTTATTTTGAACTAATATCAAAAAAACACCCTAATTTTCAATCGAAAACTCACCCGTCAAAATATCAGCTTTTTTCAAAAAGTTGGTATGTTTTCTGTTCTTTGAAATCTTTACTTTCCGATGGTTGAAAAAAATATATGTTACTATAGTAAATCTTCTCAGAAAATGCAAAAAATCGAAAAAAACTCGAATTCAATTTTTTTTTAATTATTATAAATAATTTCATCTAAAAAATGTGATTGCTGCAATTTGTTTCAATTAAAAAGTTGATTTATTTAATACTAATTACATTTATGTCATAGAAAATTCATTAGATATAAATATAAATGTAAATCGTACAATTAAATGTAGATACTTTATTCTGATTACGTTATTCATTACAATATTTTTAAACACATTATTCTTATCATTCATAAATACCTTATATTCAATTCTAATCACTTATCCATTAGTTTCTGTTTTTTTGATGGCATTTCTTCATCGTTAGATTCGTCAAACATCTCCGATTCTAGTAGATCTTAGAAATCTTCATGACTATCACCTTCTTCCTCTCCAACATTATTTACAGACTGCGTTTGTTCTTCATCCACAATTTCTTCTGAATCATTAACTTCCTCGTAGGTTTATTTTTCAATATTGGAGCAATTTTCAGAACCATGACAGTTTGAACATAAATTTGTGCATTTTAGACCATGTTTTCGGCAACCACATTTTAAACTGTTACATCCAGTTTCACAGCTGCAGCAAATAGTTTTGAGCAATATTTCCGGAATTAATTCTTTTTGTGTAAATTTGGGCATAATTCCACGTTGATATTGCTTCCAGCCCCAATCTGTTGCTGTTAGTTCGTTACTCAACCAAGTTTGAAGCTGATAATATGCCCTGTAACAATGTTGTTCTGCTGCTCCTTCTGTGGGTGGGAGGTTTGCCAAAACGAAAGATGATCTAATTTTTGCCAATTGATATTTTTGAAACCTTAATTGATTCAGTGTAATTTTTTCCTTTTTACATTTATAAATAGATTTGATTAGTTGTAATCCATTTTTTTTATTTCTTCTTTACTCGCATCTTTCTTATAAAAAACATTGGCCAAATTTGACAAATTTTTAACGTCTAATAATGAATTGACGATACTTTTCTTTCCTTTTGCGGCAAATCCAGATGTTGTATCGCAACCAGAAAAACAATGCAGAAATGCAACAATGTTTCTTAATGATTCATGTTTGAAACTATTAGACGTGAAAAATAGGTCTTTTACATTTCCAGAACCTGGTTTGAGAAAATAAATGTCATGATTATATGAATTTAACTGATTTAGAAAGACCAAAAGATCAATATCTTGGCCCACAACAATTACAGTTTTATTAGTACTCATTGCAACTTTTATCGCGGTTTCAATTATGTCAGCATCAGCATCTTCTTCTACTTGGTTGCAGGAAAATCCTCGCGACTGTAATCTTTTCATCAAAGTTTTTATTATTTTATCCTTATTTTTCTCGTTAGATAAAAAATTTTCTGGCAAAAAAGGTATTTTTGTATGATTTTGATAATCGAACTCTGGAATATTGTCTGAGGTTTTTCTACGACTACGTTCTCCTCTTTTAGTTGAAGTAGCTGCTGGTACTGTTGTGACACTAACTGATTTTTTAATTTCGGGATACCCATCAAAGACAATATAGCTGCTTACTGCGTAATGTTTTTCTACATAGCGCAAATATTTATTCATTATCTCTTCTACCGTTTCATTTTTTTGCCAAATTACTTTGTGCAGTAAAAATCCACCGTCAACGACATGCACTACACCGTCAGAAAGCGGTGGTCCATTCGCACTCACAAATAAATCGTAAAGTTGAGATTTAACATTTTTCCTGAGGCCATTTTCTGTAAAAAGTGACAATGGAAAAGGTGCAAGCTCATATTGTAAATAAGTTTCCATATCTTTTTTACTGTCAACAGTTAACGATATTCTTTGAAACAACAATAAATTTTTTTTATAATAATTAAAAAAAAATTTCGAATTCGAGTTTTTTTCGATTTTTTGCATTTTCTGAGAAGATTTACTATAGTAACATATATTTTTTTTCACCATCGGAAAGTAGAGATTCCAACGAACAGAAAACATACCAACTTTATTAAAAAAGCTGATATTTTGACGGGTGAGTTTTCGATTGAAAATTAGGGTGTTTTTTCGATATTAATTCAAAATAAGGTGAAAAAATAAATATTTTCAATCAAATAAATTACAGCGTATTTGGGACATAAAAAGGTAAGTTTTCACCAAATTTCGTTGAAAAAAAATTTTTTTGTAAAAGATAAAAATAAAAAACCAAAAAATTGGTTTTTTGAATTTTTCACATAAATTTTGAGGTTATGTGAAAAAAATGTTAATACAAAAGTTTTAGATCTTTTTATTACCTACAACTTTGCCATTTGACTTTTTTCGATAGGACTTTTAGTTTTGCCGGAAATCGAGAAAACCCGTTTTTTACCCTTAAAAACTCACCCCCATTCCCTTCCCGACCTCAGATCGCCCGTAAATTATTTTTCATTTTTATAATATTCCCCTCCTTTTCTAATGGGTTTCATCCTACTATTATTTTTTTTCACTTTTTATTATTTTTAAAGGCTTCTACCCTGGTCTAATATGTTATATTTATCTGTAAATGCTTGTAATCTTCTAAGAATTATTTTGTCTATCACATTTGCAATAATGTTCAATCATTGAATAAAAAGTAAAGGAAGGAGCAATAAACACAAGTTTGGTTGATCAGGATGGTTGTTGCATATGGCGGACGGCAATATCCGTTTTACCATAGGCGCGCTATATTTATTAACAAAATTCGTCCACAATTTGCTTTTCTGACAATCTTTAGGAAAACTAAAAACATATTTTTATGCATCAAACTTTTATAATCAATATTTACACATTATAAATAAATCCAATTTGAAAAAATGCAAATAAATATTTCTTAAATGTATAGTGTTACAACAGTTAACTTACTATTTTTATTTTTATGTTACGCCTATGTCTTAACCTTGTCATTCACCAAAATATGAAATGTTTATTTTGCATCTTTTATATTATTTAAAATTAATATAAATTAAAGTATAAAAGAAAACAACTTACCTATGAAAAGTGATGCCTAAAGATTTATTTTTAGGGGTATTGGAGCAACCGCAGGCTGCACAACTAACCATTTTGTTTGTAGTCTAATTACTAATGTTTCAACACTTAAAACACTATTCTAATTAATCCTAATAAACACTTATTTAAATACAAAACAAAAATACAAGAAAAACCAATGAAAAACACTATAAAATTATTATAAAACTTCCAAAAGCAAAAACGTACTCTCCAACCAATGCAACAACAAAATAAAATGAGTCATACTTGGTTGTTCAAGATGGCTACTTCCATCTTGCTTTCTCTCTATGAGTGTAGATAGTAGCTATCCTTCCTTTACTTTTTATTCAATGTGTTCAATAATGAAATTGGTTAGTAGCTATCTACATAATATGGTTGTTTGCTTGCTTTGATTATGGGTATGACATTGGCAACCTTGAGTATATTGGGGTAAAAGCCAGTTTTGTGTATGTAATTGATAATGTTTGTTAATTGTACTATCGATTTTTTTGGTAGATTTTTGAGTATTATGTTGTGTACTCCGTCGTTTCCTGGGGCTGTTTTATTTTTGAGTTGCTGTATAATGTTGTGTATTTCTGTGTATGATGCTAGATTGTCTGTGTTTAATGTATTTAATGAGTGTAGGTGTTGTTGCACTATTTGAGATATGTTTTAGTGGTATGCTGTGTTTGGTGAATTGTTTACGAATTTATTTTGGAAATCGTCTCCGAAATTCTTTGCGATTTCAGTCATGTCAGTTATTGTCTATTTTAGATATTTCTTTGTGTTGATTTTTGGAAAGTTTGGCAATTTTCCAGAGCGAATTATCTTCTGGTTTAAGTTTGCTTAAGATATTAGTCCAGTTATATTTTTTATACTCTTTAATGGGGGTGTTTATCATGTTCTGATAGTGTTTTAGCAGTGAGCGATCGTCGTCAAGTCTTGTTTGTATTTTATATTTTTCATGTATTAGTTTGGTTATGTAATCAGGAAGGGTGTTATGTTAGGGTAATTTATGATTTAGGATAGTTGAATGGTTGTAAGTTTTCTATTGTTTTAATGGGGTGTTTTGTGTTTTCTATTTTGTTTACAAGGTTTGTGTTTTCATTTATGTATTTTCTAAAGTTGATCCAGCTTGTGGCGCTATAATCATGTATGTGTTTTGTGGGGTACTGAATAATGTGTGGAAGTTTAAGGCCGATGAGGACAGGATCTTGATCGGAGTTTAGATCTGTTAAGGTTTTTATTTTTGTGATGTTGTTATTGTTCTTGCCTATTGCGATATCTATTTTGCTAGGGGAGTAATTTGTAAAAGGGAAGTGTGTAGGGTCGACAGTGTTGTGTACGTTACAGCTGGAGTTGTCACAGGATTTCAGGAGAGTACTTCCATTTGCGTTAGGGTATTTTTTGTGTATTTATCGCATTGTGTATGTTTATAATTCAAGTCACTCACAATTAACACTTTATTGTCTGTTTTAATTATATTATAGAAGTCTAATTCTTTTAGTTTGTTGTTAGGGTGGTTATATGCCCCAACTATTTCAATTTTAGTGTCAAATAATATAGAGATATGCTCAAATGATGAGTTGTTTTGTTAAAGGAGTTTGAAATTATTGCCTTTTTTATTAATAAAGCGATGGCGGTATCATTGGGGCGGTCTTGTCTAAAGATACGATATTCTGGGGTTGTAAAATTTATAATTTTATTTGATTAAAGAAACGTCTCGATTAAGAAGAACATATCTGGTTTTTGTATGTCGAGAAAATGAGAAATTAAATAGAGTTTCTTTAGAACTTCTTTTCTTGTATGTTACAGAAAAATATTTTAATAAAAGATCGTTTTTCAGAGCATGTTCTATTACCTACCTGCCTAGATGTTATAGTTGTCTATGCCGGCAACAAAGTTAGAAATTGGAAATATTTCCATTTTGTCGGTAGCTTTTCTCATTTCCTGGATGAGCTCGGAGACGGCTCTGGATAGATCCTCTAGGTTCACCAGTGCATGGGGTTCCCTGAACATGTTGATTTAGAAGAATTTGGTGATACTGTTGGTCACTGTGATGTTTGGCGCTCTATTTTGTTGAGTTGGAGTAGGGATGTTTTGAGTGGTTTTTTGTTGGGTCGGTTTTGAGGGAAGACTAGGAGAATTAGTTTGGTTGGTTTTTGTTTTGTTGGTCCAGAGATTTACTGTTGGGATTGGGGCTGGAATATACTTAAAAGGAGCAGATTTCATTCTTTGATTCTGAGATCGCTTTTCTTCAAGCCAAATTCTCCTTTTGACGTATTCAGAGCAGACCTCAGCATTTGCGGGGTGGTCTCCATAGCAGTTGGCGCATTTGGCTTGCTTCATCCTGTCTTTGGTACATTCCGGCGTTAGATGTGATCCGGCGCATTTCAAGGATTGGGGGGTTCTTCCACAATTTGCGGTTGCATGGTCCTACAAATGACATATATGACATTGTATTATAGGTTCATTTTGCTTACGATGCTCCCAAGAAAATCCAGAGTTATTTTAGAGTCAGTAACAACGAGGTACAAAGGTCTTCCCTTGGCACTCACTCTATATATGTCTTTTGTATGTATTTTATACATCTTCTCCATTTCCCCTTTTATATTCATAATTTTTAGACCCTCTGCCAAACCCTACTAGACCAATGCGTGGATTTTTTCATCTCTCCTGGAATAGGTGTGTAATGGGATTTTTCCTTTAGTAACGTATGTTTTAACTTATCGAAGTCTGCTTTAGTAATTACAATCGATGAATTATTATTATATTTAATTTGAAATGAATTTTTGATTTCATCTTTTAGATTGTTCACCATGTTCCTGTGAGCCGAAACGTTGCTTTCAATTATGATTGGGGGGCATGTAGTAATGTTTTTTTGTTGGTGTTTGTTTTCGGGTTTTTCTTTTGTTCTCCTGAACGATTTCATGTTCTTTATTTGTACTGGATACTGTGATGTTGAATTTTCTGAATTTGATTTTCTTTCTGTTTCTTTGAGTGTAACCTGTTTTGTGTTCTTCATCTGTTGTCTCGGATAGTGATTCATATTTATTTGATGTCTTAATAATGGGTGGTTTTTTATTTTGTTTTATGATGTTGCTAAAGGAGGTGAATCTTTTTGGTTTTTGAAACCCTGGGGGAGTGATTTCCATTTGTTCTTTATTGGGAATGGAAATAATTGCGATGAGATCTTCCGCTACATTAGAATTTTCTTTAGTTGCTTTCATGACCATTTGTCTTCCTATTATTTGGTTGATTTTTGTCATGGCTTTAGCGTATTGTGATGTGAATATTACGATGTCGTGATTCGCTATTGCAATTGCGGCTTCGTCGGTCTCTTGTGTCCAGGAGATATTTGCCGGTTTATTTATTTCGGCTGACACAATTGAGTTCTTTTTGGGGCTTAGGTTATTTTCATCATTTCATCTGATGAGTCCGCATTTATTTGCGGTCCTATAGTGTCTTCTTCCATAGGAGTTGCAAATTTATTGTTTTCAATAGTAAAATTGTTCGGGGTTTATATGTTTTTTTGCTGCCACGGCAGCTTGGTATGGATAGCGTAGGGTTTGGGGATATAGTGGCTTGAGTTTGCGTCTATTGTACTGTTTACGTTTTCTATACTCTTTTTTTCGTGTATTCTAGACGGATTGTTCTATACACTTATTTTCCAATCCTAGACACTTCTCATTTAAGTAAGGTATCTATGCCTATGAGATCAGGACACTTTTTTGGTATATCAAATTTTGGAATAGAGTTTATCATCCGATGATATATAAACTAGTGGCATTACAACTAATATTTCCAAAACAAACTAAAGGAATAAAAAATACAAAATTATCACATATGCTGGTAATATTTCAAAGATAATATATTTAGCAACAAATACAACATTTTTTTTAAAACAGATAGTTATGTGAGTACCTACAAAAATGTTAACCGTGAAAACAAAAATATCCCCATTGAAAAAGTCTGGTATAAATAAACTTAAATGTCCAGAATGGAATGCTCTCAATTTGGGCCAAACCTTTAGAAATTTTGAAATTAGATACAGTGAACAGATACGAGCATACAGATTAAAACTACCAGAGAAATATCACTACGTAAAAGAACGTCTTCTTCTTAAGGTGCCGACTTCTTGCGAAGGCTGGCGACCATCATGACTAATTTTATTTTCCTGACTGCTGTTCTGAACAGGTCGTTTGAGGTACAGTTGAACAATTCTCTGGGATTTTGAAGCCACGACATCCGTCTTCTTCCTATGCTTCTTTTCCCTATTATTTTACCCTGGATAATTAGTTGTAGCAGCTTGTACCTTGTATCTCTCATTACGTGGCCCAGATATTGGAGCTTTCTGACCTTTACCTCTTGGGACAGCTCTAGATACTATGAGACTCTCCGCAAGACTTCTTCATTGGTAATTCTGTCAACGTATGATATCCGGAGTACCCTTCTGTAAAGCCACATTTCGAAGGCATCTATCTTTTTAAGCATTTCTTTTGTTAGAGTGGCAGCTTCTATTCCATAGAGCATTATTGTGAATATATAGCATCTTAGCATTCATATTTTAAGGTGGTTACTTGAAGTTTTGCTTTAATTCTGATGGGTAATCATTGTTGTCTTTGATCAGGGTTCCTAGATATTTATATTTATAGAGTCGCTCTATTATCTGATGGTTTACGATCAGTTGAGTGTTTTGATTTGATTTCTTGGTAAAGATCATGAATTTTGTCTTATTAAGGTTCATATTCAAACCATAATGGATACTTGTTTCATACATTTTTTGGACCATTCTTCACAGGTCATTTATACTTTCTGCTAACAGTACGGTATCATCTGCGTATCGTAAATTGTTTATAGGAACTCCGCTTACTACTACTCCAGCTGCTTCATTGTCTAATGCCTCCCTCATGATGACTTCCGAGTAGATCTACTTGACACCAAACATTAACACCTAAGATAGAACTAGAAATATTACATATTTGTGATAAGAAACAAGAACTGGATTTCCTTGAAGAGTGATGATAAATTAAAAGACACTTAAGAGACCCACAATATGAAGTCGTCAATGAACAAATAAAATTAGGGAGTTCTCCACTTTAAAACTGTCTTTTTAAGTAATAATTGTAAAGATCAGCAGATATAGTTTTCCTGGTTTTCTATATCATTGCACAGTTAAACTGATCTTAAATAGGAAAATGATATCCAGGATATCCCCGTAGGGCTAATAATATCTAAGCTTAAATATTTGTAATATCATAACTTCTTCTCGTTTCTATTTATTTATATATTAAGTCAATCACAAGGTAGGTCACTTCTTAGTCTAACTAAAAATAATTGTTAAACATCAGGTAGGCATCATTCTGACGATGATAGTAATATCGAAAGAATGGTCAATTTTTTGGAATTTTTACCATTTTTCAATAGTTTATTTATATTATTTAGAAACAGTTAGTTTCGTTTAAAGAAGTAACAAAAATTAATCGACTAATTCTCAAATTTCTCTACTTGAAAGTGACATACATAAATATAACCTCAAAAATATAAAATGCAAAGAAAATACATGTGCAGTTTTCTATAAATAATTATTTTTATGCTTTCTTTGAGATGTTTTTAATCATTTAGATGAAATTTTATTTAAAAATATTAAAATTTTGTCATCGCTTAAAAGTATAGTATGGTTTCATCTGATTAATCGTTGAATTGTTATAAAATAATCGATTATTCTTCTATTTCAATTAATCGTTGCTATCTCTACATGTATATATTAATACTATTACCCGCGCGCATTTCATGATTTTTTCATTCGAATATCTCAGCAGCAAATAATAATATCGCAAAACCAAGATGGAAGATTTGAAGTCTGAAAATTCTACTTTCGAAATCGTTGTTGTAAATTGAAATTGGAGCATACTTGTCGCATTGAGACCTACTGGAAAATTGCCCGCTTTTTGCACATATACAGATTATATTGAAAACTAATACTGGACGGAGTATCTACGCTACAACTCAAAAAATAAGCGAGTTATGATTTTTTGAAAAAACTGCGGTTTGGCAGCGATTTTCCGATTTTCTCCTAAACTAACGGTCAAATCGTGTTGTTCGACCTCTCATTTTCTTCGTGCTCTACAATTTCTTTCTTGACGCCATCACGATTACCGTGATAGTTTTAATTTTATAAGCAAATAAACGGTTTTAAAGATTAAAACTAACTTTTCCGCATCTGTGGCCCCGAACAATATTCTACCATAAAATTGTTACTTGTATACACTTCGGGGGATGTATCGTGCTAACAAACCGAAATTTCTTCAAAAATAACCAAAAATTTAGTATATATGGATTTATAGGACCCGCTGTACTCACTCTAGTCAACTGAAAATTAGTAGGGTACATCTGTGAGACACCTTGAACAATATTCAATCATCAAATTGATCAATCGTATACTCTCTGGAGGCTGTATCGTGCTAACAAACTGAAAATTCTCCAAAAATGACACAAATTTGGTACTTCAAGTACCATAGCACCCGTTGTACTAGCTTTAATGAGCTGAATATCAATAGGGTTCATCTTGGAGATGCTCTGAATAATATACAATTATAAAATTGGTCACTTGTATATACTCCGGAGGCTGTATCGTGCTAACAAATTGAAACTTCTCCAAAAATGACAAAAATATCGTACTTAAAGTACTGTAGCACCTGTTGTAGTGGATCTGGTGAGCTGAAAATCAATAGGGTTCATCAGTGAGATGTCCTGAATAATATTCTATCATAAAATTGTTACTTGTATACACTTCGGGGGATGTATCGTGCTAACAAACCGAAATTTCTTCAAAAATAACCAAAAATTTAGTATATATGGATTTATAGGACCCGCTGTACTCGCTCTAGTCAACTGAAAATTAGTAGGGTACATCTGTGAGACACCTTGAACAATATTCAATCATAAAATTGATCAATCGTATACTCTCTGGAGGCTGTATCGTGCTAACAAACTGAAAATTCTCCAAAAATGACACAAATTTGGTACTTCAAGTACCATAGCACCCGTTGTACTAGCTTTAATGAGCTGAATATCAATAGGGTTCATCTTGGAGATGCTCTGATTAATATACAATTATAAAATTGGTCACTTGTATATACTCCGGAGGCTGTATCGTGCTAACAAACTGAAATTTCTCAAATAATGACAAAATGTCGTACATCAAGTACCATAGCACCCGTTGTACTGGCTCTGGTGAGCTGAAAATCAATAGGGTTCATCTGTGACATGTCCTTGACAATATTCAATTATAAAATTGCTGACTTATTGCACTCCGGAGGCAGTATCGTGCTAACAAGACATGTAAGGAAAAGTGGCCGACGACAACGACGATGAGGACATATACACAGGATTTTTTTTTAAAAACCGTTTTTTCGTGTTGTTTTTGATGGAAAACGTAAGAATAACTCAAAAATAAATTTCAAAATTCAAACTTTTTTTGGGGTAAGCCAATACTTAAATAGTTTGACGGAAAAGTAAAAACTCAAAAAAGTGAATTTTCGCATAAAATTGTTATTAACAAAGTTATGTGAAGTTGTGAATTATATATTATGGTATTGAAAATGTCTTTCATCTCCGCTCATACTTTGAAACCAAAAGCAGTAATCTAAGCGTGAATCTTTGTCTCGTTTTTGCAGGGAATGTATAAAATGAGGTCTGTATGCTTTATATTTAGTTTGTTTAAAAATATTTCTTACTGAGCTGTATGACATACCAAAAATATCATTTCTATCCGATAGAGGCATTTTTGGGTTCTCAATTGTAGGTAGCAAAACATTCATAGTGCTTCCTCACCTATGACAGGTTTGACATGTGGGGTTTTATTTAAATTGGCTACGTTTCCAATCATTTCAAATTTTTTCAGTATTCTTTCCACTGTTCTCTGATTTATATTCCTATTTGGGTGGCGTGTATTAAAAATATCGGCTGCTTGTCGGGAACTCTTATAATTATCACCAACAATTTTTTGACCGAGCAATTTTTTGGTCATAGTCTACTAAGTCAAAAAATAATTTTTTGTGAGTTTAAATAAGTTTTTAATGCGTATTGGATGAAAAAAAAATAAACAGCTGACAGTTTGTTATGAAAAATGTCTTGTACTTTATAAGCAAATACCCATTTAATGGAAAACTAATTCCAATTTGCTTAGCAAGATCGATTGACAATGGCACAATGGTTGTATGCACACACAAAATTGATTTATGGCAACTTGTAACCATTATCCCAAATACAGAGTGTCTTAAGCAACTAAAACGGTCAATTTTTAGTTTTCACCAAAGGCAAAGGCAATTTTATTTAGACATAAAAATTAAATCCTAGTAACATTTTTACGAATTTTTAAAAATAAGCATTTTGCCCCTACCCTGTATACGGTTGAGTTTTTCAATTTTTTTTCATGGGTATCTTGACTCTAGTATATCCCAGCTAATGTAGTTTTCATAAGCATCTTAATAAAAAAAATTCCCATGTGGTGCAAACACGCTAGTCACCTAGATCGTCTTGGTTCAAACAATCACAGATATACCTACTTATTTATTTAAATTTTCATTTTCATATTAGTTTTAATTCAGTTTTCGAAAAAAAAAACATTGTTTGCATCCCGAATGTGAAATGCTTTTGCGTCCTCGAATAATTATTGAAAATGGAAAATAACGTCCATTCTTAAACTCAAAAGTAACATTTCGCATTATAGATACAAAAATATCTATTATTACATTTGACAGCCCTGTAGTAGCAACCCCTCACTTTTATTTTCAAATAGCACCCCCTGTACATTGTAATTGAGAATTGCCTGTCATTCTATTTGGAATACAACGATAACACATACTTGGTATTTTTCTAGTAACATACGTATGATGCAATTAAAAAAATTAACATAAAATTGCAATAAACTAGTGTTCAAAATTGTTTCCTGCAGAATCCTGAATTACTGTTGGTGTAAACGCTACGACATGCTTCACGAATGCGTTCTTTAAGGCACAAGAAAATAAGTTTTCTCTAAATGTAGATTTTTTTTTCATTCGTTGCGGGACTAAATGTTGAAAAATTACTGAAAATCATTAATTGAAAGTATAACTATATATGAATAAAAAACTATGACAAACAGATGTGTTTAATTAAAAAATGTCTAAATAAAATCTTTTTAGCAAATTAAATATTTTTTAATTAATATTTAATCATAAAAAATAAAAGAAACGTTATCTATATTCTTTGCAAAATGTAATCAGTAATCCAATTTCGTTAAAAGTTTTCATTTTTACCATAAATTTTTATTTGTTAGATATTAATTTTACCATAGGGCTGCTACCAAATCTAATGCATTTTTTATACGTTATTAGGAAGGTATTTTATTGCCATTCTAAGCAGTTTTTTATTTTTATTATCTTGTCAAATAAGCGATATAGTGCCTGTATATTAGGACACCCTGTAAATTTGTTTTTACAAATGTTCCCTGGAATCAAATGATTTTATGTCGATTAAATCAAACATTCACTATATAAATTTGAAGCATTTAGTTAGTTACATAGTTACTCAGGTAGTTTTTTATACAGACATTATTGAATATAAATGTTTATTTCAAAAATTTATCCCCAATATTAGTGAATACAACTGTTTATTTATTTCCAAATAGCAAGTACTGTTCAAATATTTCGAACAATATAGGTTTTTTAACATTTAATTATTTCGAAATTGTTTAATTTCTGAATAAGTTTCATGTGCAAACATTGAATATTCATAAACATTTTTATTCTTTCATTATTAGTAATCGTGACAAACGGAAAAGAATTTAATAACATACAATAATGAAACCTTGACAGAACGACCCAATTTTACAAACAAACAACCAATAATTTTAATTGACACATAAGCAATTGAAACTAATAACTGTCTTTTTTTGTTGATGTATGTTTAAAATGTATTTATTATACCACATGTCCCATAAGATTTTATACCCGAAAAAACGGATCAGATACGACATGTATTAAATTGCATGTAAAAAATTAAATTAACAGCTCCGACTCTCCGACATACTTAAAATGTTCTGATATTTGTCAATCGATTCTAAAACAACTCACATGATTAATGAGATAGAAACCTGTTGAATTAAGTCAACGACAATACAGATCTTTTCAATAGGGTAATAACTGCTGACCAATCATACCAATGGATGCGGTCAGAAAAGCCAAAACCGAAAAATACACGCAAAGTCCAGTTGTGAAAGTTATGATTTTTACTTTTCCGCCCAACCTTTCTATATGCGAGAAAAGTATTGGTTTACCCCAAAAAAGTTGGAAATTTGAAAAATTTTTTTGATTGATGATTGATTTTATGATTGAATATTGTTAAGGACATGTCTCAGATGATCCCTATTGATTTTCAGTTCACCAGAGCCAGTACAACGGGTGCTATGGTATTTGAGGTACGATATTTTGTAGTTTTTTGAGAAATTTCAGTTTGTTAGCACGATACAGCCTCCGGAGTACAACAAGTCACCAATTTTATGATTGAATATTATTCAGGGCATCTCCTGATGAACCCCATTGATTTTCAGCTCACTAGAGCCAATAAAACAGGTGCTACAGTACTTTAAGTACGATATTTTTGTCAATTTTGGAGAAGTTTCAGTTTGTTAGCACGATACAGCCTCCGGAGTATATATAAGTGACCAATTTTATGATTGTATATTATTCAGAGCGTCTTACAGATGAACCGTATTGATTTTCAGCTCACCAGTGCCAATACAACAGGTGCTACAGTACTTTAAGTACGATATTTTTGTCATTTTTGGAGAAGTTTCAGTTTGTTAGCACGATACAGCCTCCGGAGTATATACAAGTGACCAATTTTATGATTGGATATTATTCAGAGCGTCTCAAAGATGAACCCTACTTATATTCAACTTAGGAAAGCCAGTACAACGGGTGATATGGTACTTGAAGTACCACATTTTTGTCATTTTTGGAGAATTTTCAGTTTGTTAGCACGATACAGCCTCCAGAGACTAGAGCGAGTACAGCGGGTTTTAAGGATTAAAACTAACTTTTCCGCATCTGTGGCCCTGAAAAATATTCTATTATAAAATTGTTATATACTTGTATACACTTCGGGGGATGTATCGTGCTAACAAACCGAAATTTATTCAAAAATAACAAAAAATTCAGTATATCTGATTTTTTTTCTATTACAACAGCGTGGTCGTATGGTCAATACGGAGTATTACTTTGAGGTTAGGTGCCATTCTTTTAGAACAATAGTAAGAAAACACCTCGTTTTGCGTCGCATCAATTCATAGCTCTCCAAAAACAACACTAATGCCTCAGTCGCGGCTTCAATCGGACTTCTACACATTTTTTCGATGTTTTGAAAACTAAAAATATCCATAAAAAATCCGCGTTTTGTCGCGATTAAGGGATGAAGAGCTCGAAGTCATAAGATAATTTTTTAATTGTCTTGAGTTTAGTGGTCAAATTAATCACAGGCCGAGTGACGCAAATACACCCCCTCAAAAACTCCCACACCGGAAAAGTCCTATATAAACTGGCTACGGTATGTAAAACACCACTCTATACAGTGTGATCAGCTAAGGGTGGCTACCGGCCGTATCCCTGCAACCATTTGTTATAGAATTTGGGAAAAACCTTCTTAGGATAACAAACTGTTTAAAAATATTTTCATGTTCGTAAATTTTCGCTAAAATATCATTGGATTTTTTAAAACACATTCCCCAATTCAGGTTGATAAAAAATATTTGCTTTATATTCTTCTGTTCATATTCTACAACTTTTGTCTGTCATTTTTCTGTATCACCTATAATTTTGTTGACATCAAAAGGACTAACTTTCATATGCCTGAACCGATTTTAACAAACGTAGAGTCCTTGCAAAGAGCATTAAAAGCATATTTCAAAAATAAAAAACAATATCACATTTAACCTTTCAATTGGCACATACAGGGCGTTATGTGATACAAAGCTATATTTATAATTTTTTCTGAGAAATTTAAAATGCAATGCTGTAAATATACTGCTCTCCTAATCCTAACTAACCTCCGTATTTGAATAAAAATTGAAAAATGAGATTTTTTTGCTTTAACATATTTAAATATGGTAAATTTCAATGTTTCCTATGATGTATCACCGTATCTGGACCAGAAATATATAAAATCGAATAATATAAAAGACCATATTTGGAAACAACTTTAGAAATACTAAGGCAAAACCCAGTATTTTTAGTTCACTAAGCGTTTTACCCGTATTTCTCATCAGATACGGGTATTTTACATAGCAGCTTCCAAATACGTGGTTTATGCGTAGAAATTAAACCTATTAAATCGTGTCTATTGCTATCCCGCCCTTTTTTTATGTTATTTTCAGTTTACCGGTAACCTTATTTGTCTACAACTAACAGACAAGGTGGTCGTTTAAATATAAATTGCAATCATTTTTTATTTTCGCGAACAACAATAAAGTGTAAAATGAGTGCGTGGGGCACCGGGAGTAGAGGGAAAACATTAGTAGCCCTGGCTACCACCTCAACAGAGCTTCCAGTTTTTTCGGAGGATGAGTTTTTCTTGGGAAACTTAGATTCAAGTTATGGTAATAATGATAATTCATATTTGGACACATGTGTTACTAATGGTAAGTAAAAAACAAAATGTGAGTAATAGATAACTAAATATATTGTAACGATCGTATATGAAACTATGAATATTAAAATATCGTGAATATTTGTTTTTTGGGTCTTTTTTATGTTACTCTGCTATGTTTAAAGCTAGACCTAAGTTAATAAACATTTGTAATGGACTTAACTATTAATTTAAGGTGCAGAAGAATATTGTCTTTACATAAATCCCATACAGGGTGATTACCAATTGCAAGATATATCGAATAATGAAGTTTACCAACAATCTGTAAACGGTCAAGATATTATTATCTCTGATAAAAATAATATCAATATTCAAGATAGCTCAAATAGGGAAACGGACAATAATGAGATTGAGATATTGGAGAACCATAGAAATATCATGATGCGAAAGAAAACAAACGAATGGAAGTGAGCGCTGCTGAAGAAATGGAAGATAATGAGACTTATGTTATAAACTTAAATAACTTGAATAATAGAGATGATTAACAAAATGGAAATACCAATAAAGAAAGTGAAGTTGAAGAACCTGAGGAAATAAGTGTATGATTTCTATTATATATTCAACAAGAATTTTTTATTGTAGTTATATATTTTTAGATCCGAATGAACTGGTTCAAACCCACACAAAGAAAGGTGAAAATAGAAGAAGAAGAAAATATAAACATTCCAAAAGTGTAAGAGCTGAAATTAAACAGAAGAACAAGATTGCGCTACATGAATCTAGACCAGCTTGCCTACATTGTAAATTTAATTGTCATAGTTTTTTTTCTGAGGAGGACAGAACAAAAACAAATAAAGAGTTTTGGAAATTGAACTGGAAAGAAAAAAGAACGTTTGCTATGAATTCAACTGAAAATAAAATAGAAGGCTCAAAGAAAAACAAATCTTTCACATATTTTTTGTAAGACGCTAATGGTGCGAAAAGACGTGTTTGTAAAAATTTTTTCCTCACAACATTAGGGTACAAAAATACTAATGATTGGATAATACACTCGGTTTGGGTTAACGCTAATAGCAAAAATTAAGTTCAGAATGATTCAGATCGACATGGTAGACACCCTCCTAACAAACTGTCAAATACCCAAATAGAAAGTCACATCGACTCATTTAATCCATCTGTGTCTCACTACAGAAGAGTCCACGCTCCTAATCGTTTGTATTTACAAGTGATTTGAATGGTACCCTTATGTTTGCAGACTTTAGAAAAAAATATCCCGATTACATTTTCTCATACGAAAAACACAGAAAAGTCCTTAGATCGGAAAATGTATCGTTTGCCAAGCTAGGAAACGAAGAATGTGAACTCTCTGAATATTATCATATACATAATACAGAACACAGAACTGTGTCCTTGAATGAAGATTGTGAGATATGCTGCAGTTGGAAAGATCATATTGAGAAGACAATAGAATCTCGTAGAAGATACACATTGAACAAAGAAAACTGCAATGAAGAACAAGAACATTTATGCGTGTCTGTTGACCTTCAAAAAGTAATAATTTACCCAGAATGGAAATGTTCAAAAAAGCAATATTTGCTCATCGCCTGATAGTCTACAATGAAAGTTTTGTGCCCTTAGGAAAAATCAGACACTTTGTTCCGTTTGCCGTTTTGTGGCATGAAACCGTCAGTGGGCGACATCAAGAAGATATTATCAGTGCCTTCAATGCATTTTTTCTCCACCATAGAGATGTTAAAAATATTACTCTGTGGCTGGACAACTGCTCTAGCTAGAACAAAAACTAGGCTTTCCGGTCTTTCTTGGTTGATGCTGTGAATTCGCCACGTGTGGCTGCAGGAACCATACATGTAAACTATTTTGAACCAGGGCATACCTTCATGTCTGCGCATTTAATCCATCATCAAGGAAGAATCACTAAGACGACAAAATAAATCATATGATTTCGCAGGCTTTGAAAATGCTGTGCAATCAAGCAACAAAGGAAGAGTACAGATTAAGTCCATGCAAGTAAATGATTTTCAATTATGGAAAAATCTCAGTTCGGCTAGTAAAATTAAAAATCAAAATCCTAAATTCTATATTGCCAAAATAACTGAATTAATAGTGAAGAGAAATGAATTTATAGTTCACTACAAAAACAAATCCAATGAAGAATGGAAAAAACTGGATTTTTTGCTTAAAATATATATTGGTGAAATACCGACACCTTCGATAAAAACGGCACCAAATGGGTTTGAACGAGAAGAAAACAAGTTGACAATTTGTTCAAAGCTTTAGGGTCCATCATGCCAGATAATCGAAAAAAAATTTGGAAGGACCTTCCAGAGAAGGTTATTGTTTAAAAAGTGTTTTTCGGGGTACTTATTAAGTATCTAACCGTAACAATGTGTTTTTCAGTTAGTATTAGTTTTTTAAAGTATTTCAAATATTTCATAATTTCACATTTTGTTCTAGTTTTTTTTTTAAATTAAAGTAACTTAAAAAATAATGTATTACTATATTTTCATTTCATTAATAGCTAGATTTCCTAGGTTGATTACCAGTATTTGCCAAATACGATGAAATACCCTAGAAAATTTGACAGTGGCCGAGATCAAATACCCGTATATGGTAAATACGAAGATTTTGCGTAGGAAATTAGCCAACTAGAAGTAGAAAAATTACTCGTATGAGTGTTTATAGGTTAAAAACAATAAAATAAATTATAATGCATTATTCTTTGGACGTAGTATTTTTCGTTTTTTTCCTGTAGACATCTTTTTTTCACTATTTTTATCTGATGATGCGCTCGGTAACTGCTCATGACTTACAGATTCATCATCTTGAGGATACGGCTAATGATGAGAAACATGAGAACATGATGGTTGAGGATCTTTGATAGCATTATCAGTTGAACAACCAGTTCCTGCTGTTATATGAATGGTATCTGCAAAATCATTATCCAAATCGGGATTCACATCCTCAGAGTTTCATCTTCATCAGTCAACAAATTATTATCAAGGGGCAAATCTTCAGATCTGCAATGTCTCCTAACTTCTTTGCAGATAGTGATTTTGTATGCAACAATCGAATTTTTTTGTCTTCTATATTTCCTGACGGTACTTCTCAGTTCTACGAGAAAATGAGAATTATCTAGTATGAAAAATTATTGAGTATACATTATCAAAGTATAAACGTACCTAGTATGGATGCCAGCACCTCTGTATGCCAAAAACCGCAGTACAATTGAATAAAACAATTACAGTAAGAAAATGAAAAGACGAACCGAAATCGCTACCGTCTACTTGCGACATCAACATACAACTGACGATAAATATTTACAGAGGGCGTGGTAAATGTTCTTTCTATTCCTATTGGTTCATAAGATGGTACTCCAATATACCGTCAGGCCGCAGAGCCTCTGATTGCTACGAATGCAGTCTTACGACGTGTAAAAATTGGTGGTACTCAGAAGTACCGTCGGGCACTAAAGGGTTAAATATTGTTAATGGTTGTTTGAAGCTGACTTTTTCTCTATCTTCAAATTTTACAGCAAATCATTGAAATTTCTGTATATATTTTAGACAGACGTGCAAATTAGGATCCATTCTGCTACCAAAAATATATATGTTCACATAACACATAACAAAGAAAGGGCTTCATCCAAATTATACTATCGAAATGCTTTACAAAGGAAAGGTCACATCTGTTTCGATTGAGTTGTCAGTACTACAAAGCAAACAAAAAGCTTTTTTTATCTGTTCTATAATAAGACCGCTAGAGCAACAATATGCATCAAACTGAAACTGGGAAGGACACAAAAAAACACTAACATTATTTAAACAGGGCTGAACGCAAGTACATCAATTATTTGAAACTTTCAAATTAATAAGGAATGAAATGTGAATATGTAGCCATAGCTTACCGTTATTTTAAAAATATTATAAGTAGATATAGTACTTGTGTCACCCTATACATCGTATGATTTTATATCACATGTTTTATAAGGGGTGTACTTGCGTCACTTATTTTTACCTCGTCAAGAGGTTTTTGTACCGATTTAACTGTCTGGAATTTTGAGATAATATGTAAATTACTCCATATCACTTAATGATATGTTTTTAAACAACTATTCTACAATTATTATATCATTTTCAGGTTCAAATCATTAAATTTCCAGTGTTTCGGGAGCAGGACACCATTTATTACAAACGAAAGTTTAATAGCGATCAAGCTAATAGTTTTGGCCCTCAGGTCAAGTAAGTAAGTAAAATAGTTTGTAAAGATACTATCTTGTTTTACTCTAATTTTCATTGTCACGAGAACTGTGTATTTGCTTTGGTAGCTATCTAAAAAGAGCTTCCAAATGAAGTACCGTCCAAATCAGGGTTCCCCAGGCTATTAATAATGTTTTCATGCCCCCCTCCCTTTACATTTTCAATAAATACAAAAAAACGCACATTATGTACTAAAAGCCTTGTATTTTAATTCTAATAAATAATTTTTAAAATTTGAAATTAAAATAAAAAATGTTTTATCAAAAAAAATAAGAATAGGTACTAATGAGGCACTTGAGATTGCATGTTCAGAACCAGTTGGTTAATTCTGGGTTCAGTTTATGTCAGAGCTATCATTAGGTCGCTATCGACATCAAGACGTTTTCGCTGTTTACTTTTAATTATTACTAGAGCAGAAAAACCTGTCTCACACAAGTATGTTGAAGAAAAACGAACTAGTACTCGTAAAGCAAGAGAGTCAAGTTTCGAATTAACAGGCAATCTTTTGATCCAAAACTGCTCCAATGTCAAAAGATGGAAGTCATCTTTCATGGACGAATCAGCCTTCATTTCTAGAAATTCTTCCTGAACTTCTTCTGGTAACTATAACACATCGACAATAAATGGATTTCTTGTCATGTGCCATATTGGTGACTCGGAATCGATGTCTCGATAGTATCGGCGAAATTCGTCTTCCAGCGCTTGCAAATGAGCTTTTATGTCAGCTTTAAAATTTGGCGTCCAGTCTGTTATTTTTAGTTGCTTCGAACAGCCGAGAAAAAGATATAACATTTTCAGAAGATACTTTTTGATTCCAAAGTTGAGGCTTTGCTATGAACCCCTGAATATAATCATAATTATTCATTATAGTACTGTTTCTGCCCTGAAGTTTCAAGTTTAGCTCATTCAAGGCACCAAATATGTCAGTTAAATAAGCCAACTTCCATTGAAATATGTCATCTTTGAACATTGTGAGGAAATCGTGTTTTTCTTTGAACTCAAGAAAAATTATTACCTCTTCTTTCATTTCATAAAGGCGAGCCAACATGTTACCTTTGGATAGCCAGCGTACTTCTGTATGGAACAGAAGAACTTTGTGATCAGAATCGAGATCCTCGCAGAGTAATGTAAATAACCGACTGTTCAAAGCGCTGCTCTTGATGCAGTTGACAATTTTTATTGCTGAGCCGAAAGTCTGGCGTAGTTTCTGTGGCCAAGTTTTGGAAGCCAAAGCTTGTCTCTGAATAACACAATGTGTACCAACCATTGCGGGATTTTTTTTGCTTGAACTTTTTAGCTAACCCCGATCGTACACCTATCTTTGCAGGTGCGCAATCTGTGCAAAGTCCAATGAGCTTATTCGAATCCAAATTATTTTTTTCAACAAAATTTGATATTGAATTAAATATATCTTCAGATGTAATACCTGCTGTCAAAGATTGGGGGTATAACATCTCTTCTTCCATGATATTTCCGCCGATGTAACGAACATAAACTATTAACTGTGCACAATTAACGATGTCGGTGGATTCATCGCAACTAATGGCAAAAATGGCGATAATTTTACTTTGTTAATTATTTGTGACTAAGAGAAATAGACTTTATTTTTTGCTCTGCATCTTCGCCTAAAATTATCTGCGTGGCTTTTATGACACATGGTTTTATTCATTCTTCACCGATAGTATGTGGTTTCTTTTGCTTTGCTATCATAAAATCTATTTGAAATTAAGCTTTGAGATGCTGCGATACGCTTGTGTCCCGATTTATCCAATCTCATCCGCTTGAGTGATTCTGCTTTAGAAGAAAAAATCTCTTTTGTCTTCAAAACCAGGGTAGGATGTTGTTGCTTCAAATGCCTTTCAAGGCGATTGGGCCTCACGCCATCATTACTTAAAACTTTAATACATATCACACACTGAGGCAACTGTAACTCGTCTTTTTCTATGGAAGTAAATTCAAACTTAATGTAGTCTTCGGAAAACTTTCTTTTTTCGCTGCCATCTTGCACCTATAACAATAAAACAAATAATAAACAATCAGTCACAATGCCCGATTTAAGAACGCGTCTCCGCTCTATCACCAGATTAGTAAATTAAGTAAAAATGATGACTGAAGTTTATAAACACAAACTTACCTTTTAACACAATAATTTTGCACACTCAAACTGATTTTTCAACAAAAAATGTACACCGATACGTCAAATTTGTCGCAAGTTTGCGGAAATGAATTTTACAGATACTCATGCAAGTCCGGTAGGTACACAACTGTTTTCTAAGTGATAAATGTTAAGCGCAGCGGTTGCGCGAGGTTTTCATGTTGTGACTTTTCGAAACTTCTATAAACTGCGATTGTCGGGTTCTAAAACAGTGGTTGACAGAAAAAGTGAATAGGCATGATTTTTAATTTCATTAATTTTATGCGTGTAAATCAAACACTACATTGAAATGTTATTTGTCCATTGTTTGAAGTGAAAACTTCTTTAGCATCGTTTTGATTTAAAAATTGATGAGACAAAAAAGCGACAGTGTGACCTGTGTTAATACGTTTATGGGCGCATGCGTAGTACAAAGCTTGAGAAAAGGCATCACAACAACCGTGGTGTTTTGTATGTGTAAATCGCGTGACAATGCAATATTATGATCACATCATCATGGTACTGATCTGATAATGGAGCTGGAAGGTGGCCATAAGAACTTTGCAATGAAACGACACAATTATCCTCTTCTCGATATTTTACATTCGTCTCATTATTTATTGTTGAAGGTTTCACTTCTTCCACGTGTGAATTGCACACATGGTTTTTTTGTTTTTTCTTGCCTGTTTGCCACCTCAGTGTTATATAAAAAGAAATTACAAACGGTTTCCGTCCCCTTTGACATCTCCCTACGCCCCCCTTGGGAGGCGTGCCCCTCTGGTTGGGAACTCCTGGTCTAAACGAATTCCTGGTTCTTGCTTCATTTGATGGTCGAAAAAATATTGCGTGGACAAAATTATCGAATAATTTTAATGATCACTTTTCTCTCGATATAATTTTTAATTATCTCCGTTTACTTTTACATGTGTTAATGTTATTCATCTAGTATGAGAATATGGTCATAAATATATAGACTTTTTTTAATAATAATAGTAATAATAATAATAATAATAATAATAATAAAAAGTTGTTAGTGCTAAAGTAATTAAGTGATAGTGATTCCCATTCGCATCTTTCTCTATTTAAAGCAACAATATGCTACAAATTAGACAGTGCAATGAAGTTAAAGCGGCACAAATTGTAACTATACATAACGAAAGATTGAAACAAGACTTGCAAGATGTCTCGGAAGAATTCAATCTACTGTATCCAAAATTTTACAAATATTTCAACAACCTGGACCCGAACATTAAGGAGCCGGACAATTAATTCCCCGACAACTATTGACCGACAGACAATCCCCAGCCAGACAATTGCCCGATAAATAATTACCCCCAAAGGACAATTGCCCTACTAAACCTTAAACGAAAAATATTAACTTCATATAATACTTGCTCATTAGTATAGGTTGTATGAAAGTTATATTTTTTTAATTGAATGCCAATCTTATATTTCTTTAAAACAAATAATTTGATGTTACCCTTTTTGAATAATTAATAAAACACGAGGCAAAATATATTCTGAATATACTGGATAGTTTGAGACTTTGTGAGTTTTGGCCTTTTTTGTGTTAATTTGGTGGTTACTACTAATCACAAAAAGCTAGGTGAATAATCATTCCAAGAATTAATTTATATAGTATGATCAACGTCTTTCGACGTTTTCCGGTGCCTAACTCCACCTCTTCCTATCATCCCATTGTCCATCTCTCAGATCTCTTGTACTCATTGCTCTGACCACACCTTCCTTCCATACTCTTCTATGTCTTCCTCGCTTTCTTCGATTTGATGGTATCCATTGCAAAACTTTTTTGGGGAGTTTGGATTCATCCATTCGTTGAACGTGGCCATACCCAGCATATTAGTTGTTCTCGCGTGATGTAAGTTCTCAGTTATCTTTCTACTCCCATTCTCCGTCGAACCTCCTCGTTTCGAATAATTTCTCTTCTGGATATCCCCAGCGACCTCCTAAAAACATCCATTTCGGTTGCTTCAAGTTTTCTGCCATTGCTTTCCGTGATTCTCCACGTCTCTGTCCCGTATAAAACAAGGCTCTTAATAAATGTTTCGTATATGTCATGTTACCGCCTTTTCCCTATGTCGCTACTCCAAAGTATGCCATTCAGACATCCGATCAATGTTCTGGCCTGAGTTATTCGTTTTTTCATTTCTCTATCATCCCGTCCGGTGGTGTCAAATTCAATTCCAGGATGTAATTTCTTCTCTGTTAAGTTGGATATTTGACATTTCTGCCCCTACTGGAAGGTACTTGGTTTTTTGGTTATTCACTTCCAAGCCACACTTCTTCCTGGCCATATATTCGAAATCATCCTTATCGCTGGCAATAATAACTTTCCAGTGATTTTTTATGGGTACTGTATCAAATGCCTTGTGAAGATCAATAAACATATGATGTGTTTCTTGGTTGGTGTTAGATCTTTTTTCTTTTATTTGTTTCAAACAAAACACGTTATCTTCCAGCCCCAAAACCAGATTGTTCCTCTTCCTCTTGATCCTTTTAGTCTGATTCAATTATATCTAGAAGAATTCTTCCATATAGTCGGCTTAAGGTACTGGTCACTGATATTCCTCTATCATTGGTTCCCAACGGGGGCGATACCGTCCCCCCGTGGGCGCTACAGCCTTTTAGGGGGGTGGTAGCGGATTCAGAAGCAAATAATAAGCAGTCAAGAGGAATGGTGAAATAAAAATGATCTATTAAGGGTTAATAAGCAGTTTTAAATTAGCATTAATAATAATACTAATAATTATAATAGTTTCTTTTAGTTCAGAATAGAAGTCCTCGCACGTTGATAAGCGAACGAGCGATGTTCATACAAAATAACATGTTTCGACATGTTCGCACACATACATGTTGAATCATGCACGAAATGAAACGTATAAAAGCAACACTCTACGAATTTTTTGTTAGTTAGTTGTATGTACTTGGTCGCGATATATAGTCGTGAATCATAAGCTCGGCCGTATTAAATAATCGTGAGTGGGTGTCATTTTATAAACATTACTATCTAAAAATCTATTGAGGATTCAATTTTTGTATGAATATGGCTGAATCTACTTCTAAATTAAAAAAGAAATGCCGGCAATACAGTATTGAATATTTAAAATATGGATTTGCGGAATCTTCTACAAACAAATCATTACCTATGTGTATAATTTGCCGAAAAGTTTTTTCAAATGAAGCTATGAGCTACAAGAGCATTTACATAAAATGCATCCTGATAAGAAGAACAAAGATATAATCTATTTTCAAGAACTCGAAAAACAATATTTGAAACAGCCAACTATATCAAACCTTTTTGCATCGTCTTCTAAACGAGACGATGATGGGCTACGAGCCTCATATAACGTTTCATTGTTAATCGTCAGGAAAACCACACACAATTGGCGCGGAATTAATTTTGCCGGCAGTCGAAGTGATATTAAAAACTGTTCTCCATCATAAGACATCATTTGATATTATTAAAAAATTCCTCTCAGTAATAATTCAGTGCAAAGAAGAATAGATGAAATGGCAAATGACGTTGAAATATCATTATGCGATTACTTAAAGACTTGCAAATTTTCCATTCAACTCGATGAATCAACTCTACCGAGTAACGAAGCTCTACTCTTATCATACGTACGATTTATAAAAGAAGAAAAAATTCATCACGAGTTATTATTTGCTAAGAATTTGGAATCTGATACAAAGGGATATTCTATATTTAATATCATGCAAGAATTTTTTCAAGAGCAAGAAATTCCTATTAGCAATATTTTGTCTGCTGCTACTGATGGTGCTCCAGCAATGACCGGGCGTCATAAGGGTTTTATAGCACATTTGAGAAAAGCAGTGCCAAATGTACTCGCTGTACATTGTATTATCCACCGTCAGCATTTGGTTGCAAAAAAATTAAATGAACGTCTGCATGCGTCCCTCAATAACGTTATTAAAGCAATCAATATCATTAGAAGCAATTCATTGAATGACCGTTTGTTTCATAAGCTTTGCAATGAAAATGATGAAGACTACAATCGCTTGCTGCTGCACACAGAAGTACGTTGGCTCTCTAAAGGTGTTTGTCTGAATCGTTTTTTCAACCTATTTGACTCAGTGTTGGAATTTCTTGAAGAAAACGAACAATTAGGCGAAAACCTGATTACGTCAAAAAATTACATCGTTTATTTGACGGACCTGTTTAAAGTATTTAATCAAGTTAATCTACAATTGCAAGGTGATGATTCAAATTTAATTAAAACTTAAAACGTCATAGCTGCTTTTGCAGGAAAACTTCTTATATTCAAAACAAATCTTGGTAGAGGTGGGTACAACCATTTTCCCACATTATCAACAGTGTCTGCAAAACCGGAAGATTTACTTACTTACTGCCACCACTTGGAAGTTCTTCATGTTGATTTTACAGAGCGTTTCCAAGATACTTTAAACATGGAAATACCAAGTTCGGTTATAGATCCTTTCGCAAACACAGATACTGAAGGCTCATCAAATTTGGAAGAGGAGCTATTAGAACTCACAACTAACGAAGAACTGAAAGTAAAATTCAAACGTGGATATCAAGAGTTCTGGCTTGAAAAACCAATACTAGTTCTCTATCCTGGATTGTGGACAATAGTACAGAAGTTGTTAATTGCATTTCATTCGTCCTATATGGCTGAGCGTGCATTCAGTGCAGTAACTGATTTGCTGTCAAAGAAGAGGAACAGACTACACATCACTGAACGTGGCGATCTGCGATTGATGTTAACGAAATTGGAACCCGATATTAACAAACTGGTAACACTCCACCAGCCTCAACCGTCTCATTGATTTTTTCTTTATTATTAATTTTGTATTTCTTATTGTATTGCATTTCTTATTTCTATTGTGATTGTATTTCTTATTGATTCTGTGTTTATATTTAAAAGTTTAATAAACAATTTTATTGTACATTTGGTAGTCGTTTAATAAATGTCTACTTCATCATTCCTCTAAAATAAAATTTAGACAGTAACTGAAATTAAAGCTAAATACAGATCAATTGAGACGGTACAGATGATATTTAAATAAAATTAACTACTTTGGACTAACTAGCGACTGGGGGGGAGGGAAGGGGAGGCGGTGAAATTTTGTTCTCTTCTATAGGGGGCGGTGGTCCAGAAAAGGTTGGGAACCACTGCTCTATAGTTTGTGCAATCCAGTTTATCGCCTTTTTTATGAATATATTAAATGTAGGCCTCTTTCCATTGTTCTGGTTTACCTGTCCCATTTATGAATTTTTTGAAGCACCAGGTCAATCCTTCAAATATTTTTGTTTACCACATTTAATCAGTTCAGCTGGAATTCCTTCTGAACCCAGGCATCTTCCATTTTTTAGATCGCATACCGCTTTTTCCTGTATATTGGTCTCGATGATAATCTCTCCGCCTTCAATTATTACTTCTGTAGGTAACATGGTTTTTATTTGTCCTTGTTTTATGTCAGAAATTGCTCGTAGTAGTCTACCCATTTTTTTGTTGTTTCTCTCCTCATACCTAATTTTTTTAACTTCCACGTTACTGAGCATCTTGTTTCTCCTGCCATGTGTTAATTTCGATGCACTTTCTGTCTCAAATTTGTCTTTTGGCTGCTGAAATCTCTCGTCTTGTCGTCCTCTTTAATACCAGGTAGTAACTTTGATTTTCTTGAGTTTTATTACTTAGCCATTTCTGGTATCGTTGTTTCTTTTGGGTGATTCCATTACTCCACCATAGTTTGTTGGTTTTTCTTAGAGTTTTCAGATCATTAGCTTCGGCGGTTTTTTTTAAACTTTATATTTAATTATTTCAATTTAGCCCTTTACCAATACCTTTCAAGTTTCATTAAGCATCCCTATATGTATGGATACAATTAAATGTCATAGTTTTGAAATAATGTTAATTTTTAGTGTCCTGGGGCTCCTTCGGCGGCCACAAGCTTGAATTAAATTTTATTTTATAATCAAAAAAATAGGTTTTTCAACAAAATTAATTTTCGTCAAGTTTCCATTAAATTTAGCCAAAATAAACTTCCCTTCACACTTTATCTCGGCTTAGGACGAGCAGCATAACGCTGGCGTGTTTAAATGTTCGTTTTTTCAAATTGTATATTGTTTATTTTATTTATAATTTTTTTTTATATATTTTTAATGAATTTTTATAATAAGAGAATAAGCTATGTCTAATAAGATAGGTTGTGAGCTATACCACGCAACGAATCAGAAATAATTGTTTGGTCGTAGTAGGTACTTTTTACGGGCAATAGGACCTTTAGCACCTCCTAGATGTTGTATCGGAAGCTTATGAATACTTTATTCTCTTTTTATAGTTTTCACGAACTTCTATATATTGGGATGATCTGCTGAAAATTGAGTCTCAAACGATCAATGCCACCCTTCAATATACTTGTTTGTTTTTAGTAGTCCATCTCCGAGTGTAATTACTTTCCACAGATCGCATGGCATTACTTAGATTGAAAGCAGATCCGGTTAATATTTTCATAATACAAGTATACGCCCCCATCGCATTACGTCTCTTTTTATCCCACTTCCGAAAAAGAACAACGCAACAAGAGCTTGATGAGTCACACTATTAGAATATTTCTGAAGGTAATTTACTACAGAATTTCCACAAAATGCGAAAGCGTTATTGGATCCTCTCAATTCGGTTTTAGAAGGGGTCTCGGTACAAGAGAGGCACTAGTCGCAACCCATGTATTAATTCAGAACTGCTACGACCAGAGAAAATATGTAGTGATGTGTTTTATAGACTATGAAAAGGCGTTTGACAGAGTGCAACATCACAAACTCGTTCAAATACTAAGGCTACTTGACATAGATCAGAAAGATATACGCTGTATTGAAAACTTGTACTGGAACCAAACAGCTGCAATTGAGTTGACAACGAGGCCACAAAAGCGCAGAAAATCCTTAGAGGTGTAAGGCAGGGTTGTGCCCTAACCCCACTCCTGTTTAACGTATACTCTGAAAATATATTTCTAGAAGCTCTCGAAGGACAAATTGGGTATCAAAGTAAATGGCATATGGATCAACAATATACGGTATGCAGATGACACAGTCCTGATAGCAGATAACATGAATGACCTCCAAAGACTTCTGGACATGGTAGGAATACATAGCCGGTTGATGGGGGTTAACATCAATATAAAAAAGGCAAAATTATTAATAATCACCTGTAACTTAGATGATTTCAAGAATGCAAAGCTATCATACAATAGTGAAGACATAGAACGGGTAAAAACGTTTAAATTCCTGGGAACCTGGCTATGTGAAGACTGGTCTTAAGATGTGGAAATCGTGTGCCGGCTAGAAAAAGCGAGGAGCTCATTCATGAGATTCAAATACGTTTTCCCGAACTCTGACTTCGACCTCAATCTCAGAATAAGATTCACAAAATGCTACATATGGTCCGTCCTATTGCATGGCATGGAAGGCTGGACACTGAAGGTGAATACCATGAACAGACTGGAAGCATTTGAAATGTGGATCTACCGAAGAATCTTGAAAGTTCCATGGACGGCGAAAAAGACCAACGTGGGAATTCTGAGAAGGGCAGGAAGAGAACGTGAATTGCTGAACACGATAAAACGCAGGAAAACAGCGTACCTGGGACATGTGATACGTAACGAGAGATACCAGTTGCTCCAACTATTATTAGAAGGAAAGATAAAGGGAAAAAGAGGAGTGGGCAGAAATATCCGAAATATCAAACAGTGTACAGGGATGAGAGCCACAGGAGAATTAATCCACATCATCAGAGACAGAACGAAATGATCAGAAGTAGTCGCAAACATCCATTAATGGGTAGCAGAAGAAGAAGTCCATCTATCACATATTCGTACATATTTGTACACATAACATGGGGAAATCGTGGTGAGAGGCGACGAAGTTGGCGTCTTTGCGATCGTCCTATTCAGGTTTTTCGAAGTAGTCCACAACAGGCCGAGGTTTCTCGGGTAATATATTTTCCGCACAAATGCATCGACTACATGTTCTGTAATCACGAATGTAAATGCTGGTAGAACTTTAGTTTACAAGTAAATTCTGCATCGGTTTCGTACTGGCTCTTTAAACCTTCTGATAGTATTTTTCTAAAAATACATTGAGAGAAAAGGAAGAATCATCAACGATTACTGATAGCTGGAAAATATTCGGTAAAAGCCAAGGCATGAATTCCTTCATCTTTTGCAACAAACGAATGTACGTATTTTCAGTTTTGTCGGGTAACAAAACGTAGACTAATGGAATTGAAATATTTTTCTCTAACCCATGTAATGTGAACAGTTAATAAAACAAGTGTGGCACTTTTTTAAATGTCTCATCGGCGTTCCAATGTTCGCTTTGAGCTCAAAATATAATATGTCTTCTGGTATTAATCCTCATTTGGTCTAGATTTGTTGATGTACATCTTGTGGAAATACAATATCTCTGCGATGAAGTGGTGAAGCAGAATCGATTTCATGCTTGAAACTGTTGGCAAACAAGCTGCAGTAGTAGCCTGGCTAAATCTAATGGAATCAGTGGATATGATATGATGTGGTGCGTCTTGGATATTTATTGGAGTTTCACGTACCATATTGCAAAGTTTTGCTTTTTTCACTTCTCGGGCATCTGCGGAATGGTTGTGTTCGCCAGTTTTTTTAAGAAGAGTTTCTCCAAGCGTTATAGCTCGAACGTGGCATTTTATTTTTTTGTAGTTGTCACATTTCCAAAATATGCTTTCGTCTCGTTTGTCTTTTTGGTATACACAAATACACAAATTCAAGAGCCATCTTAACTTTCGATATAAACTGTCTCACAAAATTTTTCTAAATGAATAATTTTAAGAGATTCGCAACCGAGCAGCATTACTTATAAAGAGTTGTGTCTGTGACACCCTGTCGCTTTTATTGCCAATTTTTAAATTTCTGGTTTAAAATAATTTTCAAGAAATTATGTTACTGTGTGAATAGAACAGTAACAAACAACAGTTGAATTGGTATTCCTTAAATGTTAAGGATTTACCAAGAATCAAAATATTTTTACGTAACGGTTAGGTTAGGTTAGGTTATTTTTACATAATCGACACTTCTTTTAGTATTCTTGTTTGATTTATTTTACTTTTTATGTATTCATTGTGTTTGAGCGCGAAATCGTCTAAGGTTTATTCGGGTAATTGTCTATTCTGCCTGTCTGTCGGGGAATTGTCCTAGATCCAGCACATTGAAAGCTGAGCATCTCAAAATGAGCTGCTAAATGCAGGGTATGTTAATGTTGGTTCGAAAGCAGTTAGACAAAGATAACAAGAAGCAGGAGTTAAGATATTTTGTTCTCGAAATATCTTTTTCAAAAGTTTAATTTTAATTAGAAAATGCAACTTTATTGCTTCAGAGTTACAAACAGAATGAATGATAAATGTGAGAACAATACAAAGTTAGTTTATAATTAAATGCTGACAATATGATATATGATATGATATTATTATATAATATGTAAATTGGCTTCAGGTTTAAAGCCAAAGTTCCACGTATTTTCAACATTCACAAAAATTTTCGATTCATGCATAGTAGAATATCGAACAATGGAAAAATATTCTTTTGACAGATGAACCAGAACCCAATTATGGAAGCAAGACGAACGAAACCACGTCTACAGAAGAGTTGGGAAACGGTACGCCAGCTGCAATATATAAAGAGTATTAGCTTTGAAGGTGGTAGTATAATGCTTTGGGGAGGTATTAGTGGGGAAGTACACTCCACACTTGTGGAAGTGATTGAACGTATCATTAGTAAATTGTATGCTGAAAACATCCTACAAGAGCATATTATGCCATATGTTGGCTATATTGGATACGAAAGATTTGTTCTAAAACACGTCAACACTCGACTTTATGATGCTGGTGTAGTGACCAATTTCTTAAATGATGTTCAGATTGATATATTAGATTGGCCATCATGTAATCCAGCCTTAACCCCTTAGAACATATATGGGATCACTTTTTTAAATGAAACTAACTGTTACTAAATAATTCTACAATAAATTGCAAAAATGGTAAAAGTTCTAAAAAATTGACAATTGTTTCGATATTACTATCATCCTCAGAATGATAGAAGTTACATTTCATGTGATGCCTACCTGATGTTCAATAAATAGTTTTGGCTAGTCCAAGAAGTGACCTACCATGTAATTAATTTGATAAATATGAATAGAGTGTGACATAGCTAACTCGGTCTGACAGCGCTTTCTGTATCTTTATGTTTGGGGTTAATCTTTTATTAACTAAAATTCCAATTCCGCCTATACCGGTATTGCCATCTCCTTTACAGAACAACACATGTCCGGAGTTTAATTTCATACACTGTTCTCCCTTTCGTCTTGTCTCGGCTTTACCTATGATATCACATTTGATTTTGTCTACATATTCGAACTCAGCTAGGCGCTCATCAGTTCCTAAAGGCCTTGCGTTGTAAGTCGTTATATTAAGATGACAGCCTGATCTAACCCAGGGATTCTTAGCACCCCCTGTTCGAGCCCTATTCCAACCGCTGCCTTGGTTGGGGTTACTCAAACTGCTGGGGACTAGGGGCCTTTTCCTAAGTTTTGTTTGCATATGAGAGGATTTGGCCATATAAACATCACGCGGACCGGGCGTCTTGGTGAGTTGTGTTTTGCAGCCGCCCAAGGTGGGTCAGACGCTGATGATATCCGCCCACTCTGGGTCAGACGCTATCCTGTTGTGGACTATCTTAGCTTCATCTCTGTCGCTTCGAAATCTTGCGGGCAAAGGTGGCCCTACCAGTAGCTACGCTACCACCGGCATCGCTTCCTGGACTTTGAGACTACTGAGCCTTCTCACCATCGACATGGTGATAGTCCCCGAGAGAGGCTATGTCACACTCAACATAAATAAAACAACAACCATGAAATACATTTAAGTTTATGCCCCAGCCTGCTCACATGAAGAGGGCGTAGTGGAACTGGTATACGAAGATATAGCAAGAGCACTCAATGAAAGCAAAACAACACATGTTATTATAGGAGGTGAGTTCAACGCCAAAACTGGAAAATCTGCAGATCCCTCACAAATATATATATATATAGGGCATTTTGGTTAAGGAGCCAGAAACGATAGAGGTACACTGTTGGCCAATTTCCTAGAAAGGGAAAAACTCTACCTGATGAACACCTTCTTTCAGAAGAACGAAAAGCGAAAATGGACTTGGAGAAGTCCAGATGGAAAAACCAAGAACGAGATTGATTTTATCATCTCAAAACATAAACATATAATCCAGGACGTAGACGTGATAAATCAATTTACTACTGGAAGCGACCATAGAATGATCAGATGCAAGGTGTTCATAAATGTCACAATGGAAAGAGCTAGAAAAATGAAACAAAGAACATCCAAAATAAATATAGAATCACTGAAGGAAGAAAAGTATATAAAAGAAAACTTAACGAAAAATTCTCTAAAAACTCAGGATAACCAAATGAAACTGTAAACGAAGCTAACAGAAGAATAACAAAAGCAATAAAAGAAGCTGCAGAACTCATAACCAAACCTTCGAAAATACCTGATAATAAATTGACCGACAAAACTAAAACACTATTAGAAAATAGAAGAGAACTCATAAGAAGTAGAAAGAGAGACACAATAGAATATGTAGAAACCAATAAAACAGCAAGAAAAATGGCAAAGCGCAGGACATCCTGGGCCACCAAACAGAACAGGTACAATCCTTGCTAGAAAACAATAAGGGTCTGAAGATATTTAGAAGACAAAACATGCAGAAAAAGGAAATAACGAGAATAAAAGACAAAGCGAATAATATATTAGAAGATAGAATAGTGAGAGAAGTTGATTTGTTTTACACAGACTTATATGAATCAAAAATACTAAACGAAGCAGCGAAGGAAGATATGAGAACACAAACAATAAAATTATTAATGTTAATTCAGAGGAAATGCCAGAAATAGACATCCAAGAACTGGAAAAGGCTCTATTGCAAATGAAAAATGGACGGGCGGCAGGAGAAGATAGCATACTACCGGAAATGCTGAAGGAAAGCGATAGAAAAACTAAAGAAGAACTAGTAAAACTATTTAATACCTGCTTGACGCAAGAAAGCATTCCTCATGACTGGGGGAATGCAGTGGTTGTTCTTATCTATAAGAAAGGAGATCCGTCTGACCTCGAAAACTACAGACCAATCAGTCTGCTGTCTCAGGTGTATAAATTGTTTATCAGAATAATTACAAACAAGTCAGAGCGAAAACTTGAAATATACCAACCAAGAGAACAGGCTGGATTCAGAAGTCACTACAGCACTACTGAACACCTCCATACAGTAAAACAACTTATAGAGCAGGCATCAGAATATAATATACCTATGTGGATGGCCTTCGTAGACTTCAGAAATACCTTCGACACTATAGAAACTTGGGCAATAATAAAATACGAGGCATGATTTTTAAGTAAGTACCGTTTTGCGATTCCGCGGCCGCAGCGATACGGTCGGCGTTCCGCGCATGCGCGCTGGTTACCTACATCTCTTGTCTATACACTGACGCCATTACAGTCTGATTCTTCATTGTATACGTTGTTTACTGAGTGTTTAAGATGTCTCCGACAATCGTGAGTCCCGCCGATTGTGAAGTACGGGCTGTTATACGATTTCTTAGTGCTAAAGGCGTGAAACCGATCGATATTCATCGTGAGATCTGTGAAGTTTACGGACAAAACATTATGAGTGATGGAATGGTAAGGAAATGGGTGAGAGCATTTAAAGATTGCCGCACAAAGTTGCATGATGAAGAACGGAGTGGGCGTCCTTCGATCGTTAATGAAGATTTGGTGCCCGGAAAATCATGTGCACAGTTTTTTAGGACAAAACAGGAGTATTGCTAGTGGAGTTTCTGCCTCGTAATGAGACAATCAATGCAGCGTCTTATTGTGAGACATTGAACAATCTGCGTCGTGCAATCTAGAACAAAAGACGTGGCAAGTTGAGTAAGGGTATCGTTTTGCTGCATGACAATGCCCGTCCACATGTGGCTAATCGGACCAAAGATCTTATCAAATCTTTTCAATGGGAAACTCTTGATCATCCTCCATACAGCCCTGATCTGGCGCCCAGCGACTACCATTTGTTCCTGCACTTGAAGAAACCCCTGGGCGGTCAGCGTCTTCAAGACGAAAACGAAGTCAAAACATTTGTTATACAGTGGTTAACAAGTCAGGCGGCAGAATTTTATGAGGAGGGTATTCAAAAACTGGTACCACGTTATGACAAGTGCCTCAATATTCACGGAAATTATGTAGAAAAGTAGATTAAGGTACAGGCTTTCATGTAAAAATAAAATTATTGCGATATCTTTGCAAGTCTTTTTTTAATTCCAAAACGGTACTTACTTAAAAAATATGCCTCGTATATGAGAAATGCCAGAGTGAATCAAAGATACATCAACCTAATAGAAAATATATACAAAACTTCTACAATGACTATCAAGATTCACGCACAGACAAATAAAATAGAATCCAAAAGAGGCGTCAGACAGGGAGATGTAATTTCGCCAAAATTGTTTACCCTGGTTTTGGAGGATGTCTTCAAGGAAGCCAATTCGAGGGAAAAGGGAATAAACATCCATGGTAAACACCTAAGCAATTTAAGGTTTGCTGATGATATCGTCCTGTTTGGAAGAGATAAACAAGAACTAACTAAGATGTTGTAAGAACTACATGTAGAAGCTGCCAAAATTGGACTACATATGAATAATACAAAACCACAATTCATGACAAACGTTCCTGATCCAGACCAAACCATTACGTTTCATGGACACTAAGTAAACAAAACTAAGAAATTGAGATCAATAGAAGAGTCAGATTGGGATGGGCGCCTATGGTAAATTAAAATACGCTTTCAACATGAAAATCCTCATGACATTAAAAACAAAAATCTACAACGAATGCATTCTCCCAGTCACTACATACGTATCCGAGACCTGGGTCCTGACTAAAAGGATCATTAACAAACTGAGAATACATCAGAGGGCCATGGAGAGAAGAATACTGGGAATATCACTGAGATACCACAAAACAAAACTGTGGATACGAGAAAGGACAAAAGTAACCGCCATCATACAGAGAATCAGTTCCTTAAAGTGGCAATGGGTAGTACATGTTGCAAGACACGGGGAGAATTGGAGTGGACACATCACTAGATGGAGACCTTGGGAAGAACGAAGAAGTATTGGCAGACCACAACAGAAATGGTAGGATGATCTGAAAAAATTCGCTGGGCTGAACTGGTACTAGAGAGCAGAAAATAGAAGTGTATGGTCAAATATGAGAGAGGCCTATATCCAATGGATAGAAGATGGCTGAAAAAAGAAAAGAAAAAGATATGAATCGAAGAAAAAAAGATATTATATTACAAATATTAAAGCTTAGATATTATTAGCCCTATGGAGATATACTGGATATCTTTATCCCATTCATAAATATGTAGTACTTCTAGTTCTGAGTTTGGTGTCAAGTAGATATTTTGCGTAGGAGGATTTCTTTGGTTGTTTTAATCTGTATGCTCTTAAGTATTCACTGTATCTAATTTGAAAATTTCAAAGGGTTTGACCCAAATAAACACCATTACATTTTGGACATTTAAGTTTATATATACCAGACTTTTTTAATGGGAATATTTTTGTTTTCACATTTAACAATTTTGTACTCACATTACTTGCCGTTTAAAAAGAAATTGTTGTATTTGTTGCTAAAGATATTATCTTTGAAATATTAGAAATATTGCCAACATATGTGATGGTTTTTAATTTCTTATTTTTTTAGTTTGTTTAGGAAATATTAGTTGTAATGCTACTATTTCTTCTTTTTTATTAAGTAATTCATATATTATTTGTAATGGATAACCGTTTATTGTTGGTCTTTCTTTAATTGTATTAATTTCTCTATCAAAATTATATTTGGTCATAGGAACTGAAAATGTTCTATGTATCATTGAGTTATATGCTGCTAATATATGTGACAAGGGATGATTGGAATTATCTGGAATAGTCACATGATTGTGTGTTGGTTTTCTGTAAATTGAATAATCCACAACATTATTAACTCTTTGAATTATTAAATCAAGAAAACTGACTCTGTAAATTTAATTTTTGGGTCTTTATTAATATGGTTGAAAAATACATCTAATTGTCGTTCACTGCCTATAAAACAAGCTAATCTGTCATCTACATATCTATACCAAAATAAGATATTTTTTGAAATGTTACATTCAAATATTTTTCTTTCTAAACTGTCTATAAAAATGTTTGCCAAAATTGGTGATATAGGGCTTCCCATTGGTAAACCTTCATTTTGAATATATTCCTTATTGTCAAAAGTGAAATAATTTTGATTAATACATACATCAAATGAACTAAGTAGATCTGAATATTCCTGGATTAATATTTTTATCTTCTAGTAATTTTCTGACAAGTGTTAGACATTCTTTTGGAGGCATTTTCGTGAACATATTGGTAACATCAAATGAAATGAGTATACAGTTATCTTGTAAGTTGAATTTTTGGATTTTTAGTTGATTTTTAAGATATATATCCATAATTATTAAGTATATTGTTTTTTTAACTAATTTATTATTAGGAGTATTAACATGAGAAACTACAGATCTAATTGGATTCAATATTTTATGTACTTTAACAGTTCCATATAATTGTGGTGATTGGGGGTTTTATTTATGATGCATATATTTTCATAATAACCATTCCTTCAAAAGAATAAGAGTTCGAGGAGGAAATTCGCGATACTAACTTTGCCCTTAATTTAATCAAAAGCATAGTATTTGTCCTCCTAATTGTATTCAAGTTGATAGGGAGTATCCTAATTTTCATACCATTTAGTAATAATATCTTTTCTCTATTTTCTACTTATAAAAACTAAATATTGTTCACTTAAAATTTATAAAATTAACTGTTCTTCCATGTTTGGTGACAATTCTTCAGAATTTATATTTCGCCACAAAAATATAACAATTTTGAAATATTGGATAATTTTGTCTATCATTGTATATATTCCTGCACAGTAAAGTATTTTTGTAAATGATTTATGTTTTTAGATGTTCAAATTATAGCAAATGGCTGGATATTTAGGCCGGAAGTCGGTCTTCATCAAGGAGTCGTTCAAGAAATAGTGGTAAGCATAGAGACTGGAGATATAGGATCCGTTCGGGCTTTACTTGATGCTGGTTGGAGATTAGAAGCGTCGCAAGCTATTTATACCTATTTGACGAGATTAGTCGATCCGTTGATTCCTTTACAGATACAGTCATTAGTATTGGGTATAGTATTCGTTCGATCTCGGGTTATTTTAAAATTCCAACGGAGATTGCACTTTTATAAGGATAACTTTTATCTATAATACGTTGACGTTGTTTTGAGGTTATGCTTAAGATGTAAACGCAGTTGTTCTATTATAGTCTGCAAATGGAAAGTGCTAAAATCAAAGCCATTTGAGTTATATGTTCTGATTATAAATTACCAAATCCGAGTTAGACTTTAATAATTCAGTTCTCCACAATTTTGCCACCTTGCGAGTATATTCCGAATGGGGCTCAAACATTACATTTAGAAAAGGGTTTCGTATGTGACCACCTATCATATTTCTTGTTTCTTGTTTAAGTAGCGCATATATTATTCATTTTACAAGATAAACGTGTTAATATAAACTGCTCCACAAAAGTTAAGAACATCATAAATTCTGATATACCACATTACGATTTTTGGTCAAGTGTTTATACGTTACACATTGAATGTTCTTTTATATAAACATTTATGTGCCCTTTTGCGCAATACGTTTGTAGGTTGAAACAACAAAAACAACAATTTGAAGTTGCGTACCATTTTAGTTTTATTAAAAATTAAAGTACGGGTATACTTTCCTCTAACATCAAATACAGCCAAATAACGCATACTTCCAATAAGGTCGTTGAAGTAGCCTTAATCGATTTGTTCCAAAGTATGGGCAAAAGCTGTCTAAGCTCTTGGAGTGTCTGTAAGGGTAGTTGGTGGGAATTCAAGGCTATTTGTAGCTGGTCACAAGCATGCTCGATAGGATCGAGGTCGGGCGATAGAGAGGTCAGTGCCAAATGCGAGATACCATGGAAGTTCAAACCGTCTTCGACTACTCTTGCATGATGGAATCTAGCCTTATCGTCTAAAAAGAGGAAAATTGGTTCAATAACAGCATGAAACAAACGTATACCATTTGTTAATTACTTATTTTACGTATATCTGCGCAATCATGTTTCCATCAAGAACTAACAATTTTGTACGCCCATTAATACAAATGTATCCCCAAACAGCAACTGTACTACCTCTGAACGGATGAACTTCCTGCGCTGCCCTTAGGATTCTGGGCACTAAAGGAAAAGTCCATACATGAACACGGCGACTTCAGAAAACCGTCCATACATCGTGAACAATAGACCTCCATTCCACATTCCATTTATGTTCATTAGCCCATCACAGTACCGTGTTTACCTTCAAACTAGTCGGAAGTTTAATTCTGCTTAACGAGAGCTGGTCCTTTTACAAAGTTAGCATTCGTATTTTGAATATTAAAAATACCATTAATTTTGTATAGTTATTAAAATAAGTGGCCCCCATGGGTGATAAAACACAACCGGAGACGTCTGAGGCGATAATGAGTGATAATGGTGAAAATCCAAGAAGAAATAAGATGGATACGAACGAATAGCAAAATGAAACAAAACGATTTAATTTAAATAACATGTGGATATATATTGGTAATGGAAATCTGCGAAGATTACATCCAATCACCGTTAGTCACAACCTTTTTAAAAAACGAAAACTAATTAACATCAAAGAAATTAAAAGTATCGGAAAAATAGAATTAAAGTTTTAGTAAATTCACTTCTAGAAGCAAACAATGTAGTTAATGATGATTCCTTAAAATTATAAAACCTAAAAGCATATATCCCCAATCATCTATTGTAAGTTAAAGGTATAATTCGCGACGTAGACACAACATACGGTGTTGACTACTTATTAAATAGGTGCGTTCTTTTTGACTGAAATCTCAGTTAATCTCAGCTCACATCAGTAATGTGAGCGTTCTTTTTGTTTTACTCACTCTAAGTGAGCTGAGATTTTTCCTCCCCCTTCACCGATGCTGAATGTGTTGTAAGGGGGTATCAGTTGGAATTGAGTCGGAAATAAAGTGGAGGGGATGAAGAAATATTTGATTTGTTTGGTTTATATCTAGTTGTTACCAAGGTTATCTAAGGTTTTAACCATTGACATATAAATAGTAAACACACATAATCTATTTTTCTTTTGTTACAAATTATGGATACATTAATTAACATTATTAGATGCTGATACGAATCTGTCGTATAGTTTAAATCTATCGACATATCGCGCGCTTCAATTGAGATGTCGTTCTTTTTGGTGCTTACGCACATCACTTTATCTCAGATCACATTAACTGAAGTGATCTGAGATCTGAGTCAAAAAGAACGCACCAAATATTGAATCCCCCTCGAAACTAGTAAACATTTATAGAACTCAGCGCAAAATCCAAAAAGATGATAAATCTATACAACTGGTGCCAAAAAAAAATATTTTGTCACTAAAGACGCAAAACGCTTATTTTGCGTGTCTAAAAGTCCGCTAAATAAGCATTTCTGTCCCTAGTGCGCGAAAGTCATATGGTTCGTTTCTCGCGTTTTAGTATAGTGTTGGAAGAAGACGGCAATAGAAAGCAGCGGCGCCCGCATCATGTCGATGTTTCTGCTGGACCACACCTACTACCACGCTACCTATAATAAGTGTATATAATATTCTCTTATCTATGTAACAAATCCATATCACACATACATAGTACATATGAGGAGCGACGGAACAAAAGTGGTTAAGTATTTCAGCAGACAAAAATGAGGTGATATATGTTATCCCCTTATTGTTCAAGATCCTACACGATGGTGAAGTAAGAACAGACCAAATATAGTTAAATCCTGTATAAAATCCAATATTAATATCGGCTGATGGAACAAAAATGGTTAACTGTGCTGAGATTACATTTTTCACCATTTCGAGTTATGTTAGTCTCATTAGATGCTATACACAATAAAATCTCTTGCTAGAAGAGATGAAAAGTAAGTAACTATGTATTTATTACACACTTTATATCAACTTCGCCTGTTCGATGTATGTTACGAAATTTATGAAATTTATGTTCACCCACTTCCAGCCAGTCGCATGATTTGAAATTTGGCAGGTGTTCAAAATTCCGGCGACAATGCATAATAAAGTCTGCATTTGAGTAATTATTATACCTATTGAAAATTATTTTCTACGTTTTCGTCAATGTTGAAAGTAAAGCGTGTGTAAAGCGTGATGATTATAACGACTTGCGGTTTCTGAGAGGTGTTTATTTTTATTGTTGCAGGTACAGAAATCGGAATCCATCAGGCATTGAATTGAAAGCTACGTGTAAACACAGCAGTAAGACGGTGAAGTGTAAAGATTTCAATGTGGCAGATATCCTAGCCCGCCGCAAACTTTTTTTGATCAAATGTCAAAGGTGAAACAAGATATATTTTTGACTAGATTTGTAGCACCGTATTCGAAGTAATACAGGTGTCAAAAAGCGACAGTTCAGCTGTGCCTACTTTCTTAGATATGATATTAAAAATGTTCAAGTATGTGCAAACTTTTTCCAGAAAGTTTATAGTATAAAACAAGGGGGGGGGGGGGCTCAGGACTATTGGAAAGCTACTATATGAAGGAAAAGTGCCTATTGAAAAGCGTGGAGGGGACAGGAAATCTATGGAAAGTGCTGCTAAAAAGGAGAGTGGGACAAAGTTTATTCAGACACTTCCAGCAAGGGAGAGCCATTAAAACAGAAACAAATCGCGCCGAATATATCTAGATTCAGACCTCAATATGAAGTTATTATGGATTTTATATAATTCTACAGTCCCTATCGAATTACAAGTGAAACGAACTATGTTCACTCAAGTATTTTTACAAGATTTCAATATTGGTTTCTCTTCTCCGCTATCAGATGCGTGTGGCACATGCATACTACTGCAGAATAAATTGTAAAGTGAAACAGATGAAACCAACAAGTCCCGAGTAATGGTACAAAAAAGAATTCACAAGCTCACAGCAAATGCATTTTATACGCATCTTAAAAGAGATGTTCCTAACAGTCTAACTCTTTGCTTTGACTTGCAGCAAGTTCTTCCGTTACCTAAGACGCCTATACAGGATGCTTTCTATAGCCGACAAGTAAGCCTTTATAATTTTTGTATCGTAAACATTAATTCGAAAAATCCAGATTTTTATTGCTGGAATGAAACTGAAGCTGGTCGGGGGTCTGAAGCAATTGGATTGGCCTTTTTCAGTCATTTAAATAATGTCAGTTTTTCTAACGATATAGAAATCCTGCGTCTATTCTGTGATGGATGCGGAGGGCAGAACAAAAACTGCCATATTATTCATACACTGGCATTTTGGCTTCGTAATAAAGCACCAAAATCAATCAAAGAAATTATCATAGTTCTTCCTGTGCGTGGTCATAGTTTTTTTGCCTGCACACCGAGTATTCGGTAGGCTTGAAAAATACTTAAAGAAAAAGGTTGTTATTACCACACCAAATGAGTATTACAATATATTTTCTAAACATGGTACAGTTCACAAATTGAATGAACATTGGTTCTTATACGATGTGAAGTCTATTGAGAAAAATCATAAAAAAATCGATGGCATACAAAAATTTAAACGAATACAACTCAAAAAAACAACTACTAGGCGAGGCCAATAAGACATTTAAATGAGATGTCGTGAAAACTATATTTTTGAAGGTAACGAGAGTTTTACAACTCTACTGGAACGAGGGAAAACACATCCTAAGCAGTTGAAAAAAAAACAGTGGTACGCGTTTTGAGCAATGATAAGAAAAAAGATGTCACTAGTTTATTGGTCAAACAATTTGGTGATGAGTGCAGAGAACTGGAAGAGTTGAATTGGTTGAAGGAATTATTAGGTATCAGGGAAGGAGTCGTCATTACAGACGAAGATGAAGATATGAATGAATGTGATTGTCTTGAACCAGAATGTGAAGATTGCAGAATCTGTTATACATTTTATGCTTTGTTTATTTCCCTTTGAATACCTTACTTTACGTGTTACAATATAGATTTATGTTTTGTTTATATCCCTTTCCCTACCTTACTTTACCCGTTTCAATAAATATTTAGGTTGTGTCAAGTTTCCTTTGAATACATAATGTTTCAATAAAGCAACTTGGATGCCGAATGTCCAAACAAAATTCTGAAATAATGTGCGGCAACACCAAGAAATTCAGTTAAATTGCAACAAAATTAGTTAACGCCATCTGCAAATTGGATCAAAATTAGTTAACTACTGGTTAACTGCAAAATGAAAATGACAATAACTTGATGGAAATTAAGTATACATTTTTCGCGTAAATACCAAACACATTCACGATTTTCCTGGTAACTGTCTACTGCAGCATTATGGCGTTGCTGTACGTTGAAATGAGATAAACGTTTTTTGCTTCTCCAGAAAATTTGAACATTTGGTACTTAACCCCTTTTGTTCCGTCGCTCCTCATATATTCTAGTTACAGTAAATGCGCGTGCGCGATACAGAGATAGATATATAGAGAGAGAAAGTCAAGTGACACCGACGGCGTCGCGAATTGATTATACTTAGCAGTACACACGATTACAAACGTTTTGAGACAAGCGAAATCTTGTTCAGTCGTGTCATGCATCGGACTAAATCCACACGCGATTTTGTGCTTTGCATATGAATATTACTTGTGTTTTTATCTAATAATAACGTACGCTACATTTTTGAAATGATTTGCTATCAATAAGTTTTGAAAAAATCAAATAAAAAAATATTTTTTCTATGACCACTATACAAAACACGCTTTTCTACACAAATTTTTATACGCTTAGCAGACCTTTTATTAGACATCCGTTAGAAAATTAATTACTTCGATTGGGAAAAGTATACATTATGGCACTTTTCCGCACAGAAATGCCAAATAGCATTTGACAATATAACATTATCTTTATAGTGAATTTCGTTGACAGACACTAATATTACAATTAATGAAAACTTATTGTCAAGAAAAGATACACCAGACATAACAATTCAAAATTGATCACGTTTACGACGAACATTCTGAAGAGTCTCCATGTCTTAACCGGTGCAAATATGCTTTAAAGCATCCATGTCGAGAGATCTTTGTGTCAGGTAGTAATAATTGACCTCGCCATGATCTCGGTTTAACGAAATATTCAATTATGGTATAACCACCTTCCTTTTTTTGAAGGATCCCACAGTATCTGCCATCATCGTATACCATTCCGCCGTTCTATTATTCTTTGTGCATCAGCGTTCAGCGTAAGTTAATCCTTTATGCCGGTAAAGACCACTTCTTTCTTCTGCGAGTACCTCAACTGGTAGCATCCCAGCAATAACGTATACTGCGTCCTAAGACACTGTGCGAAATGCGCTGACTGCTGTCAAGACACTCAACCGGTAGACTGTCGCGATGTATTCTGCCTGCTTTTTAGAGCCCTTTCAGACTAGGATACTGTATCTGATATACTCGTATCCCACATACAGAAAATACATGCGTTTAAATGTAGGTTTTCACACTGCATTCAGCACGGCATACCGTATCGCGATACTAAATTTCTGAATCTCGCTCATTCAGCCGCCAGCGACAGTATCCGAGTCCGGGATACCGAATTATCATTGTGGTTTATGAACCTTTTCAGACTTGCATACTTTTGCGATTCAAGAAGCACAATAGCATAGGTGTACAATATTTTTATTATTTATTAGTAGAAGGGAAGTGGAATTAAACGTTTTTTCGATTGTACCAAAGAGCGTGAGGTTTTTAATATCGACAAATTTATAAGTTTGGTAGAACCGAATTCTTGTGTATGGGATATACTCGTACATATAGAAACTGAAGTAGATTAGTTGCTTAGGGAAATTTATAGAGCCAATTAAGTACTGTGGTTTTAACAAGTGAGACGATGGAATATGTAAATTTTTATGATTATTCTTCCAATAGACAATAAAATGATATATGTAGATTTTTTATGATTATTCTTCTAAATACACAATTAAATACTTCAACTTACTCAACTTTTTAGGGTTTGGATTTCACAATTATTTATGTGTGATAATAATAAAAAAAAATTTATCTACTACATATATTAATTAGATAAGTATGTACAAAAAAGGAAGGATGCATAGACTTGTTTTTATATAAGGGGAACTCGCAAGAAACGAATTAGAGTCCATTGGTTCTCAACGGGGGCGATACCGCCCCCTGTGGGCGCTGCAGACTTTTAGGGGGGCGGTAGCGGATTCAGAAGCATATAATAAGCAGTCAAGAGGAATGGTAAAATAAAAATGATTTAATAAGGGTTAATAAGCAGTTTTAAATTAGCATTAATAATAATACTAATAATTATAATAATTTCTTTCAGTTCAGAATATGACTTGTCCTCGCACGTTGATAAACGAACGCGCGTTGTTCATACAAAATAACATGTTTCGACATGTTCGCACACAGACAAGTTGAATCATGCACGAAATGAAACGTATAAAGGCAACAGCTCTACGAACTTTTTGTTAGTTAGTTGTATGTGCTTGGCCGCGATATATAGTCGTGAATCATAAGCTCTGCCGTAGTAAATAATAGTGAGTGGTGTGTCATTTTATAAGCATTACTATCTATAAATCTATTGAGAATTTAATTTTTGTATGAAAATGGCTGAATCTACTTCTAAATTAAAAAAGAAATGCCGGCAATACAGTATTTATTGAATATTTAAAATATGGATTTGCGGAATCTTCTACAAACAAATCATTACCTATGTGTTTAATTTGCCGAAAAGTTTCTCAAATGGAACTATGAAACCTTCTAGGCTACAAGAGCATTTACATAAAATGCATCCTGATAAGAAGAACAAAGATATATTCTATTTTCAAGAACTCGAAAAACAATATTAAAACAGCCAACTATATCAAACCTTTTTGCATCGTCTTCTAAACGAGACAATGATGGGCTACGAGCCTCATATAACGTTTCATTGTTAATCGCAAAGTCAGGAAAACCACACACCAATGGCGAGGAATTAATTTTGCCGGCAGTCGAAGAGATATTAAAAACTGTTCTCCATCATAAGACCATTTGATATCATTGAAAAAATTCCTCTCAGTAATAATTCAGTGCAAAGAAGAATAGATGAAATGGCAAATGACTTTGAAATATCATTATGCGATTACCTAAAGACTTGCAAATTTTTCATTCAACTCGATGAATCAACTCTACCAAGTAACGAAGCTCTACTCTTATCATACGTTTATAAAAGAAGAAAAAATTCATCAAGAGTTATTATTTGCTAAGAATTTGGAATCTGATACAAAGGGACATTCTATATTTAATATCATGCAAGAATATTTTCAAGAGAAAGAAATACCTATTCGCAATTTAGACATTAACTGAAATTAAAGCAAAATACAGATCAATTGGGACGGTACAGATGATATTCAAATAAAATTAACTACTTTGGACTCACCAGCGACTGGGGGGGGGGGAGGTGTCCTTGAAATTTTTTTTCTCTTCTATAGGGGGCGGTGGTCCAGAAAAGGTTGGGAGCCACTGTAGACGAATCTCAATCAAATAACACAATTTTCAAATGTACAACAATATAAAATCATCACCACTCCAGTCCAGTCTTCCTATTCTGCTGATTCGTCTGAGATCTCAACGGATAGATCCATTGTGGACCTCACTGACTATCAAGGCCAGACAGAAAATTATTGTTTATAATAAACAATATATATTTTTCTTTTGTATTAATACATGTAAATCAATATAGAGAATACGGAAATAGTTACTATTACTTTTTTCTTACCCTAATATCATAGAAAGCCGTTCTTTTGATGGTATGCTCCTCCGCTACGCAGTTTAGTATCCTTCTTTATTATTTCACTTTTCAAAATATTATGAAGTTCTTCAAACGATTTTATAGACATTCGATAATTAAAAAACTTTATTCGATCTTGTAGTAAATCTTGGTGAAGTAAGTTATAAATTCCTTTAGTTTCCCTTAATTCTACTATAGGATGAACCCATACAGTTCGTCTCCTTTTAATTTTTTTCTTTTTGTATAAAATATGCCACAATGTCCATTTTATGAAAAGCACCGTACAGCACTGATACTGTACTTATAAAATTTATTTACAAAACTATATTCTAACAAACGTATCTTGACGGTATCTGGCCGAAATTCAACTCCGTCAAGCTGCCCCCCCCCCGGTTAGATTTTTTCTACCAAAATGCTAGCACACATAAAGGGCACCTAGCACAGCAATTTTTATAGCTAGCACACCAACTGCTCACAATAAAAATGCTTTTGAATTCGGGTGGGGCCAGGTTAACGCTAGCCACCCCGGTTGGAATTTTTTCGCCAAAATGCTAGCACAGATAAAGGACACCTAGCACACCATTTTTTATAGCAAGCACACCAACAGCTTACAATAAAAATGCTTTTGAATTCGGGTGGGGCCAGGTTAACGCTAGCCCCCCCCCCCCCCCCGGATGGAATTTTTTCGCCAAAATGCTAGCACAGATAAAGGAGACCTAACACAACCTAGCACACCATTTTTTATAGCTAGCACACCAACAGCTTACAATAAAAATGCTTTGGAATTCGGGTAGGGCCAGGATAACGCTAGCCCCCTCCGGTTGAAATTTTTTCACCAAAATGATAGCACAAATAAAAGACACCTAACACAAAATTTTTATTAGCTAGTACATCAACAATGCTTTTGAATTCAGGGGTTGGGGGACGTCTGCAAAATAATGCTATGGTTACACGAATGAATGAAAATGTTGGATGTATTTGTCCCTAAACATCATTTTCCTATAAAAAATGGCCCCTAAACAGATTTTGCCAGATTGTGCGAGATATCTATATTTTCCCATCTAGCAGGGTATTTGATTAATTAATAATTAACTATTATTTAATTAATAATTATCTATTTATTTTCAATTAATGCTAAAAAACGAATGAATACAAAAACCTTCACTTTTAAAAATAATTTTGTTAAAATAATGGTAATTTTAATAAAACAAAATAATTAAATTCAACCATTTAGTCACGGAATCAGAAACAATCCGTGCACGAATAAGTTGCAAATTACGTCACACTATAAAAAAAGCAACGACAAAAGTTTGCGTACAGACATGTTGGATAAATAAATGTCCAAAAAAGCGAAGCCGTGTTGGATATGTCCTTTGGACAAAGTTGTGCAATCTGGGAAGGGGCGGCTGAGATCCCTAAAAATGTTCCAATATATTGAGAATACATGTCTTAGACTGATCGTGGTTTACTGTAGTCCTTATTTGAAAGAAACACTCAAACTTTATATTTAAATTTGCCAGAATATTTATTGCCGAAGTTGATGGTTAATTAACCATTGTAATGATAACATAAATTTTGCATTTCACTATCAGATTTTTTTTAAATTCCCAAGTTAACTTAGAACGTGCAGCTTTTAATTCTTAGAGCCGGTTAATCAGAGCTTCAAATATTTCTGTGGCATATCATAAGACACCAACACTACTATGTATTTTTCAAAGTTTTTAGTATGTAACTGGCAATGTATGTTTGTTCGGTTGCAATCTTGCAACTCAGTCAATCCATGATTAGCTATGTGACGTCATTCTAAATTCAACATGGCGTATCACCAAAGTTGGCGGACTAAAGAAAGTGGACTAATTTTTTTATGCTTTCTTACAATATGGGTATTAAATGGAAGGCAGCAAAATTGATGACATAGGTATTTTTATTTTCCTAAAAACTAGGTATAATCCATCTGAATTTCTCATCGGACTTTTTAAAAGGGTCGTTAAACCAAGTCTATCGTTAAAATTTGAATCATTTTTATAATGCCGTTTTTATGGATCTCAAGAGTAAATCAAATTCTTGTAGGTACATCCAAACTGGCCAAATCAGATGTTTGGGTTAAGAAAGGGTTTCCCCGAAGGGCTGATGGTTGTAATAATATGTATTCTTTCTAATAATATTACAAGCAACATGGACTATATAAGTAAAACTAATGATCTAACTATTTTTATGAGTGTAATTCGATATAATATTTCTCGATTAGACGATATAAAACTGTATTAATGCGAAATTTATATTATTTAAACAACATTACATGGTATTTAATTATCCTCTTTGGTTCATTTTCAATCACTTATTTTTGGATTAAACTTGAAGAATCGTTTTCAAACCGTGACACTTTTTTGACATTTTAAATTAAAATTATGATAATAACAACAATTGTTACTTAGACGTTACTTCGATACGGACTTAAAAGGGAAATTATCGGCACTGCCGGAGAGTTATCTCCGAAAAGATCCTGCTTCATTTGGAATTTTTACCATATGAGTGGAATATTCCGAAAATTTTCGTAACTACAGTAAGAAACAATTAAACCAGCCGTTTTACATATATATTCAACCTATTCATTTATCCATTTATTTATTCATCGAGTAAGTATAGCGTTATTTCACTGACCTCCGTCCAACTCCCCAGAATTGAAAGTGTAGTTGCTGTGCTAGCTATAAAAAATGGTGTGCTAGATTGTGATATGTGTCCTTCGTTTGTGCTAGCATTTTGGCGAAAAAATTCCGACCGGAGGTAGCTAGCGTTAACCTGGCCCCACCCGAATTCCAAAGCATTTTTATTGTGAGCTGCTGGTGTGCTAGCTATAAAAAATGGTGTGCTAGGTTGTGCTAGGTGTCCTTTATTTGTGCTAGCATTTTGGCAAAAAAACTCCAACCGGGGGGAGGGGCGGTAGCGTTAACCTGGCCCCACCCGAATTCAAAAGCAATTTTATTGTAAGCTGCTGGTGTGCTAGCTATAAAAAATGGTGTGCTAGGTTGTGCTAGGTATCCTTTATATGTGCTAGCATTTTGGCGACAAAATTCCAACCGGGGGGGCTAGCGTTAACCTGGCCCCACCCGAATTCAAAAGCAATTTTATTGTGAGCAGTTGGTGTGCTAGCTATAAAAATTGTTGTGCTAGGTTGTGCTAGGTGCCCTTTATGTGTGCTAGCATTTTGGTAGAAAAAATCTAACCGGGGGGGGGCAGCTTGACGGACCTCCGAAATTCTGTATCTCGCATACAGTATCTCGGATACAGTATCCTAGTCTGAAAGGGCTCTTAAAGTTGAGGCTGGCATCGATCTTTATCATAGATATATAAACAAGACAGATATGATTGTTAAAAAATTTTTTAACGGCAACACGTAGTCACATTCTAACTGATGTTGGAAGAAACGCATCATTCTAATTCGTAATGTTACCATATACTCCATATTTTTCAGTTCCATAATAATATATTTCCGATAGAAGTTTTTATTATAAACGTGTATTTAAGATAATGGTGAAATACATTATGACGAAAAATTTTTATGAATTTACTACAGATCTAATTCAATATAATGAATAGAAAAGTAGGTACCTTAGTTTATTATTAGTATGTGAAATTTATATTTGATTCAAATCAAAATTTAACGTTTGAGAACAGCACAAAACTAACCAAATCTATCAATGTGTCATAAGTTTCATATATTTACGCATAGATCATTCATCATTCTTTGAAGGAAGTATACAGAAACATGTCCAGCGATAACTAAAAATCAAAAATTAAATTAAACGTAAAAAATAAATAAATAAAACCTTTATTCAAATGCCCTAAAAAGAATAAAATAAACTTTTACTTCAAAACTTTTACTTTCAACTTATAACGTCATTACACAATTTATATTGTAATGTTTTTCTAATTTATTTAAAACGTAAACGGGTGGGATAAATTTTAAACACACGGTATGGCTACTTGCTAATTTATAAACTAACTCACTAACCCTTAATTTATATGCACTTAACTAATCACTTAAATTTAATTTATATGCACACAAACTTAATTATTAATTTATATCAACACTTTTATATTCACTTATTTACTGTTTATTTGTCAAGATCACTTTATCAATTGCCCTGGTCCGCTGATCGGTCCTTTTTATATACTAGTGCCTTTCTTACTAGAGAATTCTGGACTGCGGCTTACACAAAACAAATGCCTTTCGCGATATTTCTCGATTGCCGGCTCAATCCTTAAGAGACCTTCCGAGAACATGTCTATAAAAACTGTCACAATAAATCGCAATAGACCTTCTCAAAATTCGGCGCGCTCGCCATTTTTTAACTCCGTTAACATAAAGTTACAGGACCGTACTTAGTATCTGCTTCGGTGTGCGAGTTCGTAACATTACCCCCTCCTTAAATGAAAGTTCCTCCTGGAATTTTTGTATTGCCGAGACTGGATGTTTGAATCGGCAACTGACTCCATTTCTACACTTTCCGATCTTATGGAAATAGCAGGGCACCGTCTTCATCGGATACTGATAACGGGGGTTGTAGCTGCAAATTAATATCTGGAAACCGGTATCTCTAAAGATAACCTCTACCATGTTCCTGATAACTCGCCAATTCAACTGGTTACTCGCTATCTTAGGCATAGCCAGTTTGTTCACGCTGGATTCTAACACATGGTCTCGGAGGTGTCGAAGTGCTTCCCACACATCGCGGTAGGTAGAACGATCTTGAAATTCATTTTTAGTTACCACGTAGAAGACGTACCGCGAATTATGTTTCAGTGTCAGTGTCTTGCCAGGGGCTGGAATCTGGTCTTCAAGTTTTTCTAATTGCCCAAACTTCTTTCGAAAGACGGTTGTCAACCCTCGTGCGTTCTTAATACGAGCGGGAATGTTGTATGCCAGTGAATAATCTTCCGGGACAGTGAACAAATCTTGTTGTTGTTCCGAAGTGACTCCATATCTAGCTTTCCCGGTACCTCCATACGCGCACATAAATTCATCGAAGGTAGGGTCAGACACATCTTGAATAAGGTTTACTCCTCCCTCCAGGTCATGGTCTCCTTCGAATGGCGCTAGTCGGTTTTGGTGAACTACTTTTGGTTTTCCGTTGGGGATCTTGCTTATGCAATATATAACATCATTGATCCTTTTCTTGATTAAGTATGGACCTTCCCAGGATTTTTGTAATTTTGGAGAAAATCCTTTTCTCCTCGTCGGGCTGTGTAACCATACTTTGTCCCCTTCTTTAAAACCGCCTTCTGTGGCCTGCGTGTCGTACCGACTTTTCATTCTGTCGCTGGCAACTTGAAGATTTGTTCGAACTAATTCATGAATATCGTCCAGTCTTCTTCTCAATTGGATCGCGTAGTCTTCTCCTGCTAGATCTTCTCCAGGCCGACAGCCAAATTCCAGATCACAAGGAAGCCTCATTTCACGTCCAAACAGGATTTTCGCCGGTGTTTCACCCGTGGACTCTTTGACGGCAGATCGATAAGCCAATGCGAATAGGGAAAGATACTGGTTCCAATCTCTCTGATGGCTGGATACTACTTTGGACAGGTATTTTCCAATAGTCCTGTTCATTCTCTCGACCATTCCATCTGACTGTGTATGTAAAGCTGTTGTCCTGGTCTTCTTCATTCCCAGCTTGTCGCAAATCTCCTGGAATAGATGGCTTTCGAAATTTCTTCCCTGGTCGCTGTGGACTTCCAAAGGGCACTCCATATCGGCTGATAAATTCTTTCACCAATACATCTGCTACAGTTGTGGCCTCTTGGTTCGGGATAGCGTAAATTTCCACCCATTTTTTGAAATAATCCGTTACAACTAGTATGTATTTGCTACCATTTTCTGTCGTCGGAAATGGTCCAGCGATATCTAAAGCAATCCTTTCGAAAGGGCTTCCAACATTGTACTGTTTCAGGGGTGCCTTTCTCTTGCGATGTGGTCCATTACTCGTAGCACAAGTCGTACATTTCTTACACCAGTCCTTCACATCGTCGGAGCTGTTCATCCAATAAAACCTTTCACGGACTCGTTGAAGGGTTTTCTTTACTCCCAGATGACCTACCGATGGACTGTCGTGTAACTTCTTTAGTACCTCAGCTACTCTTGTTCTCTTCATATTCTTGAAGTGCTTCGTCACGTTTCTGCCTTCGGTTCTTCAGCTGGGATTGGTACAAATGTTCTAGATGTTCGTGACCATATCGCATGTCCAACCTCTTCTTCAGCTGCTCGAAACCATCCGTTTCTTCCAGAGGTATCGTTTGAAGTACATCTAAGGCATCTCCCCGAAGCGCGATGTTTAAGTTCACTGCTTTCTCCTTATCGGACCAATTATTCACTCTAGCGGCTGCTTCAAATTGTTTCACATAATTGGTCCACGATGTCTTTCCGTCGAACGTTGGAGCCTTGACTCGGGCAAAACTGCTAATATCTTCTGTCTTGGGTCGTGTTGCTGGCTTGCATATCTCGATCTTCTCTTGTTCTGCTGGCGTGTGTTGTGTTCTTAAATCTGTTATCTTACTCTCTAACTCCTTGATTTTTTCGTCCATAGTTGTCATTTTATTCTCGATTTCTGATTTTAGAGACGAAATTTCATTTTCAACGTCAGCGGCAATTTCGTTTTTCATTAGTAAGATATCGGCAGATATATCGTTCTTCATAGCAGAGATATTCTCGTCCATATTAGAAGAAATGTCGTTCTTCATAGCAGAAATATCGTTTTCCATATTCGTTGAAATCTTCTCTTCCATAGCAGAAATATCGTTCTTCATAACAGAAATATCGTTCTTCATAGCAGAAATATCGTTCTTCATAGCATAAATCTTCCCGTCCATGTTCTCTTCCATGGCAGAAATCTTCTCGTCCATGTTAGCAGAAATATTAGCAGAAATTGACGAGATTAAGGTGGAAGCCTCGTCATTAAATAAAACTGTTTCTGGATCAAAGCCGTCATTTTCCAGTGCCAATTTAAGTCTTTCTACTAATTCACTTTTCTTACCGGACGTTTCCAACTCACGATCTTCCAATTCTGCTCTTAGCTCCGCCACTTTGAGGTCACATAGTCTCTTGGCCATTTCTACGTAGCAATTTATTTATATTATCGCACTTCTGACACCAATGTAATGTTTTTCTAATTTATTTAAAACGTAAACGGGTGGGATAAATTTTAAACACTAACTCACTAACACTTAGCTTATATGTACTTAACTAATCACTTAAATTTAATTTATATGCACACAAACTTAATTATTAATTTATATCAACACTTTTATATTCACTTATTCACTGTTTATTTGTCAAGATCACTTTATCAACTGCCCTGGTCCGCTGATCGGTCCTTTTTATATACTACACCCTTTTTTACTAGAGAATTCTGGACTGCGGCTTACACAAAACAAATGCCTTTCGCGATATTTCTCGATTGCCGGCTCAATACTTAAAAGACCTTCCGAGAACATAAGGTTACAGCACCGTACTTAGTATCTGCTTCGGTGTGCGAGTTCGTAACAATATGATATAAAAGCTTGTCGCGAGAATTGCCTGTGTAGATAAACAAGTAAATTAAATCACTTGATCTGATTGATTTTAATTTTTTAAATTTTCAAACTAAGTAAATACGAGTATATAAATCTCGAGACAAGCTTCTACATCATATAAATTACGTAATGACCTTATAAGTTGATAGTAAAAGTTCTATTTTTTTAGTGCATTTAAATAAAAGCTTGTATTCAATATTTTTTATTTTATTCAACCTATCTACGCCTGGAGTGTACTTAATAGTCCAGTCGGTAGGGGTTCGGACCATGTCAAAACGTGATAACTCAGAAATAACTATGCAGACCTACTTTAAATGGCAAGTACAATAACACCTTAAAATGCTGACAAAAAAATTTATTAGGAAAAAAAGTTATTAACAATTTAATTGAAAAATTCTGGCTTTTCAGCGTATTTCTTTAAATAAGTCAGCAGGATGACTTTGTACGAAAAAATGCTTCAAATATGATTTATTTGTAATAAAAATAGCTACAAAATGCCGGTGTTCCGATTTTGAAATTTTCAATAACAAAGCCGTGAGATGGAAAAAACGGTAAAAAACGTCAATTTTTTAAAGTTGCTGTAAAAATCACAATTATAAACCAAAACTTATTAAACATTCGAAAGTTATAGTTCAATTTATATACAATAATGACGCTAAAGCTGAAAATCAGGAAAACAAAACTTTTTGTTCTATGAGGTTTTATACATCTACTGCATCGAAAACTCAAGGCTTTGCCAAATTGGTTTGAAGCATCGCTGATACTTGAAATTTGGTATACAGATAGTGTAAATATGCAGAAACAAATATCAATTTGCAAAATTCAATTATCTCCATTTTTACAGCTTTGGTAAGGTTTTATATGTCACCCTACTTTTATACGCCACCATTTTGTCCATATAGTTTTTGCAATTTTCATCTTAGAGAAATCTCTTTGACGTAAATCGATTCCTTCTATTTTTTGACGTATTCTCAAAAAAAAATCTTTGTGCCACGACCTTCTGGACCGAAGATACTTTCTTTTCAAAAAAATCAGGAAGACTCAATAAACACGTTACAGCACTCTGATTTTTGCCTGTTATATTTAATACTTATTTTTTCAATACAAAAATATTCGGATATGATTAATTGATTTCTAGTGTTCGTAATCGAGTATCAAAGTGAAGCGCGCGCGGCGGAGTGGGGGAAGCCCGGTCGCTCACACTGAAAACTGATTTCGTGCGTTCAAAGTGGCTTTCGCTTGTAAAATCTTCGATTCGATTTTCGATTTTCGATTTTCGATTTTCGATTTTCGATTTTCGATTTTCGATTTTCGATTTTCGATTTTCGATTTTCGATTTTCGATTTTCGATTTTCGATTTTCGATTTTCGATTTTCGATTTTCGATTTTCGATTTTCGATTTTCGATTTTCGATTTTCGATTTTCGATTTTCGATTTTCGATTTTCGATTTTCGATTTTCGATTTTCGATTTTCGATTTTCGATTTTCGATTTTCGATTTTCGATTTTCGATTTTCGATTTTCGATTTTCGATTTTCGATTTTCGATTTTCGATTTTCGATTTTCGATTTTCGATTTTCGATTTTCGATTTTCGATTTTCGATTTTCGATTTTCGATTTTCGATTTTCGATTTTCGATTTTCGATTTTCGATTTTCGATTTTCGATTTTCGATTTTCGATTTTCGATTTTCGATTTTCGATTTTCGATTTTCGATTTTCGATTTTCGATTTTCGATTTTCGATTTTCGATTTTCGATTTTCGATTTTCGATTTTCGATTTTCGATTTACGATTTTCGATATTGTTTAAACCGAAATTGTTTAAACAATTTGAAGAAATTGTTATTTTTCAACCGAACAAATTTTTTTTGTATTCGATATTGAAATACAAATAAAAAGGTCCATGACTTTTCTCGATAAAGTTAATATTTTAGAGATATGAATTTTTCAAGGTTCGAAAAATCTCCAATTTGGGTACTTTTGACCTATATATTAAAAAAATATAATAAAATATAAATAATATTTTTTTTAAATTCTTTATACAATTATTAATAATATTCTTAATAGAGATTTAAGAAAATTTCATTGTTTATACCTGTTTTTTAATTGTTAATTTCGCGCGCTCATAAGTATGCGTCGCTACCTTTAAGTATCGCCGTCTCTCTCTGACTCATGCGCTGCATACGGTCTCTCTGTGTCCTGAATCATTATTAATCATTTATCTAAAAAACCATTAACTTTATCAAGATTGGTAAAGAGAACAATGTTATTTATTAATAATTGAATTGTTTGAAAACACAAAAACGAATTAGAATAGCAAGTAAACATTCAATAAGTACCGACAAAACTTGGATGAATAAAACATTTAATATTTTTTTACATAAATCCAATATTCTCTAACGTTTGTGGATCAGTTTATTTGATTAAAAAATGTACCTAAAGTGCGAATATATTTTATATTCACAGATGAAAATGACGATGTTCCCGTAGAAGTAATCGCAGCAGACGTATTGGGATTGATTAGACAGGAACTACACGAGAATCATCTTCAATTAATTGCAATGTTACTACATCTTTTGGATATTGTTATAATATCATCGCCAGCAGATGAGCTACGAGGAAATACCTTGCCAATATCGATGTTACCAATATTTTTCAATATACAGGTATATATATCTTATCTCTGCCGGGGGTTAAACGATAGGTAGGTCATAGTCGGAGGCAAGAAATGAACTCGAATGAAACTAACTTACCTAAGTACAAATGTGCATAGAAAGTAATCACAATTAAACTGTTAACCAATCGCAAAATCCCATTATTTTATGATAATCATCATACAATAACACACTTGAACGGTGGTTGAATGATAATGATGGAGTTGCTGCTCCAATCTTCTCTAAATCTACTACAAAATTTTTGCAACATAAGCACTAACAAGAAGTTTTCAAACTAATATATTTAATTAATGCTGCTCTAATTATCAATATATGTCAAACTCTCGAAATATTTGAGAAAATCAATTTGCATTTGGTAACTTTTTTTGTCTGCACATGTACTCTATTCTTTTACTTTTCCGCCCAACCTATTGTAATGTTTTTCTAATTTATTTGAAACGTAAACGGGTGGGATAAATTTTAAACACTCGGTATTGCTACTTACTAATTTATTTAAACACTAACTCACTAACACTAATTTATATGTACTTAACTAGTCACTTAAATTTAATTTATATGCACACTAACTTATTAATTTATAACACTTTTATATTCACTTAATTACTGTTTAACTCACTATGGCAAATTATAAACTGAACTCATCCGCTGATCGGTCCTGTATTTATATCAAAAACTTTCTTCACTAGAATATTCGGGATGGGACATGCCTTTCGCGATATTTCTTAAAATGCCTTTCGAGAACATGTTTAAAAAGGATGGTCACAATAGATCCCAATAGACCTTATCAGAATTCGGCGCGCTCGCATTTTTCTTAACTCCGTTAACATAAGGTTACAGGGCCCTACTTAGTATCTGCTTCGGTGTGCGAGTTCGTAACATTACCCCCTCCTTAAATGAAAGTTCCTCCTGGAACTTTTGTGTAGCCGAGACTGGATGTTTGAATCGGCAACTAGCCCCATTTCTACACTTTCCGATCTTATGAAAATAGCAGGGCACCGTCTTCATCGGATACTGATAACGGGGGTTGTAGCTGCAAATCAATATCTGGACACCGGTATCTTGAAAGATAATATCTACCATGTTCCTGATGATTCGCCAATCCAACTGGTTACTCGCTATCTTAGGCATAGCCAGTTTCTTCACGTTGGATTCCAACACGTGGTCTCGGAGGTTTCGAAGTGCTTCCCACACATCGCGGTAGGTAGATCGATCTTGGAATTCATTTTTAGTTACCACGTAGAAAACGTACCGCGAATTATGTTTCAGTTTCAGTGTCTTGCCAGGGGCTGGAATCTGGTCTTCAAGTTTTTGTAATTGCCCGAACTTCTTTCGAAAGACGGTTGCCAATCCTCGTGCGTTCTTGATACGGGCGGGGATGTTGTATGCCAGTGAATAATCTTCTGGGAGAGTGAACAAATCTTGTTGTTGTTCCGAAGTGACTCCATATCTAGCTTTCCCGGTACCTCCATACGCGCCCATAAATTCATCGAAGGTGGGGTCAGACACATCTCGAATAAGGTTTACTCCTTCCTCTATGTCATGGTCTCCTTCGAATGGCGCTAGTCGGTTTCGGTAAACTACTTTTGGTTTTCCGTTGGGGATCTTACTTATTCGATATAAAACATCATTGATCCTTTTCTTGATCAAGTATGGACCTTCCCAGGATTTTTGTAATTTTGGAGAAAATCCTTTTCTCCTCGCCGGGTTGTGTAACCATACTTTGTCCCCTTCTTTAAAACCGTCCTCTGTGGCCTGCGTGTCGTACCGCCTTTTCATTCTGTCGCTGGCAACTTGAAGATTTGTTCGAACTAGTTCATGAATATCGTCCAGCCTTCTTCTCAATTGGATCACGTAGTCTTCGCCTGCTATATCTTCTCCAGGCCTCATTTCACGTCCAAACAGGATTTTCGCAGAGAGATACTGGTCCCAATCTTTCTGATGGCTGGATACTACTTTGGACAGGTATTTTCCAATAGTCCTGTTCATTCTCTCGACCATTCCATCTGACTGTGGATGTAATGCTGTTGTTCTGGTCTTCTTCATTCCCAGCTTGTCGCAAATCTCCTGGAATAGATGGCTTTCGAAATTTCTTCCCTGGTCACTGTGGACTTCCATGGGCACTCCATATCGGCTGATGAATTCTTTCACCAATACATCCGCGACAGTTGTGGCCTCTTGGTTCGGGATAGCGTAAGCTTCCACCCACTTTGTAAAATAATCCATTACAACCAGTATGTACTTGCTACCATTTTCTGTCGTCGGAAATGGTCCAGCGATATATAAAGCAATCCTTTCGAAAGGGTTTCCAACATTGTACTGTTTCATGTGTGCCTTTCTCTTGCGATGTGGTCCATTACTCGTAGCACAAGTTGTACATTTCTTACACCAGTCCTTCACATCGTCGGAGCTGTTCATCCAATAAAACCTTTCACGAACTCGCTGAAGGGTTTTCTTCACTCCCAGATGACCTCCCGATGGACTGTCGTGTAACTTCTTCAGTACCTCAGCTACTCTTGTTCTCGGGATAACTAGCTGTCTCCTCATCTCAGAACCATTATCGTTTTCAAGGACTCTTTTCAACAGCCCTTCTTCCACGACAAGGGAGTCCCACTGAGCCCAATACGCCTTGAGTGTCGGTGAAAATCTTGACACTTCTTGCCAGGTAGGTCGCCGGTTTTCTTTCTTCCATTGCCGGATCATCTTCAGGTGGGTGAGGATCATTCTCCTGATCTTCTCTGATCCTGGTGGGTGACCATTCCTCGTTGACTACAGTAGTTCTTGAAACTGCAGCTTCCCTAGATTCCACCTTGTTGCAGTGGGAGCAGTCTGTTGGGCACGGCCGTCTGGACAGGGAGTCGGCATTTCGGTGACTCACACCAGCTCGATGTTCGATGTTGAAATCGTATTCTTAAAGTCGTTCAATCCATCTAGCGATCTGGCCCTCGGGATTCTTGAACTGCATCAACCACTTAAGTGCTGCATGATCAGTCCGGATTAAAAACTTCCTACCATAGAGATACTGGTAAAAGTGTTCCACGGACTTCACTACTGCCAAAAGTTCTCTTCTTGTGACGCAGTAGTTTCGTTCTGGTTTGGAGAGGACTTTACTGAAATATCCCAGCACTCTTTCTTGCCCTCCTTCGATCTGTGAGAGCACTCCACCAATTCCTACGTTGCTTGCGTCAGTGTCAAGAATAAAGTCTCCCTCTGGTAATGGATATCCTAATATCGGCGCCGAGGTTAAATGCCTCTTCAAAGTTTCAAAAGCCGTTTGACAGTCTTCGTCCCATTGGAAAGCTCTTGCTTCTTCCGTAAATCGCGTTAGAGGCTTGGCAATATCCCCAAACTTCCTGATAAATATTCTGTAATACGTGCAAAGTCCAAGGAAACTCCTAATTTGATGTTTGTCGGTTGGTTGCGGCCATTGCTGAATGGAAGCAACTTTCTCTGGATCCACCGCCACTCCTTGATTGCTCACTATATGACCTAGATAGTTGACTCGGTTTTGGAACAGCTGACATTTCTTCGGGTTTAACATGAGCTGGGCAGCTTGGAGTCGTTTGAATACGTCTTCCAAATTTTTCAGATGTTCGTCAAATGTCTTCCCCAGTACTACGATGTCGTCCAAATAGACCAGGCATGTCTTCCAAGATAATCCTCTCAAGACATTTTCCATAAGTCTTTCAAATGTCGCAGGCGCATTACAGAGCCCGAATGGCATGACGTTGAATTGCCATAATCCAGATCCGGTGGTAAAAGCAGTCTTCTCTTTATCTTCTGGGTCCATTTCTACTTGCCAATAACCAGACTTCAGGTCCAAGGTGGAAAACAGTTTGCTGCCAGCCAACGTGTCTAGCGTATCGTCAATTCGGGGCAGAGGATAGCTGTCTTTCTTCGTCACGTTGTTAAGCTGGCGATAATCCACGCAGAATCTCGTAGTTCCATCCTTTTTCTTGACGAGCACTACTGGAGATACCCATGGACTAGTAGATGGTTCTATCACTTTTTCTTCTGCCCTCTCGAATTATTCTTTCAGCTTCCTCTCTCTTCGCTCGTGGGAGTCTTCGAGCTGATTGTCTAATTGGCTTAGCATTACTAGTATAGATTTTGTGTTTGACGGCTGATGTTCTGCCAGTCTTTCCTCCTTTTGGTACGAATAAGTCTCGATACTGCAAGAGAAATTCTCTCATTCTCTTTTTTTCAGCTCGATCCAAAGATTGACCAGCTACTGATAACATTTGTTCGAATCTGGCATTGGAACTGTCAGTGGTCGTTGTCTGACGAACTATAGACGTCACTGGTACGCAGGATCCAATCTTGATTTCCTTCTTGATGGTAATTGGGTAATCGTTCACGTTTATCAATCGTATAGGGATCTCCTTCGCCGACGTAACCAATCCTTTCCCAATTAGTACTCCTTTGCCAACCTCCTCGTCGTGGTTCCTTGGTTCCATCATAACCGGTGTACCTTCCTCCATGATTCTCTGTAGCCGTGCTACTATCATGGTTTCGCTTCGTGCAGGTAGAACGGTATCTTCCTGTACAGCTGCCAACACCGCGCTGCCTTCATATGGATGCAGGAATGCCTCCTCGGAACCCACTTTAATGGTTCTGTTTCTAAAGTCTAATTGGAATCCATGTACATTCATTACGTCCATTCCCAGAATCACGTCTTCTTCAATGTCAGCTACGATTACCGTATGCGTGAACTTTTCTGCGCCAATTCCCAATTGGATTTGTGTTTCTCCGTGAACGTTGGCACTCTCGCCTGTGGCGGTCCGCAGTCGCAATCTCGTTGGTAGAAGTTTCTTCTTGGGGTTTATTATCTCTGGTCGTATAATGGTTCTAGTTGCCCCAGTGTCAACCAGCAGAGCATATCCCTTGCCATTTACTTCGCCATCCACATATACACTGTCGTTGCGACATCTGAGAGAAGCTATCAGTATGAGAGGGTCTTTGGAACAATCATGGGTCGGTGCTGCCCCCTCGTAGCCGACCCGTTCTAGTTTTCCTGTGACTGGGGCTCTTGGTTTGCAGGAGTCTTGGGGCGCTTACATGAACTACGTACATGCCCTAGCTCGCCACAATTCCAGCATCTGATCTTTCTAGGTTTCTTGTCCATCATATTCTTTATTAAACTGACAAACTGGTCAAATCTGTCTTCGTCATCTTCTTCTTGGATGGTCCTGATTTTGTTATATCCTGAAGCCTTCGTTGCTGCTTCATATTCAAGAGCAGCTGTCAATGCGTCAACTAATGTTTTGGGATGGGCTAAACGAAGCGTCCTCTGCATATCGGGGTCACGTAAGCCATCAATAAAGGCCTGGATGCCCAGACATTCCATCATGTTCTCTGCTGCTGATGGATAATCAAATCGAACGAGTCGGGCAATATCCACTTCATGTTCTTGAAGTGTTTCGTCACGTTTCTGCCTTCGGTTCTTGAGCTGGGACTGGTACAAATGTTCCAGATGTTCATGACCGTACCGCATGTCCAACCTCTTCTTCAGCAGCTCGAAATCATCCGTTTCTTCCAGAGGTATCGTCTGAAGTATATCTAAGGCATCTTCCCGAAGCGCGTTAGTTAAGTTCACTGCTTTCTCCTTATCGGACCAATTATTCACTCTAGCGGCTGCTTCAAACTGTTTTACGTAAATGGTCCACGACATCTTTCCATCGAACGTTGGGGCCTTGACTCGGGTAAAACTGCCAGTATCATCTGTCTTGGGTTGTGTTTGTGGCTTGCAGATCTCGATCTTCTTTTCTTCTGCTGAAGTGTCTTGTGTTCTTAACTCTGCAATCTTCGTCTCTAACTCCTTGATTTTCTCATCTATCTGATTTTCCATCGTTGTCATCTTATTCACCATGTCTGATTTCATTTTCTCGTTCATCGTTGTCATCCTCAATATTCGATTTTAGAGACGTGATTTTATTCTCGACTTCAGCAGCAATGTCATTTTTCAATGATAAAATATCTGCAGAAATATCATTCTTCATAGCAGAAATCTCGCTTTTCATTGTGGTAATCTTCTCGTCCATATTGGTAGAAATATCATTCTTCATAGTAGAAATTTTCTCGTCCATACTGGTAGAAACCTTGTCCATGTTAGCGGAAATATCGTTCTTCATATTAGCAGAAACCTTTTCTTCCATGGCAGAAATTGACGAGATTATGGTGGAAGCCTCGTCATTAAATAAAACTGTTTCTGGAACAAAGCCGTCATTTTTCAGTGCCACTTTAAGTCTTTCTACTAACTCACTTTTCTTACCGGACGTTTCCAACTCACGATCTTCCAATTCTGCTCTTAATTCCGTCACTTTGAGATCACATAGTCTCTTGGCCATTTTTACGTAGCAATTTATTTATATTACCCCACACCTGACACCAATGTAATGTTTTTCTAATTTATTTAAAACGTAAACGGGTGGGATAAATTTTAAACACTCGGTATTGCTAGTTACTAATTTATTTAAACACTAACTCACTAACACTAATTTATATGTACTTAACTAGTCACTTAAATTTAATTTATATGCACACTAACTTATTAATTTATAACACTTTTATATTCACTTAATTACTGTTTAACTCACTATGGCAAATTATAAACTGAACTCATCCGCTGATCGGTCCTGTATTTATATCAAAAACTTTCTTCACTAGAATATTCGGGATGGGACATGCCTTTCGCGATATTTCTTAAAATGCCTTTCGAGAACATGTTTAAAAAGGATGGTCACAATAGATCCCAATAGACCTTCTCAGAATTCGGCGCCCTCGACTTTTTCTTAACTCCGTTAACATAAGTTTACAGGGCCGTACTTAGTATCTGCTTCGGTGTGCGAGTTCGTAACACTATCTTATATGCGAGAAAAGTATTGCGTTTTTTTAAAAAAATTCTTGTGTGTATGTCGTCGTTCTCGTCGCCACTTTTCGTTACATGACTTGTTAGCACGATACAGTCTCCGAAGTGCAACAAGTCGCCAATTTTATGATTGAATATTATTCAGGACATCTCACGGCAGGGCTGGCGAAAGGCTAGTTTATAGCCCGTGCGAAAGGCAAATTTTCCGCCCCCTCCCCCGTCGATTTGAAGAAACACATATTTTAAAAATTTTGTAAGTTTTGCAATAACTGTTATGTGGAATTAATTTGCAAAGTTAGAATAAAAATACTCTAAGAAAAACTAATTTGTTACTATATTCACTTTCACAATCGTGAATCGTGTGTAAATTAAAATACAAAAGAACAGAAGAAAATTATTTATTAAATATTAAAAAAACTAATAATGACACTTAAAGTTATAAACATCTGAAACATTATATCATAAAAATAAACATAATAAAAATATTTTCTCAAAAAAGCATAAAAATCATATTATTCTACTAAATACAAACTAAATTTAATTAAAATTAACTTTTCTGGCTTTAGTTTGCGAAAAATCCTTAAGAATATTGTTAATATTAATATTCATCATTTGATCAAATTCTATGCTCAACATAGATTAACACTGCTATAACACACAGTAGGGAGCAACTAATGATTTCTTTTTGAATTTCAAAACAGTACCCTGATACGGGCTAGACAAAACAAAAAATATTTATTACCTGCAGGTGGTGTAGTGGCGACTGGCGGCGCCTTTCATTCCCCAATAAAATAACAGCGCTTGGGCTTGCTTATCTTCTGACCGACCAGCGCGGCGACGACGCCTTTCTTTGTCAATAAAATATAAAATAATACGGGCGGTACCTGTACCTGTACACGCTCGGTAAGGCACAATACATCATAAGCAAATAAACTGATTGATATATTATGCACTCAATTTATACTGGATAATAAATAATTTTACACATTTTCTTGTGCTCTAGTTTATTATTCATATTACTTTTCCGCCAACCTATCTAATATGCGAGAAAAGTATTGGTTTACCCACAAAAAAGTTGGAAATTTGAATTTTTTTTTGAGTTATTTTTACGTTATCCATCAACAACAACACGAAAAAACGGTTTTTAGAAAAAAAATCCTGTGTGTATGTCGTCGTCGTCGTCGTTGTCGTTGGCCACTTTTCCTTGCAAGTCTTGTTAGCACGATACAGCCTCCGGAGTGCAATAAGTCACCAATTTTATGATGGAATATTGTTAAGGACATTTCACAGATGAACCCTATTGATTTTCAGCTCACCAGAGCCAGTACAACGGGTGCTATGGTACTTGAAGTACGACATTTTGTCGTTTTTCGAGAAATTTCAGTTTGTTAGCACGATACAGCCTCCGGAGTTCAACAAGTCACCAATTTTATGATTGAATATTATTCAGGGCATCAAACTGATGAACCCTATTGATTTTCAGCTCACCAGAGCCAATACAACCGGTGCTACAGTACTTTAAGTACGATATTTTTGTCATTTTTGGAGAAGTTTCAGTTTGTTAGCACGATACAGCCTCCGGAGTATATACAAGTGATGAATTTTATGATTGGATATTATTCAGAGCGTCTTAAAGATGAATCCTATTGATATTGAGCTCACTAAAGCCATTACAACGGGTGCTGTGGTACTTGAAGTACCAAATTTTTGTCATTTTTGGAGAATTTTCAGTTTGTTAGCACGATACAGCCTCCAGAGAGTATACGATTGATCAACTTTATGAATAAGTATTGTTCAAGATGTCTCACAGATGTTCCCCCATTGATTTTCAGTTGAGTAGAGCGAGTACAGCGGGTCCTATAAAACTAGATATACTAAATTTTTGGTTATTTTTGTATACAAGTAACAATTTTATGATAGAATATTGTTCAGGGCCACAGATGCGGAAAAGTTAGTTTTAATCTTTAAAACCGTTTATTTTTTTATATTAGACACTTTTAGTTCTTGCCAGTTTTTTATTAACTATCTCTTGATTTGGCGCTCCTAGATGTTGGCGCCCCGTGCGGGCTCACGATTCGCACGGGCCTTCCGTCGGCCCTGTCTCACAGAATAACCCTATCAATTTTCAGCTCACCAGAGCCAGTACAGCGGCTGCTATAGTACTTTAAGTACGACATTTTTGAAATTTTTGGAAAAATTTCGGTTTGTTAGCACGATACAGCCTCCGGAGTATCTACAAGTGACCAATTTTATGATTGGATATCATAGCGTCTGAAAGATTAACCCTATTGATATTGAGCTCACTAAAACCAGTACAACGGGTGCTGTGGTACTTGGAGTACCAAATTTTTGTCATTTTTTGAGAATTTTCAGTTTGTTAGCACTATACAGCCTCCAGAGTGTATACAAGTGACCAATTTTATGATTGAATATTATTCAAGGTGTCTTAAAGATTAACCTTATTGATTTTTAACTTACCAGAGCTAGTACAACAGGTGCTATGGTACCTGAAGTGCCACATTTTTGGTCATTTAGGGAGAAATTTCGGGTTGTTAGCACTTTCCAGCCTCCAGAGTGTATACAAGTGACTAATTTTATAATTGACTTTTTCCAAGGTGCCTCACAGATGTACCCTATTGATTTTAAGATGACTAGAGCGAGTACAGCGGGTCCTGTAAATCCAGATTTACTTAATTTTTGGAGAAATTTCAGTTTGTTGGCACGATACATCCCTCGAAGTGTATCCAAGTGACAATTTTATGATAGAATATTGTTCAGGGCAACTCACAGATGCGGAAAAATTAGTTTTAATCCTTAAAACCGTTTATTTTATTTCGTACTAGGCTAGGCATATAAGGGTTTCCAGAAACAAGTTTTGCTATATTTTTGAATTTCTCGCCCTTTATGTTTTTAAGGTCGCTGAACACGAATTTGAAATTTGCTGGCAAAAATTTGCCCGTTATTTCAGGACACTTTAGGAAGACAACTACTGTCTGCGAGCCATATAGATATTAGTGACGTAGTCATCGTACGTGTTGCATATTGCAGAGAAGGGTTGATTCTCGTGCCAGACAACTTTGTTCAATAGGAACCCACAGCAAACGCGTATGCAAGGATGCGAGTAATTAACAGACCACCTCCCTGCCCTCCGCCAGGTAGACGATCGCCGTCATCCTGATTTACCTCAATATTTATAATACATACAATATTAAGTACATTATCAATTATACTTTTATTGAATGAATTGTCAAAGTCACAACAACTTTTCAAATTCATTTTCTGCAAGAAAATATAAATTATAAGTAGAAATAAACAGCAAATTTAAAGAATTTTATAATATAGAGTAGCCGTTCACTAAATTTTACATATTTTGAAGCCAGATGTCACCATAAAATGTAAAGTCTGTGGTAAATTTTTTAAGAAGCGATGCCTGAAAACACACCAAAACAAGACCCATGGTGGACGAAGTTTAAGTTCCGTTACACAAGAAAGTCTCGGCAATAAAGAAATAAAAGATACGGATTTTCATCTAATGTTAACAAAATTGATGAGCTAACGATCGGTCATCAGAAGAGTCTCAAAAGCTTCAAGGGCTCTTTGTGCCTCAACGCTCTCTAGTCTGATTGATGAATGCGTAAGACAAAATTCTATTCCTACCTGGTAAAATCTATTGCTATTTCCATACAATGTTTTAAGTCTTCCTTCTAACAATTCTTATAAAAAAGTACTCTCTCTATTATAATCAAGAGTAATTTAAAAACTTTTGATAATAAAGATCATCATTTAAATTTCTCTGATCAGCAAAATACAAACTTCTCAGTTCGGAAAAACATAAATTTATCAAATAATAGTAAAATCAAACATGCCATTAAAAAAGTTTCTGACGGTGACTTGACATCCGCAATTAAAATCTTAGCTTCAGATGACAGCTTTGCTGATGTCAGTGCAGCCTCTTTAACAGAATTAAAATCGAAATATCCTTTAGAGAAACTTAATAGTACGTTCCCTACTTTGAGTTCGGAACCTATTCTTATAACAGAAGAATTTGTCAGTAACGCAGTAAACTCTTTTAAAACAAGTTCTGCTGGTAGTTTAGACTCTTTAACAGCTTCACATCTACAAGATTTAATAAGTTACATTGCTGGCCCTTCAGGAAAAAATCTCTTATCATCTATGTGTTAATTATGTAATTTTATTTTTAATGATACGGTCAACATCAAATTCGTCCTATTTCATTCGGAGCGTTACTTTACGCTTTAACTAAAAAAGCAGGAGGTATCAAACCAATTGCCATTGGTACAGTTTACCGTCGTTTAGTAGCGAAAATAATTTGTTCAAACATCAGACACAAATTAGGATATTTACTTCGTCCATTACAATTCGGTTTCGGGTCGAAAGGTGGTTGTGAAGCAGTTGCACATGCAGTTAAACGTTTCGTCTCTAATCATCCAGACATTATTAATAAAGTTTTAAAAATCCTTTCAATGCAATTCATCGCGATCATTCATAGCAAATATTCTACCTGAAATTTTTCCTTTCATCAATAAATGTTATCAATTCCCTTCATATCTTTTATTCGGCGAATACATCATATATTCGGAAAGAGGCGTCCAACAAGGGGGCCCTCCTATTTTGCCTATCGATACACAAACTTATAAGCAACATTGACACAGAATTCAATGCTTGGTACCTTGATGATGGTTCTTTAGGTGGTAATACTAATTCCGTGTTAGAGTCTCTTGTCTATATTATAAACAATTCCAAGGATATTGGTCTTGAATTCAATTTCAACAAATACGGGTTATTATTCTTAGAATCGCCAACTAATCTAACCATTGATACATTCAATTCTGTAGCACCAGGCATAACAATTACCAACAGACAAAATTTATTTCTATTAGGTGCTCCTCTATTAAACGAATCCTTTCAATAAAAAACTAACATTTTTCAAAAAAAATTCATCTCGTTTATACTGGTTACCGACACATATTGCTTATTACCTTCTCAAGAATTCCCTATTAATTTCAAAATTAACATATATATTAAGATGTAGTCCGACCTGGTTACATAATGATATCTTAATCAATTTTGACAATACCATTCGTCATTCATTAGAGTCATTAATTAACATTAAATTAGAGGACCTTTCTTGGAAACAAGCTTCACTACCTGTTTCATATGGTGGATTCGGAATTCGCTCCATCGTTTCATTCGCTCTTCTTTCTATTCTGTCGCCATTAAATAGTTCAAAAAAATTCATTAATTACATTCTGCCTATAGTTTTCCATACACAAGACCTTTTATTATTGGAGGCAGAAAATATTTGGTCATTAAAGTCTAACAAAGTTGTACCCGATGAATATAAATCCTTTCAAAAATCCTGGGATATACCTTTATTGAACATTGAAAAAGAAAATCTACGTCAGAAAACTAAAAATTTACCAGACAAGGCTCGTTTGAATGCAGTATTTTCAAAGGAATCAGGAGCATCGTTGAACGCTTTACCGTCGGCCCCATTAGGAATGCTTTTAGATGACAAAAGTTTCCGCATTTCCATTGGTCTCCGTTTAGGTTGTCAAATTTGTGTCAAACATCGCTGTCGTTGCGGAGCTGATGTTGATGAATATGGTAGACACGGCCTAAGCTGTAAATCAGGTGCCGGCCGTTTTTCACGTCATTCTGCAGTAAATGACCTAATCAAACGAAGCCTGTCATCTGCAAAGATTCCCTGTTCGTTGGAACCGTTAGGTACATGCCGCGACGACGGTACACGTCCAGATGGTATGACCCTAATTTCTTGGCAACGCGACAGACCCGTTATATGGGATTTCAATTGCACTGATACTTGGGCTCCGTTCCATGTCTACTTCCGCATCTACTTCCGCAGGCGCTGCAGCATGGCGAAACTTTTAAAATCAATAAATACAAAAATTTGAAGAACATTTACATTTTTATTCCTGTAGCAATTAAAACCTCAGGTGTTTTCGGTCATGAAGCTTTAAAATTCATTAAATAAATCGGTAAAAAAATATCAGTAGAAACCAATTATTCAAGAGCAACTTTGTTCTTTATACAACAAATAAATATTGCCATTCAAAGAGGAAACGCTTCATCTTTTCTCGGTACGTTCCCCCGTTCTTAGCCTCTAGAAGAACTTTTCATGAAACCAAATCAAAGGAAACCTAATCCTTCTACCACTTTCAAACTTTCTCACATTATCGACCCTAAAACATGTGATCTTTCCTTTTTCCGAAATTCTTCATTCTCTTCTTCAGAAGGCGTGCCTTCTGATAATGCATGCGTTGACAATTTTAAAAAAAATGCCTTCAACAAAATTTTGGGTCTTGGTGGACTAAAAAATATAGATAACCACCTGCCAGATGATGTCCCAATCATAGGAATACTGAAGAAGATGACAATACTAGAGAATGATGCGATTCCTGTGCGCAATAATTTATCTTTGACCAAAATAAAATATAAAACTGGTTTTTACCTCCAATGGAGTTGAAGAAATCAAAGAAAAAGTTAAACGACCGAATGGAAGGTATTTATACTAACAGTGTGGCATACTCTAACAATACTAATACAGACAATTTGTCTGATGAATATGATAACGGCAATCGCGCATCGGTCGTCGATTTGAGTAAAAACTTTGATGACAAACTCTCCAGAACAGTAAAAAATGGTACTTACCTCGCCAACAAGACACCTGAGGCTAGATCCAAAATATCTGAGTTGACCAATGGCGTGAAACCATTAAGCACCAAAGCCAAATCAACCAGTGTTTAAAAATGTAGTAACAATGTTTCGGTGACCAAAAAAATGACATTGCCTCCAACAAGTGTCAAAATAACCCCGATGTTTTGCACACAAATTCAAAATTGGAAGAGAAGGAAGACGTAGAACAAAAAAATGGGTCAGAAGTCGATAGGGACGTAGTAACTGAAGAATCAATAAATAAAAACAATTCTAGAGTTAACAACTTCTCTTCATACATTTCATTTTCGATTAAAGTTTTTGAGAAAGGGGATGAAACTCAACAAGAATAAACGGACACGTCTAAAAATGATATAGATAACAAGGAATATATTAACAAAGTGATCCAGACCAATGATCTATCGACATCACCTAAAGTATCCAATACCGCAAAATCTCCATCCAATCCAATAGCAAATAACATCAATTAATATGAGTAGATTTCACGAAGTAAGGGTCGAGACAGTTAATTTCAACATCAATTAAAATTCCGTATCATACCGATCAAGTGAGAGAGACAATGATAGAATCCGAGATTATTCGGACAATGATAGTGGTTGAGGAAGAGCTCTTAACATTTATTCCACAATCAGGTACTTGGAGGGTCTTCCCCAAAAATTTTTGGGTCTCAATGGCCTCCAAAATATTGGTAACACATGTTCCATGAATACATAAGAGATATTAACATAAACATATCTAGCATGAAAGGAGCACTAATTAGAGCATTTGCTGAAGTTATTAAAGAGACGGTTCAGACAGAGTGGTTAATACAGTATTATTGAGAAGTCAGATTCAGCGATTTACTTCAAGGTTCATAGGATACGCTCAAAATGATGCACAGGAGTTTCTTCGTTACCTATTAGTAGGACTTCACGGAGATGTCAACAGGGCATATGAAAAACCAAAGCCCATATTAACAGAAATTGATGACAAATTTAGTGACTGTGAGAAAGCACAAGAATTTTGGTTAAGATATCCGAGAATAGACAACTCCAAGAATGTGGATAACTTTGTCGGTCAATTAAAATCAGCACTAAAGTGCACACACTGTGGTCACTGTTCAGTTACCTTCGATCCCTTTTGGGATTTATCCCTTTCCATACCCCAATGAACAGGTCAATTACGACTTCACAATGTTTAGATTCGTTTAAAAGAGAAGAAACACACAACGGTGATGAGAAACCAACATGTTTGAAATGTAAGGAACGAAGACGATGCACTAAATCATTCTCAATTCATAAATTCCCGAAAATATTGGTAATTCACTTGAAGCGGTTTTCGCCAATAGAAAGATTTAGTGGAAAACTTAATGTTGCAATAGATTTTCCAATAGAAGGGCTCTGTAGGTAAAACCTCTACGCTATATCAAATCACAGTGGAACCACTTACAATGGTCACTACATAGCATATTGCCGACATCCCTACACGGGGCAGTGGCACGAATATAACGATTCAAGGGTGCTATTAGTATCGAGGAAATCTTTAGTCAGTGGAGAAGCATATGTTCTCTTCTATGAACAAGATGGCACAAAGTCCGACCTTTAAATTTAATAATTTTTTTTTTAAATTTTTTAAATTGTATATTTTCATTTTGAACCATTGTCTTATTTGGTTTTTCTGCAAAATTTATTTATATATACATTGTTGATCAATTGTTAAATAATTTTAATATTAATTAAATGTATTTTTAAACATAAAAAAATTATGTATTTTGCAACAAGTACTATTAAAAAAATGTTGGGAAAACGAACATTATATTCGATTTGTACTTTTCAGAATCAACACATAAATGAATGGAGAAGAATTGCTGCAATATTCTTAGAAATAATTAGGCAATCTACTAGTTACTTAGAAGTAACTTTAAACGATGAAGAAGGACAGGTAAATATAGATTTTTTTTACGAATTCCTACCTATCATCGTTATTCGTTATAATTGTCAATAAAAAGAAGTTGTGTGGTGAGAGGTGAAATTTGTTCAAATTCTATCAAAATTTGAAAGATGTGCCTTTTTCAGGGGATAGAAAAATATATATTTTCAAATAGGAGATACTCTGTATATTATTTCATATTTGGACATGTTTCTAAACAAGTCTATTTATGCGATGTAAATGAAAAATAATTAAGTAACGAGTTGGGAAGCGCCATAGTATGGCGTATACGACGCCTTCTAAACAGTAATCTCAGTTTAATGAACATTTAAATTATTGAATTTGTCTAATAATGATACAATAACAAAACAATGAAACATAAACACTCTCTCTCCAACAAAAATGTTGGCTAAAAATGCCAGTGAAAATTTTTTACCCGTTGTTTAAGACCATCAGATACCTTGATTTTGACAGGTTGCCACGACGACAACTTAAATTTCTCGAAAAAAATTTCAGTCACGTGACCTAGCTGCAAAGTTAATAAGTGATAACTTCACTGGCTTGACAGCTGTCACGTGTAGATGCCGGAATAACAGAAGTGTAGATTATTTTTGACAAATATTTATTTTCAATTTAAAAATAAGTACATGTTATTTATTATTGGCAACATTAATTATTAATTGCAAGTGTTTTTGAAATTCATTTTCTACTTTTTTTTTCGTCAATGGCGAATAAAGTGAAGAGCTGTGAGTTTTCTTCACTAAATGTCAATTTTTTATGAAATAGAAGTAATACTTCGATGTGATTTTGTTCTTCTCAACAATGGATTTATGGTTGAAAAATATGGTATAATTTCACGAAGAATATTGCTCATGTCTTTGAATAGACTATCTTGTTCCGCATTTAAACCAGACTTGTTCACCAAATACGTTAAATATTTTATGTATTTATTATGGAGGGTAGAGGAAAGGAGAACCGTCTCTGTGTATGAAAAAATGTTCGTTAAAATGTAGTATATAAAAGTGGCGCCATAGTAGCCGCCGGGTAAATATTAAAAAGAGCGCTAAAAGGTATTAGGAAAGGATAGAAAAATAAACAAATAATGGTTAGATAGACTACGTCACACGATTTGCCTACGCTAGCACCACTTTGGAGAATTTTTGAACAATTATTTATAACCATGTACATATTAGTCTAGTTTCAAAAATTCACACCAGAGGAAGTATCCGTTATTTTGAATTCCCAATACAACTCTATTTTATTTTGAATTCCCATTACAACTCTATTAATTTTGTTTGTCGCTGTCTCTTTTCAATATTAGTGCTATTCAACACTTCGATCTTGATTGCGATTTTGTTTATAATCGAAATCGAAAACGGATTGCTGTTTGTTGAACGACCAACAAAAATTGTCATGTGTCATGTCATTTTACAAATCAATAGTGACATAACCTCATCATTATTTTAGTTCATTTCACGGGTATTTCACACTTTTCACAAGTTCATTTCGTTTAATCACGTTTAATTTTATAGAAGCTGTTCTGTTAACTAAAAATGTAATATACAATTGCAAAATATCACTCACATCACATAACCCATAGACAAACGGTAATTAATTTAAATTTTTCGACCAATCACATGCTTCCGATTTACGATTGTTTTCATTAGCATCATAATTTTAGAACCGATTATAATCAGAGTGATCGATTGACATCGAAAATGTATTGTGGAACATGTTGTTTTTTAAATGACAGGAAATGATTGGAATCGATTGTCGTGTTGAATAGCACTAGAATGTCATAATAACTGTCTTTAAATGCATTTGAAATGAGGTCATTGATAAGAAGTAGGTGTGACAACCAAAACTAACCTAAAAGAAAGAACAACCTGATGTTGACATCTCACCTTTTATGACATAACATAGATATATAGACCGAAAAAGCTATGGCCTCATGAACATAGCCGCTGACAGTTACTGAGGGAAAACAAATATTTATTTACGTTCATTTTACGTTTGTAATATGCTTAAACATGGCTATTGTCAATTTGTTCTGACGTCACACTTTTTCTGTCTATATAAATGGACTGAGCGATATTTTCACAAAAGTGACCACTCTGTAGAGAGAGACACAAAGCGACTGCGCTGCCAGTACCTGTCAATACGACGGTTTGTCTCTCTCGTACTTTTCGGTCTGTTTTCACTGCACAACTGAAAACGGATCGCTCAGTCCGCTACGTTTTATGATTTAAAATTAACAATTCAATAAATAAATAAAGGTCAGGGATCAAATGTTTCCATCATTGAAGAGGTTTCATACTATGCTGATTCCAAATCCCTGTATACCTCTAGCACTTACCTTTCATACGCAGATGCTTAAAATGGACGGACGCCTTCGATTTTTTCGTCGACAATGTCGACTCGTGTTTAGAAGTTTGAAAGTATAATAATGATAGGGAAAGTTTGTTTTAAAATAATCCTGAATTTGAAATGAAATATGCGTCTTCAGTTTTTCTTATGTTACCTATAGGTTAGATTTGGTGCACACTTCCTATGAAGTTTTCGCGAAAGAAGCAAAATGGTTTCAGATGACCTTGATAGCGATCACTAGTAATTTGTCAACACAATAAAAAAAATTTGAATTGTACTAAATTTATATTTTATTTACAGTTATGCGATGATTAACAATTCAAAGGAGAATAGGAAAGCAGTATAATAAATACAACATTATTTTTTGTTAAAATTTAATACTTAGATAAGATGTAAAATATAACTTGAAAAATATCATAGCCTTTCATTGAATACGAACTGTTTTAGAAAACAATTTAGATACAATAGATATATGAGCAATAAGTATTGCTTTGTGGAATTTTATTATACACAAGACTGCAAAATTTATTTATTTCATTGTCCTAACCGTTCATGCACAAAAATTACCATAATGCAATTTGAGAAATTGGTCGATAATAAAAAATATGAGAAAAGCATAAAAAGAGCTCTGAGTTATTGATAGTCGGGTTAGTATATATAAATGGTCTCCAGGACAAACAAAAATAAGACATTATCAATAAAGTGTAAGGCATTCTGCACACGGAGCTTATCGTCATAGACGCGTACATGAATCTGTTTGCAGCAACGATGTATATGAAGGTAGCAGTCGAGTTCATTCTAGTCAAGAATCGAGCAATTCGGAGAATGATATTCCTGGACTACCACCAAGAAAGAAAAAAAAGTGTACTCAACGTTTTAGAAATGTACGGAACGAAAAATTTCCCGGCCTAAAATGTGTTGATCAAGTTGCTATATGCAGGATATGCAATAAAAAAGTATCCTGTAATTATAACCACATATCAAGACACGTTAATAGTAAAACTCATCAATTGAGTTAAAATTCTTGCAGGACAACACCACGAATCAGCCAATTTGCAGGTACCAAAAGAGCACATACTGATAATTTGGTGAAATTTGCTGAACTTGAACTCGTAGCATTTTTACACGAACACAATTTATTGTTTATGTTGATGGATCATTTGCCCAAGTTGCATGCCCTGATTCCACTATTGCAACGCAGTTAAAAATTGTTCGAACAAAAGCAACAAACTTGACCAATAATCAGTTTGTCGAAGAAGCCCTGACAGAGTTGAGGAATAAGTTGGATATTAATAACCTTAATAGTTTAATAGTTGACGAAACCACTGATATCTCTACAAAAAAGTCTCTAGCGGTGATCATTAGATTTCATGATAATGTATCTATGAAAGATAGGTTTCTAGGATTGACAAGTGTTGAGGATGGAACTGCTAAGGGTTTGTTTGATGCTGTGATGGAACTGTTGACTGATAAAAATATTCCAATTGAAAAAATGACTGGTTTTGGTGCTGATAATGCATCTATTATGATGGGAAATAAAACAGGCGTACAATCTAAATTTAAAGATATACATCCTACAATTCTAGTTATGGCACAGATTTCTCTAATCTGTGGTTATGGGTTGCATTTGCCATTCAATACACCTGTGTGCATCAGCAGCTGCTCTGAAACTACCCAAATCTGTGGAAGAATTTTTTAGGAATGTGATTAATCATTTTTCGAATAGTTCAAAAAGAATTTAAAGCTTCAAAGAGCACCAAGAATTTGTTAATATAAATCCCCTAAAACTTCTGAAAACAAGCCAAACGAGGTGGTTGTCATTACAGGTAAAATTATTTACAACTTTGAAATAATGGTTAATAATAACTATAATGAATAATGTGAGTAATATTTGATTTTTTGACAGGCAGCTGCTGAAATAGTTCTTTAGTCATGGGTGCACTTGTGCTTTCTTTTACAAGTGTTGTTTATACTGAAGATTTGAGAGTAACTTCACAGATATTGGAAAATTTGAAAAACCCAGTTTATAAAATTTACTTCTCTTCTCTATCGTACGCCCTTGGGTTTGTGAATACAATAAACACGGAATTCCAGAGTGAAACTTGTAAAGTTGATGTGCTGATTTTGAGACTGACAGAACTGTACAAATCTTTTTTGCGTAATTTCTTAGGTAAGAAATACTTAGACCAAACATCTATTCATCAGATTGAGCTAGAAAATCCTCATAATTTTGTCAAAGTAAACAAGATGTATTTTGGCGCCAAGGTGGAGCAAATTATTGAAAAGGAGATTATAGATAAAAACGAACTATCTAAGTTCAGGAACAATCCTCTTGCATTTTACATAGAATTATGCAAACAAAACAAAAATAAAACGAGTTGATTTCAATGATCCACTATTGTTATTTATTATAAAATTTTCACCCACAGAAGTTCTTTCTGGTAAGCACTTTTCCATAACAAAAATTTTTAGATTTTTTTCCGCAATTGATCCCATATGTGGATGTTGAAAGTTTGAATTTGGAGTATAGTTTGGTAAGTGCCATTATTGATCTTCAGAGTAGTGTGAAGAAGAACTTCCAAGAATTTTGGAATCAAGCAATGGAAATGAAAAATGGCTTGGATGAAACTATGTTCCCTAATTTGTCGCGGGTTATTAAAGCAATAATGACCATTCCTCTCTCTTCAGCATCTGTAGAAAGAATATTTTAACAACTTACACTGATTAAATCAAAGCAAAGGAATCGTTGGGAGGTTGATACCTGTGAGTCAATAATGCACACAAAATCACTTTTGGGATTTAAGGGTGACTTATGTTATAAGTTTGAGCCATCTACGAGGCTAATAAAATCTATATCTACTTTCAAACGATAGTTTATAGTTATGATGAGTGGTTATCCCTAACAAATTGTGCCATGTAAACATTTTATTTATACAGTTGAAACAATGACACGTATTTCATTTGAAATGGATTTGTTCAAACTTTGATTAACCCAGAGCTTTTATTTTTTATATTCTGTTTTGTTTTGTTGAAGAGTTTTATTTATTTTGAAAGAGTTCTATTTATTTTTTGATCTCGGATTATTTGATAGGTAGCGGGGTTATAAGTACCAGCCACTAGGGCTTTTGCATTTTATTAGTGTTGATATTATATGTATATATTTTTATTTTGTGAATAAAAACGTGGTTTCATACCACAAAGAGCTTCTTTTTTATTTATTTTATTAGGAAGTTTTATTTTTTCTTTCGTAAGTTGTTGATATATAATACTGGTTTTTCCTGTTCATTTGTTCGTAGTCTTCATTATTTTAATAATAATTTTTGTGATATTTGAATGAAAAGAATGGTAATTATAAGGTTAGATAAAACAATATTTTACTTTTACATTGCTTAAAGTTTTTATATGAATTCGTTCTTTTTTGGTCTGTTATGTTTTGTGAACTGAAATTGTGATGTGTTTGTATACATATATTTATCAATTTTGTTCTATTTATTACATTATAGAGTTCCATTTATTTTTCTTTCTAAGTTTTGTTGAGATTATAGAATATTGAAGATATGCTTTATTTGGTTTTGATTTTACCTCTATCAATATTTTGAAATTTTGTAGAAAAATATATGAAATATATAACTACTTGACTTCAAAAACCTTTCTGTTTTTTGTTTTACCGCCAAATTTAAGCCAGCTGTCTGTCAGTTACCAGTCAAGTGTCAAATCTACGAAAAAAATATACTTTTCTTCTCTTTTTGGCTGCTATAATTCTGCTCCCCTCGAGTCAATTCTACTCCAATATGTTTGATACTATATTTAACCAAATTTTTCAATGAAAGGTCTCCAATAACAGTATTTGCTCTTCTATGGGACAATATGTGAAATATCCAATCATTTCCAACTAAATTTTTCGCGAAAGTATAACTTATCAAGTAAATATCCAAAATAATATTCCTGACACTTCTTGTTCGACGACGCCAAGGATTATCAATTGCACAAACTGCACAATTAATATCGACGTACATTATACAGTTAAATGTATTGCAAGTAGAAGCAATTACAATGCAGAGAAACTTTTGCAGGTATATGTGGTTCTATTAAGAAACACGTGACTGTTTAATGAAGGTAGGAGGTTGCGAATCGCACCCCCTCTTCGCTCACGCATATGTGCAAAAGTTTCGCTCTATTGTAATTGCTTCTACTTACATTAAATTATATCTTCATAGTTTTTATTTATGCTCTTTTGTTTATATTATACAGTTTAATAATTTTTTGTATTAATTTAATAAAAAAAAGTTTTTCGTTGAAATTTTGTGCTATATGTTCATTTGTCAAAATTGACATTTCTTTGGCTTACAAACAAAAGTGTCTACGAGAATTTACATGGTTTCAATAGATTTAATTTAAGTACACAGTTTCTCCATAATCTCGCTTAATAACATCGCTTATTTTCTCTCCTATAGTTGCACAAGGAATTGTAGAATGTCCTGCGATATTGTTAGGATATACACTGCCGTCGGCAACTCTCAAATTTTTAAGTCCAAAAACTTTCAAATTTGAATCAACAACGGCTCCTTTCCTAGGATCAGTACCCATAGCACAAGTACCTACCATATGTAATCCAGGTATAGCATTTTGTTTTAATGCACAGTGCCAGTACTCTCTCCCTTTACCTTGAATTGTTGAGCAAGCTGGGACGGGAACATTTAAAGATCTCAATTCATATTTTTTGTATGGTTCGGACTTAACTAGCTTGAAAATAAACTCTACACTCTGATATAATCCTTCTAAATCTTCATTATGTTCATCAGAGAAGCCGTTAGGATTTATTAGGGGATAATCATAAGGATCATTACTCCTAAGTCTCACCGTACCAACAGATTTAGTGGGAAAATACTCAACTCCTAATACTAATAACGTGTTATTTGAATATTTTGGTTTGTCTTGAAGTAAAGCTTCCAAATCTAAACCAACCAATGTGAAAAATTCCAGATCTGGTATACCTGTCTGAGTTTTATTTAATTGGTAAAAGCCTACAAGTTGTGGTAATGACGGAGGAAAAGATAAAGCACCGGTACCATTAAAATATTCTTTCAGTTGTTGGCGAAGGGATGGCTGATAATGTTTAAAATTAGACATAAAAGGTAGAACTGCAATTAAAGTATCTTGATAGTTATTTCCAACAGCCAAATTTTCAATTACAGGTATATTCAACTCATTCAAATGTTCCTGTAGACCTATCCCTGAAAGCATGAGAATTTGAGGACTAGCAATGCTGCCAGCGGACAATATAACTTCTTTTGTAGCTTTCGCTCTATACATTTGGCCATCTTTGACAAACAAAACACTCTCGGCAACTTTGGTAACATTATTGATTTCGATTTTAATAACATAACTGTTTTGAGTAACTTTTAAGCTGGATCGTCCAAGAAAGGGTGTTACAAAAACAGATCCAAAATCTTGTCGCTTGCCGTTTTTAATGAACCGTTGAATGTAAGAAGGTCCTATCATGTTTGGCCCATTATAATCAATTATATCATATCCCATCTGTTTGTTTGCCTCAAAGAAGGGTTGGTTGAAAATGCTGTCAGGTAGACCGTGCTCATTGTGTAATAAACCTACTTGACCGTGATAGGATAAGTCTATTGGTGCTTTCGTATTCCTCCAACTGAAATGCTCGGTTTTTTTGTAGTAGGGTAAGAGATTTTCAAAGTTCCACGAGGAGTCATTGATGTTTCTTGCCAGTTGATTGTATTGTTCGGAAGGACCACGACTGTATATAATTTCATTAACTAGAGAACCGCCTCCGACTCCTTTTCCACGACTTATTTCACATGTTTGCTTCACATTACCTGAAACAAAGTAAAAACTGATCATTTTTTATCGAATTTTACATGCTTGTTTACACAATCACCATATAATGAGGTCATAATTCTGCTTGGCGCTTTTCAAAGTGGTCTATAAAACGTTAGTGTTTTATAAATGAATTAATTTACTGAAATGTATACAAATAATCTACAATTGCTTTCTGAACATCTTCAAGTTCTTCAAGAACTCAATGTCACAACTATCTTCCATTTTTTCCATAAATAACCCAAAATACATAGTAACCCATTCAAACCTCTCGAAATTTTTTTAGTTAATGCGAAATTTCAATTATTTTTGAGGTAATAGGAGCTGTCAAATTCTTTTTTGATGATATCAGAGGAAATTTCGGCGATTCTGATTCTAAATGAGTGTGATTGTGGATAAAACGTTGTTTTAGACACGTTTCTATTCACTTAACAAAATGAAACGCTCGAGCAAGCTCTCGCGTTGAAACATTCTTGCGTGAATACGATGCTATCTAGAACACTTATACAATAAATAACTATTTGTATTAGTACTTGTTGCGGTGATAACATTGTTTCCACACATACTTTTTGCGAACAGTTCTTTTTATGCTAATCAAAGTTCCAAAATGCAAAAAAAATTCGGGATTAAGGAGCAACTCTTCATGAACTTGTCCGGCTCTGACCGATAAACAGCTAACAGTTGTAAATTTAAGCTCCGATAAACCTGACAATGTTAGTGGTAAATCCAAACATAGGTGATAAAAGTGTATAATACAGTTTAGTTATCATCATAGTGAAAACACAGTGAGTACTCTCTGATTTTTTTTATCTGTAAACACCTACAAATATCAATCTGAAGTATTTGAACATTACAAACATTCTATCGACCACATAAAGTACTACCAGTTTTTGTCCTCAAAACTATTGAGTGACAGGACCGCACAGGATACTAGCAGGACACTACCATACCAAACACGAAATTACAAGACTATCCGAACGAAATTGGACCTCTAGTTGAACCAAAGAATATTGCACATATTTCCAGGATTTCTAATAATAGGCTATGTATATTCCTATCAAGCAAAGAAGTAGTAGATAACTTTATTAACAACTACGGCCACATAAATGTAGCAATTCAAGTAAGACGACGTATTACACCCTCGGAAAGACTAGTTTTATCTAATGTAAGTCCTGTTATACCTAATGATTTATTTACGGCTAAACTAGAAACACTCTGAATAAAACTACTTTCGCCCATGAACCCTCTCAGAATAAGCTCAGATAACATCTATTACAGCCAAATTTTAAGTTTTAGACGGCAAATATATTTTGGGCCTCTAGATAATATAATTATCCCAGAATATTTCGATCTAGAATACGATACTCTCAATTTCCGTATTTTTTCATCTCGAGACAATCAAAACTGTTTCAAATGTAAAAATCCAGGCCATCTATCTTCACAGTGCCTATATATTTCAATACCTACATCAGCACCTTCCACTTCATCGAGATAACCAATTCCTAGAGAGACTACTCCTACAACTCATACCAAACTGGACACTCCATCCCAAACACAACAATCAACATACTTCACTCAAACCAAAATATAAATGCACCTACATCAGAAGAGCCTGTTGCTAATTTAACAAACACTGTGCCCTGCACTTCATCTCCTATCACAAACATAAATCAAGAAAAAACTATCAATGAACAATCACCACAAAATTCAAATGAAGAAATTGATACAATGGAAACCAATCAATTACCAGATCAAACTGTAACTAATAAAAGAAGTTTTTGAGAAGTTACCGTATCCACTCCAGAACACTCTCAGCAATCCACTCCAACTGAACAGCTCACTTTTACTTTCCCAGAAAATTCAAAAAAGCCAAGTAAAAAGGCAAAATCTCAACAAAATAACTATCCAAACTAGAAGAAATGAAACAAGTTAGAGATTTTATAGATAAACACAGCACTCCATTCGTATTAAATACGGACCATTTCTCTTCATTACTGGAAGACTCACTCGGAGCTCAAGATGTTATCAATATAGTCAAAGATTACACCAACAATATAAATAGCTTAATCGAATAGCTGCTACAAGTTTACCCACAAATAGAAGAGAGATGCCTAAAAAAAATTTACAAAACCACGGAAAAAACTGAAGAGACAGACAGATACCGACCCTAGCAGTGATGCATCTGCCGACAGCTGTTTCTAAATAAATATTCGCTTTCCAGACTATTCTACAATGGAATTTGAATGGATATTATATCCAGTCAAATATGTTACAACTATTAATTGCAGATTATTCGCCAGATGTAATATGTTTGCAAGAAACACATTTTCATGTAAACAACACACAACACCAAGATTCTTCAAAAATAGAATTTCTGAAGTAGCTAGTGGTAGAGTTGCCATCTACACTAAATCACTATTAGCAGCAACCTCTATACAAATAAACACCTCATTTGAAGCTGTAGCCGTACAACTATTAACTCCTAACAAGATAACGATATGTAATATTTACATACCCTACAGTCAAGCCATAGACCAACACGAGTTGGAACTTCTAACAAACCAACTATCTTATCCATTTATTATCCTCGGCGACTTTAATGGTCACCATTTTTCTTGGGATCAGAGAGCATCGACACACGAGGTAGGAATATTAAAGACTGGATAGACACAATGAATATTTCACTATTGAATGATGGAAGCATGACTAGATTCAATGCAGCTACCAAAAATTTCTCTGCTATAAATTTATCACTGTGCACTTCGAACATCACAACTGACTTCAATTGGGGAGTGGTCGATGATCTATTAAACTGACTTTTTTCTAATTATTATAGAAAACTTAGCGAACAAATAAAATAATGATAACAACACAAATCCTTTGAAAAGATGGAAACTCAACAAAGCAAATTGGTAAAATATTCGCTGATCACATTGGGAGAAACAATACTAACCTAAAAATAACCGACAACGTCAATGAAACCCTCAATAATTTCAATTCTATAATACTATCTGATGCCTTTGATGAAATTGGGAAAACTGGTTGTCTCAAAAAACACAACCCTTTACCTTGGTGGAATAATGCTTGTGATGCTGCAATAAAAGCCAGTAAACATTCATGGAACAAGTTCAAAAGACACAAAACAAATGAGAACCTATTAGAATACAAAAAACAAAGAGCACATGCGAGGCGCACAACACGAAATAGCCAAAAAGAAGCATGGCACAACTACCTGAAAAGTATAAGTAGTTCCACGCCATTATCGTCAGTATGGAAAAAGGTAAAAAAAATATCGGGAAAAAATATAATGAATGAAATCCCTGCTTTGAAAACAAAAAAAACAACACATTAATCTCGAACTCTAGCGAAATTGCTGAAATTTTTGCAGAACAATATAGACAATCTTCAAGTAATGAAAACTATGATGCTGATTTCTTAAACCTCAAAAATATAGCTGAATCTTCCCCTATAACAATTGAGTAAAACGTAGATCAAATTAATAATCCAATTTCAGTAGAAGAGTTTTCTGAAGCATTACAATCTATGAAAGACACCTCACCGGGACCGGACGATATCCCGACTGTATTTTTAAAGAATATTCCGTACTCTGCAAAACAGCATTTACTAGAAATATTTAACTTGATCTGCAATAAACATAAGTTTCCAGATGTCTGGAGACGAGCTATAATAATACCCATCCTCAAACCACGAAAATCTGAGTCTTATAGACCAATATCACTTACATGCAGTACATGTAAAAGCTTCTTGAAAAAATTATAAACCGAAGGCTATTATGGTACCTAGAATCAAACAACCAATTATTTGCAGAACAATCAGCCTTTGTGTCAAATAGATCTATATTAGATAACATTATAGATTTAGAAAGTCAAATAAATGAAGCTTTTGTTAATAAACAGAAATGTGTGGTAGCGTCTTTTGACCTCAGTAAGGCTTTTGATACTGCATGGTATCATCAAATTTTATTAAAACTGCAAAACTGGAACTATCAGAGAAATATATTAGGTTTTATTCAAAACTTTCTGAGAAATCGACTTTTACAAGTAAGAAGCAAAGCAATCAATAATGAGTCCCACACTATTTCTAATTGCAATTAACGACATACTCAAAACAATTCAAAAATCGGTCCATGCTATGCTATTTGCGATGACTTTATTATATTTATGAAAGGAAAAAATTTAGACAGCGTAACCACCGTACCATAAAATCAAATAACGGAGTTAGAGAAATGGACTAAAAAAGCAAATGGCTTTGAATTTTCATCTGAAAAACCAGAATGCATAAGTATTCTCGAAAAAGCATACACAATTACAACCAAAACTCACTTTACACGACGAAATTCTTCAATGTAAAGAACAAATACATTTCTTGGGATTAATTTTCGATCAAAAATTAAATTGAAAAGCTCACATTAAACAACTTGTTCTATCATGTTAGTCAGGTTTAAATCTCCTAAAGTATCTAGCAAAGAAACACTGGGGAATGGATGGAAAAACACTGATGATGGTATATCGAGCATTAGTTAGGTCAAAAATAGACTATGGTTGCATTGCATACGCTTCAGCAAAACAGTCAATATTGAGGCCCCTTGATGTTATACATAATCAAGCACTAAGAACAATACTAGGAGCATTTCGCAGTACTCCCGTAAATAGTTTAAAATGCGAAGCAGGAGAAGCAAGTCTAAGTGATAGAAGGCAGATGCTGAACCTATCATACGCAGCAAAAATATCCAGCAACACCCAATACCCAACGTATAAGAATGCCATATCAGACAGATATCCTTCCTGCTTCCAAAGTAAATACTGGAACCCTCCTTTCTATGAAAGAATTCGTAGATATTTGAAAAGCCACAACTATGTCTCGTTTCCTTTTACCTTTTCAAATAGAGTCTCTCAAACTGACATTCATCTTTGGACACGTGTCTCTCCTAAAAACAATACTAACTTAACCGATCTCAATAAACATGATTATAATATTCATAATATACATCAAAAATTTAAAGAAATCACAAGCAAATATCATGGTTATATACAGATATATACAGATGCATCAAAAAAAGGGGAAAATGTTGGAGCAGTCATTGTAACAAATACTAACTCTGAAATATTCAAACTACCAGGCACATACACTATCCTTTCTGGAGAACTATATGCAATATACAAAGCAGTAGAACATGCCAAACATCAGCAAGATAAAAACTTTATCATTTTGACAGACTCATTGAACTCACTAAAATTATTAGGAAGAATCTACGAAAGACATCCAATAGTTAATTTAATAAGGAAAGAGTTAGAACAATTGTACAACCATAACCAAGATATAAGATATCAGACTCATTTGGATTCCATCGCATGTGGGAATCAAAGGTAATGAGGAAGCAGACGAGAAAGCACAATCGGCAACTTATCAAAATAGTCTAGCTTGTAATCTATCGACATCAAATGATTTGAAATCATACTTCAAGGACAAAATCATAAAACGCTGGAACACTTTTTGGCAAGAATCCGAATCTAAATTAAAACACTTAAAATCTAACTTCGGACCTTGGCATATTCCAACAGAAAACCAGGTAATCATCACCCGACTACGTCTAGAACACACCAGATATACGCATGAATATTTAATAACAAGGGAGGATCCTCCGTTTTGCAATTTCTGTGATGAAGATATCAGCGTACATCACCTACTAATCGATTGCCCGATGTATGATCTACTACGAAAGACCTACAAGATCCCAAGAAATATTAAGGAAATGCCTCAGACCCATCAAGTGTAATAGCTTTTCTGAAAAGTGCAAATATGTTACATAATATATAACCATTCTACCGTCACACACTATACCTAAACTAAAGGTTAATACTGCACTGAGACACCTGTTTTCTGTTGTTTATTCTATTAATTATGAATTATGTACCATATACCACTAAAGTATTTTTATTTGTTTCAATATCTACCATGTAACTGTTAATTTATTTTGTATTAAGAAATGTGTACTATGTAGACCGCTAATGATCTTGTAGGTCAATGCGGAAAAATAAAAAAAAACTTTCAATTCGTTGGAGCCAGTATGAAAATATATTTAGAACGATTGAAGCACAAACTTAGTATGTTAACACATCGATCTCTAACTTTGGTGATTCGTACAACTCATGAATTATTAGTGCCATCTTAAAAGTAATTGTTGGACGTCTTTGACGTTGCTCTTGCTAACTATACGATTAGAATACCAAATTTGATATTATTTCGAAAAAATGTAGAAATCCATGCCAATATTTTCCCAAATTGTTGAAAGATATTACAAACTATCAGGCTTCTGATGGGGGACTACTGTCTTCAAAGGTTATTCAAATAAAAAGCATTGAACTGGGATAACCGGGACATTGACGTCATTATTGATGGCATCGCAGAAGAGAACATAATAAAATCTGCCCTGCATACAGGCTGTTTTATACGATTTGAATATTATGGGCAATATGCCAGGAATTAAAAAGTATGTGCCTAGTGAGTTTTGTCGTCATTCTGAGCATGTCAATTATGAAAATGTTGATTGTCTGAGTAAAAACTACCAAAATAAAGGCATTACAAAACTCTCCAAACTTCACATTTGTTAATCAGAATATATAACAATAATTGTAAAACCGCATCCAGAAGTTCAAAAAAAAAGACAAGATCTCTTTTTCCAAGATTACCTATGCATTTAGGTTTGGTTAATAGTTGTTTTGAAGTTGAAGATTTTACTTGGAGCAATAAAACCTGCAATGCAATGCAAGACGCTATATTTCTTCTCGATCAAAAGCATACGCAGATGAAGCTCAACTGATAGATCTCACAATTGCAACTTTATCCGTTTGGTGCCATTTCTATTGCATGCAATTTGCAATTCTAGGGAGAAATCTAGTTCCTTTTGATTGAACAACCAATCAGAGGCAGTAAGATCAGTTGATTGACTGGAGCACATTTTTTGTAAACCTAAAACCTTCTTGTTGATTCGTGATTTCTGTTGCTGCTATTTTTTTAAAGCTTTTATTTGCCTTGTATAATGTCAAACAATGTTTATCATATGCAATGTTTTGACCTTGCAACACATTGCATGCAATTACTTGCTCCATGTCAAGCGGCCTTTTAAGAACGTAGTACTGTGGCAACTGTAGATAATAGTAAGAAATGGATTTCAACTCACATGATAAATAAGAGGTATAATTTCTTTAAAGTAAAGTCACAAGTTCTCAGGCGAATATTGTCAAAAGCTTGTCATATGATTTTTTGCAAAGGCAATTGCTGCCATTTTTTGAGCTGAAACCGCCGGATTTTTAAATTGCAGAGAAAATCATTATAATGTTAATAAAAGTCGATACGACAATCGTCATAATGAATAAACGTGGCTGGGGCTAATACACTTGATTATTTTGAAATTAATAAAAGGAAAAGAAATGCAGATATACAGGGTCATTCATTATGAATTACGCACCACTTATCATTGTTATTACTGAAAAAAATAAAAGTTGTGTGTGGTTATGAATGAATTTTCTGAAATTCCTCTTAAAAGTTCAGTAGCGTGGAAATTTTAGAATATACAAGTCACTCGAAAATTACCAAAAATGTAGAATATCTGGGTTTATGGGATCAATTGTACTGGCTCTGATGTGCTGAAAATCAATAGGGTTCATCTATTAAACGCCCTGAACAATATCCAATCAAAAAATTGGTCACTTGTATATACAATTATCGAAAAAAAACCAAATTTTGTATTTTGGTACAAGTATTTATTATTAGCAGAGCGCTTTCGGTTCAATGATAAACCATCATCAGTGCCCCCTGTAAAAATAAGAAAATTGATCTTACATTCTCGATATAAAATAAAAGGTTTAGAAGGGCCTAAAGCCAAATAGATACAATTCACTCAGATGATCAGGGTGTACTCCAAATCCTCACAAATTAGAAGATACATAAAATGAATTAAAATATAGTGCTTGAAACACAGTCACTATTTAATTAAAATAATAATAAAAAGCACACACAACCCAGTGACTGTGTTTCCAGCACTATATTTTTAACATGTGAGTGAATTGTATCTCTTTGGCTTTAGGCCCTTCTAAGCCTTTTATTTTATATCGAGAATGTAAGATCAATTTTCTTACTTTTACAGGGGGAACTGATGATGGTTTATCATTGAAATGAAAGCGCTCTGCTAATAATAAATTCTTGTACCAAAATACAAAATTTGGTTTCTTTTCGATAATTGTTTTTCTCTGGTACACTCAGCTGACTTCACTCATTTACTTGTATATACTCCGGTGGCTGTATGGTGCTAACAGACCGAATTTTTTTCGAAAATTACCAAAAATATAGTATATCTGGATTTATAGGACATGTTGTACTGGCTCTGGTGAGCTGAAAATCAATAGATTCAATCTGTGAGACATCCTAAATAATATCCAATCATAAAATTGGTCAGTTGTATACATTCCGGTGACTGTATCGTACTAACAAACCGAAATTTCTTCAAAAATGTGGTACTTCAAGTACCATAGTACCCGTTGTACTAGATCTAGTGAGCTGAATACCCTTAGGGCTCACCTGTGAGACTCCCTGAATAATCCAATTAAAAAATTGGTCATTTGTATACACCCCAGAGGCTGTATCGTGCTAACAAATTGAAATTTCTCCAAAAATGACAAAAATGTCGTTCTTCAAGTACTATAGCACCCGTTGTACTGGCTCCAGTGAGTTAAAAATCAATAATGTTTATTTGTCAGATGTCTTGAACAATATTAATTCATAAAATTGGTGCACTTCAGAGGTTGTATCGTGCTAACAAGACATGTTACGAAAAGTGGCCGACGACAACGACATACATAGGATTTTTTTCTAAAAATCCTTTTTTCGTGGAGTTCTTGCTAAATAACGTGAAAATAATTCCAAAAAATATCGAAAATTCCAACTTTTTTTGGGGTAAACCAACACTTTTCTCGCATCGAAGATAGGGTTGGAGGAAAAGTAGTATATTCTTTCGATTTAGGATCCCATTTGTCCCTTTTACTTTCCGCCAATCGGAAACGATGCGAGAAAAGTATTGGTTTACCCCAAAAGAAGTTGGTTAGAATTTTTGGAATTGGAATTTATGATTTTATTTCAGTTATTTCTACGTTTTCAGTGAGGAAGTCCCTAAAAACGGCATATTACAAAAAATATCCTGTGTGTATGTCGTCATCGTTGTCGTCGGCTACTTTTTGTCTTGTTAACACGATACAGGCTCCGGAGTGTATAAAGTCACCCATTTTATGATTGGGTATTGTTCAGGGTATCTCACAGATGAACCCTATTGATTTTGAGCTCACCAGAGCCCGTACAATGGGTCATATATAACCAGATGTGCTACAGTTTTTGCAATTTTTGGATAAATTTCGGTTTGTTAGCTCAATGCAGCCTCGGGAGTGTATACAAGTGACCAACTTTATTATTTGGTATTGTTCAGGGCATCTCACAGATGAGCTCTATTGATTATTCAACTCACCAGAGCCAGCCCAACGGGTCCTATTAATCCAGATATACTACATTTTTAGTCATTTTTGGAGAATTTTATGATTGGATATTGTTTCGGGCATCTCACAGATAAACCCTCTTGATTTTCAGCTCACCATAGCCAGTACAACGGTTCCTATAAATCCAGATATACCACATTTTTGGTAATTTTTGCATAAATTTTGGTATATTAGCACGATACAGCCTCCGGAGAGCAGAAAAGTTAGTTTTAATCTTTAAAACCGTTTATTTTTTTCTGGTTTATGAGCCATGGCTTTGCATCCAAAAACTCGGAGATGTTTCAAGTCTGGTTCCTCTCCCGACCAAACTTCTTCAGGAGTATGTTTCGGTGGATCTTTCGATGGTGATCTATTTAGAAGGTAATCATCGGCCCAAAACTCGGTAACTAGATTAGCTCCAATGATCATGCATCTTGCTATTTTGGTGATTGTTCTGTTCATACTTTCGGCAACACCCTTTTGCTGAGCTTTATAAAGAATAGTTTTTTGATTCGTTATTGAATAATTCTATTATTGTTTCAGCGGTGTTGGCCACATAACCCGATGGAATCTGATAAAATGTTGTAGTTTCTACTGATACAAAATATCAACGAACTGCTTGTTTACTTTTATTTTAATAACGACTGTACATACACTGTGCAACTTATTTAACGCACAACCAAATAGTTACCTCAACGTTGATGTAATATATTTTTGACATTTTTTGTTGTTTTTTGTTGATTTTTTTTCAAATTGTAGGCTTTTCTCTTAGGAATATCAAAGTCTTAGTTGTTTTGATAAAACGAATAATTTTAATATTGTACCGGGTACTATAAAAATGGTTGGCCCTCTGTTGTCCTGCTCCCTCGTCCTGTGCCTCTGGCTCTGCTGTTCGGCCTTCTTGGTGCCATGCTTGATAACATCTCACAACAGTATCCCGACTCCTGTTTATTATACCAGCAATATTTCGGAACGACTGCCCAGCTTTCCGAAAATCAACAATTCGACCTCTCTTGAGCTCAGTTAGTTGCCGATAATTTGCATTTTCTCGCACTTTAGGCATGATAAACGCTTATGAATTCTTGTAAGGCACCGTTGGAAACCAATGTTCTCGAATAAATTCTGTATTTTGATATCGGAATGTTCCGGTTTGTATAGTACTTACAGCAAAAAGTAATTGAATAAAAACAGGAATGGTTAACGGATAACGCTATAATCTTGTATTAACACTTTTATGATGAACATATACGTGGAGTATTTTTGAATTAAAATAATATTTACTGAGTGTTCAGGTTTATATGTCGCTGAGTATAGTATACAATGTTCTGCCGTCAAAAAATTGCTGGAAATCAATCAGTGAAACAAAAAATTTGTATTATTTTCAAAATTTGTAGTTATGCCTTCAACATAGGCCTTGTCCGACAATGAATAGTTCATTCATCAAAACATTCTTCAAACGCATTTGCAGTAGTTTACTTCAGTATTCGTAGCATATTCTTTTATATCTTCTATGGACTGAAAACAGTTGGAAATATGAGTTTTGGAGGGAGAAAAACTCTGCAGTAGCTCTATCAAGGAAAGAAGGTGGTTGTGTGATAAGGTTTTTTGAGTTTTTGATCAGAAACCGGTCCTGGCGCTGGGTTTTAAAAAGTGATTTAATATTTGCTCCGCAATAAAGCTGAATATCAGATAAATTACGAGTAAATTATTGTAAAATCTATAGGAAGTAATATATAAAGAGGTGAAGTGAGTGCACAATTGGTGACAGTTAAATCAAAGTAAGATTTTAGCTTAGTTAGCATAATTGAGTCTAATAATAACAATATTTAGTATAAAGTATATAGTAAATAAAGAGTTTCCACTATAAAATATAAAAATATTTACCAGGTAAAAAGTAATATAAGATTTACATACATAAACGAAATCGGTCAGCTCTGAGTACGCTAAGGACTGAACTAAGTAGGATCTCGGTACACAAACTACAAAAGAGACACAGATTTCGTGGACTGTACAAAAGAAAATCAAACAAAATGCCTTTAGGGTGCGGAACAGATACAAATGAAGAATACAAAAGAAAAAGAGGGAATTAGATGAAAATTTTGGCAGAAGTAAAATAACTAAGAGAACACCCAAGAAAGGCGCAGAAGAAAAAAGAGCTCGGAAGCAACCATGATAAAAATGATGCAAGAATTGATGAACAAAAACGATGAAATGAAAGGAAAACAGCGAGAACAACAAACAGCTACTAGAAATAAAACAAGAAAACTAGGAACTTAAGAACGGAATAAAAACACTAAATAACAAAGTGAAATATCTAGGAAAAATAACTAAAAAGAAAAATTTGGTCATCACTGGATTAGAATTGAATACAAAATATGAGTACTAAAGACAACTATGGAAAACTTCATAACAAAAGGACTGCAAATGGATGTCAAAATAAGAAGCGCCCAAAAACTAAGTGAAAAGGTTTGCTTAATTGAAATGGAAAGTTTCGCAGATAAAATGGACATTCTAAGAAACAAAAGTAGACTGAGAAATTCTCAGGAACATATTTTTATTGAGTCGGACCTTACCAAAAACGAATTAGAAATACAAAAAACAATTAGAAGAATGGCCAAAGAAGAAAAAGAAAAGGGAAAAATACAAAAGTAAGATACAAGAAATTGATAGTAAATGGAATAGTTTGGAAGTGGAATGATGATTCAGAGGAATTACAATTGAAGACTAGGGAGCCGAACCAAAAAAACTAATAAACAATATACTTAAAGATAGTACACAGATAATGACTCAAGCTGAGAACAAGGGATATGATAACGGTAAATTAAATAACAATATACAAAACGGAAGACTAACAAGTAACAAGCATAAAAAAGTAAAGGATGATTATCATCAACAGAGTAACAGTAAAAAACACAGACCTCAGAACACGAAAAAATTACATATGGGCATAGGGAAAGAATTAGAATTAACTGAATAAATGGAAAACAATAATATTCAAATACTAGGACTAAATGAAATGAAAAAAAGGCAACTAACAACAAAGCATACATTATATTATTCAGGAGTAAAACCAGAACAAAGGGCAAAGGAGGGTGTAGGAATAATCGTTGTTACAGAAGAAATAAAACAAAAGGTAATACAATACAAGGCAGTCGACTCGAGAATAATAGTTATTAGTATAAAATTACAAGAAATAATCAATTTTATACAATTATATGGGCCAGTAGAAGGAACGGCAGAGGAAGAAATTTTAGAATTTTATATTCAATTGCAAAGAGTATTAGATGAAGTAAGGGAGGAAAACGAAAAGACAATAATAATGTGAGATTAAAATAGCAGGGTAGGAAATGATTACAATAGAGGAATGGGAAAACACGGAGAAGAAACAATTAACAGAAATGGACTAAAAATGATAGATTTTTGCAGAAGGAATGATCTAATAATAGGAAATAGATGTGGGAACAACAACTAAATGATTAATATACGTTTTTGGCAGAAGGAAGAAACGCTAAAAGCCTGATAGACTACATAACATATACACAAAACCTAACAGAAGTAATGCAAAAAATTGAAACAAAGAAAGAAGCAGAAATTGGATCTGACCACAGATTAGTAGTGACAACTTGTCTAGTAAAATTACTCAAGAAAGAAGATACTACAGACTACAGTGAACTAACAACACATAAACTTAAAAATAAAGATATCGAGAAAAAAAACCAAAATGAGACCAACAAAGAATTCGATAAACTAGAAAAAGAAAAAACAGATTGGACACTTGAAGGACGATGGGTCGCCTTTAAAGAAACGCTATTAACAGCAACAGAGAAGATATGTGGAAAAATTAAATATAATAAGAATATAAAAAGGACTAATATAAAGATATTAGAGCAATAAAAAATCGCCAAGGCCAAGTACAAACGTAAATGGAAGAAGTATTGAAAACATGGAAAGAATACTATACAGAGCAATTCCATACATTAACACCGGAAGAGATTATAACAACAGCAGAAGAGGAAATCGACCAACTACAAGGAATCCATGAAGAAGAGATAGAGCAAGTAATACAAAAAATCAAAATAGGCAAGGCTAACGGAGAATATGGGATAGCGCCAGAGATGATTAAATCTTTAGGAGAAAGAGGAAAAGAGTGGATATGGAATGTATGCAAAGAAGCATGGGTACAACAAAAAATTCCAACGGAATGGGAAAATAACTTAATAGTACCCATCTATAAAAAGGGAGAACAGACACAATGTGAGAATTACAGAGCAATATGTTTGGCCCAAACTAGCTATTAAGTGTACACAAAAATAATAGAAAAAATATTAAGAGAATATGTAGAACCAAAATTAGGAGAAGAATAGGGACCTTTTAGACCTGAAAGACAAACAAATGATAATATCTATATAGTAAGGAATATAATCGAAAGAAAAATAGAAGAGGGAGAAGAAATGTACCTTACATTTATAGATCTAAAAGCAGCCTTTGATACAGTAGATAGAAGAGAAATATGGAGAACCCTGGAGGAAATGGAAGTACCACTCACCTTAATAAATATAACAAGGTACAGATTACAGGCCAAAGATCTGACGAATTCAAAATGTGTAAGGGAATAAAACAAGGAAACAGTTTAAGCCCACTACTGTTTATAATAATCATGGATAAGATTGTGAAACGAATTAAAGAAAAATATGAGCAGCTGAATACTATAATTGGACACAGAAATTTAGAACCGATAAAATTGAGTAGTCTACTATATGCAGATGATGTGGCAAAAACTAGTGAATATTTGGACTAAAGAAGTAGAGAACATGAATATGGAGGTGAACATAAATATCAAAATAATAGAGATATTAAATGCAAAAACCAGACTCTAGAAAGAGTAACAACATTTGAATATTTAGGAAGTATAGTAACAGAAGATGGAAAAATAGATGCAGAAATAACAAACAGAGCAAATAAATCAACAAAAATATACTACTCTTTAAATAAAACAATTCTTGAACATAAAGATATAGACTAGAAGTAAAAATGAAAATTCATAATATGATAACAGTTCCAACAATAATATACGCAAGTGAAAATTGGACTGTGCGAAAAAAGGACGAAACTAAAATAAATGCCATAGAAATGAAGCATCTAAGAAGAATTGCAGGGAAAACTAAATGGGATAGGATTAGAAATGAGGTCATTAGAGAGACAACTAAACAGGAGCCAATAACTGGTAAAATAAAAAAGAGACTTAGCTGGTATGGTCATATGGTAAGAATGGAACCAAATAGATTAACTAGGAAAATAATGGAGATTGGAAAAACCGATCAAAAAACAAAGGGGTAGGCCTAGAAGGAAATGGTTAGACCAAATACAAGAGATAGGTTTAGAAAGAGGAAAGACCATAGCAGAAATGAAAAATCTAGCAAGAGACAGAAAGGCATGGAAGAAATGGGTACAGGTCACGGAATCCACATCCGACGCCTGAAAGGGCAAAAGGATTAAGAAAAGAAGAAGAAGATCAGAATACAACAGAAACACACATGTCCTTTCTAGATCTTGAAAAAGAACGTGATAATGTACCAAGTAACATGAAGAGTCATTACATGGGAAAGGTGGATAAGTATAAAGGGTCGTTCTTAGAAACAAGGAAAATTACTGAAACCCAACAATATATATTTTTTTAACGCATATAAACTATTTTTCTGAAGATACATAGAACCTTCTCAATGGTTTTAAGGTAGTGAACATGAAAATACAATTTGATATTCCATTTCACTTTGTATTTTGTAATTAAAATCAAAATCGTCATATTTCGAAGCTGTAATCACAGTAATATCTGATTGTATTTCATCACATAAATTGATGTTTTTTTTTTCGAAATTTTAAAACGTTCTGTTGGGAGTTATTGCAATTATAGCAAATTTAAAGTCTCATGTTTCTTCTACATTTTCCTTCTTTATTCATTTGTTTATCTCAGTTACATCATAAAATATCCAATTTTTAAGTTGACGTGATTTTTATAAAATTTATAAGCTTTATTTTTTGAAGTGCTCATTACTTATTCCTCATTATACTGGTTCAATGCCTCATTTTGTGTTTTGTTTCCCTTGATATCTCATAATTTATTGAGATATTGAAGGTTTTTTAAACGGTTTTATTTAGCTCACCCCGTTTGTTTTATTCTTGGGTCAAATTTAGTAATTCAAATTTCACCCTCTTCCTGTCAACCGATAAATCTGAAATTTTGTATACACTTTGGATTTTGGTGACAATACAATTATGTTTATTCATTATCATTATAAATTCAAGATGGCCGCCGCTACAAAATGGCGGATAATTTATGTTTTATTAATTCCATCAATATGGGTATCAAATGAAAGGGCTCAACAAGCAGAATACAATATACTATAAAAAATTGAAATCCAAGATGGCGGCCGCTACAAAATGGCGGATAACGTAGGTTTTATCAATCCCATCAACATGGGTATCAAATGAAAGGGCTCAACAAGCAGAATACAATATACTGTAAAAAAATTAAATCCAAGATGGCGGCCGCTACAAAATGGCGGATAACGTAGGTTTTAGCAATCCCATCAATATGGGTATCAAATGAAAGTGCTCAACCAGTAGAATACAATATACTATATAAAATTAAAATCCAAGATAACGGCCTCTACAAAATGGCGGATAACGTAGGTTTTCTCAATCCCATCAACATGGGTATCAAATGAAAGGTCTCAACAAGTAGAATACAATTTACTATGCAAAATTGAAATCTAAGATGGCCGCCGCTACCAAATGGCTGATAACAATTTTTTATCAATCCCACCAATATGGGTATCAACAAATCATAAAAGGGCTTGATAAGAAGAATACAGTGCACTATACAACCTCAATATTTAAGATGGGCGCAGCCACTAAATGGCGCATAATAATAAGATTTAAATTTAGAAATTGAATCTGTAATTTAGGTATCTGATTAATCCAGCCTGAATCCACCACCCAAGTCAAGATTTTGTATCGTGTTGAGGACTGTGTGGCGTTAGGGTGGCTAAAAATGATACGTCGTTAGCGGTACACCACCCAAGTTAAGGTGAAAGGTTAAAACGCGCCGAGAACTGTATGGCATTAGGGTGGATAAAAATGATATGTCGTTAGCGTTTTCCCCTCAAGACTCAGGCGCATCTTGTTGTACATAGCCTTGCCCCTTTATTGGACCTCTGGGTGGGTCGACCGTTTAAATGTCCATTACACGTGGGAACAAAATGGTAAAAAAAAATATAAATAAAAATAGGTAAAAAAACTTTTTAAGTTAAACGGTTTTATGTTAAACATACATTGCAATGTTTAAGATAAATGTACTAAAAACCAAAAAATAATAAAATAGATACAGTCGTGGGAATTATAAACATATGCATAGACTAGACTAAAATAAAACCGTGGGGCACGTTAATTGTCTACAAATTATCGACTTAATGTGCGATAGAAGAATCGTTTAATTCGTCGTTAGGCAGTTGGCCCGCAGACGGTGAGGAAATTACTTACTATTTTCTTGCTCATGGAAATTCCAATAGTTATACACTCCATGTAAATAAAAGAGATGTTTCAACTAGTTTATCGTTGGACATTCACACTGCTGGCTGGCGAGGAATCGTTTCACTGCTCGTAGTTTGTCTTTAATCGACAAAACATATGATAAAAGTACTACTCGCTCACCACTATGAAACCCTAAAACTCGCTTATAATCGAGCTTGCTAGCTTGTTTCCACATTCTAGCCCTACTTATCACACGTCCATCGTTGTCGGTTGAACAACTGCCTAATTATAGTGTAACATTACAAAACAAAAATTTTAATCAACGATTGTATTTTATTATTTTTTGGTTTTTAGTACATTTATCTTAAACATTGCAATGTATGTTTAACATAAAACCGTTTAACTTAAAAAGTTTTTTTATCTATTTTTATTAGAAGAGAAGAAGGTTTTAAAAGGACTTAAAAATTAAAAAAACATACCTAGAAAAATGGATTGCTTTAAACAATGAGACAACGAATATGAGGAAACAAAACAAAAATGAATAGAGAATTAGTATTTGGTGTTTCCACCCCTTCTGCGAATGACCTCCCGACATCCTTATTTCATACTTAAAACCAAAGTTCTGATCAGATTCTGATCTAAGCCATACCATGATTCGACTAGACGTTCTACCAATACTTGTAAATTTCAGGGTTGTCGTTCCTCACTTCGTAACCACCGACCGATAAAATCCCAAGCATGTTCAATGTAGTTTAAGTCGGGCCTATGGACTGACCAGTCTATGCGATCAATTCCTACTTCTTCAAGATAGTTTCTCACGGTAAGACCCGAGTGGGGACGCGTTTTGTCGTGCATAAGTCAAAAATTGGGTCCTATATAGGGGGCATAATGCACATCATGTTCTTCAAGAATGTCATTTACAGTTACCATTTCCGTTCGCCCTGTCAAAGAAATTCGGCCCCACACCATGACGGATTCACCTCCATATAAAGTTGCATTGACTGTATCGCTCATCGAGTCTTCGGTAGACATAAATACGTCTGTCACAATTATACAAACTGAACTTTGACTCATCGGTCCAAAGAATACGTTCCCAATCTGCTTCCAACCAATTAACGTGCTCATTGGCAAAATTTAATCTGGCTCTTCGATGATCTACTGTTAATGCGGGTCCTCAAGCAGCAATTCTGGGTCTTAAATTTGGCTTCCTCAGTCGTCGGCTTACTGTTTGAACGCATATGAGTTGACCACCTGCGTCTTGAAGTTGTGTTCTTCAATTTCTTGCAGTCATAAATCGTTGCCTTACAGCACTTACTCTTAAAAAGCGATCTTGGATAGCAGTAGTAACACGAGTTCCACCTTGACCTTGGCCCGTCTTCACCTTGTAACGTAGCTGCCTGAACACATTTATCACGAGTTAAATTTCGGGTTTGGCGTTCCATTATTCACTAATTATTGCTGGACTGTTAACAAAAAACTAATGACACAGTTATCAGTTTATGACGTGTAATCTTCGATTCCCATAGTCTCCTAGCTGTTTGAGTGGTCCGATAAATACATTTCATTCGAATAAAAGCACATGGTGTTTCAAAACGGTATATTTCATGAGGTAACGAAGATAAACAAATGAATGAAAAAAGAAAACGTATAAGAAACCTGATGCTTCGAATGGGCTATAATTACAATAACTTGCAATAGACTGATTACCCCACAGGACGTTTTGAAATTTCGGAAAAAAACATAACATTTTGATAGTCCCTGGTATAATATCAAAATTATTCGTTTTTCTAAAACAACTAAGACAGTGATATTTCCAAGAGAAAAACCTACAATTTGTAAAAAAATCAACAAAAACGAACAAAAAATGTCGAAAATACATAATATCAAATTTGAGGTAACTTTTTGTTTGTGCGTAAAATAAGTTGTCTGGTTTAGATACTTATTTAACGAAGAAACATAACAGAGAAAATAAAGAACATCACAACAAGAAAAAAATTTAAGTTGAAAAAACAACAGAAAATATACTGGATAACCACACAACTTTTTTTTTCTATAGGCAATAATAAAGTGGTGGGTAATTTAGGCAATATCAAGTACAAAATGTGAATTTTTGTGTTTTAATGTTTCTAGCTAATTCCACAATATAATGAAAAATTTTGAAAATTCTAAAAAATTGACAATTGTTTCGATAACTGAATATCATCGTCAGAATGACAGAAGTAACATTTCATTTGATGTCTACCTGATGTTTAGTAGTTATTTTTGGCTAGACCAAGAAGTGACCTATCTTGTGATTGACTTAATATGTGTTAATAGAAAAAAGAAGATATGATATTACAAATATTAAAGCTTAGATATTATTAGCCCCATCGGGATATCCTGGATATCATTTTTCCAATCAAGGACAGTATAACTGTGCAATGATATAGAAAACCAGGAAAACTATATCTGCTGATCTTCACAATTATCACTTAAGAAGACTGTTTAATAGTGGAGAACTCCCTAGATTTATCTGTTCACTGACGACTTCATTTTGTGGGCTTCTTAAGTGTCTTCTAATTTCCAACTCTTCAAGGAAATCCAGTTCTTGTTTCTTATCACAAATATGTAGTACTTTTAGTTCTGTGTTAGGTGTCAATGAATGATTGGTGTCGAGTAGATGTTTTGCGTAATGGGATTTATCTGGTTGTTTTAATATGTATGCTCGTAAGTGTTCACTGTATCAGATTTAAAAATTTCTAAGGGTCTGACCCAAATAGACAGCATTACATTCTGGAAAAGTTGGAAATTAGAAGACACTTAAGAAACCCACAATATGAAGTCGTCAATGAACAGATAAATCTAGGGAGTTCTCCACTATTAAATTGTCTTCTTAAGTGATAATTGTAAAGATCAGTAGATATAGTTTTCCTGGTTTTCTATATCATTGCAGTTATACTGATCTTATTTGGAAAAATGATATCCAGGATATCACCATAGGGCTAATAATATCTAAGCTTCAATATTTGTAATATCACATCTTCTTCTTTTTTCTATTAACATATATTAAGTCAATCACAAGGTCTAGCCAAAAATAACTACTAAACATCAGGTAGGCATCGAACGAAATGTAACTTCTGTCATTCTGACGATGATATTCCGTTATCGAAACAATTGTCAATTTTTTTGAATTTTCAACATTTTTCATTATATTGTGGGATTAGCTAGAAACAATGAGTTTCATTTAAAACACAAATATGAGTAGATTCCACGAAGTAAGGGTCGAGACAGTTAATTTCATTTCAACAAAATGTGAAGTTTATGTTTACGGAACTTTAAATATATCATATTAGGCAGATGGCGGTCGTTATAAGGTTTGTTCTCACACGAGTTTCAAACAATCAGAAATAGTCAGGATTCTGCGCAATCCATTTCTCCGCGTTCAAACATAAGTTTCTGATTGTTTGAAAACAGCTGGACGTTGGATAGTTGGAAAACCATCAGTCAAACCTGTGTGAATATCGTCCAGCTATTTTCAAACAATCAGAAACTTATGTATGAATACGGAGAAATGGATTGCTCAGAATCCTGACTGCTCTGTGACTCGTGTGAGAACAAACCTATTGTCAATACGCGACTTCTAAAGTTTCGTTCAACTATTTCCAGGCATTGCAAGGAGGGTCACATGAATTTTCTCGAGCAATAAAATCACGTAGATTAAGTTCCTACACTACACCTAATTGGTACGGATCAAATGTCAATTCTTCATGGAGGATCCGCCTCATAGAACGAGCAGTTCCAGGTTTCTTCTTTTTCACATAATGTTGCACATCTTTATCCCAGGATTTTTTTGACATAATGATGTAATCTCATATTTTTTATAACTTGAATGTCAAAACACGATGTTGAATATAACTTCATTAAAAAAACTGTTGTTCAATCAATATTTTGACTGTTCAGAGTTACAATCCGAACATTTGGTGACCCCGAAGCGATACGCGCGATATGGAGAACGAAAGACCTAGACGAGCCGGTGCTGAATCCTACAGCTGATTATCGGCAGATTTTGAATGGGCCAAAAAGTTTGGAAATAAGACAAGGACATCAGGGCCTGGCAGAAGCACATCACTGCCTGCAGAATCCGTGCATCCACTTCGAAAACCATCCGTACATGAAGAAACGGGAGAGAATACAACACTAGTAGTATCAAACGTTGAAAAAGTAGAATCCAAACAGAGCTCAAGAATTCACAAAGTGCGATCAGGATCAAGGCATAGCTCCATATTCCTAGAAAGAAAGAAATTTGCACTTCAGAACGAGAAGAAGAGACAGAAATTAGAAAGGAAACGACAGCAAATTGAACTAGAAGCACTACAGATCAAGAATTCCATGCGTCTCTTGGAAATGGAAGAAGATCTTTCGAACGCGGAGCTTGAATCCCAACAGCAATGCGCCGTCAAGAATCACAGATGAAACCGAGTAAGATAACAGACGAGAAAATCCAGTTTATATGGAGGTGAACAATATACCCTAAATTGTTGACAGTATTCCTGAGGAGACACACCTATTCAAGCTGAAAATGTCAACAAGGGTAATTTTCAAAACACTGATATTCAGATATTATGTAATACTTTGAAGGACGGGTTCATGTGTGTAAAAAGGCCAAATAAGATTATCAACAGCTCAGAAAAAATGATAGCTCAACAAGTAGTTGAAAAATATTTTCACTATTTTGATGGAAATCCTCAAGACTGGCCATTATTTCACAAGCACTTCACAAACATCTGCAATGTATGTGACTATACAGACCAGGAGATCGTTATCAAATTGTAGAGAGGTTTCAAAGGAGTTGCAAAATGAAGTGTGGCAGGAATTATGTTGACCGCAGACGTGAAACTGTTTATGTAAACTCTCCAAACTCGATTCAGTAGACCAGACTATATCATCGAGTCGACGATCCCGAAAGTGTAGGGATTTCCATTCCCGAAAGAGAAAAATCTATAAAAACTCATTGTTTTTTCTTCCGAGGTTAACAACATAATTTCTACTATGAAAACGTTAGAAACTACGGGACATTTGCAAAGTACTCAATTGATAAAGGAACTCTTTCCAGATTCGTTGAAATTGAGCTGGGGTAATCGCAAAAAATGACGGGGTTTATAATTTAGAAGATTTTTCAAAATGGTTACGAGACTGTGTCAATGCCGCTTCTTATGTTAGCATTCCTGAACCCTTCGACCAAACTGAAAGGTGATAGAGAAAAAGCTTTGTTTCTCATGAATGAAACGAAATCATCAGAAATTCAAATGTAAGAGTAGGAAAGTATGTGGTGTTTCAGCTTGTAAACTATCCCAACATCCTCTTTTGCACAAAAACAAACCTCAGCCATCAACGGGAGTGATAGTACCGATACGGGCACTCAGATACAAAGATTGTGTACTGTGAAAAACGAGAGATCAGTCTTGCTACGATTGATCCCAACATGATTGCATGGACCAAAACGAATCTTCCGCAAATTTATGCTCTTTGTGATGAGGCCTCAACGGCGACACTTCTGGACTGCAAGGTAGCTGAAAAACTTGGTCTGAGCCTATGAACCGTTCTGTCTTAAATGGACGAATGATGCTGTTTCTACGCAAAATAATTCCCAAAAGCTCGATCTGAAGATTTCTAAAATAGGTGAAGAGACGAAAACATTTTTCCTACGAGGGATTAGAACACTACATAATTTATCTTTGCCAGCCCAGAGAGTTATAATGGAAAACTTGAAGACATATCAAAAATTTCGAAAACGAATAATAATTGGACAAGATAACATAAACCTTATTGTACCTAGACAGCTGAGATGTGGTCCAGAAAGGGTACCTGTGGCCACTAGATGTAAACTAGGCTGGGCAGTACATGGTCTATCAAATCATCTGAAATGTGTGGAACATTTGAAAGCTCATATTTTACATAAGTATATGTGAAACAGGCAATGCAGACGAAAATTTAGAACCACTTGTAACACATTATTTTTCTACAGAATTGTTTGGCGTATTAATTACTCCACAAGAAAACACTGTTGCAACCAGATTGGTGAACTAAACTGTAAAATATGTTGGAGATAGATATGATATGGGAGTTCTGTGGAAAAATAAAAATATTCAACTACCAGAAATATAGAGCGATGCAAATACTGGAATATGAAGAAGAGAAATGCAAAATGATAGAAAATTATGCAAATCAGTATTTTTCCAAATTTAAATATGGAGAGAATGGTATATGACGAAACTGAAAATCGAAGAAGCTGAACAAGAATTCCCTTGAACCTGGTATCTTCCACATTTCTGTATTGTAAACCCAAACAAACCGAACAAAATCAGACTGGTGTTCGATGCAGCTCCAAAATCCCATGGAATTAGTTTGAACGATGTTCTACTAGCAGGTCCAGATGTGTTACGATCTCTAGTGGGCATATTATGGAAATTCAGACAGACGTTACGGATTTTGCAGCGACGTGACGTAATGTTTCACCAGATGTTAATACGGAAAGAAGAGAGAAGCTCCCAACGACTTCTTTGGAGAGATCTGGAGTATGCTAGAGACCCAGACGTTTACGAAATGAATCTTTTGGAGCTACAGGTTCTCCATTATGCGCACAATTTGTCAAGAATTGGAATTCTGAGAATTTTGCTGAAATAAAAAAGACGATAATCGAGAAATTTTAGTCGATGATTTCCTCGACTCTAAAGATATAGGAGATGAAGCTCTGAAAGCAATATTGGAAGCTCAAAGAGTACAGCAATTGGATGGTTTAGAACTAATTAATTGGATGACAAACTCCAAATATATCGAAGAAAAGTTTAAAGAGAATATGATGTTAGCTACTGCAAAAAATATTGATGAAATTTCACTCCACCGAGTATTAGGTCTTTGGTGGAATACCGATGAAGATGAGTTTCCGTTTAGACTTCATTCAGGAATAGACTTGAATGAAGTTCCTACAAAAAGGAAGATCTTGTGGTCAATCATGTCATTATTCGATCCGCTTGGTTTTATAGCTTGCTTCACCATAAGAGGTAAACTTTTAATGCAGAATGTGTATATAACTGGACTGGAATGGGATGAAGGGCTTCCTGAAGATTTAAAAACAGTTTGCTACAAATGGCTAAATACCTTCAGAGAATAATGATGCTACGAGTACCTCGGTGTTACAGTTTGATGATAGCAGAATCAAAACGAGTCGATATCCACACTCCATATAGCAGTGAAAAAGCTTTCGCAGCCGTTTCCTATTTAAGAGTTGTTGGAAAATATAAAATCGATTTTTCTCTAATCGCTGCGAAAACTGGAGTAACTCCTCTTAAACCTTTGTCGATTCCAAGATTAGAGCTAGAAGGGGCGATTATGGCAAGTAGATTAGCTCGGACTATAACCAAAAAAATGGAAATACCTGTGCATCAAATATTTTCTGGACATATTCGCGATGCGTATTAGGATGAATACGTGGTGACGGTAGAAAACTAAAGCAATTTGTAGCACATGAGTTGACGAATTCCACGTCCGAACAAAACGTGAAAATTGCAGATGGGTTGCTGCTGATCAGAATTCAGCGGATGAAGATACACGATATGATGACACATGGAATGAAAAAATAATATCGGACAATTGCTTTCACGGATCCAGTTTTTTGAAATTAACTAGTTCGTCCTAGTCACAAGAAGATATAAATAGCAACAAAAATGGAACTGAAGAGTTGGTTGAAATAGAAATGAAGAAAGAATTTCATTAAGAAATCTGTTTAATGATAAAAGTTTTCGAAAATGTGCTTCCCAACATCAAAAGATTTTCGAAATAGTTCAAATAACGGCATGGTGTCTCAGATTTATGAATTATACAAGAAGAGTGTATCCAGATGGAGGAAAAACGAAAAAGCTGACTGTCTCTGAGCTAAAGAAGGTTGAAAAAGTATGGATTAGACAATCTTAACAAGAGTGTTTTGGAGGAGATATTGGAAAATTGAAAGCCGGAAAAAACCTAGAAAGACAGAGTCGACTAGTTTCATTATGCCCTGAAATAAATGATGACGGTATCTTAGTATTAGGAGGAAGAACTAACTTATCCACCAGTACGAAATGACATACTCAGAAACCTGTTATTTTGTGTCCAAAACATGACTACACTAAATTACTGATACAATACTGCCATGAAAAATTCCGTCACAAAAGTGTTGAACTAACTCTTAATGAACTAAGACAAGTGCAGTTAAATCCATTTGTTTAAAATGCAATAAATTCAAAATTGAACGATCTAAGTCTCAGCCTCCTTTGATCGGACAAATACCAAACGTGAGGTTAAGAGACGAAGTCAGATCATTCGTGAATGTGGGAATGGACTATTTAGGTCTAATTATGGTTAAGATTGGACGTCGACAAGAAACACGATGGGGATGCCTTTTCACCTGCCTTTCTGTAAAAGCTATTCATCTTGAAATACCGCATACTTTGAATAATGATTCGACAATAATGGCAATATTGCGACTATCTGCCAGAAGTGGGAAACCGGAAATTATTTATTGTGACAACAACACCAACTTCAGAGGAGCTTCGAAAGAATTGAAAAAGATCGTTGAGCAACTCGACACAAACGCTATCGAGAACTCCTTGTCTTCGAAGGGAATTCAATTCAGATTCAACCCACCAACAGCAGCGCATATGGGTGGGGTATGGGAAAGACTAGTTGGTTCAGTCAATAGAACTATTGGGAAATTTCTTTGCCAACAACCTCTGAAAAAATAAACTCTTCAAACATATTTTCCTGAAACTGAATTCATTATAAATTCTAGGCCTTTGACAAGGCTATCCATTGATCCTAATGACTTCGTTGCTCTAACACTGAACCACTTTATCATAGGAACATGGAATGGACAATCAGTATCGTTTCCAGATGGAGATTGCCTTCGACGTGAATGGAGAAGAACTCAAAATTTGAGTAATAGTTTTTGGAAACGTTGGGTACAAGAGTACCTATCCACCCTAACAAAGAGAAACAGATGGACAGTAGACCAAAAACCAGTTTAAATAAACGACATAGTTATAGCGGTTGATGATAACTTACCAAGATATCAATGGAAATTGGGAAGAATTATAAACATATTTCTTTACCCATATATGCGGGTAAGAGTAGTTATAGACGGCCAATTACGAAAATATTTAATTTGGAGCTAGAAAACTAGTTTGCCAGCAGGGGGGAGAATGTTGCAGATCTTTTTTTTTGACGAAATGATGTAATGCCATATTTTTCAATGTCAAACAAGATTTTAAATATAATTTAATAAATAAACAGTTTTTTAATCAATATTTTGACTGTTCAGAGTTAGTATCTGAAAATATAGACTGCCGACCTGGAACACGGCCATGAGGTAAAATATTGAAATGGGCACGGAATGCAGGTTATGTGGCGATGATCGAGATCCATTACCTACTAAAATGAGCAAGTCACTCTGCCTCATTCTGCTTAAATAATTTTTGTTTCAGATTTCTGAAACGTAATTATGGTGTATTCACATGTCAGAATCGAAAAACATAATAGATACTAGTGTTTTAAATGAAACTCAATGTTTCTAGCACAGTATATTGGAAAATATTGAATATTCTAAAAAATTGACAATTGTTTCGATAACTGAATATCATCGTCAGAATGATTTAGTTTAGTTACATTTCATTTGATGCCTACCTGATGTTTAGAAGTTATTTTTGGCTAGACCAAGAAGTGACCTACCTTGTGATTCACTTAATATATGTTAATAGAAAAAAGAATATGTGATATTACAAATATTGAAGCTTAGATATTATTAGCCCCATGGTGATATCCTGGATATCATTTTTCCAATTAAGATCAGCATAACTGTGCAATGATATAGAAAACCAGGAAAACTATAACTGCTGATCTTTACAATTATCACTTAAGAAGACAGTTTAATAGTGGAGAACTCTCTAGATTTATCTGTTCATTGAGGACTTCATATTGTGGGTCTCTTAAATGTCTTCTAATTTCCAACTCTTCAAGAAAACCCAGTTCTTGTTTCTTATCACAAATATGTAGTACTTCTAGTTATGTGTTAGGTGTTAATGAATGATTGGTGTCAAGTAGATATTTTGTGTAATGGGATTTATCTGGTTGTTTTAATCTGTATGCTCGTAAGTGTTCACTGTATCGGATCTCAAAATTTCTAAGAGTCTGACGCAAATAGACAGCATTACATTCTGGACATTTGAGTTTATATATACCTGATTTCTTTAATGGTGGTTTTTTTGTTTTTACATTTAACAATGTAAACGATGTAAAAGTTCTTAGAGCAGACCCAATAAAAAAGTTTTCTAAATGTAAGGGATATTGTTAATAATTCAAATTATCTTTTATGTGATTACGAAAAGAGGTCCATCATGAATAAGAATTCTCATTGTCCACAATTATATGGAACCGTTAAATTACAAAAAATAACGAAACCAATTAGACCTGTAGTTTCTTATGTTAATACTCCTAATAATATATTGGCAAATGAGCTTAACAATATACTTAATAATTACGGATATGCATCTAAATACTCAATTAGAAATTCAATAGAACTAATCAAAAAATTAAAAGCATTCAACTTACAAGATAACTCCAAGCTTATTTTATTTGACGTTACTAATATGTTTACTAAAATACCTCCTAGAGAATGTCTAATACTTGTAAGAAAATAGTATCTTCAGCATCGAATACAACAATTTCTTTTAAAACAGAAAGTAAGGAAGTAGAAAATTGTTAAATGTAAAAACAAAAATATTACCATTAAAGAAATCAGGTATATATAAACTCAAATGTCCAGAATGTAATGCTGTCTATTTGGGTCAGACCCTTAGAAATTTTGAATACTTACGAGCATACAGATTAAAACAAGCAGATAAATCCCATTACGCAAAACATCTACTTGACACCAATCATTCATTGACACCTAACACAGAACTAGAAGTACTACATATTTATGATAAGAAACAAGAACTGGATTTCCTTGAAGAGTTGGAAATTAGAAGACACTTAAGAAACCCACAATATGAAGTCGTCAATGAACAGATAAATATAGGGAGTTCTCCACTATTAAACTGTCTTCTTAAGTGATAATTGTAGATCAGCATATATAGTTTTCCTGGTTTTTTATATCATTGCACAGTTACACTGATCTTAATTGGGAAAATGATATCCAGGATATCACCATAGGGCTAACCATATCTAAGCTTCAATATTTATAATATCACATCTTCTTCTTCTTTTTTCTATCAAAATATATTAAGTCAATCACAAGGTAGGTCACTTCTTGGTCTAGCCAAAAATAACTTCTAAACATCAGGTAGGCATCAAATGAAATGTAACTTCTGTCATTCTGACGATGATATTCAGTTATCGAAACAATTGTCAATTTTTTAGAATATTTAATATTTTTCATTATATTGTGGAATTAGCTAGAAACATTGAGTTTCATTTAAAACACTAATATGAGTAGATCCCACGAAGTAAGGGTCGACACAGTTAATTTCATAATATACACTATTTATAAAGTATCTAACTAATCATATTGAGTGCAAAATGCAATGCTATCCTTGAACGGCTACTCAATGGATATTATTAAAATCAAAAGATAATGACGACGGTGGCTCTTCTTGAATGGCAAGTGTTTAGTGAAATGATATTTAATATTTTGATCTCCGTAACCTCTTTGATCCCACATCTAAAAGCATATTTTACAAATGAAGAGAAAACTATGTTAATATTTATTTTCACATTATTGCTTGGTGAGTGTACTTACTAAGGCACATATTTTTTTGCGGCACCGATGGATATTCCCAATTATATTTAGAAGATTTATGCTGTCGCAAAAATCCTGGAATTTGAATAAAGCCCCCATCGCTATAGTCACCAGCTTCTATTAGTAGAATTTTCCAGTTAGTTATTTCTGACAATCTATTTGCCACTACACTGCCAGTTACTCCAGCGCCAATTATTACAAAATCGTAAATACCATATTCTGAAAAATGATCAAAAGTTACTTGATATTGTAATGCAGTTTCTAGTAAAAAGAATAATCTATGGTACGGGATAAATACCCTTCGAGTTGATTCAAAATGGTTGAGGGTGGACAAAAAGGCAAAAGTTGTTTGTTATTTTAACATTGTGCCTATCTATCCACTTTCTAAGTAGTCCTCGCCACTGAACTGAACAGAAAAGATTTAAAACTATTTGTTTGCGCTATTTCTTTAGGAAAAATATAGGTACGGCTTGACAACACCGTCCAAGCATACAATTAAAAATTACAAAAAGGCATTGTAGTAGAAGTGGTACTAATATCGATCGGTTCAAGAATAGACAAAAAGTTAAAAAATTTCGGTCTCGGTTAATCTGGTAAAATTCTGACAGAATAGGTTACGGAAATATATCAAAAAAACAACTTTACTTAAATTAAATCAAAACACGGTTAATTGTGAGTGGTTTTTACTTCACCCTTTGCCTTTCCTTTTTGCCTTCCTTTCCCCAAACCCTGCTTTTGTTTGAAGTAAGTGTTTTTTATGCATCAATTAAGGGTAAGCAAAAAAATGCGCACTAATAAAAAGGTGTTCCAACTAAAAATTGACGGTTCATTGGACGGTTTGATGGCGTTCCATCTGATTTTGTGACCGTTTGCGAACGGTTTTGAAACGATCATTTCGGTACATGGTCGTGAGCTGAAACTGAATTGACTGACATGCGCACTATTCTGTATTCTGTACATGTACATCCTGTTATCGTTTAAGTTTAAACTTATATTCGAAATTGTTATTTTTTTATAAGTATTTTTATTTTCAATAAATCAAACAAATATTTAATAATGTAAGAAGTCCGAGATGATGATTTTATCTCAGATATTTGGAATGAAAATGATTTAGTGTTATAATTAAATAGTCCCAGAATGAAAAATGAAAATTATTCAGGTACCTATGTTTATTTGTTTGTTGTATTGTACAGCTGAACCATGTTGTAGGTTAAGGTGATGTTAAAGACTCTGATGATGAAGACCAAGATATAATTAATATTAGAGAGATAATTGCAAATACTTTGCCATTCTGAAACAGTATTTTCAATTTGACATTTCAATGTATGAATGTGAATATTTTCAAAAATAAAACATAAAGTTATTTTTTATTATTTACATTTGTTTTGAACTGAATAACTCATAATTCATAAACAGGTACAAAGGTTTGTGATTGAAATATGATGTAAAAGAAAAGGAACAGAAAATATAATTTAGTGTCAATAAAAATTTCTCTCTCTCTTTACAATTTATCTTAGGTAAGACAAAATATGATATATCTGTAACTTTTGTCGTTCATATTTTTTTAGTTATTAAATTTCAATTTCACCTTACACGATCATTTTTCAGATTCTTAACATCAACTTTTATCTATAACTTTTCATCCAGTGAACAGTCATTAAAACCGTTCCAACTTCACATTTTCGGGATCGTTTGCAAACGGTGTAATGTCTGGACCTGCGCATAAAAACAGTCCAAACAGTTTCTGAATCGTTTCGTGACGATCTCAAAATCGTCGGTTGGAACAAACCTTTTATTTAACTGAGTTACGCAGTTGGGTTTTATGAGTGATAAACAATTTTGCCAGTTATCTATTTCGTGTTTTTTTGTGCATATAGGTATAAACAACTTGTCGGCTAACCTTATGTGTCCAAAACATTTAAATTTTTTTAATATTTTATTATTTTCGCAAAATTTGTTTGCACTAAATTGGGTTAAAACTTAATTAAGATCTTCCAAAAACTAAAAACAATCTTTAGAAACGAAAATGTCCAACACCTCACCTACACCAGACGTGAAGAAAAAACACTTGCTTTCGTCCTTCGAGGTCTAGCTGAAGGCGTCCAAATTATGGACATCAAGGAGGAGCTTGAAAAAATATATAAAATACAAATAAAGGACGTCTCCAGAATGACTACAAATAGTCGACCTCTTTATTTACTTGTTGAATACATAACACTAATTAAAAACATACCTAAAAAAGCAATTGTTCAACTTCATTATCAAAACAGGACAATACCCCGATATGCTCAAAATTGCCAACATCATACCCATTATCAAAGCTAACAAACAACCATGTTATGTAGATTGCTATCTATAGACCAATATCCCTATTAAACAATGTAGCAAAGGTGATAGACAAACTTATATAAAAAGGCCTCATAACTTTATCGACAAACATAACATTATACCTCCCGAGCAGTACGGATTCAAAACCGGCCATAGTACAGTCTCACAAATCATTAGAGTAATCAATGACATTAGAGAGTCATTTCAGGTGAAAAACAAAGCCATAATGGTAGCCATTGACATACAAAAAGCTTTTGTTTCCGTATGGCTCGTGGGATTATTCTATCCAACTAAAAATACCGAATTATCTAATTAAAATTGTGAAATCTTATTTAACTAATAGAACGTTTTACACCAAAATTTATAACCACACAGCTGGACCATACTCAGTTCACGCTGGAGTACCGCAAGGCTCTGTTTTATCACCTTTGCTTATTCCATTTTCATCCACGATATCTCAACCTCAACCCAAATACTAACCACAATATATGCCGACGACACTTGTTTTGTAACATCGGCAAAGATTCCGGATTAAGCTTTGGAAGACGCAAAAACACAACAAAAAAATAATTCCATATTTTCAAGAACATAAACTAGCTATAAATGCATCCAAAACAGAGTATTTATTACTCAGGCGATAAGCTAGAAAAGACAGTTCATTGCAATCTCAGCTACATGTTGACGACATCTAATTACGCCCAGTAGTATCCTAAAATATTTGCGGTATACGGTACAAGGCAACACAAACGCAAATGCGCACATAGCGCAACAAGTACATAAAGCTAAGATTGCAATGAGCCGACTCGTGGCCGACGAGAAAGACAGGCCTTGGTGCGTAAATATCACGTGACCATCTGAGGCCGAGAATCCAAAAACGATTTCTACTTTTCATGTTGATTTTATGTATTTGAGGTTACGTATGCTTTTGTTTATCAAATTGTTAATTGTTTATCGAGTTTCTCTGAGTAGAAAAATATAACAAGGAAGTCACTGTAACAGTTAAAGATATACATACAGTTTTAGCATTAGAAGAATTAAAAAAAACAGACAAGCAGGTAGGTACAGTTTTTGTTTTTATAACATCAGCAGCACATCTAAATTATTGTATAAATATTGTAGCCATGCCTAGAAAATGCAGTGTGTCAGGCTGTAGATCGAATTATCGCAGTGAAAACTCTGAGGAAGGGCCAAGTCATATTACAACATTTAGTTTACCGAGAAATGAACAGTTGAAACAGCGGTGGTTGCGAAGAATCCCAACAGACCTTAGCAACATAAAAAATCCTCAAGTTTGTATTAAGCATTTCCCTGAATCTGATATTATTAGAACGGATATATGTATCCTTCAGGGAGAACGAAAGGAATACCCTAGGAAGATACTAAAATTAAAAGATTCTGCTCTACCTGTAATATTTTCCAATGTTCCCAAGTATTTGTCATCTGTGCCCAGTTCTTCCAAAAGGCTATGTAATAAAGAAGAAGATCAACTTGAAAAAGCTATAGCAGACAGCCTCGAAACACATAAGCAGTTTGTTGACTCGCAAAAAATTAAACATTTAGATGATATTATGTCTTTTTATGAGAAATCTAATGTAAGTAAAGAATGGATTTTAGTAAGAGAAGACAGTAAAGTATATTTATGTCTGCTCACTTTATCTGAGAATGTACAGAAAATAATAGGATCACTTCTAGTGAGAGAAAATTTGGACTTTGCAATTCAAATCGAGAATCATCCACTTCCCATGGCAAAAATTCCCAAAAAGCTACATGTTTTGAATAATTTCAGTATTTTAGAAAATCTGTTGGTGCTTATTGAATCTAGTGCTAGAAACCAAAAAGTGCGTGATGACACTAAAATAGCTAAAATTTGTAATGTGTTATCCGAAATGACTGCAGCAGAAGAGGTATCAAGTTTTTTTACTTTTATTATTGAGCAGTTACAGCTTTACCAGCAAACTCCCAATAACCGACGGTACTATGGTAAGACACTAATGTTTGCGGCAAGTTTATATATTCACTCTTCATCTATTTATATGACATTATATGATTCCCACTGTCTGTATTTACCACATCCTCGTAATCTCAAAAAACTTATATGCAAATTTACTTTGACAGATATGAGCATAAAAGGCAGTATCGAGTATTTGAAATCCAAACTCAGTTTCCTAAACGAACATGAATTTCTCATAAATATACATCTAGATGAAATTTATGTTAATTCACAGTTTAGTTTTAAAGGTAAAACACTTTTTGGTGGCACTGACAATGATCCATCAAAAATGGCTAAAACAGTACAAACCTTTATGATATCGAGCATACTATCAAAGTATCGGGATGTGGTAAGTTTAGTACCCGTCAACAATTTAACTGGAGTTCAGTTGTATGAGCTTATACTGAAAGTCTTGCAAGAGTTAGAAAAATTAGGTTTTAAAGTTATTGCCCTAATATCAGACAATCATAGTATAAACAGAAAAGCCTTTTCAATGTTTACAAAAGATAACATTTTGAAACCTTTTGCACAACATCCTTTAGATAATTCTAGATTACTTTTTTTTATATTTGACGTGGTCCACATTATAAAATCTATTAAAAATAACTGGATTAGTAAAAGAACTAATGACTACTCACTACATTTTCCAAATTTTGATATTGACACCTTGGAAATAAATACTGAATGTCTGTTTGTAGCAGAGTTTAAAAACTTCCAAATTTTGTATGAACTAGAGAAAAATTCTCTAATAAAATATGCTCATACATTGTCATATAAAACATTATATCCAACAAGTATTCAAAAACAAAACGTTCAGTTAGCACTGAATATATTTAATGAAAAAAATATAGCAGCCCTTAAATGTTTTTCACGTGACAATCCAAACAAATTTAGGAATATTGATGGTACATGTAAGTTTTTAGAGATTTTTGTTAAGTTTTGGAAAATTGTGAATGTTAAGAATGTCTTTGAAAGTGAAAGATTTAATGATAAGGACAGAGAAGCAATAAAGCGTGACAGCAAACAAGTAATAGATTTTCTTACAGCAATGTCAAAATGGCTTTGGAAGTCGTTAGTTCCTTTACACTCATCTTTATCAAATGAAACTTTCACATCATTAATAAATACTATCAATGCCTTTGTGGCTCTTATTCCATATTTGTTTAATACATATACAATAGATTATATCCTATTAGGCAAATTTGAAAATGATATATTAGAAGGTAGATTCAGCTGTTACCGTCAATTAAGTGGGGCTAATTATTATATTAGCCTAGTACAACTATTAGAAAGTGAAAAAAAGATCCGGTTTAAAAATGCTATTCTTTTCTCTTGCGCTGATAACCAGATACCACTAAAAACAATGTTACCAAATTATGAGGAAGTTTACGACAGTAATGTGGATATTGAACAATTAGTTTCCGTTTTGAATTCTGAATTTGGTTTGGAAAATATACCTAAAGAACATTTAACTGTACTCAGTTATATAGGGGGATATGCAGTAAGAAAGCAAATAAGAATCAAACATTGTTTAACTTGTTTTGAATGGCTTCAATCAAATACTGAGATGAATGTTGACATACCTTATGATCTGACTTTGGAATTAGACAGAGGAAAGTTGATTTTACCCTCGGAATATGCTTTGATCCCAGTAGCTATTTCCTGGCATATTATGCAAAATATTTGTAACTCAACCCACCTACTGAATACATTTTTAGCAGGCTCAAATCAGCTTTCCAAATTACACAGACTTAGTATTATCCTTATAAAAAATTATATGTCTGATTTAAAAGATCTTTATGAACAATGTAGTTGTGAAGAAACACTTTTTAACAAAATAGAAAGAATAAATTTAACTGTTTGTAAAATAATGTTAAATAACTTTGTCAAAAAACAAAATGATGTTGCAACAGAGAAAAATGTAAATGATCCTAGAAAACTAAAAAAACTTAAGTCTTCATAAATATACTTTAATCTGTTGTTTTATTTTCCTACTATACCATCACAAATAATTGCTGTGTAATAATGATTACAACAATTATTTATAAATTGTTTTTTTGGCTTTTGTCGCCACTGAGAATAAAGATAAGCAGAAACGAAAAAAAAACATTTTATAAATAATATGATTCTCCACAAAAAATAAATATTTTATTAGTTTATACAAAGTATAACCACCCTATATGCAAATTGACCAGCTGTCCTGGGCCTCAGATGGTCACGTGACTTTGTGAATAGCTTTACGCGCCATGGCCTGTCTTTCTCGTCGGCCACGGCCGACTTTACCCACTCATATGTGTTATGAGTAGTCTTGGACTTTGTTACTGAACACGCCAATGTTAGGACAGTTGGCAACCTTGATGGTTGGCAGATGTAGGAAAGGCGCGGGATCATCGGGGGGCAGAGGTTAATAAAACACATGTACTAGTCAGTTGTTAATGAACAATAAAATCCCTAAAGCTTTAGTATTAATACTTTATTTAGTTAACAAAGAACCCACAAAACAATATGTAGAAACAGTAGCCACAACTAAATACTCATTTACAAACAAATCATACGCCCAATTCTAACGTACGCAGCACCAGTATACGTCACAGGTACAAAACAAACTTTTGCGCATGGCGGTTAAACACAATTGTTATTCTAAATTACCACGAAACTCATGGTTACATGACAAAACCGATATACCAACTATCAAAGACTTTATAACTAAAATCTCATCAAATTTTTATAATTACTGTGTGCTAAAAAATCTTCGCAAGAATCTTATAGACGCAAATCTCGCATAAGTCATCCGAGATAGCGGGTGTAGGCTTCTGCCTATTCTTCTTCACAAAAAATTGTGTAAATCATTCCAATAAATAAATAACTAAAAACAATAACAGCGTCAGTCATGTTGCCACTTCACAAACTAAACCCCAAACCAATTTTTGAAACCCTGTTTTTCAGCTGCTTTTCAGGAAAAACACAGCCGAAAGATGCTAGGAGCCACAAACACATACCAGGGAGAAAGTTATACTAAAAATCACATTGAATGGATGATGTCGTACGCCAACGAGCCATACAAGCATTGCAATTGTACACATTGCTCGGAAAAATGGCCCGACCACCGGCACACAATATATTTTGTATTTTTTTTAACATTGTTTACTGGGGACCTTCAAATTTCAATAAAGAGCCTTTTTTATTATACTGTGTAAAACTTTTATCCGAATCAAACACTTCATGAAAAGTGAAGTCTTTGCGACTACAATAATGCTAGATTGATACTTGTACTCACCCTCTACTCTATCATCCTTCGGTTTATATTCATAAGCATTTGTGGGAAATTTAAAATTTGAAGATTCTTTTATTGAGGTACTTATGAGGTTGACATAATAATCCAAAGTACTTTTTTGTGCTTCACAGATTTTAATTTGGAATGATATAAATAATGGCAATAACAACAAGTATACTTTTGGATAACCCATATTGACTAGTGCCAGTGATTTTGATATGCCACCATCCTTTTATACAAATGGATTGATTAAAAGTCAATTTTGGGAATTGTTTTACATTTAATTATGTAAATTGTTATGGTAGGTATCATACAATTGATTCATAAGAATTAGAATTAAATACAATTCATTTTTGGTGAAACTAGTCACAGTTACAAAAGAATTTGTTTTTTCTCTCACTTGAAAGTGTATTTTTAATTTTGTTATGTTTGATATTCTAAATAGCAATATCAATAGCTCAGAATGATTCATTTAGAGGAAAAAGATTTAGAGAAAAGGGAAGTAATATTATCTTGAATGAAGTTTCCAACTTGATTGCAGAAGCAAAATAGCTATGTTTTGGTAGAAGAATTCGAAGTGGATTCTGAAAATAGCTTTACAAGTTGTCATCAAATAAATTATGCTAAATTAATGGATTTTAAGACTAGGTTTCTAACAGTAGAATGAATAATAAAATTTGTCTCGTTAAAACGGCGACGCGGCTGAATAATAAATATTTTGGTTTGCAATTGCAATTAATGCTATGCTTTCTTATTGGAAGTTAATATCATGGTTTAATAAAATTCTTCTTGTCTTATCTTATTGTCTTGAGACAAGGAGACGCAATACTTATATCCTAAGCTCTTTATACTAACCATGGAAGATATTTTCAAGGAACTGCTATGGGAGGATGTAAGAACTTCAAGAGATGTTACAAGATCTACAACAAAAATCCGAAATAGTAGGTTTGACTATGAACATGAAGTAAACTAAAATTTATACAGAAAATGTACGAGGGACAACAGGAAGATATCACTCTCAATGAAACAGTAGTAGAAACTGTAGCGACGAGTATAACTAACTAGGCCAAACAATAAAAATTTACAGACATGCAATACGCAGATATGGAAAGACGAATAAGGTTAGCTTGGACAGCATTCAGTAAATTAAGTTACACCCTACGAAATAAAAATAGACAATTCATACTAAGGAGTGATGGAGCAGTGCTTTGTACCAGTGCTCACATATGGGGCAGAACCATGAGCATATGCAAAAAGTATGATCCACAAATTTCAGATTACCCAACAAAGGATGGAAAGAGCAATAAGAGAAAGACAAATAAATGGATCAGAGACTCAACAAAAATGGAAGACATTCTGATAACCTTAGACTATTAAACACAATAGACAAAACATATCATTCATAAATACTTTAAAAACACAATCCATGATTGATAAAGACGATGTAAAGGCGTGCAACGATAACGGACTATTCTTTCTCTTACGAGGGAGCCCTGTTTTAATGGCAACGCTGTTAAAAGCCGAGATCGTATCTCAGCAGTGGTGTACCAGGAAGTTTAATATACAAATATTTTTATTTTTAGTTTTGCATAAATATTTTATGAAGAAAATATCAATTTCGTTATGATTTTTCACTATTTTTATCGGTTTTTTTCCAATTAATCCTTAATTTTAACTTATAGTGTGAGCCAAAACAACAAAATGTGTATTCTAGATTTCTCAGAAGAGCGACGTAGAGATGAACAGAATATGTAGAAATAATGGACGGAGATAGGTGGACAACAATAGAATGGAAACCATAGACAGGAAAAAGAAAACCCGGAAGACCGCTCACAAGATGGCATGACGACATTAGGAAAATCGCAGGAAAAAATTGGATAGTAAAAGCTCAGTACATAGAGGAGGTTTTGTGTTTTAGGGGCTACAAGACATTTTACAACTTACGATGCATAATATATTTCGGCTTTCATTTGTCACATAAGTTCTCCCCCGGCTTGGGACTCTTCCTCTGGTTGTGGTATTCGACTCCAGTTAATGTATTCTTATAGCAATCACTGGGATGGGGTGAACAATCGGAATTAAATTGGACGCCACCAGTTTTTTAAGCGATACTTTAGTTAAACAAAAAGCTAAGGTTAAACTAGGTTAAAAACTGGAAAACCTTATATTTATTTACTTTAACTTAACAAACCGAAATTCTGAAAATATTTTAACGCGATGATCCAAGTTAATATAAATTTCTGAAAATCAAATATCAAATGTTCAGCAAATTATATTTATTCATAACTCAATAGATAATTCACATTAACTGCATATCCAAAATACAAGACGAATACGAACGCCGTTATACAATAAAAATCTCCAATTCTAGATTTCCATGAATTGATTATAAGACAAAGAGCTTATCTTGGTTAGGTTCTGGAATTATTCAGCTCTAGGAAGAGACTTTTCCTATGTATGATATCGTTTAAATATACAAAATTTGGATGTGAAACAAGTTTTTTAATTCCAAATCATTAGTACGATGAAATTAAAATATCATAGCCCGATGGAAATCGTAACAGCCGATCGGCTTGTTACACGTTACAGATGTAACTTGTTTATTACCATCATAATAATCTCCAATTAACAATTATCTTCGACATGAAGTTAGGAGTCTGATGTCAAAATCCTCTGCTGACAGAATGTCATAGGTCTTATTCGCGAACATCACATCCGTCTCTCCTAACGTTTTCATAAGGAAGTTGATGTTGCTTAAAATGAACATAATTCGTAGTTATAAAGTGAAAAAATAAGGAAGGTTATCATTAACAAAATGACCAAAAAAATGAAGAAGGCAATCCTTAATTTCCGCATATGTAACACGCCCTGAATGATATACTACTATAAAAATTGTCCCTTGTGTACACTTCGAAGGCTGTATCGTGCTAATGAACCGAAATTTCTCCAAAAGCGACCAAAAATGTAGTATCTCTGGATTTATAGAACACATTATACTGAATCTAGTGAGCTAAAAATCAATAGAGTTCATCGGTGAGACGCCCTGAACAATTTCCAATCATAAAATTGGTCACTTAAATACACTTCGGAGGTTGTATCGTGCTAACAACCCGAAATATCTGCAAAAATTACCAAAAATGTGGTACATTAAGTACCATTGCACCCGTTGTACTGATTCTAGTGAGCTGAAAATTAATAGTTCATCTATTAGACGCCATAATTACCTAAACGCATCCTGATGACATCGCAGTAAAAACGTCATGTCAGCAGAGTACGGAACCGAGGATATAAAAACAGTTGTAAATTAGTTTTGGTTGGTGTTGTTAATGTAAATCTGCAGCAAACGTAATAGGGTTCATCTGTAAGAGGTCCTGAACAATATTCAATCATAAAATTTGTGATTTGTTGCAGTGCGAACGCTGTATCGTGCTAACAAAACATGTTGCGAAAAGTGGCTGAAGACGACATACACACAGGATTTTTCTTAAAATCTGTTTTTTCATGTTTTTCTTGCTGAAAAACGAAAAAATAACTCAAACTTTTTTTAGGGTAAACCAATACTATTCTCGCATATTAGATAGGGTTGCGCGGAAAAGTATTAATGTCAATCCGGGATTTTATTAGTCCATTATATTTACCGGTTTCCCTTAAGGAACGCCGCAAGTCGGTGGATTCGAGTGTATCAGATTCCGGAGGCTCCGTTTCTAGCAAAGTGTACAAGTCATTTGGAATATTGTCAATTATGCTGCTAGACTGTTTTTCATCTAATTTTGAATCGTGGGGTAGGTCGCAAGTCGGGGTTTTCGGACGTTTGGCATATTCGTTAATAGAGAGCTGTGTTGAGTGCTTGAGCTTCCGGTAGGGTTTTCTATAGGGCGTAAAGAAATTTGGTTTAAGCTGACTGATTTTAATGTCCCCTGTATGTCATACCTCTCTTTGAATGCAAAATTTGCTGTAGGGTAACTTTGAAATTTTGGGTTTATTAGTGATAAGTATTCACAGGGTGTAAATTTTAACCATAGCGATGCAGGCACCTGTCCCGTTCCTGTACATGGCGTGGTCCTATAAGGCAACAAAAATGATGACATCTGGTTGATTGAATATGGGATGATAAGGGGGTAAAAAACTGACTAAGATATTGTTTTGCATGCAGAAATATGAATATTCGTGGGAGTCGAAGAAGGGAGGACCATTATCTGAAACCATTTGTTCAGGGACTCTGGAACTAGAAAATAACATCCTTATTACATTAACCTAACGTAAATTTCGTATTGCATGAAGATATTCGCCAAACTTCTATCAACTTGCTAAAGGAGTCTACCAAAATTAAAGTCTGGAGTTGCAAAAAATATATATGACATCTTTACATAGGTCGACTTGTTTTGGGCCAGGGGATATTTTCAGACGTAAGAGGTTTAAAATTAACTACGTTACATAATAATAATAATAATAATAATAATAATAAGTTTATTTGTATGAATATAGTTTACAATGAAATTACATAAGATTTGCGTACAAATAAACATGGATAAGTCACAGAAGCGTACACCAGTTAGAAACCAATATACTCTTGTACGTGACTTCGATTATTAAATAATCAAGGTAGATAAAATTATATTATTTTGACAATTAAAACTTAAGTATATATAAAAGTTTTCAATGTAATTAAAATTTTTAGTTAAAATACAAATAAGCAGATATAGTAGTAATAGCACTTAACACCTAACCTAATACATCCATTATAAAGCCTCAACAAAATTAAAGTAACGTCTCAATGTATAAGATAATAATAAAAACACAGTCTAAAAACAGTGAACAATGTGTATCAATCAACAACCAAGTAATACCCGACAGAGTTTAGAAGTATTGGTGAAGATGGAAGAAATGAGTTTTTTATACTCAAGAATCAATATTTTGATTCACAATATCATGGAAAAATGATCTTTCAGTTTTTGTAATCCACTGCTTAATTCTCCTACCGAAACTATACTTCTTATTGATATTCCTCAAATGATCTGGTACCATATTGTACAACCGAGGTCCTAGGTAAGTTGCATTTCGTTGGCCTATAGTTTTTTTACAGCAAGGTAATACCACAGTGTTATTCCGTTTTCTTGTTTCATGGTTGTGATTGGTAGGTCATAATATGATACTTTCTTTTTTTATATTTTTAAGGATACTTAAGCAAAACAATTGTCTTATATCAAGGAATTCAGATTCTCTGAATACCAGATCGCTTGGATACATACGTACCTTACGATATATTATTTTAATTATGTATTTCTGTACAACATTCAATTTTTCCAGATGTATATCATTCACTCCACCCCATCCCACTATTCCGTACTGTAGTTGTGATTCAATCAAAGAGTAGTACAATATTCTTAAATGTTCAGCATCTAGAAAATCTCTGAGGTATTTGAATCTGTATAATAACCCCCTCAATTTTTTAACCACGTTTTGTATTTGTAGGTCCCACCTTAGATGACAGTCTATCACAATGCCAAGGTATTTTATTGACCTATCTCCCGGTATTTCATATCTTTCTCCTATTTTAAGTGGTTCTATATTCGGAAGTCCGTTTGAGTATGAAGAAAATGGTAAGTATTTTGTTTTGGTAAAATTCAGTGTGAGTTTATTTCCCCTAAACCATTTTTCTATTTCAAGAAAATCTTCTTCTACAAGAATTTTTAATTCTCGCCAGGTATCTGCTTTATAGAGAATGGCAGTATCATCTGCAAAACTCAAAATATTTCCCTGGGTTTTTATTCCTAGTAACCCGTTTATATAAATTGTAAACAGTAAGGGGCCCAACACCGTTCCCTGTGGAACTCCATAGGAAACTGTTTTATAGGTACTAATCACACCATCAATTATTACCCTCTGTTTTCTATCAGATAAATAGCTTTTCATAATATTGTAAATATTTCCTCTAAGTCCGTAGGTAAACATTTTTTTGAGTAGTTTTTCATGACAGACCGTATCGAAAGCCTTTGATAAATCAACGAAGATACCTAACGTAGATTTTTTTTATCTAAGGCATCATATATATATGCCGTTAAAGCGAATATTGCATCTTCCGTTGATCGCCTTGTTCTGAACCCGTATTGATTATCTGAGATAACTTTATATTTGTCTAGGAAACTCAAAATTCTTTTTTTTTAAATCTTTTCTAGAACCTTTGCTATATTTGATATGAGAGAAAGCGGTCTATAATTTACCATTTCTCTTTTGTCACCACTTTTGTAGAGTGGCATTATAAGTCCGGATTTCAATATTTTTGGGAAACACCCTGCATGCATACACCGATTTATGAGATAAGTTAGCGGAGTTTTTATTTCATTCACTATCTCTTTTAGTGTTTCAGAGCGTATACCGTCATCGCCTGGTGATTTTTTAGGTTTCAATTGTTTTATAATTTCTGTCACTTCATTCTCATCTGTTGGATATACATACATGGTGCTTTCAATTGTTGTTTCCATGTGTACATAATCTGGAGGATCGGTAATCTTCATTGCATAGTTTTCACCCAGTTTGCTATAGTATTCATTGAATGCCTCACAAATTTCGAGTTTGTTATAAATAACTGCGTCTTCATTCAGTTTAATTTCATTGATTTTTGTTTTATTTTCAGTTTCTCCACAAATTTCATTTACCGTCTTCCAGAGTCCTTTTGTACTATTCTTGTTTTCTTTAATCAATTTATTAGCATATTTTTTCTTGGCATTAATTATGGATTTATTCAAATTGTTCTTCAGTTGCCTGTATTCTTCACGTAGCTCTATTTTTTCAGGTTGCATTTGTACTTTTTTATATAGATCATTTTTTCTATTAACACTTTCTATTATTTCAGGTGTGATCCATTTGGTCCTAGCGCGATTTTTATTCTTAATTTTCACTTCAACAGTACTATTTTCAATGCTCAGTTTTATTTTTTCAACAAAGTCACTGGTTAATTTTTCGGTATCATCTTGATTATATATATCACGCCATAGTTCTTCTCGCAATTCATTTCTGAGTTTATTATAATTTATAAATTTTTTGTATTTATTTTCAGGTTTAATATATGTTTGTTGGTTTTCCGATTTGAATGTTACGGCAATAGGAAAATGATCTGTTATACAACTCTGTATAATAAAGGATTTGAAATTGAGTTGGTGTTTACATTTTATAAAGAAATGGTCTATACAAGATCCACTACTTGGTCGTGTAACATCGTTTATATAAGATATGAATCCGTGTGCATTCATTAGATTCTTGTATTCTTCTACATAATCATATTCTGACAATATATCAATATTTATATCACCAGCAATTATCTGAATATCATTATTCCCCACTTCTCCTAGATACGTTTCCAACCCGATATTAAATTTAATAGGACAAGTATTAGGAGATCTATAGAGAGCTGTGATTGATATGTTGTAATTACGATCTTCAATGATTATCTGTAAAGCTTTTATTTCTGAAATATCTTTTATATCATATGAAAAGTCAAGTGTTTCCCTAATAAATACTACAACTCCATCGTTTTTATTTAATTTCCCCTCATTATATAATGTTTGGTAACCTTTCATACGAATAACTTCAAGATCATGCACCATGTATGTTTCCGTCAATATGATAACATCAAGTTCTTCGGGAATTTCACTTAATAATACAAACAATTGATCAATATTTTTCATGATACTGCGAATATTCATGTGGAGGATTTTCATATGATTTCCAAGATATTCACTGAATTCACCAATGTTACTAACATGTTTCGCATCTATCAGGTCGTTTCTATATTCCCTGATGTACGGATCCATCATAAAAAAAAGTATTCCGATTAGGGTAAGAAACAGTGATTAAAATAGATGTGATATAATATTTCCGTGAAATCACCACAAACAATTTCAAAATACAGTAAAATAAAATACAGGTCTAGTATTTTTGTCCATCAAAACTTAGAATATGCCACAAAATACAAAAACACACAATGATATTTTTTCCTAGACATTAAATATAAAAATGTACAATAAAAGAGAAAAAAATGTTTCAGACTTATTTGACAGAGCGTGTTCTTGGTTTGGTTAATTCATTTTGTTTAGGTACTATCGTTTTGTTAACTGTAGATTTTGGGGTACTTGGAGGTTTTTCAGCTAAGGACAACGGCTTTTCTAATGCAGCGGGCGGCTTTTTCATTTGAGATGTTGTTGGAGTAGCAGGAGCACTATTAGGCTTATCTAAGAATTTGTCCGGTGGGAAATCCTCCAGATCCTCTGCTTTGTAAGCTTTTCCGTTCACAAACAATTTGTTCCCCGCTATGTAACAATCCTGGTAGTTTTCCTGTTTGGCAAGTGAAAGAACATGGTTCACAAGATCGTCTGCATTTAAAGAAGACCACCATACATTTTCCCTAGCAAGCATTTTGCACCTAACTATACCTGGGCGACCTGCGTGAAGCAGCTCCAATACTGATTTTTGGCATGAAAGGGGAACAATAACTCTTTTGCCAAACATAAGATACCCTTATTTTGGCAGACATGCCTTGTGTAGGGTATTATATAGTTTACTACCTACTGACGTTAGGAAAAGATTCTTCTTTGTATGTTGGGTATCATCTGATTCACTTATATCATTTAATTCAAAGTAGAGATCAAACATTTCATACCTTGAGGCATACTTTTAATTGCCAGTTCAAGGGGTTCTATAATTTACCTTGAGCAGCTACTGGTAAAACTTCTATCCCGTTTCCTAGTACTGTCTGTTCCGCTGTATTGGCCATAGTTTCTTATGAACCCTTTATACTTACTGGACACTTTTACAATCGACTAGTACACTTGACCACGTGTTTTGACTCATTTCGAGGTTATACTGACTGACTTTGCAGACTTTCGACTATTTTTGCGTGAATTCTTCACGTCTCGTCGCTACTTTGGTGTTCTGAAGCTATTAAAGGTAATGAGACATTTTACAACTTATGATGCATAATATATTTCGGCTTTTATTACAGATGTAACTTGTTTATTATTACCATCATAATAATCTCCAACTAACAATTATTTTCGACATGAAGTTTGGAGTCAAAATGTTCGCTGACTGAGTGTCATGGGTCATTATTCGCGAACATCACAGGAGGAAAATAGTGGAGGCGACATGTGGTAGTCGAAAGTTGAATAGAAAGAGAGACTAAATATAAAATTTAATTAATGATATTTCATGGCATTGTCATTTAAATAGAAAGTATTAACTAGTTCGCGGTCAAGGACTCATTTCTATGTAAAGGTCGATAGTCGTTGATCTTTCATTTATTTCTATTTTAGTATACATAGAGTATTATAATTTTTAAAACGTTTTTCAACACCTTCAATTCTAAAATAAACAATATATTTAAAACAATCAACGAGTCTTAACAGGATTAGAAGCACAAGTGTATCTTCTATCTTTTTCGTGCACTCCAAAACCAATTCATATCCATTAAAAGAGAATAAAACATTTTTTAGAAAATTTATCTGCTATCTTCGAATTTTTTATATATCGTTAGGATCCTTAAGATTAATTTATGCCCAATTTTGCAACCCTCAAAACCATGTCCTACTCCCGTGGCACTCAAAAAACCTCCAAATTTTATGCTTTTATTTCAGTCTTTTTGAAAATAATATTAGGGAAGTATTTTTCGGATATTTCTGTTATTCACTTTTTTAAAGCCAACTAAATATTCTACAATTTAACCCTAACCTGAACCCTGTAGGTCAATTTGTTGCGGAGATACAGCCAATTGAAATTCGGCCACTTATTCTAGAAAGTCAAAATTTATCATTACGCTTACCTTCCAAGACACGACTTTCAAATTACTAACTCGAAATACTCTTTTTAAAAACGTTTATTTTACAAAATGATAGTTCTACGAACTACGACAAACAACATGAAATCTAGTAACTGACTAACTTTATCTACAACAAGTAATTTTATATATATAATATTTATGCTGATTACGGGATCTGCATCTTACACCGTGGAACAGCAACTCATCGGTTTCCATATGAATCGTTGATATAATTCCTCCCCTCGTAAATTCAACTTACGCAGCTAGCGAGGAAGTTGAACGGTTGAGTGGTCCCACCTGGAATGGTTTCTTTGCAGCTTTGCAGTACTTCGATGCCCATTTTTTATATATACAGAATACAAAAATAAAAATTAACAATAAATAAATTAATAAGGTCCATATGCTGGGGGTTTTTGAGACTTGTCCGAATGTTAATTGAGGTTGATTTTCTACAAATTTACTTTTTAGCGGTTGAAGATCGTCTAGTTCTGCTTCCTCCAAATGAAAGTCGAGGTTTGATGTGGTTGGGCGAAAGGTACTGTTGTCTAGATTTAATAGTAGTATCGGCTGGCTGAAGCTACTATAGAGTTGTTGGTTATTTATAACTGTGTGATGAGCTACTACTTGGCATCTCAAAGGAATTTCTAAGAGGTAAGTACCCGCTGTAAGATACTTGGTTTCCTCCTGATTTGGACATTTGAAATTTGCTGTATCTTGGAATGGAATGATGTACAACCAGTGGAAATTGTTTAGTTGTTTCAGAAATGGCTTCGACAATTGAAATTTGGTTTTCTCGCAGGTGGAAGTGCGTTTCATTTCAAGTAAGTTTATTTCACAAGGCCTCTCTTCTTGAATTTCCTGCAGGTCTATTCTCGGGCAGACATACTGCTGAGGGAGAATCTCTTTGCAAGGTTTGCTTGAATAAGCGAAGTTGACACCATTCGTAATTAAAAATTTATTATGAGGTATTATCACCTTAAACTGACTCCCTTCTAGTATTGGAGCAGAAAATAAATGGTAGTAATCAAAAACTTTGGGATATGTTATAGGAATATTTAAAATATATGTAATTTTATTATTATATGAGTAGCAATCAATTTTAATTAATTTTTCATAGAGTAAAATTTTATCGAATTCAATTTCTAAGGGCAATTCGTTTTTTGTAAATATTTTCTCCAAATTCTTTAATTGTTTAAATAAATCAGAAGTGTTAATTATGCTTGGATGCATCACTTGAAGTTTAGCAAATGTAATTGAATTTTCAATATCGTTTAAAACCGAATTAATCAATTCATACAGATCTATGATTAGGCTAATAGCCATCTTAATATGTGCATAATATTCGAAATTTGCTTGTCTGTTGATTAAATTATGGATAAATTTGATTTTTGTTTCCAAAATTTGTTCGTTATTGGTTATTTGTTCGATGGTTTTATTAAATTTATCAATGAGCGAGACTGATAATGAATTTTGATTTCTTATACTACTAGCTAAATTATTTTGGTTATTTTGTAATTCTTTGATAAGAGTTTCAAATCATTCTCCATCGTTAGAATCTAAATTTCTAGTGATAGATTTAAAGATTGATCCTATGCCGTTTATAAGGCCTCTTTTAGTTCTTGAAGGATGGGGTAATATTTCTGCTAGCTTATCGTTAATCTTGGTTTCTGTGAAGTCAAGCAATTTACAATAATTTGAGAGATCATTAGCGTATTGTATGTTTTGAACAGCAAAGGCCCTAATTTTTGTGGCTTGAATTTGTAATTTATTTATTTCTAAAATAATTGGGTTCAAATCATAATAGTGTATAAGTCCATAACTGTACATTTCAATTTTTACGGTTCCTAACTTAAAGGGTAGCAACCCGGGATTGTTAACTAGATTTCCAATTGTTATTTTATCCTGGAGTTCCATAGTTCCAGAAAATCTGAAATAAAGCAAAATTCTACATTCTAAATTATTGTTATAATATTACGTGTGAAAGTTGTGTAAATGTATCGTACATAATTTTCTATTTTTGACGTTTTTTCCGGGGACGTTTCAAGTTGTCCATATGTACCTTCTCTCTATTTTCAGTTGAAGCTGTTTTATTTGCAAGGTTGACGGTTTTTAATTTGATTGGTAAAGTGTACTTATTAGCGTGTTTTTGTCGTATGTGTTTTCTTACATATACTTTTTGATTAGGTTTGAATATTTCTGGTTTGTCTCGGTTTGTATTTAGTTTAGAAGTAATTTTTTCTTTTCGATTAATTAAGTCGGAATTAATTTTTGAGTACAATAATTTTGTTTTTTCTTTGTGATTGTTGATGTAATCATTTAAGAGTATTTTATTTATGTCAATGTCATAAACATCATTACTATTAATATGTCCGTTGACTATATCTATCGGTTTCATTTTTGTACTGGAATGAATCGAATGATTGTAAGCAAGTATAGCATATAACATTTTCATTTTAACTGGGGTTTTTGAGAAACCTTTAGTATTTGGAAGTCGTATATTTTCTATTAGAGTTGAATGGAGTCTTTCTATTTGTCCGTTGGATTGAGGATGATTGGGAGACGTAAAATGAACTTGAATTTTATGAAGGCTCAGTAATTCTGTTAATACGAAATTTTTGAATTATGTGCCATTGTCAACTATGATTTGTTTCGGTATGCCGTGATGAGAGCAGAATTTGATAAGATTGTCTACCACTTCTGTACCAGAGGCAGAATTTATGTGATATGCTTGAGCGTATTTAGAAAAGCTATCAATAATAGTTAAAAATTTTGTTTGTTCGATCGTGAAAGAATCTAAATGAATAATTTCGAATGGATTCGAGGCGGTTGGCGTGATATTTAATTGCATATGTACTGGATTTCGTTCATATTTACTTTGATGGCAAATTTGACATTCGTTTTTAAATGTTTGTACGGATTCTTTTAGGTTAGGCCAATAATATTTTTCTTTTAATCTTAAATAAGTTTCATTTATTCCTCGGTGATTTGATTTTCCTTCGTGATAGCTTTGTATGATAGTTTTGATCTCTTCTTGATCTGTTACATCTATTAATTTTGCGGTACAACGTTTTAATTGGATTGAATTTGATCTGAAATATTTTTGTAATATTGTCGAAAATGGTTCGTACAATTCGGGACTTTCGAAATAAACTTGATATTGAATATTTGGCGAAATAAATTCTTTAATAAAATTGATAATGTCTTGTTCTAGGTTATTTTTTGATATTTGCACAGTTATTTGTTCCTTTTTCTCAAATAATATTCTAACTTTAGGTTTCGCTGGAGAATGTAAAACGGAACTAATTATAATTTGATTTTGTCCGACGTTAACTGCGCATTTTGCGATAGGGATACCTATTACCGGATTTTCTTCAGCATTAGAATGAATCGTAAGAGACTCGTTTTCGTCTTCGTTGATTATATCGTCGTTGGGTTCATTTTTACGGTCAGGTGTTATCTCCTGTAATGCAGAGTCAGGATTGTTGTCACTTGAGTTTGTTGTCGACAAATTTTCATTGTCTAGTTCAGCGTCGGGATTTACAATCAAGGATATAGTATCTAGGTCAGGGTTATCGTCTTGAGTTACTTCTGTTGTTGGAATTTTTAGTTGATTTTCAACTGTAAATGGCGAAGGTGTATTGATACTTCGTTGTGATTGAGACGGAATTGGTTCATTGCTAAAATTTGTATCGCGGTTCAAAACATCGTCAACATTTTTCCAAAAATTTTCATCATTAAGAATTTCGTTCGTTTCTTTAGTATTTATTTCTATTCTAGATAATGCATCCGCATTAGTATTAAGGCTTCCACGTTTATATACAATTTTATAATCAAATTCATCTAATTTAATTCGCCATCTAATGAGTTTAGAATTTGGGTCTTTTAGAGAATAAAGCCATTGAAGTGGTTTGTGGTCACAAACAATGGTAAATTTTTTGCCATATAAATAAGGTCGGAAATATTTGGTGGCCCATACAATGGCCAAAAGTTCTTTTTCTGTGGTATCGTAATTGCGTTCAGAATCGTTAAGGGTTCGAGATGCGTAAGCGATTGGAAGATCTTTTCCGATAGGACCTTGGGAAAGCACTGCACCGAGTGCTACATTACTGGCGTCTGTGGTCAAGTTGAAAGGTTTCGTGAAGTCGGGATACTGGAGAATTGGGTCATTGGTCAAAATATTTTTGCATGTTTCGAAGCATGATAAGAATTCGTCATTGTGTTCGATTATCGCGCCCTTTTTATGCATTTTGGCAGTGGTTTCGTCAAGTGGGCGAAGTTTTTTATAAAACGTCTATAATATCCCATCAGTCCCAAAAATCCTTTGATTTGTTTAGTAGTTTTCGTATTGGGTAATCTTTGATGGCTTTAATTTTATCTGGGTTGCATTTCACTCCAGAAGGGGTGACTACATGTCCGAGATAAGCTACTTCTTTTCTCAGGAATTTCGATTTATCTAATTGAATTTTGAAATTAGATTCTCTAAGTCGATCAAATACACATTTTAGTCTCTCTATATGCTCCTGTAATGAAGTGGAAAAAACGATTATATCTTCAAGGTATACAAGGCATTTTTCATTTTGTATGCCTCGTAGTATATTGTCCATTGCCCGCTGGAAGGTAGCTGGGGCATTTTTCAAACCGAATGGCATCCGGAGGAACTCCCAGTGTCCGGATTCGGTGCTGAAAGCTGTTTTCTCTATATCTTTTTCAGCCATCTCTAGCTGGTGAAAACCTGAAGCTAGATCCAAGGTTGTAAAGTATTGGCATCTACCTAACTTGTCTAATAAGTCCGTTATATTAGGAAGTGGGTACTTGTCATCAATAGTTTTTTCGTTAAGGCGTCTATAGTCTATGACTACACGAAATTTGGCTTTCCCAGAAGCGTCTTGTTTCTTGGGTATGATCCAGATTGGCGCATTCCAGGCACTTGAGCTTGCTCGGATAATTTTATGTTCAAGAAATTTCTGAATTTGTTTATCTACTTCTTTTTTGTACACAAAAGGATATCGATAGGTTTTAGCGTAAACAGGAATCTCGTCGGTGGTTCGTATTTCATGTTTAATTTTGTTCGTAAAAGTAAGTGGTGTGTTTTCGTTATAAAATATGTCAGAATATTCGGAACAAAGTTTAAGTATTTTGGATTTTTCCTCGTCGTTCAAGTGATCTGTTCTAATATTATTTAAATCTAAAGTTTGTGTAGAAGTGTCTTCTAGGTTATTCAATTCGAAATTTTTAAAAGCATTGTTATCAAATTTTTCTACAGGAAGTGGTTCTGAAAAACTCAATTTAACTGGATTTGTTGTGATATTTAGGATTGTAGTAATGGCTTCTCCATTTCTTGCAATTGATAGCGACTCTGGTATTTCACAACCGTGAAATTTTTGGTGTGGAATGATGATTTCGCCATTCTTTATACTTGTTTTTATTTTGATTACCTTTTCGGTTCTAGGTTCGATAGTAATAGAGTTTATGTTTTTCTGAGTTTTATGAAAATTTAATTTAATTTTACTATGTGGGGTCATTAACCATCCACTAGAAAAGTTTATGTTGGCTTTCAATAATTTCAAGTTATCTAGGCCAATAAGTCCTTGGAACACACTATGGAATTTGAATACATAGAATTTGAGATTTAAATTATCAGATAAATTGAAAATTTTTGAAGAGGGGATTAGAGTGCTATATTTATGGGAAGATTCTTGAAAAACTGATTTCACAGTAAATGGGTCATGAGTTAGGTTATCTGAAAAATATGCAAATGCAATTTCGGGATCTATGAAAGATTTTGATGATCCAGAATCTATTAAAAGTTTGATATTATACTCGGGGAATATTATATAAGATAATTCACTATTATTACTTAAATTTATTGGAATTGATTCGGGGGTTATGTTTCCTCTAAATTCTGAGGCGTTTCGTGAAAATTTGCAGAATCTTGATTTGATGAATCGAAATGATCATTATTGTTTTGTTCTTCAAATTGATATTGTTCGTTTTCAGAATGTGAGTTATCAGGATAATAATATTGTTCGGTTTCCTCGTCCTGAATATCAGCATTAAATAATTCCTCGGCTATAAAATTATTTTGTGGTCGAGAATTTCGGAAATGATTTTGATTTGAAGGACCTGGGTATGAGTTTCTGATATGTGAACTCATTGGGTGATTGTTTACTGTATTTCTTGTGGAAATACTCATGGGTGTGGGTTTTGGTAAATTTAGATTTTGATTTGCTTTGAATGCATTATGGTTCTGTTGAGGTTTGAAGACTTGAGAATTCGTAGGAAAACGTTGGGGTTGTCTTGGAGTTATAGGGCGAACAGGTATAGGTTGAGATGGAAATGATCTCTGTGCTCTAAAGAAATTATTAGGTGTATGAGTATTAAATTGAGTTGGATCACTGTTAAAATTATGTCGTTGTACAAAAGGCTTACCAGAGTATTGCGGTTGCTTTATATTTGTTTTATGAGTAAAATTTTGGAAATAATGTACATTGTCTTCTTTTAAAACATATTGTAAAGCTTCGGCTAAATTATTTGATTTCATGTATCTAATAGTTGTACCTAACGGTTCTTTAAGTCCTGATAAGAATGTTGTTAAAGCTACATTATTATATAAATTTCTTTTTAAAATCTTTGAGTCATTTTCGTTTTCATGAACGTCTACATAACTACACAAAAGATTGAGAATGTTTAAAACTCTATCATAGAATTGCTGTGGTTTTTCATTTGATTGTTGTCTGATCATTACTAAATCCCTATTTAGACAAGTTTCGTCTCTCTGATCTGCGAAATTTCTCGTTAAAACATCTCTTAACTCGTTCCAAGTAGATACATTTTGTATATTTACTACTAATTTAGCATTACCAGTTAACTTAGATATTAGACAATTTAATAAATACACATTTTGGAAACAATTTGGTGTGTCTATTCTGTAAAATGAATCAATTAATGATTTACAGACACTTAGATATCTGTTCAAATCATTTGGATTGCCATCGAAATCTGGCACACATTTTAGATATTCTGGTCCAAATTCGGCCATGATTAAATTATTATTAATTGAACTTTGATTTAAAATTAGTGAGTCAGTTGAAGGTTCTAATTTTAAACTTTGAAGAATGTTTGATAATTGGTCAACTTCAGACATAAAAATGTATTGTACTTACAGTAATAATAGAAGAAATATTTCAAGCATTCCTATAGAGATATACTCCGGTTCGGCAATTTTTGTCTTCCTCAGATGAATATCTCTGCAAAATTGGACTATTGTCGTTCCAATTCCCGTTGATGGACTTCTTCGTGCTTGGGATCGTTTCGGTGTGTGATACACTGGGTTTCCTGACGTTCTAGGAGCAACTCTAAACTTCCACTTGCACAAAACAACTAAGTCCGTAGATTCCGATACTCAGTCAATCGTTAAAACGAAAATTAACGCGTTCGATACGTATTAATTCTGAATATCCTACTGACTGCGCCACTTTCAAATTACTAACTCGAAATACTCTTTTTTAAAACGTTTATTTTACAAAATGATAGTTCTACGAACTACGACAAACAACATGAAATCTAGTAACTGACTAACTTTATCTACAACAAGTAATTTTATATATATATATATATATATATATATATATATATATATAATATTTATGCTGATTACGGGATCTGCATCTTACACCGTGGAACAGCAACTCATCGGTTTCCATATGAATCGTTGATATAATTCACGTATCGGCCTAACTAATGATCCTGAAGAAAACTCATACAAAAGGAATTTTATTAGATTTAATCTGCTTTTAAAATGATGGCCGAAGGAATCATAGTTTTCTTATATACAAAACATCTGAATGTAAATGTTTCTTTTAAACTGAAAATAAAAACTAATAAACATATAGATACAAAATAAACAACTTAAAATAAGTATAATTAATAAAATACTATTTACACGACTTTACGTCATAAATCCTATACTTTACAACTTGGCCCTTTTTGAAGGACCTTGCCTCATTTATTCCGGGTCACTGCGGAAGGGGGGGGGGGCTAGAGGGACGACAATATTTGGAGAAGCAGGCCAGTTCTCGTATACTAAATCGTCAAACTCTACGTTCTCCTCGTCCTCTATGACAGGAGCGATGTTGTTGCTGCTTCGCCCTTGGCAAAAAGAGCATAGTATCAAGCACTTCACCCCTGTCTTTCTGCAAGTGCACGATCCTACACACCCTTCCTTGCATCTACAAGCAACCATTTTCAACAAGGTTTGTGGAGCAAGCTCAGCTTGCATTGTCACTGGCATCAGACCCTGTTGGCTGGTGGTCCATCTCTAATCGCATGGCTTTTTTTCGACTCCCAACCATTTTTGGAGCTGATGGTAAGTCCTCCAGGAATGGTGTTTCGCAGCCTTTCTAGTGACGGAGAGGCGGGCAAGGTTGACTTTAGCCGTTGCTGCCGATTTCACGAACGCCAACTATCGCATAGTGTTCAGCGTGCCCTTATCTCCTCCGTAGATATTCAACAAAATCTTTTCGCCAGTATTTCCTACATCTTCCTGGTTTGAGTTCGGAATAAGAAAGAGTATGGCAAGGTCTATCCAGTGGGGATTTTTTTTCTTAACGTTGCACCACTTCATTTTGCCTTACCAAAAAAGAGCACAAGTGGTGTATACCCTCTTATGGTAAGCAGAAATAAGACCATCCCTCGTGGAAGCTCAATTTTTCGAATTTGCTTGATACTGAACATATTCTGATCCATCTCTTCAGCCTTTCTAGAAGTAGACCTTTGCCTGTTCAGAGCTTAAGAAATTTGGAAGAACCAGTATGTCGACATCCTCAACAACGATGAAAAATTGGTCAAACGTTGAGTTCTTGGAGAGGACAGCTCTCACTATCCTAGCATCGGTATCTTGTGCCTGATGAACTTCAATACCCTGTCTCTCAAATTCAGTATGCATTATGGTGATCAATCAATGTTTGTTAGATTCATTTGAGAGCAGTTTTGCTTGGAGCACCTTCATGAGTGTTGCTTCATCAAACAAAATGTGACTGCAGGAGAGAGAAGCAGCAGCTGCATCCTCTGGGTATCCAACAAAAACCACTGCTTCGTGTTTACTGAAGTTGTTGAAAACGTAGCTGACGTATCCAGCCACAATGGCTCTGACTGAATAATTTCGATGCCGAATATCGATTGGCTGTATCTCCACAACAAATTGACATACAGTGTTCGGGTTGAGGTTAAATTGTAGAAAAGTTAGTTGGCTTTAAAAAAGTTCAGAACAAAAATATCCGAAAAAACTTCCTTAATATTTTTTCTCCAAAACAAACTGAAATAAAAGGAAAAAAATTCAGGTTTTCCGAGTACCAGGGGAGTAGCACAGGGTTTTAAGGGTTGTAAAATTGGGCACACATTAATCTTAAGGGTCCTCCCAATGTATAAAAAATTCGTAGATATATACGCGTTTGTATTAATGTTTGCATTTTTATTTGTATTAGTTGACTGGCCTATTTTTGAATTTCGATTGTATGTCCATATATACATAGAAGTTTATTGTAGTAAAAATGAAAGCCATTTTTGATTTTTTTATTATTTATTTTTCATAGTCAAAATATAATAATTATAACCCTTATAATATGATAAGCAAAATTGGACACACTATTATTTTAAAAATGCAAAAACCCAAAAATATTACACTGATAAAACCTGAAGCAATAAAATGAGAAGAAAACAGATGATTCGTGAAAATTAAATATTTTTACAATAAAAACGAGTACCTAAAAGATTTTGACATAAAACAATGCAGAAATCTTTTCGAAAAAATTGTGCAAGAGAAGTTTATATATTTCGAAAAAAATCCTTTTACTGCAAGAATTTTGAACAACTAAATAATATAGGACTTTTCAATTAAATTTTAGCCTGACGTTTTATTACAATTATTGTTATAATGTTTGACACTGTTTGATGCATATATTATTGTTGTTCTTTACATTAGAAGGTCCACATTGAGAATGACATAAAAACATAAGATTTTCTAATTTCCAAATGTCAGCTTTGAAAATTCTGAGTACATGTTAACAAGGATACGATTGTATCTGTTGGAACCGCCGTTTATGAATAATGAAACCTAGGTTCGAAAATACACAGCATTTTGTGTCTGAGCTATCCTTCTTTTTATATGTGCTATAGCAGTTATTTGTTGACCAATTAGAAGTCAGCACATTTAACACCCACAATTTACTCCCTTTACATTCACAATTATCCATTAATGAATTGTATTAAAGATCCAGCATTCTGGCTCAAACAACACAAGTAACATTTTTAGTTTCTTTTATTCATAGTAAAAGCCTTCAGTATCAATTAAAAACGTTTTTGTTCTTATTGTTGTCAATCTAAAAACTCTTCACTTTCATATCAATTTCCTATTATTAATAGTCAATTTTGTTATAATTATAAATGTTTTTTTGATTGATATTTACTACTCAGTGAGTGTAATGATTTCTCTATTGAATTGAATATTGTCAATATATTTTCAATACCTTCCTGGTGAATCCTTTTTGGATACTACATTCGTTCAATTATCATCTTATCCCAATATATTTATATAGATGTTTCTTAGAAATATTCTTATGGAGTAATTAGGAAAATTAATACTTGTACATTTTTATGGACTCAGTACAAATTTATGTTTTTATAGGATTATGTTACCAACTAAAGGCAACTGAATTAAACATATTATTGACAAAGATGTTTTTTAAATTGTTTCAACGTTACTTTTTGGGAATGACTCAATTGTTCAGGAATTGGTAGATCATAGCATTCATTTGAAGTTGATTGAAAAGCAAAACTTGACTAAATTATCAATTTGTCATCCTAGGAATACCGCAACTGTAGTAAATCATTACTTTAAGACTAATTTTCTGAATATTTTACTAGTCAAGATGACAAATATCTTATCTTTTAATTGCAGTACAATAACATTATCAATTTGATACTTTTTACAATGGTACCTACTTTCAGTTGCCTAGTTTTCATTTACTTAAGTAACCAAATCATACTTCAATAATTCCAATAACAATTTAATAAGACTTTGCATGTGAAATACCTATTGAATGGCCTGACTATTCAGTTGTTCAATTTCTAGTCCTATTAGCGCTATCAATAAAATGTTATAATAATAGGCTCACAGTCTTTTCCTTACATTTATATATTACAAAAAAATATGTAAAATCAAAACATTTATTTAACACATATATACAATAATATACAAAAACAATAAAAACACATTTATTAACAACTTATCAACGACGAAAATTCAACGTTATGTTGAAGTAAAAGTTATTAAATGTGTTTTTTGAAAAATTGTAGCTAGATTATACTTATAAACATTATTTTACACAAAAAGATTGGCTGTGTGTAAGAAAAAACGTGATAAGTTACAATAAAAAAATATGCAGTAGGTACACTAAAACAATTAGCAATAAAAACTAAAAATACTTTCTTTCAAAGGACTCTGAAGTTGCAGAAAATGTTAAATTTAGAATATGAAAAAACACATTTGATTGCTCATCATAAATCACATTTCTAAATTCTATATATTATTTCCAAAACTTTGTTCTATCTTGGCTTTTGTATGAATTTGCACCACCAGAAAATATCTTTCCTTCTCCATGCTGCAATTACCCAAATTTGTCTTCCAATTCCAATCAAAACTTCCATATAAAGAGAATTTGTTCCATATAATCTCTTTTTATCTATTTTTATATCTATATTTATCCTTTAATATTTTGTTCTTATTGTTGATTACTCCTATTTGATTCTACACAATAATGTTGAGAAACTCTACACAATTAATTTGACTTGTTAATTTTATTCCCTTATATTGTTCGGTTCAGTGCATGGCTGTTTGTTTCTTTACATTCTTGAATCTGTTGTTATTATTTATATTCAAATGTTAGCGTTTTTTGTCTCTGAGGTGTTACTTTACCAATGCAAAAATATGCACATTTTGCAATATTTTTATTTTTTGAACATTTGGCAACAGTGCTGGAGTCGGCAACAAAGCAAAGTGACGGCTGAACATGTCTTAACCAAGACCTGTTGCGCGGGATTCTTCAGTGGATCGTTAGCATCGATGCAGAGAGGTGCGAATTGGCAGGTAATCATTTCAGATTTTAAAAATACGAAATGCTAAGGGTTGGTGACAAAATGTGACTACAGCTTGAGGGTTAACAAGTGTTTTGTTAAGTAGTATGTTTATTTAGCTAATTTGTGTGTGATTTTCAAAACATTTCATTAAGTATTTTAGAAGAACGAAAATTTAGTCAAAGGGGAAATTTTCGAGGTTACTTTGCCATTATATATATTTTTTTAATTTTAATGTTTTTTTCTTTTTAGAAACGCAAAAATGAGGCGTATTAACAAAAAAAAAATTGGGAAGCAGGCAATATTGCAACTACACGAAAGAACAGTTGCAAAGAGCGATATCTGCCATACAAAATCATAGAATGGACCTAAAAACAGGCTCCCTTTTTAAAATTCCAAGAAAAACACTTTTTAATAAAGTTCATGGTAGGCATTTGGGAAAGCCTGGAGGCGCTACTATACTAACGGAATTAGAAGAGAGGCATATGGTAGATGTGTTGCTAGTAGCTGCAGAATATGGAAGCCCACTTACAGGTCTTGACTTGGGGATGGTTGTAAAACGCTTTTTGGACAGAACTGGGAGAACTGTACCTAAATTAACCGATAATTTAGCTGGAAATGACTGGTGCCTAAACTTTATAGACAGGCATAAGAATATTTGTTCATAAAAAAGTTGTAAAAATATTAAGTCTGTTCGTGCGGAAAAAACGAAAGACGAAATAAATGATTTTTTTCATAATTTAGAGCGAAGTTTAGAAAATGTGGTCGCAGAAAATATACTAAACTACGATGAAACTAACCTCTCTCATGACCCTGGGGTAACAAAATGTATTTTCAAAAGAGGTAGCAAATACCCCGAAAGGCTCATGAATCATTCCAAGTCAGCAACATCAATTATGTTTGCTATTACAGGGGATGGTAAAAGTTTGCCGCCCTACGTTGTGTACAAAGCTGAAAGGATTATGATCAATGGACGATTGGTGGACCAGCCAATACAAGGTACAATCGAACCAAATCGGGATGGTTTGACGGCACCACCTTTGAGGATTGGTTTCAGACTATAGCTCTTCCCTGGGCACAATAAAAACTGGGACAATAGTAATTATCGGTGATAATTTATCATCCCATCTAAATTTAAACTGATTATCGAGTGCCAAAGAGCCCAGATTAAGTTTATATTTTTACCACCAAATTCAACCCACCTGACACAACCACTAGACGTGAGTTATTATGGTCCCTTAAAGAGATGTTGGAGAAAGTTGTTAACCACTTACAAGCTAAAAAATCCAAAAGAAAAAACTGTTAATAACACAACGTTTCCAGTTTTATTAAAACAACTTGTTATGCAGCTATCGCTAAATGATATTAAAAACATACAAAGTGCATTTCGAACAACAGACATTATACCAATAAACCGCCTTAAAGTTTTACAAAAACTGCCAAATTATAGAGCTCAGGAAAACATAGGAGCAGAAATAAGCGATACGCTTCTGGAATACCTAAAAGAGACTAGAACTTCCAGCGATGCAAAAGTTCCAAAAAGAAAAAAAATGGTTAGAGTTGAGCCTGGAAAATCAGTTTCAGATCAAGATTTTTTGGAAGCAGGACCTTCAAAGTCAAGTGATGAATTGTATATAGAAACAAATGCGAAGGTCAGCGAAACTCAAGAAATGGAAAGGGAAAACGAACAGGAAATAGAAAGCGAAATAAAAATAGGCGCAGAACAAGAAAGACAACAAAATCTGGAAGAAGTTAAAAATCGAAATTTTGCAATAGGAGACTTTTTAGTGGTGGTATTTCCACCAAAAAAAAATAGCAAAGCATTTTATAGGACAAGTTTTGGAGGCAGACAATAAGGACGAACCGGTGATGAAAGTTTATGCGAAAAATACTAGTAAAGAAAGGGAGGCATTTTATTTTCCTGTTGTCGATGATATATCGCAAATACAAGAGATGGACATTGTTCAATGCCTTAAAAACCCAAAAATATATAGAGGATTCCATCATTTTTCGGAAGATTTATCTTCCTATAATCTAAAGAGTGATTTAAAATAAGATACTTTTAGAATTTTGTTTAAGTTTCCTTTTTCACATCCCGCCAAAGAATTAGAAGGCTGATTATTATTAAAAGTTTATTGTTTAGTTTTTTAGGATTAACATGTTTTGTTTGTTATAAATGTAGTTTATAAGGTATTCAAAGAAAGACTTTTGTTTGTTTTTAGAAGTTAGAATCTGTTTTTCGTGTGTTTGTATTAAAACAATAAGTTTTCTAAAAAAAATAATGATAAAAAATGTGAATTTTTTTTGTCTTCAAAATTTTTTAAAAAAATTTAAGAGTAACCATTTACGGTATCACAAACTGCCAAAGAAAGCGTTTTAAAAGGGTTGGCAAAGTCAGGTGACTGCCAAATTTTTGACCAAAAAATATATATATATATATATATATATATATATATATATATATATATATATATATATATATATATAATAAAGAGATTCTTGGGTAATTCACGCAAAAAGAAAAAGGGCTAATGAATGTCCGCGGTTACCACTCTGTTTCAGTAGCCCTTTTTCTTTTTGCGTGAATTACCCAAGAATCTCTTTACTGTTGTTGTTAACATATCACGCGATATTCCTACATCTTCTTTTTTATATATATATATATATATATATATATATATATATATATATATATAGGATGAGTGTTTTAAATCAGTTTTGAATGCATTAACCGATAAAATATATATAAAATATCACATAGTTTGTAATCATGTCTATTTGGGAAAAAAATCCAAGATAAAAACAAAAAAAAACTGGAAATTATGAGCAAAGTAACACCGCTTTATGGTACGTAATTAATTTCTATTCCCATGTATGATTATGGTTTCAATTTCTTTGGAGTTGATTTTCATATGTTGTTTCTCAATTTTGCTTCCCCATATCTTTGAATAAGGTGACATTTTCTTCACACAATGTCATTATCATATAACAGTAGGTACTTTATGTCAACAATATCTTAGTTCATTCTCCTACATTATTTATTTTTCAATTAATTTATTATTCCTTCCGTTTTTTCTATATCTAAGTTATAAAGGTGGAAATACGAATTATTAGTGGATATTTGTAATTACTGGAGTTGCCACAACTGAATTTAACTGAAAGTAGTTAATTAAGGCAAAGCTAAATATTATTTGATCATTCAATTATATTTATCTGGGGTTGTTTGCTATTGCAATTATAATATTTTTGAAGCTTTTTTTAAACAATTAATGTAAATGAAACAACCAGAATAAACTAGAACGATGAACGGAGGTGGTAAATATATGATGAGAAACTATGATAACAAAATGTATATAATACCTTATTTATACATGATCCTTTGATAAGTAGATATGTTTAGTTTTTTTGCAAAAAATTCCAAATATCTTCCTTCTTTTCAACATTCTTATATTTCTAATCTGCCACTATCAAATATGTACATTCTTTACAAATTTTTAAAATATTTCCTCTCCTCTTATTTCTCTGTATACCCATTGATTACATAAGTCAATTCCCAAATTTGAAAACAAACTAATTAATTTTTCTTGATATAGTGCCTTAAAATGGGATGTTGACTAACTCGAATTTTACCCAATTTATACAAGATTTTTGGCAATATCAGTACCAAATATATATATATAAATTTTTAACTATTGTAAATGACAATACTGACGTTTTAGTACAAAATGCTTACCTAAATATTTGGTATTTTTTTTTCTAAGAGACAACATGTTTTCCTTAGATATATTTAGAATAAATCCTATAAATGTATAGGGGAGGCAACATCTATATGTATACAATAGAAAAAAATTCAAAAATTGATATTACAAGCAGTTCACATTGTACATTGGTTCCCGAAGGTCTGATATCCAATTGCAATATCCGCCCTCAATGAACCACGGTATACAAATTCACTTCTTACATTTACAGTATAAAATATCTTTATAATTTTTTATAATATCGTAACAATGGTCAATGACAGTTCATTTAGACATCCAAGCCCTAATTTGTTAATAAAAAATCGGTAAACAATTTGCAAATAATTAATTTTAAAAATAGCTGCTTCCACTTCCTTAAAATCACAGTTTTTATTTACATTCAAATCCAAACTATAAAAGCTACCTTTTTAGCATAGAATACTTAACTGGAACAAATTAAAAATAGATAAATGTTTGGGTTATATAATAATAATTAAACACCCTGTATATTGTAATTATGTTGCTACAAAATATATACAAGATGATACCCTATTGAAAATATAGCATGCATTAGATTTGTCTGCAGTTTTCAACTGCTTCTCTGTACAGAGTAAATAATTACTCAATTATAAAATCTACCAAGATCGCTATTATTCAATTTCCTCCACTATTTACCAGACATTTAAATTGGGATAGTAGATTAATTTGACAGAATTTGGTAGTTTCTTATGTTGCATTAAAGTTCCAAGTTTTGGTGATCAACAAAACTCAATGCATGATTGGCCGATATCAAAAATCTTTATTAATTTCATCAAAATGAAATATGTAACGCGCATATATATAAAGGCCAAGAAAAAGAAGAACAGTGAAAGAAATGACTTTTGATATACCACCACTTAGCCTATGTTCTATAACATACGATTGTGAACCACGTTGATACAATACACTTTTGGCGCACTTCTTTGTTTAATTTTGGGCACCTTATTACTCATTAATCAGAATAACTCCATATAAGTTGCCCCCCTACAAATTGGCGACCAACGTGCTGCTGTTAATAAAGAAGTGAATCAAGTTTTAGTAATTACACAGTTGTGGACACTGGATGCCGTCAGTTCCCAAACTCGTAAATACCAAGCAGTTTAGTGCAGTTAGTGTGTTTATAAGTTAAATAGTGGAGTGGACACTGTTATTGTCATTTCCTCGTATGTTCTTACGTCCCGGAAGAAATACCGCTACATCAACTACAATGCCCAACACCGAAAATCAAATTCAATAGGTAGTAATGATACCTGAAATGTTACAGGACCTGATTGCAGGTATGAGATTAGCAGATGTAAACCACAATCAACAGAACGTAACAACCGTAAGTAATAACTAATTTCTCCGCATGTAAACATAAATTTTACGGCAATAAAAACGAGGATATTGAAGCCTTTATAGATGCTATTTCGGTGTATAAGGAATGTCTTAATATCTCAGATGAGCATGCACGAAACTGCAGCAACATGGTGGCAGTACCATAGACCAATATCTTTCGGATACAACTCAGAGAGGTAATCAGCGGACTAGTCAAAATGCAGTTAATGTAAAATCTGAAACCGATCATTTAAATGCAAATCATAATGTAAACAATAAAAAAAACAGAATTCAATGTATATTTTGTAAGAATTTTGGTCATATCAGAGATGTATGTCGCAAATATGCTGCGCTCAAGAATAATAGTGTTAATGACACCGTTCTACGGGATTGCGGAGTTGAAAGCTCTGCCGATAATTCTAAGGTCTTCTGCTATGGCTGTCATACTCCAGGTTATGTAAAATCCAATTGTCCCAAATGTAAGTCGGTTGAAATTGCTCAGATTAGCGTATCTAGCGAGTTCCTTTGCACATCGCTAAACAATGTCGACGGTCAAGCCGCTCACTCGGGTTACCATTCAAGGTCATCGTGGATTTTCATTCCTCGATTCTGGTGCTCAGTCCAGCATAGTCGGAGCTATGTTTAGAGATATTTTACTAAAAGAAAATACCCCTTATACGACTAAGTCGATGATTATGACATTGGCAGATGGCAAAGCGAGCACTGTCAATGCCTTATTTTTCCAAGTTAAAATTGTGTTAGAACATCGGGAATACCCGCTTACTCTAATTGCCATCCCGGAACATGATCAAAGTAGATTCCGATTTTATTAAGGCAGCTAATATCATTTTAGACATCCCACACGATTACTGGTATTATGACGACTCTCCTGAAGTCCGGTACTCTTTTGCTCCTGCACCTACTGGAACTATGGCTCCTAGCTTTAATACCATCCATCTAGCCCGAATCGAATTGAGAGAAAATGAAGGTGTCAACCTCCCGCCGTCAGACAAATTCCTCTTGAATAAGCTTCTCGATCAAAACCGTATTTTGCCCCAATAAAGAGCCGACCCCTTTTGCTCAACACGCTATAGTTCTGACTGACAGTAATCCCACATCAGTTGCTTCGTATCGCATGTCAGCAGTCAAAAAACAACAATTGAAGCAAGAAATTGACAAACTCCTTGAGGACGGCACAATCGAAGAATGCGAGTCGCCTTACTCTGCGCCGGTTGTCTTAGTACCCAAGAAAGATAACAGTGTCAGACTGACAGTCGATTACAGCAAGCTAAACGCAATTATCCGAGCAGACAAATACCCTCTTCTCAGAATGGATGATTTGCTGTACGCCACTAAGGAAACAAAATTCATGTCAACCCTGGACTTAAAATCAGGTTATCACCAAATCGCGGTACACCCCGATGACAGAGACAAGACAGCGTTTTTATGTCCCTTTGGTACCTTTAGGTTCACTCGTATGCCTTTTGGTATGAGAAACAGCCCCGCCACGTTTCAGCGTCCTTTTGGCCTATCTAGATGACCTAATAGTTATCTCCTCCTCATTTCAAACACACTTGCAAGATATTGCGGTCCTTTACGTCGGCCACATTATCACTCCGTCTGGAATCAAACCGGATCCTAATAAAGTTTCATCTATCATGAATAGACCGGCCCCCAAGAACGTCAAGCAACTGACCTCATTTCTTCAAACTTGCTCATGGTTCAGACGATTCATTGAAAATTTTGCCGAAATAAGTAAACCTCTGTCCAACCTTCTCAAAAAGAACGCTAAATGGAGCTGGACCGGCTAGAGGCCCTTCTGTGTTTAAGTCCCGTCCTTCGACAGGTCGACCCTGGTCTTCCCTTTCTTCTTCGTACTGACGCGAGCTCGTATGCGCTCGGAGCATGTTTGCTTCAGGGGGAGTATTCCGGGGAAAGGCCTATTGAGTATGCGAGTCGACTACTCACTCGTTCAGAACGAAACTATTGCACTACTGAGTTAGAAGCGTTAGCGGTTGTCTGGGCATTAAACAAACTCCGTGGTTATATTGAAGGGTCCCCTATAGTGGTTCAAAGTGACCACCAGCCCCTACGATACTTGATGTCACTAAAGTCACCCTCAGGTCGTTTAGCTCGATGAGCCTTGTCCCTTCAAGCGTATGAACTTCGAATCGACTATACTCCCGGCAAGCTGAACGTCGTTGCTGACATGCTGTCAGGTCCCCTTATCGTGAGTTTGAAACCCAATATGTTCAAGTGGACTTACCAAGAGAATCCACAAGTGAAACAAGAAAACAACAACTAGCCGATCCTGATTTACAGAAAATCATGGAGTCATTTGAAAATCCTGACCACGACAATACCGACTACAAACGCTGGTCCGAGCGCGGTTACCTGATGATTCAAGGTGTCCTATTTAGGTATACCCCGGACATGGATTCCGAAGAAGTACAGCAAGTGGTTCCCAAATCTCAAATTACGAAGATTCTGGCTGAGTACCACGACTCTGCTCTAGCTGGACACTATGGAGTAGACAGAGCCTACCATAGGATAGCCAGTCGGTACAACTGGGTTGGTATGCGCAAGACAGTAGCAGACTACATTGCTAAATGCGTAGATTGTCAGCGATACAAAGCGACGAACCTAAAACCGGCCAGTCTTCTCCAAACCCCGGCTCAAGCCCAACGCTTTGAAATTCTCGCGATCGATTTGTTCGGACCACTTCCGGAAACCCCTGATGGATATAAGTGGATTTTTGTTATAGAAGATACTTCAAGTCGATGGGTGGAAATATTTCCCCTTAAAACTGCCACCGCCGAGAACTGTGCACGACGTTTAGTTGATAGGTTATCCTCCGCTTTGGCCTACCTCGGCGAGTAATCAGCGACAACGCTCCTCAATTTGTTAGCTGCGTAATGCAATAAGTTGCCCATTGCCTTGGTTTCAAACAATCGCTTATCCCCGTGTATTGGCCCGCCGCAAATCCAGTAGAACGTAAAAATCGCGATCTGAAACCACAGTTAGCCATTTTGACTGGTGCTGACCACACCTCATGGAAAGACTGTATCCCCGCGGTTAGATTCGCTATGAACTCTGTTCGATCCCAGTCTACCGGATATAGTGCCGCATATCTCACCTTTGGACGCGAGTTACGCACCCCGGACGATGTACGAAGAGACTTCCGTGCCATCGTAGTTAACGATAATTTCATCCCGGAGATAACCCCCTACTTAAAAACTCTTAGTGGGACACTCTACCAAGCACGGGAAAACTGTGAAGTACAGCAAGACAGACATAAAGTGTTCGCCGACAAAGCACGACGTGACTCCCCAACTTTTAAAGTGAATGACAAAGTTATCGTGGATGTGCATGCCTTGAGCAAGTCTGGAAGCTCTTTCACCTCGGAGTTCGCCCCCCGAAGAGACAGACCCTATGTGGTCACAAAGATGGTTACCCCTACCACCTATAAAATAGCATCCCTACTGGACCCCGATACTCCCTTAGGGAAGTACCACGTATCAGCGCTGACCCCGTATCACGACAACAACACGGCCGACGGTCCAGTTCCAGTGTTGCCGTTACGACGACGAGGTCGACCTGCCAAAGTTATCCCAACCGTTCCCGCTGAGCCTGACTCTACAGAGAAAGTTGCCGAACCTGGATATAAGGAAGTGGATGTGGCTACTACTCCCCCAGCCGATTCCGAAAGTGATCATACGTCAGACGACCCGACAGATGGCGCGTTACGCAGACGATCAGTGAAGAAACCTACGTGCTCTTGTTGTCACTAGTCTACCTCTTGCTCCTACTCAAGGGACTTCTCGTGGAGCAAAGGGGGAGGCTGTAACTATATATATATATATATATATATATATATATATATATATATATATATATATATATATATATATATATATATATATATATATATATATATAGAGGCCAAGAAAAAGAAGAAGAACAGTGAAAGAAATGACTTTTGATATACCACCACTTAACCTATGTTCTATAACATACGATTGTGAACCACGTTGATACAATACACTTTTGGCGCACTTCTTTGTTTAATTTTGGGCACCTTATTACTAATTAATCAGAATAATTCCATATAAGTAACCCCCCTACAAATATCTTTATCATCTCAAATTATAGATTGGTTTTTTGATACTATTGTTCTTTTGTTAGGAGTATTTATTTTGAGTTTAGAAATAACAAGAATAAAGTGCTATAACTGTAGCATTTGGAGCAATTCTATACAAGTCATTTTACCCTTTCATAACATTATGTTTATTGCCAATTAGGAAGATTATTATTTTCAATCTCTGCAATAGGAATGAAATATGTGCTTCGGGAAACACACATTTAGAAAATAATATGAATTGGACGAATATCTACTAAAGTACAGAAGACCTGAATATTATGTGCTAAAATGTTGAAAGAAGAATAACATATAATCCTCATACCACATGTATGGTGTGTCAGTTAATGCAATGGCTATTTTCTCACCAATTCTTTCCACTCTTCTATAAATGCATGAGAGATTAACTAGCACATTACTGGAAGAAACAGCCGAAAGTAAAAATTACAGAGGAAGACAGAAAAAGAAATACATGACTCAAATTTTGGTCATGTGATGTTATAAAATTAAAAGAAAAACTTGTACCAATTGATTTATAAAAAGAAGTTACTGCAATTATCCCGTGGAAGACTTACTCTTTTCATGGACAACAATATTCAAAATAAATTACATTTTTTACTACAAATAAAATAGAAGCTTTATAGATTTAGGGAATAGTTGATTTGATAAGCCAATTGAAAATAAACATAAATATTATAAAGCAGAAAAATTGAAGGACTTCCATAATTATATATCACTAGTTATGTAAATTTTCTAAAACAAAAACGTAAAAGGTTCTACCAGAGTTCTAAGAGATTTCCTAACACAATCACTTTGCAAATGTTCAGCTTCCTTCCAAATAAAAATTTAGCAGTTGATGGAAGCTACTATATCATAAGAAGTCAAAAGGTTCTTAAAGCCTCTTTATTGATTAATTCATTCTCAAAAATGTATACGAAAAATTTGGAATGAAGAAATACCAACTGAAACTTGATTTTTGACCTTCAGTCAACAATATTATGATTTAGTACATTTTATACAGAAACTGATAATTTTATATTGATTTGTCAACATTGATATACCTTCAATATAAAACCTATAAAATGCAATTTAATAAAAATTGCGAATTAGTATCATTTTGTATATATTAGACAGAAAATAGAAATTTATATTGTTCTCATCCACATTTTCATTGGCAAGATATCATTTAAACAAATTATTTCGTTGTACTGCAGTTTTTTTTGTTAAAAAATATTTATTGTACGTTTTTCCAAAAGTGGATGAAAACATGTAGGATCAGATTATTAAAAATAAGTTTATTTATAAAATTTATAATTAAAAAATAAATATCGAAATATCCCAACAAGTACCTAATCACAAAACAGCCGCTTACACTTCCAATAGATGCAGTATTTTTTTCATACACAGAGAAATTTAGAAAGCTGTATGTATTATTTATGTTTTCTATATTTCGAAATTAAAAAGATTTGAAAACTGGTTTGTTTGGGGAAATAACAATACATAAAGCTTTTTAGAAACATTTTAGTATAGACGACATATTTACTGTTATCATATTTGTTTAATCATTTCATTGATTTCATTATTTTTATTTGAATGAGCAGCTTCTAGTAATCACAAACAACCAATATTAAAATTTCATATTGTTATGTCGATCTGACAATTGCTTGAAACCTGGACTAAACTTTCCATGATGATTTTTTTTTATATAAGATTGTAATATTGAATTCAGTCAATTGGCTGATAGTAAAATTATTCGTATACTTTTTTGCATGGTACTAAAATAGCCATTTTAGCTTAATAGATTTTAATTAATGACAATAATTATAGACACAATGGATGTGACACATGTGACAAACAATTATTTCATGACTTCACAAGTAATGTAAAGAATAAAGAAAATTAAATTTGGGCGTAATTTCATAAACTTTCTACTCATTTTGATAATTTTTTAAGATCATAATAGTGGTATTGCTACACAAAGTCTATTACTGTATGATTTTAATATATTTCATTTTAAATCAGGTTTTTGAGATTCAGACAGCTTAGTCTACAATTATAAAATCCAAAACAATGGAAATGTATCTCGACTTTTGATGAAGTGAAACAAACAATAAAGGCACACAAAAAACATGAGAAAAATACATATACTGTAGACTTTTTGTATCCAGTAACATTATTTACTTCAGAAACAACAGTATACAAAACAATTCTTGGAATAATTGGAATAAAAATGAAGTGAACAACATTAGAAACAAGTTTGATGGAAGATGAAAAGAAAATAATGCAGATATAAAGGTATTATAGGAATATTGATACAATCTAGTGAATAAAATAAGTCAGCATAAAGATAACTAAAGAAGAAAGAAGAAAAAGGCAGATCTGAGATAGAAATCATTTTAAGGGACTGGAAAAACTGATTTACTTACTTACTTATTGGACACATTGGAAAATGCTATTGTATAGAAAAAAGATGAATTTGGTAAAGAATATCAATTATGAAATTTATATCGGTTGATTTTTGGTAAATATCATAAAAAGCAATCAGCATTGTAATTTTTAATTGAGCTTATTTTTGAATTTAAAAAATTCAGTAGTTATGTTTTACCTGATACAGTAAATATGTGTTGAAATATTCTAGATCATCGTAGTCTCTGTATTTATTAAAACAAATAAAGAATTGTTTCTAGTAAGTAGAAATATTACTTCCGACTTTTGTTATATTTTAGGCCCTTTTTATTTATCTAAAACAATACCTAATCTCTCAACAACAAAGAGCAACATAAAAAAAACTCTTATATTAATTCCCAGATGCAATATTTCCACTAATAGGCCAGTCCACGAAAGTCCAAAAGGAAAAATAGGATAATTTCTTGTACACATCAATGTATAATACTTTACAACGTTATTATTGCACCTATTATCAAATGAGTGAGTATGAAAATGTGAGTCTTATATTAATTGATCCCGTTTTTCAGTTTATAGCTTTCTTTAGACTGGCCTATAAAATGTACCATTTCAGAAAAAAAATTACAAAAAATCCACTAACTAGTGTCTAGCTGTTCTTGTTCAAAAGGTGCAAAAAAACACTTAATATTCGGATAAGGTGTGAAGAACAATCTTTTTTCATCATCTTATAACTACCACTGACACCAAAGAAATGATGACCAAGAGAAGGGTAGGCACCAACAATTGGCTGGAGCTGGTATGATCGCTCTCCTGGCATGTACCTAAACAAAATTACATGAAGTTGTTATTATCATTGATTATAAAATATACAAGCGTTCTTCATTTTAATTATCATATTATCATTTAGAAATAAATCATTATAGAAATAAAAAATTCCAATTATGAATTTTTATTGACACTTGAATTTGTTTCTGCAAGAGTTCCGAAGCAGATTTAGGTACTGGGGAATGAGAAGAAATAGAAATAAAAACAAAAAAATATTTAATTCAAACCCTAACTGTAAGAAATATTCATGACAAACATTGCAGAAAAAAATGTCAAACAAATATAATCGGGGATATAACTGGATATAATGGGGAGGAAAATTATATGAACTATGGGGGGATCCAAAAAATGGAAGAAAAGAATATAGACACTGAATAAATATAAAATTGAATGAAGAGGCATTAAGTAACATGATAGATACTAAGTAAATATGAAGCAACTGATTCAAATGAGATATTGCAGAATAATTTTTATAGATAATATTATCAGATATGTAACACTAAGCCATATATATATATATATATATATATATATATATATATATATATATATATATATATATATGTGTGTATATATATATATATATATAGTGCTAAAAATATGTACATACAGATAGTTTCGATTCTTTTGGCACTATTTTGAATGAACATGTTTATTCTCAAATTTAGATGTACAGACGAAATATTTTTCTTTCAATGAAGCTGCAATTTAACTTGGTAACAAATGTAGCAAAATTAATCAATAGCAGTATTGTGGAATATGTTTTATGCTTATTTTAGAATCAAATAGGGCTATTGTAGAGAGTAGCATGATGCGACTTCGGAAACATTTCAATGCAGTTTTTCGTTTGAGTGTTCCCTGATGCCAAAAGTTATATATGTACATGGAGACTCAAAGTTCTGGTCTCAGACGATCGCGCAGTTATGATGTAAATCAACATTTGATGAATGTTGTATCATAAACGAACACCACCAGCTTTATTTCCTAACCAGTTTGAATTTCGCGCGATTTGGCTATTTAAACGCGAAGTTTGTGTATTGTTGGTGTGCATAGCGAATAAAGGTCGGTTCGCAAAAACCGGATTTTTTACAATACAATGTGGAAATCGGCATTTTTTAAGGTAACATTTTTAAAATATTTAATATTGTGCTATGCCTTGATGCTTCTAAATACTATTTTTTGGTAAAGCCATCAACATTAGCCTTGTTTTCGCCACACATTCTACTATGTAACATAACCTTGAAAATTACGTGATTTATATCTCTTCCACAGCCTAATGAACATGCTGTGTCTCTTCATTTAAATAGAAATTGGTACCATGGGGTAGATTCAACCATGGTTGAACCTACCCCATGTTATTTTATCTCTTGCAATACAAAAATATGTTGTAGATGCCACGTGTGTATTTGCGAAAAACCAACCGAGAGATCAATGAAAATACCATGGCACTTAAGGAAGGACTATTTTCGAAAAAAAAAAAGAATCTATTCGGGGTACTGCAAGGCAATATGATGTAAACAAGTATACCTTGATGTCCAAAATTAAAAAAGTAGAGAAAGAGGGAAAGGAAGATATGTTTTCCAAATCATCGGATTCAGGACTCTCAGACGATGATAACAAGGAAGAGAGAAAGTTCCAAAGTAAATATTTAGTAAACCAAGTGGAAGAGGAAAATTTAGCAAAATATATAAAAAGATTATCAACTCTACATTATGGCTTGTCAGACAAATTCGAAGTTTAGCATTTGAATATGCATCCAAATACCATCTTGTAGAATGCCGGCTAAATGGATAGAGAATAAATCGGCAGGTGGGTGGGTCAAATAAAATATCAACAGTTCTTACCTAACTGTTCGTATAACTGCAATCGCGTTCGGAAAAATTATACCTTAGGAAAACTATTTCTTCCAAGAAAATTAATTTGGAGATTGAAAATTATTTTTGACATCGGATTTGTTTTAGGTGTCGACTGGTTATATGGGTTTTTGGCAAGATGTTCCGATATATCTCTTAGGAAACCAGAGAGCACAAGCCTCCTCCGATCCACTGGATTTAATAGAAACAGGATCAATGAATTTTCGACAACTATTGTTCTTTTTTAGAAAAAGACAAATTTACAAGAGGTCAAATCTTCAACTTGGATAAAAGTGGTGTTAACACTGTTATCAGGTCTCCACACATTGTCGCTGAAAATGCAAGAAATAAGTCGGTCAAATTGCCTTGGGGACTGATTAATGCTTTAGGAAATGCACTTCCACCTGTCTACCCTGAAGAATATATCACAGTAGCACCTGAATCATCTTTAATCTTAAATAATAAGTCTGGTTGGATGACCAAGGATCCTTTTTTAAAAGTATTGGAGCACCTTCAAATGCACACACATTGTTCTAAGGAGCAACCAATTTTGTTACTCCTAGATAACCACGAGTCACATGTGTCCTATGATTCAATTAGATATTGTAAAGACAATGAAGTTTCTCTTTTATCATTTCCACCACACTCCATGCATCGACTGCAACCTTTAGATGTGGGGGTGTTTAAGCCATTTAAAGTATCATTAGTGGTTGCATTCGACGACTGGTTACTCTCCAACCCAGGAAAATCTATAACAATACGAAATATTGGCAGTTTGTCGAATACAGCTTTTAAGCAAGCATTCTCCATGTTAAATATTTCCAACGCATTTAAAAAAACGGGTATTTGGCCTGTTAAACGTCAAATATTCACCGACGATGATTTTGCTCCCAGTATCGTGACAGATAGACAAAAAACATCAATGGGCGAAATTTTGTCCAGAATTAATTGCCAACAAGTAAATGCTGAAAGTGAGGAGGCTCACGCAACACTAACTGATGCTCAAAATATGCCATCGACATCAAAAGTCGAAGACATCGAAATACTAACTGAAAAGAAGAGAAACTTGTTACCGGAAGATATTAAGCTTTTCACAAAGGCTACAAGAGATAACATGAAAAAAATAAGAAATAGGCAGTCTAAATCAAAAATTTATACGTCAACTCCCATAATGGACGAAATAAAGCAAATTCACAATGAGAAACTTCTAAAGCAGTCCTTAAAAACTAACTAGACGTAAAGTTCATAAACCGATGAAGAAACTGATAGCAATGCCTCTATAGAACTTATTGACTCTGATCTAGATTCGTCTTTGGACGAATTTCCAATATTTATGTTAATATTTTTAGTTTATTAATAAAAAAATGTTAGTTTATATATTTGCATCGGTTAACGTTCGTTCTAAGTTACTATATAAGAACAATAAATTATGTTTATGATTCCTTTGTGTTTTAAACGATTATAGTGATGTATTTGGAACGTTCCAAATAAATGCTTAACTTATTTAAAATGATTTTTTCTTCGGTTTAATCATCTCTATGGAGCGGTTTAATCAACCCCATCACTGGGGTAGATACAACCATATGTCACATATTTTTCAAACCATGTTAAGCCAAAACCCTTGTTTTAAATCTAAGTTTTGCCTGAATTTTAGTTGTAATATATCCCAAAACACATTCAAATGCCAAAATCCTGGAATCCTTTGACTCTATTTTTGAAATAAAAATGGTTGATTCATCCCCAGTCTCCCCTATTTTGAAAATATTATTGACTATATAGGATGTTCCAGAAAGGTGTGGCTATATTAACTAATATTTTTTTGAACGCAATACCCTATATTTTATTACAAATTCGAATGCCCACATTCAAGAGCTTTTTAAAAATATAATTTGTTACTAGGTTATACAGAGTATTTTGTAAGATATGTTCAATAGTGTACAAAAATTATCCCTAATTTATCACACCGCCAGTCACTAAATCTAGTAACGTGTGAAGATTTTCTCATTTGGTTAATATTTTTAGGTTATTAGGTTTTTAGAAAATAGGTTAGATTGGTGTATCTCGTATCTCTTGTAATACAGGGTGAAACAAAACTCCAACTAAATAATACTTCGAAAAATTTAAATGGAACACCATGTATATTGTATTATTATTTATAAGCGAGTGTGATAAGCGTTCAACCGATATAGGGTTTGTATGGTCAGTTTCATTAGGCAGAATGAGTATGCCATTAAAACTGTGAAAAAAAAACAACTCCATCATGAATTGGAAAATAAAACGCCCTGTATAGCAATCCTACATTCCATAAGTATAGACACAAGTTTCATTACTATTGTAATAAACACGAGATATGACATAGGAAATTTTAAGGACACCCCATATAGATAAAATTTTCTTGATCATAAAATAAATCGAAACAAATTAATATAAAAAACAATTGTTGACCTCCGCCAGGAAAGAATTTGATACAAACAATTTTACATAACCGGCAAGGTCGATAAACAATACATCAGGTGTTTGCCATGCTTTGTTTATCAAAAAATATAATCAAACATTGCAAGCTAGTATAATGAAATTTAAAATTAACCTTCAGTTACGAAAATAAAAAAACATGAGACAAAGGCACAAATGAAACAATTTTAAAATAAATAGCAGGCATTTTGGAAACAGAATCAGTGAGGTAGTAACCCTCATTAAGTGACCAGGCACTGTAAGGCCTGCCACTTCGTCATCGACAGTAATATTGTGTAGTTGTGACTTGTGATATTTCAAAAGCGTAAGTTTTTGCCGTATAATTATTTTTTTTATATTGTACTGACATTTTTTTTATTTGATTTAACTGGGTGTCCAAAAGCAAAAGGGATACATATATTTTCGGTCATATTGAGTGCACTATTTACATCTGAGCCCCTCACCTACCGATCTAATCTAAAGTAATATTCATATACAAGAGATATCGTATGTTCGATGATCATTTTCTTATATTTTTTTTCTATTGTACAAAATACTCACCTGTACGAGATATCATATTTATTCTATTTGATTCCGAAAGTTTGGTTCGATATATTATTATCTTATATTGTACAGGATATCCCGATGTACGAGATATCATAGTTATTCTATTAGATTCCGAAAGTTTGTTTGATATATTATTCTAATATATTGTACAGGATATTCAACTGTACGGGATATCACATTTATACCATTCGATTTCGAAAGTTTGTTGATAATTATTATAACATATTGTACAGGATATTCAACTATACGTGATATCGTATTTTATCTTTCATAATCAGGAAAGACCCCTTTCAAAAATTTGGAAGACGTTGTGCCCGAGTCAGATTTATTTCGTTTGTTTCATTTCATATACAAGGATAGTCCTATATAAGACATCCTTTACGGGTGTCACGATAACGGGTAACTACTTCCCGATTAGGAAAGACGTTTTTCCTTAACTGAAATTTTAGTGTAACTTACCGGGGCATTCATTTAATATACATGTACATATTTATCCACCCAGTCTGTTTCCTTTATCAACAACCCTTACCCTCGTACCAGCAAGTTTGAACGGGTTGACGCGACCTGCCTTAGAACTCAGGCTTGGCACATTGTATAAGCCCAAGAGGCCCCACGGAGACCTTGACCGCTCGTGCCAGGAAAACACCTCCCCCGAGGTTACCCGTAGGGAGATTTCTGGCTCTAAATTTGTGCCGTAAGGCACTGGTGACAGCACGCTGCAAATATTTCTAGGATAAGAGTGTACAGTAGGACCCCTCAGGTCACTACAACCAAAAAAAAGAAACCAGAGGAATAATGCCGTTTCCTATACCATGGAATAAACAAAACGATCTATTAGAGTGGGGACAGCGGTCACTGGATTCATCCAACGGAGATAAGAGCATTTTATTACACTATTGTGGTGAAAACCCGAAAGCCTCTAGAACAAGATCCCAGATTAAGTGGGATTAAGTGGCCCTTAAACCTGTGGGGTGGTGTTATGGAGGATAATGTTATAAGCACCTATCTTTTTTTATGGGGAAATTAATGAAGCCAAATTTCTTGATTTTTTATTAAAACCAATTACTGCCATCATTAGAAGACTTTCAAATAAACATAATGAATAAAATGTGGTTTCAATTATACGGGGCTTCAATTCATTATCACAGAAGTGTTAGGCAACCTTTAAATAGAAAGTTTAGGGAGCGTTTGATTGGACGAAGAGGACCATCAGTTACATGGCCTCCACGATCACCTTTTCTAACCCCAATGGATTTTTTTCTCTGGGGTTATATAAATGATATTGTATACAAACAAGAAGTTACTAGTAAATATGATATGAAAACAAGAATAAGAAATGCATTTGCAACAATTACTCCCAAACCATTACATAAAGTTCGAAATTAATTTATTAAAAGAATAAACAATTGCTTGGAAGTAAACATTTTGAACATTTGGTAAAATAAAAATAAATACATATATAAAATAACATTGCTACGAACCCTATATCGTTTGAAAGCTTACCAAACTCGCTAATAAATGACAATTCAATGTAAAGGGTGTTCCATTTAAAAAAATTGAAATAATCTTTAATTGGAGTTTTGCTTCACCCTGTATTACAATATATTTTCTAAAAATCTAATAACCTCAAAATATTAACCAAATTAAAAAATCTTCACACATTACCATATTTAGTGACTTGCGGGGTGATAAATTAAGAATGATTTTTGTACACTAAACATATCTTACAAAATACTCTGTATAACCTAGTAACCCATTATATTTTTGAAAAGTTCTTGAATTCAAATTTGTAATAAAACATATATTAAGTTCCATTTAAAAAAAGATAATTTAATATTGCTATACCCTTCTGGAATACCCTATATAATCAATAATATTTTCAGAATATGTGTTCGTTTGTGACACAACTTTCACCAAGTTTTATCTTCTACCATAATTGCTCAATCGTCCGAGACCAGAACTTTTGGACACCCTGTATATTATATAAAGTACGAGGAATATTCTTTGGTAACATGGAGTTTAACACAGAGTCCATAAGCGACAATGTGTTAGAAAGAAGCAATTATAAATTAATTACGCTTTTTCTCTAACAGTATATCATAACCAAACAAAAGTGGAAAACGTTCAAAACTACATGGCAGTAAGCGACGAGAATGTGTTACAAAACAAGTATAAATTCATTGTAGGTATTAACAGGATATCAGAAATAGTGAAAGAAATATTCACTGAACGATTTTAAGTAAATTTTTACGTTGCCGGCTTTCGATTGTATATTTATATTAATTGTAAAATGCATTGTTCTAACACGAGAACAAGTTATATGAAGCTTTCAATTATGATAATTCGAGAGGTTGTAACAGATCAATATAATTAATTGAACATTTTATTGTAATGCTGAAATTGTTCTACTTTGAAAGCGGTTAAAAACTGTACTTTTTTGAGATTCGGCAATGTGGAAATATATCAGCCGAACACTTGTCTGGCTTTTTTGTATGTTTGTTTTCAAATGAGAAACGAATTCTTTATGTAAATACAAACAGTTCAAATTAAAAAAAAATGCTTTCGATAATAAACTTACATAAAACCCGCTTTTGAGCTAAACGTAACTGAGCCGGTTATAAAGTTCTTGACGAACATGGGTGAGTATTTGACAATATTATCTCCATACAGGCTTGTAGAATTTGTTCCCTAAGTTCATTCAGCGAACTGGCCCTGTTTTCCTGCAATCCATATTTTCTCGATTTCACATAACCCCAGAAAAAGAAATCGTTAGGTGCCAAATCTGGAATTCTAGCAGGCCATCTAATGTTACCATTCGTGAGAGATTATCCGATTGGGAAATTGTGTATTTAAAAAATGTGTTGCTATTATTGCTAATCGATAATTATGCGATGCACAACCATCATGTTGGTACCAAATATCATTGAAGTTCACACCTAATTGTACAAGGGCAGGAGTAATTTGGTTTTGCAGCATATTCAAATATTTTTGTCTGGTTAAATTGCCCTCAATAAAAAATGGTCCAATTAAATGTTCACCTAATATTATACTTTTAACTTTTGGGGATATTGAGCTCTACTATTGTAGTGTTTGTGTAGGTTTGTCCTGGACCAATATCGCATAACGGATGAATAATGTGCACCGTGTATTGAAAAAGTCGATTCATCTGTGTGAAGAAAATATTTTTTGAAAAGTTTGCATCCATATGTATTATTCCATAACAATTTCATAAAATTCCATTCTACGAAATTGATCGTCTGGAAATATTTGATGGCTCTTTTCCAGTTTTAAAGTATGATTGGTCACCAAGGTCACACGACCTAAATCCAAGTGAACACATGTGGGATGCACTTGGAAGAGCCGTTAGATGAAGATTAAATCCTCCGGAAATTTTGGAATAATTGTCCAATGATCCTATAGGGGAATGGAATAGAATTTCCAAACAGTATGTTCAAAATTTTATTTCAAGTTTAGGTAGGCACTGCAGGGCAGTTGTAATGGCTAAAGGCTCGATATTAATTTATGTTTTGCAGTGTAAAATTCATTATGGCCGGACAGTTACATTAATTTTCTCCTTTCCTTTTAATGCAAATAAAACACTAAAAAATTAAAAGTTCGCTTATTACGTCAATTTTGTATAAATTTTGCGGCACTTCGAAAAATTCCTTAAAACATATGTCATTACCTTGTAAAAAATATTTAAATCAAAGTTATTTTTATTTGCTGATTAAATATGGCCCTTTAAGAAAATATGCGATAATTGTTTTGAGTAGTATATTATGACTTTATACTCAAGTCAAAACTCCTGTAGTTTCATTTCAAAAAACCAGACAAGTGTTCGGCCGATATATTTTCACGTTGCCGAGTCTCAGAAAAGTACAGGTTTTAACTGCTTTCATACTGAAAACTAGAACAATTTCCAGCATTAAAATAATATGTTCAACAAATAGATCGGATTAATTATCTTTATCTGTTACAACCTGTCGAATTATCATAATTAAAAGCTTCTTATAACGATTTCTTTTTCTGGGATTATGTGAAATCGAGAAATTATGGATTCCAGCAGAACAGGGCCATTTCGCTGAATTAACTTAGGGAACTAATTCTACAAGCCTGTATGGAGATAACACGTCAAATACTCCCCCATATTCGCCAAGAACTTTATAACCGGCTCAGTTACTGTTTAGCTCAAAACCGAGTTTTATGTAAGTTTATTATTGAAAGCATTTTTTTTTAGTTTGAACTGTGTGTATTTACACAAAGAATTCGTTTCTCATTTGAAAACAAACATAAAAACAATGAAACCATTTTTATTGATACAAAAAAGCCAGACAAGTGTTCGGCTGATATATTTCAACATTGCCGAATCTCAAAAAAGTAAAGTTTTTAACCGCTTTCAAACTAAACCAATTTACAGCATTACAATAAAATGTTCAATTAATTATCTTGATCTGTTACAATCTCTCGAATTATCATAATTAAAAGCTTCTTATAACTTGTTCTCGTGTATTGAAAGCCGGTAACGTAAAACTTAAAATCGTTCACTGAACAATTCTTTCACTGTTTCTGATATCCTGTTAATACCTACAATTGATTTATACTTGTTTTGTAACACATTGTCGTCACATACGGCCATGTACTTCTGCACGTTTTCCATGTTTGTTTGTTTATTATATCCTGTTAGAGAAAAAAAGTAATACACTGAATTTATACTTGTTTCATTCTAACACTTTGTCGCTTATGGACTCTGTGTTAAACTCTTTGTTATTTATCTGCCGCAAAAAGTTACTTAGATTTTTTTTATAGACCTTAACACGTTCTACAACTTTTGTACTTAACACTTAAAACATTTTATTTTTTTGTTTTTGATTTGATGCAGAAATGTTACTGGAAATAAACCTGTCCAATTGGTCTTGCGCCATTGGTATTTTTTAAGATTTGTCATAGGTAAATATTTGTTTACTTACCATTACTAGTAAAATTGAAGGCCCAGTTGCCTGTAACTCCTGGAACAATATGCCTATGACAACTTTCAGACACACTTGACATCCTTAATATAGGAGGACCAAGTCCTTTCCCCAAGCTTCCTTCTATGATTGCAGAATTCATTTGGTCCTGTTTATACATAAAGCAGTATTTGGCTTCTGGAGACTTTTTAGATAAGGATGTTGCTATTACATATGATATTCCATTCTCCTCCCAGTTTCCATGGCAAGTGTATGCTAAACATAGACCAACAGATTTTATTTAACTGTTATTATAGAAGTTGCCATTATTTGAATTTACTCATTGAACAAGCTCAATTTTGTATCACTCTAATCTTGATAATAACTAGATAATAATATGATAACACACTGTTCTAGCACTATAGAAAGCCTTAATATTTTGCTCTATTAATATACTATTTCTTGAATAATGATTTGTTTTGCAATTGGAATGAATCATGAAATAAAAATTATTTGATACTTACAGCTTGCTTGTTGAGAACAAGTAGATTTGAACTCCATTTCATGGGAACCACTGCAGCCTACTGACAAGGTTTCAAAATCATTTGAAATACAGTCTGGTTCTTGATTTTCTGCTGTATTCTTATTCTCTGCAAATAGTTTTATTAAAAAATATATTTATGTTATTTGCAAGAATATATTTCCTCTCAATGATTGAGTAGACTTTTTTAGAAAAAAGTTCTCAATGGAAATTTTGTATTACTACCTAATTAACTTGAAACTTACCTGGTTCTTGTCGCCTCTTCCTTTTTTCTGCTTGTGCTGAAAAACTTGCTATGGTGTAACGACCGAGGTGAGGGCATTTTTTCGAATGTAAGGTTGTAGCTGAAATAGAGAATACATTTTTACAATCAGATAACAAAAATAAAGTCACGATTTGAAACTATACTAATGATAAAGTAAGATATTAATATACTATTTCTATATACTACTCCTATAACTTTTTGGTGATTTTACTGTTAGTCACAACTAGTAAGACATCCCATTTGAAGAATCAATTTCAACAGAAATAATATATATATATATATATATATATATATATATATATATATATATATATATATAATAAATTGTTTTCAATTTTCTTGGACCACAGTTTAATATGTATTTGTGTAAAGTTTCCTCCTTAGTAATATTTAAAATAGACTCTGAGACATCGTGTATACTTAATTTATTTTAACGTTTCGGCTGCAATCCCAGCCTTTATCAAAAACTACAAAAAGCGTATAATAGAATAAAATTTTCAAGTCTATGCCTCACTCACAGTAACAAAACAATCAATTGTGTACAATACTCACTATATTTAGAACAGGAATTTTCTCCATGGAACGTCACAATGGTTAAAAACATGTAAAAACAGCCATTCTCACATTACATTTAAAAACTTTCTAATCATAGCCGAACAATCATCAACCAATACATTCAGATACGTACAATACATCAAATGTGATTACCAGTTCGTTGCTAACTTTTCCTTATTCCATATTAATTATTTTTATTTTAATTCTACGAGGGCGTTTCTAAACATTGTTTATATCGTGCTAGATGTGGACAGAGTATGGTTTGTTGTCTACTGTTATTTAAATTATGTATACTTGTTTTATTGTATTAAATCGTAATATATCTTACTCAAATTATTTGTATCAGTTTTGGAATTGACAGTGTTATTGTTTTTTTGTATATAGATCATTTCGAGGAGTTCTCGTTTTTTGTTGTTAGTTTCAGTTTTTAGAATTTTTGTTTGTTCGTAATTAAAATTATGCTTAGTTTCAGTAGTATACACTTTTTGTAGTTTTTGATAAAAGCTTGGATTGCAGCCGAAACGTTAAAATAAATTAAGTATACACGATGTCTCAGAGTCTGTTTTAAATATTACTAAGGACCGAACCCCAAGAAACTTTACACAAATACAAGTATATATATATATATGTATATATATATATATATATATATACATATATATATAATATATATATATATATATATATATATATATATATATATATATATATATATATAATCCTTCTCGGTGAAAATTGGTTAAGAGCCTCAATTCCTTATTTATGTTACTGGCTATATTATTTACAAATTTGATAGGGAAAACCGCGTCGGTGGTGGTGTTTGCATATATTCATCGCAAAATATAACGCACAACTTTTCAGTAACTAGTCGAACTATAGGAGTATCACTTATTGCAATTCTTCTTGTAAAAACCTCCAAACGCCCTACTTCATTTCATTTTATTTACATTTACCGCCTAGGCCACACACAGCATGTCGATGATATTATTCTTTTAGCAAATCTCGAAGAACCTTCAAGTCTACAAAATTATTGGTATCCAGATATAGTTTGGCCAATAGTAAATGTTCCTGAGGGTATAAACTGGAGAAACACTTTTATGAATTTGTTCTTAACTCCAACTTAATGCAACTCATACACGAACCAACTCGCTTTAGTATCAATAACGCTCCATCAACTCTCGACTTCGTCTTTACAAATGATGACCAGTTAATATTATCTCTGGAAGTATGTTCTCCAGTAGGAAAATCCGATCACGCTGTTTAACTGCAAAAATTCAATCGAATCCCGGAAAAGAACTTAAGTATTCAATACCCAAGACAATTGATTATGCCAAAGTCAATCATTCTCTTTCTCAAATCGAGTGGGATGGTTAGGTTAGGTTAGGTGACTCAAACAAATCTACATCAATATGGAACAAATTTCACTCTATCAGAACTCAATATCTCGAGGAGGACACTACCGAACCGTAACAAACTAAAACCCTGGATTAATTGGCAACTTCTACAGATGCTGAAACACAAGTGGAACTTGTGGAAGAAATATAAACGCTGTTCTAATATCTCTGACTTCCAAACTCATAGAATATTTTCTAATAGAGTGAAACTGCAATTATCTATCTCTAAACAAAATTATGAAGGAAAGATTGTCAACAGTGGCAACAGCAAAAAGTTTTATAAATACATAATAATAATAATAATAAAAATGGTCTTTATTGAATGTATTATCCCAAATACAATGGTAAGAAAAAGTACCTTCATAGATGTGGGGCCGGTGGTTTCGCGATTTTTCCTTTCCATTGTGTCAGTCCTCAGAGTTTCCCATGGCTCCTTGCCGTAGCATTATCCATGGATTGTCATTTCTATAATAACTTTGCACCGTGATGTTTTATAAATACATTCGCACATCGCTTTCCTCAAAAGTTGCCACCCCATCTTTATAACAAGCAGATGGAAACATGTGCTCTGATTACGAAGTAGCTGAAATTCTTGCTCTATCTTTCGCTAACGTTTTTACAAACGAACCACCTGTTGATACTCTACCAACCTTGCTAGGACCTCGTATCGAAGCATAACTTCACAATATCACCTTTTCTCAAATCCAAATTCTAGATCACCTGTTGCATCTTAAAACCGATTCCTCCCCAGGTCTAGATGGATTGACTGCATTGTTCCTTAAAAAATGTGCGCACACATTATCATATCCGATGTCCAGAATAATGAATTCCTCTTTTTCGGGAGGCTGTATTCCCCCCATCTGAAAATTAGCATCAGTCACTCCCATTTTTGAAAAAGGCAATAAATTGGATTCTAACAATTACCGTCCCATAAGCCTCTTGTCTCTAAAGTAATGGAGTCCATTGTTACCAACCAAATATTTGATTTTTTGTTACGGGAAAATGTAATCCCATACTTATAACACGATTTCGTGAAGGGCCGATCAACTCTGACCAATTTACTACACTGTACCAACGATTGATCTAAAGAACTCGATGACAGATATCCTATGGACATAATTTACCTTTACTTCTCTAGAGCCTTTGACAGGGTGCCAAAACACAGACTTCTACTAAAGCTCGATCATCTTTTTGTAAGAGGTGCTCTTAACAAATGGTCTTCAGCGTTTCTAGCAAACCGGTTCTTCAAAGTCAGAGTTGGACATGAATTTTCTGAAGAAAAACTTCACGGAAATCCTAACATCAGTTTGCAGAATGATCTCGATAAACTACAAGAATGGTGTTTCAACTGGTTGATGCCTCTAAATATTGATGTGTGTCGCGTTACACGTCGGAAATAATAACCCGCAAACTCCGTATTTCATCAGTGTACAGACATTAAGCACAGTCTCATCATATACCGACCTTGGTTTAATAGTAAACTCGAACCTTACGTGGAGGGATCATATTTCTGATGTGTGTAAATGCGCGAATTCTAAAATGTTCCTGATACAAAAAACTTTCGCTAAAGCTTCTTTGGGAACATACAGTCAACTTTACAAGTACTATGTCCAATCTATACTTGAATACGCTGGTCCTTCGTGATATCCAGATTTAGTTCGCCATCGCGAAATGCTGGAAAAAGTGCAGACGCGCATCCAGGTTGTCTTTTGTCCGTGTATGATCCCCGTACGAAGAGAAATTTGTCACGGCAAATCTTAAAATATTCGAAGAAAGACGTCTCCGAGGTGACCTTATTCACTCATTCAAAATTTCAACATCGGCGACTTTCAAGCGGCTTACTCCCTAAGTTTGGACGACCGTCTCCGTGGGCACTTTTTAAAACTGAAGAAAGAGTCTTTTAGAACACGCAATAGGCAACACTTTCTGTGTAACAGAATTTTTGATAATTTGGAATAGTCTTCATCAGCAAATAATGGAACTAGATTCTTATATTTTTACTCCTTAGTTTAGTCTAAGGCTTAATACTAGTTTTTGTTTTCTGTAGCCTCTCCATAGGCAAATATATTCAATAACTCGTTATGGGCAAAACAGGACTTGGTCCTCTGTTCTTAGCAATAACAATAATAATAATACTAACTAGTAAGACAGTCCGTTTGAAGAATCATTTTCAACAGAAATAATAAGTTACACCACCAGAGAAATATTTTTGAAAATACAGACAATTTCTTGATTCTTACAGGAAGTCTATTTAAAAAAAAATTAGGCAAAAAGAACTTACTTATGAGTGTTGTATAAGGGCTTGTGCTAGAATCAAAATTCGAGCAAGCCTCATCTGGATTTTCTACATATTTTTCTGTTTGTTGCAATTCTATAACATTCGAATCTCTTTTGTAAAATACCATACACACATATCCACTGTCACTGAAATAAAAAAAAAACAAGTTAATAAAAAGTAAGGTATAGTAGAATTCAATCAAAGTGTTTTTTATTTATGAAAACGTCTCCCTTTATCCACTTGATGTAATTATGGTTGCAATGAGACAGAAATGTTTAATGGTTTTGGTATTCCAAAACAGTTTGAAAAATTGTTATCCTCAGTAGGTACAACTATGTTTTAATTCAACTACTATCGTTGAGTTAAAACAGCCAAGGGTATAAGGGTGTATTTAACCTTTTCCTCAATTTCATTTTGCCACAGCAAATTATTTCTTGAAGAGGGTTTTTCTTTGGTATGTACTAACCCCATAACTGACTTTTTAGAATACATTTTCATATTTTTTCTGAAGTTGTATATGTATTTATAACATTTAAGTAGCATTAATACTAGTATTGGGAATAAGAGTGGTAGGTACTATATAAATATATTGGGGAAAATCGGGTATTCTGGGACATCGGGTAGCGCGAGACAATACCATATTTCACGTTTTTAGGACTGATAGTACAAACTGTGCTGGGCGGGATGTGCATTTGTGTGTCAATAACAAGTGCACAGTTGGTGTTGGTTAGGCAAGCGAGTACAACGCTATTCAACGTTTTAATTTTTATATGCGATTTTGATTGTTCTGTTTAATTTTTGAGGTGTGTCAGTAGCTGATAAGGTAAGCTGTTTCTGCTATATTACGATTATGAATTAGGGATTATAAAATCGGCTTGTATTTTAAATCCGACAAAAAAGAACGAGTATTTTGAAGTTGCTACTAACCCAATGATTTTTTGCAATTCGGGTAACCCGGGACATATTAAATTCGGGTACGTTGGGACAATATAAATCAAAACATATAGTATGAAATAAATTCGATAATAAATAAACAGGGGCGTGTTAAAGAAAAACGCTTGTCGGGCCAGTCAATTTTGTTTAGCTTTTTTCTACATACATTTTTTTGTACAGGGTGGTCTGAGAACAGCTGTGCCGGTACTTTTTTTTAAATAGCACCCTTTGTTTATTGTGACATTTTGGTATTCTACAAAAAATGCTAGATATATTTTATGTCTAATGTTCTTCACCGATCTTCAATTGTTGCCGAAATATTTGACTTTTTTTGTCTTTTACATTGTAGGTTACTATTGTTAGAGGATGCCGCAGTTCAAAAGCAAGACGATTAATCGTGGTTCTTGGAAAGAAGAAACCCTTATTCGAGCTATAAAAGACGAAAACGAACAACACTGTGCGATAAGAGTTGCGACTGAAAGGTTTAATGTACCAAACACCACTCTACACACACGAGTTATAGCTTTAAAAATGTTTTGGAAATACAAACAAAATTTAAAATTGGAAGCTATGAGCCACGTTTCCTTTGAAATATGAAAATCTTCTTGTTGGCCATGTCAAAGATACGGACAATAGGTTAATGCCATTCACGAGAAAGTAATTGCTTTTGATTTGGCAGTAAATTTAAAAATTGACCATAGATTCCATATTCACACCAAAGCTGCAGGGAAGGATTTCTACTATGGATTTTTAAAGCGCCACCAAGATCTTTCATTGAGATCGCAAGAAGCTACTAGCATGGGCTGTTGATTTCAAAAAGCCACTAGTTAGTCTGTTTTTCGACAAACTTAAAAATCTTATGGATACTCACAATTTCTCCCCATCCCATATATTCAATACAGATGAGACAGGCGTTTCATGCGTTCATAAAAATGGAAAAGTATTATCTCAAAAAGGAAAAAGATAAGTTAGAAAAATGATATCAGCTGAAAGAGGACAGAATGTTACAGTTATGGCTTGTATGAATGTCACAGGCACCTTCATCCCTCCACTACTTATATTTAAGAGGCAACGGACGAATGATCGGTTAATGTTCACTTCACCAAATGAAGCAATTGGTGCACACAAATCAATGGGTGGATGGACAGTTCCGTATTTTGAACATGGCTTAAACATTTTGTAAAACATACCCACTCAAATACATCTAACCCCCCTTCTTCAAATGTTGGACGGACATGGCAGCCACAAAGATCTTCAAGTAGATTTGTATTCTCGTGAAAATCATATTCACATGCTGAGCGCTCCGGATAGAACATTCATGAACTCCTTTAAATTATCCTACAAGGAAGCTTATTTTATGTGGATAAGATCCCATTCTGGTGCGAGGATAGGGCAATATGACATATCAGGGTTAACTGCACAGGCTTTCTCCCAGACTGCTCGATTGGATATTGCACAAAAGGGCTTCCAATGTACTGGAATATATCCATTTAATAGAAACATATTTACCGACTTAGACTTTCTTCCATCTATGACAACGGATGTTCCAAATACTGCCGAAAAAGGAGACATTCCCAACCCAGCAAATCATGATATTGATGAAGCTTTTATGCAAAAGAAAAAGGTACACATGCAGCATGAAAACTCAGGATCTTCAATTAATAAACAAACTACCGTTGTTGCCGAAGTTCACATCATACCCTCAACAGCTAAACAAAGCGCCAAATATAAAACAGGTATAGTTTCTATGGAAACGATGAATTCCCAGCATGGGAATAATAAACAAATTAAGTCCATTATTGCCGAAGATCACCCCATACACCACCATCATCACCTAAGGAGCATAAAAGTTCTATGTGTCAAAAAACCTCATTTTCTCCGAATATTGAAGCGGTTAAATAATTTTTAGAAGAAATATCGCCTGTTCCGGACTGTAGCGAGAGATTGGACAGTAGGAAGAAGAAAGCCGAAAAGAGTGAAATTCCACTCCTTTCAACGATGTTTTGGAAGAGAAACAGTCACGAGCTGAAGAAGCTGAAACCAAAAAAGTAATTAAAAAAGTAAAATTCGATGTGATTAAAACTGTAAAAGTGATAAAAAAGTACAAAAGCGAATAAAGAAAATAATATAAAGAAGAATAATGATAGTGGAAATTAAGATTCTGCTTGCTTAATCTGTCATGAAAATTTCGAAAAAGATTACAATGTCAAAGCTGTAAAGAATGGGCACATGAAGACTCCGCAGACCTCGATTTAATGTTTCCTTTTTATACATGCGACTTATGTATGTAAAGATCAATAAAGTGGAAATGTTTGTTGAAATGAAGTGATTCGATTGTTTTTCTCATTTGATCACCTGTCCCATGTTACCCTCCACAATTAAGTGTCGCAAAAATGTATTGCTTTTTTATGGGTTGAAAACTGGATTACAGTTATTCATTTGACATATTGATTCCCTTTCTCATGGGTTGAACTAATAAAATTAATCTTCAATTTCTCGTATTAACTTTAAAAAAAAAGATAGACCTTAGGTGTTCCCATTTAATTGAGACTTACCATCCAGCCGTGATATGGGCCACTATTTGTACCTTCTTCTGTTCTTGTTGTTCTAAAATAGCATGACAAACTACTCTCATTTCAGAATTCTGTTTTCTTTGTTCTTGTGATTGAATACCAAACTCTTCAAAAGCAAATGCCTGGGGAAAATTTGGTTGAACTTTATTAATTTTAGGAGGTTCGTCATCTAGTATCTTGAGTGTTGCATTTCTCTGAGAAAATTTATAAGTTTTCCGGTGATCCAAACTCAACCAAGTATGATGTTCTGTTATCCATACTGGAAATTTACATCTTTTGTGCTGGTCATCAACTAAAATCAGAAAAAAAATTAATTTTATCAATTACATATGAATATCATCAACTGAATAGATCAAGAAAATGGCCGTACTAAAAACTTTTCGTAATCGCTTGGGCTTTATTAATTTTAGAAGGTTAACCAACTAATATCTTCAGCGTTGTATTTTTTGAGAATTTTTTTCCATAATTATAATAAACTGATACAACTCCTGTGCTAAATATTGTTATTCATAGTCTAGCAATATTTGAAACAAATACAGTGAACAATCAATAGTTTTGTAAGTTTTTTCTTGATTGTTAACACAATATTCTGTAATCTTATTCCTTTAACAGAAAACTAAGAATCAGATTAACAAAAGTTCATGTAACTCAGATATTTATTGTTAGTGTGAAATAGCTTTTAGTTACTACAAAGAACATATTAGACTGCAGCGAGTTTAGACAGACAATAAGTTTTATGTATATGTGGAAATATAGTGTAGTCACTATTATCTAGTGATATTATTTAATAGCATTTGACATTTTGAACAAACCATCGATTGAAAATTGTATAAACTATACCTGTAGTTAACATCATGGTTCTACTGCCCTCAAAAGCTGTAGCATCTAATCCCGTGCATGTAGCATCGCCAGATTGGGCAACGCTGTAAATTGTTTTACCATTTTCCATGCTTCTTTTGTAAATGAAGCAACGATATTGGTCCTCATCCGATGCACTTCTTCTATTTGGCTGAGAAAGCTTCCCTATAAGATATCGAGTCGAACCTTCTTTCCATGTAGCTAAACATACCAATTCTTCCACTGATAATAAAAGAACACATTTAATTAGATTATAACTTTTAATTGAGGTACATAAAATATATTTTCAATAAGAATTTTTTAATGTGATTCATTTCTAACTTACCATTACTTTCTGTTGACGGAACATCTGGACATGCTTGATACTTAAGTACTAAGCGAGAATCGTCGGTGCAACTTTCGGCTTTGCTGGGGGGATTACTGCAGTCACCAGTCATTCGGTTATAACTAAAGGTGAACGGAGCACTTTTGAATGGACATGCAATCGGTTTCGCCTCTGGATTTTTTCGGAAGAGGCTGTAGAGTGGTGCATCGCCTGTTATCATTTGACATATTTCCGCCAATGATGCTTTAGATTCGCAATACGCTGAAAAATAAATATAAATCAACTCAATAATTGTATTGCAAGGAACAAGATTAATGCTATAGAGTACTAGGAATATTCTTTGGTAACATGGACTTTAACACAGAGTCCATAAGCGACAATGTGGTAGAAAAAAACAAGTATACATAATAATAATAATAATAATGTTTGTTTATACAATACAAACAAATATAATTACATAAATAATCGGACAAATAAACAAAAAGAAACCGCAAAGCCTAAATGGCTGTCTGCGGATAGTGTATACAATAAAAACGTGTTTAGACTAATCATCATAATACTATCTCAAAACATATCAAGAATGTTCAGCATAAATCCGCAAAACCGCAAAGCCAAAGGGCTGTCTGCGTTGGACTTTTGCGAACCATGCGGAACATCATTAAAGAGTTGGCAACAATTTCGGTGTAGTACATTATGTTTTTTTAATCAACAGTAAGTGTATGTCTATTAGTGACAAATTAACAAAGCCTAGAGGCTGTTCGCTAAAAGAATTAGTAATATGAACATCAAGTTCCAATTTTCAATTTAATACCAATAAAGACGGGACTACTAAACATAAGCAGGAAGTCAAATGAGAAATTATAAGTGCTACTCTATACATTCAGTTTATTCTCTATTATATGATGTATTTTTCTTCAATGTTCTATCAAAACAAACTGCTTAAGCTTCGATTTGAATAAATTATGATTAACTATACTTTTCAATTGCTGGGGAAGGTAGTTGAAGACTCTAGGGGCAAGAAAGGTGTAACATTTTTGACCAACAGTTTTATTTGAAGTTGATAGGACAAATCTTTTATTGGTTTTATTTCTAGTCTCATGAAAATGGGAAACAAGCAAGAACTTACTCTTGTTTTTTTGACAACACAATGCTATTTTATAAAAATAAATCTGACGTGGGTCAAGTATTCTGCTTTCTTCATAGAGAGCATCACTTGAAAAGTTATGGTCCTTTTTCAAAATAATTTTCAGAAAAAAATTTTGCAGTACATTGATCCGCTCCCTAATATACCATAACTTATCCTAGAGTCAACAAGGGCAAAATATACCATTTTCAATTGAGGTACTTTCATTACTTTAGCAAGATATTTGAATTTATATATCATTGTCCGAAGCGTATTACTGACTTGTTCAATGTGAATATTCCATCTCAAGTGGCGATCTATTGTGACACCTAAATATTTCATGAATTGAACTAGTCTATGAATTTAGTGAAATCATTCTCAGCATTACGTTTCAGATCATTCCATGTGTCAGCGGTATAAAGCACTGCAGTATCGTCAGCTAAACTGAAGATTTCTCCGCTGGTATTGATATTAAGCAAGCTATTTATGTAGATTATAAATAATAGTGGACCTAAAACGGTACCTTGTGGTACTCCGCATTCCACTTCCTTAACATTACTGGTATTGTTATTGTTTTGACAATTTGTTGGCGGTTTGAGATATAACTTCTAAAAAGCTCATGAACACGCCCTCTACAACCCATATTTTGCAAGGCCGCCAATAATTGTGCATGGTCTACGGTGTCAAATGCCTTAGCAAGGTCAAGAAAAATACATAATGCTGGTTTGGTGTTATCGAGGGCTTCATACATTCTAGACGTCAAGGCTAAAATTGCATCCTCCGTTGATCGGTTCTTTTGAAATCCAAATTGATTTTCGTTCAACAATCCGAATTTCTTCATAAATGACTCCAGGCGTGATTTTATCGCTTTTTCGAAAACTTTTGCAAAACTATGAATCAAAGATAGTGGTCTGTAGTTTGATATAATTTGTTTATTACCCGATTTATGGAGTGGTTTAATGACAGATATTTTATGTTCGGGAGGACAAACACCTTTTTCAAAACAGAGGTTGATGATAAATACAATGGGGATGAAATTTCCCACGCTATTTCTTTTAGGGTTTCGGATGTAATGCAGTCGACTCCAGGCGCCTTATGATTTTTTAAAGTGTTTATTATGTCAAATATTTCTTCTTCCGTGGTAGGTGTCAAGAACATGGAGTTGGTATTCATTTTTATGGATGGAGGTGGTGATAATGGGGTTTTTATGTTTTTTGCGAGATCTGGTCCAACTTTGGTGAACAAATTTGCGAATGCTTCTGCCATTTCGAAATCTGTTTCGGTTAGGTTATGATCCTCTTTCAACATACTATTTATAACAGTATTTTTATTTTTGTGTCCTGTTATACAATTGATAACTTTCCATAGCTGGTTGGGATTATTTTTACTTTTTTCTATTTCAGCACTGTGATAATTTTGTTTGGTTATTTTTATTAATGTATTGAGTTTATTCCTATGAGTAATAAATCTCTGTTTCAGTTCCAAATTGTTTTTGTTCCTTTGATATTCTTTGAATAAGCGGTCTCTACTGATAATTGAATTCATAATTCCTTTTGTAATCCAATCTTTTTTTTGTTTAATTTGCTCTTCTTGAATGTCACAGTGCTGTCTTTTATAATTTCAGAGATTTTTGTTGAGAAAAATGAATTAGCAAGTACGGGGTCATTCATTTCGTACAAAATATTCCAATTTAATTCTCTTGAGTTTATTTTTAATTTTTTATAATCAATACGTTTTGTGACGATGGCCTGATGATGGTTTTCAGTTTGAACATTTTCATTTGCTGGTTTTAAAGACATTATAGTGGATTTATGGTATGTATTACTCTTTTTCTGTAGCAGGATATCATAACCAAGCAAAATTCGAAAACAAGCAAAAGTAGATGTTCGAAGCGACGACAATGTGTTACAAAACAAGTACAAATTCATTGTAGGTATTAACAGGATATCAGAAACAGTGAAATAATTATTCAGTGAACGATTTTAAGTAAAGTTTTACGTTACCGGCTTTCGATTGTACATTTATATTAATTGTAAAATGCATTGTTCTTACACGAGAACAAGTTATAAGAAGCTTTTAATTATAATAATTCGAGAGGTTGTAACAGATCAAGATAATTAATCCCATCTATTTATTGAACACTTTATTGTAATGCTGGAAATTGTTCTAGTTTTCAGTTTGAAAGCGATTAAACCTTTACTTTTTTGAGATTCGGCAACGGGAAATATGTCGGCAGAACACTTGTATTGCTTTTTTGTATCAATAAAAATGGTTTCACTGTTTACGTTTGTTTTCAAATGAGAAACGAATTCTATATGTAAATACACACAGTACAAATTAATAAACGCTTTCGATAATAAACTTAAATGAAATCGAATTCTAATGAAAACACCTACTATTTTTAAATAAAAGTAATATTCTCATAGGTAATAGATTAAAAAATGAATAATAAACTTCTAGTTCTTCAATTAATTTAAATCAAATGTTCGAATAAAAGCCCGTTTTGAGCTTAATAGTAACCGAGCCGGTTATAAAATTCTTGACGAATATGGATGAGTCTTTGAGGTGTTATCTCCATACAGGCTTGTAGAATTTGTTCCCTAAGTTCAATCAGGTAACTGGCCCTGTTCAAATGAAATCCATAAATTCTTGTTTTCAAATAACCTCAGAAAAAGAAATCGTTGGGTGCCAAATCTGGAAATCTGGCAGGCCATCTAATGTTACCATTCGTGGATATTATCCGATTGGGAAATTGTGTATTAAAAAAATGTATTGCTAATCGATAATTATGCGATGTACAACCGTCATTTTGGTACCAAATATCATTAAAGTTGACACCTAATTGTATGAGGGTAGAAATAATTTGCTTTTGCAACATATTCAAATATTTTTGTCGGGTTAAATTACCGTCAATAAAAAATGGTCCAATTAAATGTTCCAGCCCAAACATTTAACTTTCGGGGATATTGAGTTCTACTATTGTAGTGTTTGTGTAGGTTTGTCCTGGACCAATATCACATAACGGATGAATTATGTGCACCATGTATGGGAAAAGTCGATCCATCTGTAAACAAAATATTTTTTGAAAAGTTTACATCCAATTGTATTTTCTCTATAACTATTTCACAAAATTCCATTCTACGAAATGAATCGTATGGAAATATTTCATGGCTCTTTTTCAGTTTAAACCTGCGATAACCATTTTTTTTAATACCGTCCGAATCGTTCTCAAATCAACATTAAAATACTTGGTTAAATGAGTGGACGACTGTAGAGGATTATTTTCCTCACTTGCACATATTAAAATATATATTTCTTCTTTTTCGGGTTAGATTTGACGATTTTGGGTGCGCGGTCCATGTTTTGTAGGAGTGACCATCCATGTTCTTCAAAATTTTTCATAACCGTTCTCACTTGTTTCTTGCTAATTGGTTGGTTATTTTCGAATACTACTATAAGCAAATTTTCTGCTATATCTCTATATGAATTACCCTGATTATTTCACTCAATACAAAATACGCGCCTTCGATTGGTTTAAATATGAGGATTGATATCTGAAAACACCATGTTTTCGATTTTGTATTTCGGCACCTGATTGGATACACGCAATTTTTCTATCTGAGTGTTTCGCGTTGTCATTAGTTATTTTATTCGATATTAAAAATCTAGTGACTGACAGAAAATGTCAAATTAATGAAGAAACGTCAGAATTATTATATCAAGAATGAATTCGGTCATATTGTTTTGATTCAGATACATATGCAGTTGTCAAAAAGGTTTTAAAAAGAATTCCTTTCGAGATAATACTGCACGAATTGGTCGATTGTGAATTTAATTAAGTTTAGTTAGTTTTATTTTTAGTGACGATTCATTGGTTTTTTAGTTAAGTGACATTATATTGACTTCACTTCAGTGATTTGTGAATAATTCTCCGTAAGTTAACCTAACTTAATTTTTTTTGCCACGTGCTCTACAAAAAACGCTTTAGTCTAAGTTTCCACCATCAAGATGGAGGATGATGCCCCCAATAACTCTTCCTCAGATTCCTTACATAATGCTTTATCACCATCTTCCAAAAACATAATAAATTCTTTGCACCAACTCTCTCCTCTATTAGAAAAAGACATTAAAAACTTGGAAGATGAACTCGCTTCTACTAAAATCTGTTTTCAAAACGATCCCGAAGTCATAAAGGAAATTTTAATATTGGAACTACGCGTTAAGGCTTCTAAAGGGAGGAGATTGAAGTACTCTGATATCGATTTTGGGCCCCATTTAGTTATAGTAGAACCCATCAGAAGTAGCGGCACTCCCCCTAGTATTCATCCTATGGATGTTGGAAAAATTATACGAAAACTGAACATCCAAAACATTGAAAATATCCAAAAGAAAGGTTCCAGCAAAATAGGAATTACCTTCAAAACTTCTCGTGATGCTAATTCTTTCATAATGAACCAAGCTTTCAGAAGGGAAGGATATTGTGCTTACATACCACAACGCCTTCTCACCTCGAGAGGCATTGTCAAAAACGTAGGACTCTCTATTACCCCAGATGATATTATTCAAGAAGCTTATTTGCAAAATAAAAAAGTGATTATTGCTAGAAGACTCAACCGCAGAATAACCAAAGATAACGGATCTTATGAATGTGTTCCATCCACAACAATTCTTGTAACCTTTGAGGGACGTCCATGCCCCAAGGATCTAGAAATTTTTTCAGTTCCAGTCCAGGTTGATAAATATGTTGCTCTTGCTACTCAATGCAAAAATTGCCTTAGATTCATACACTCTGCCAACTCTTGCCGCAGTGCCAAAAGGTGTAGTAGATTTGGAACAATCCATTCTGACCCATGCTCAAATTCCTTAGACTGTTTTTATTGCTCTGGACAGCATCTAGCTTTTGACCGCTCTTGTAAAGAATTTAATAGGCAAAAAAACATTAATGAAGCAAAGGCATTCCATGACTGTTCTTACTTCGAAGCCTCTCAACTTCTCCCTCCTCTTAAATCTTCTGTTAAAAACTCCTCTTTTGATAGATCAACCACATCCTTTCCTCAATTACAGACTTCTTCCCCTTTTCCAATCTCTTATGCTCAAAAAGTGACACAAAGTCCCCCTAGTAACAAATTCACTACTCATAAACGCAGACGTCCCACCATCTTAGAAAAAAGAACTGGATTTGATAAAGATACACATAATGCAGCTCTATTTTCCTCCTCATGCAATGAACTCTGTCAGTCTCCGATAACAAATAAATCTGCACTTCAAAAAAATGCTTCATCTCCCTCTTGCTCTCACATTGAAAGAATTGATATGGACTTCACCCCTTCTGATCCTCCGTTTTTGTCTGATTACTCCCTTTCTATCCCTAGCTCTCAAACTTTCGCAACTTCTCAGCTTACCTCTCCTCAAGAGGTGAGCAATCATAATATAACTTAAATTTCTCCCCATAAGTACCTCCCCCCCTTTTTTTATTATTTCATTTTTTACACTATTGCTTAAAATTCAATCGTATTCAGGATAATACCTTTAAATATAACATACTCCAATGGAATATTCGCAGTTTTAATGTTAACAAAGAGGTACTTATTCCTATTATTAGAGATGAGAGTATTAACATTATATTACTAAATGAAACTTGGTTGACTCCAGGTGGATCTGCACATATTAAAAATTTTAGCTGTTTTAGATATGATCGACAGGATGGCTACGGAGGTGTAGCCACTTTCATCAACAACTCGATTCCTTGCAAAAATTTTGAACACAAAATTCCAGTTCCTCCAAAAATACACTTGCTGGTAGTAGAACTCCAAGATCTATTCATTATTAATAGCTATATTCCTCCCGACCCTAATATTCCCGTCCCTCACAGAATATTTAATCAACTCCTACAACAAATAAAACATAAGAATTTTATCTTAATGGCTGATTTAAATGGCCAAAATCAAATTTGGGGCTCTGCCATAATAACCCTAAGGGAACTGCAATCTGGGACTTCATCTCGCATAATGATCTCACCATCCTTAATGACAGATCTCCAGCCCGTATTCCCAACCCCAATGTCAATAAAAGCTGCTCGGATATTGCAATTACTTCCTCAGCCATAGCTCTAGATTGCTCCTGGAGAACGATCCAAGAATCAGGCTTCAGCGATCATTTTCCTACCCTTTGTTCCTACAAAATACTGTGCCCATCCATATGAATTCCACTCACGTCAAATATAACACAAATAAAGCCAACTGGGAGGCATTTCAAGCATATATTGAAAATAATATATATATCATAATGATATGGAATATCCCATTGTTCATGGAGGTCTTAAAAAGAGCCATCCATCTCTTTATTTATCCCACTTAAGAAATCTTGCACTCCTTCTAAACCTTATCTTCCCTGGTAGGACAAAGAGTGCTCCCAGATGGTACAAAAGAAAAAAGAGGCTTTTAAACTATATCTAAGAACTCTCTCCATGGAAAATTTCATTAATTTCAAGAAAATAAGAGCTAAAACCCGACTTTTTCTGAAAACAAAAAGATCAGAAGGCTTTCGTAAATTCACGGAAGAACTGAATCCCGGAACACCTGTTAAGAAGATTTGGCAATCAATAAAACATTTCTCTAGATCTATTGGAAATCGTAATTTAATTAACACCCCTCCCCTAGACAGTTCCATATTCCAAAGTCTCTTAAACAAGTTAGCTCAAATCCTTTTTCAAGACCTCAACACTATTCCCCAAGCCATTAACGACTCCTTTACTCACCCTTTTACAATAGCAGAATTGAATTTCAGCTTACTAAACAAAAATGATTCAAGTCCTGGATTGGATTCCATCACATATTCAATGATCAATCATCTTCCCAAAATAGCCCTAGAAACTCTTCTCTCTATTTTCAATAAAATACTCAATAAATCTCATCCTATCCCTTCAGAGTGGAAAAATCATCTAATAATTCCTATTCTTAAAAAAACCAGGATCCTAACGATGCTTCCAGCTGGAGACCCATAGCCTTATCCAGCACCATAGGAAACGGTTGCGAAAGCATGATCAAAAATCGCCTTTACTGGTCTCTTGAAAACTCCCTAAAAATTAACCCCTCACAACAAGGTTTCAGGAAAGGCAGAAGTATATCTGATAACCACATTTTCATCTATTCCGAAATATCATGTGCATTGTCTGCCCAATTGTTGTTTTTCTCGACATTAAAGGTGCATATGATAATCTTCTTTGATCCTCTATTTATTCATCTCTAAATTCCCTTAATTTACCTCATGACATTTGTGACCTCATTTTATCCTTTCTTTCAGATCGAAATCTATTCATTAAATCCACCCTCAACAATGAACTTATAGGCCCTGGTGCTTCTTGTAGAGGTGTCCCCCAAGGTTCTCCACTCAATCCACATACTTCCACCCTCCATAAAAATTAGTGGTTATGCAGATGATCTTGCTGTGATATGTGCCGAAAACACCATTCAGGAGTCTATAACATCCCTCAACACCTTCCTTTCTAATCTCAATCTTCATTTATTGTCTATGGGTTTGACACTGGCCTCTCAAAAATGTGCCGTCATGATTTTTCAGAAAAACCATAAGCTTAGTCCAGTCCATTCCATAGTCATTAATGGTCAACCTATCCCTTGGAAATCTCAAGTCAAGTACTTAGGAGCTATATTTGACGACCAACTTAACTGGAAACCACATATTGAATTTATTCCTGCAAAGTATCAAAAGCTATTAATTTAATTAGGTCTCTATGTGGTAAATGGTGGGGTAGCCATCAAATATCTCTTATAAACATATACAAAGCGACCATACTTCCATTATTTGATAATGCGTGCATGCTATATGGTGGCTGTTCTAAATACCTACTTAAAAAATTAGATCGTTTACAATATCAAGCCCTAAGGATTATAGTAGGCTATCTAAAATCTACTCCTATCATCATGTTATCTGAATGTGGGCAGACCCCCCTGGAGAGACGTAGAGAAATCTTGTCAGTTAAATATGTATCTAAAGCAGTTGCATATAAAGACCTAATAAAAACCTCACTTATAGAATTATTTTCAGAATGGGCTGCCGATCCCATATACTGGAGACTGAGTAATACTCCTCCTATTATATTTGCCTTTCAATCAGTATCTAGATTCCTTCCCTTCATTGAATCGTTCAACAAATTTCCTTGTCATCACTTCTCGCTCGAATCTCAAATTAGTCAAACTGACACGATAGATCTGGAAATTAAAAAAGATTCGGACTGTAATCAAGTCTTTCTGGCCAAAATGAATTCTATCAACTTTTCTGACCCCATTTTCTTCACTGATGCCTCTAAGACTGACAGTAATGTAGGATACGGAATTTATTCTCCCAACCTCTTATCATTATGTGACAAACTCTCCTCTCATTTTTCCATCTTTTCAGCAGAATGTTACGCTATACTAATTGCGATCCAAAAAAATTCAAAACTTGACCTTTCCAAAGCTATAATTTTTTCTGACTCCCAAAGTGCCATAAAATGTATTTCTAAAAAATCCTTCTCCTCATCTTCTAATCCATTTGTCCTAAAAATAAAGGAGCTACTACACAAGTTGAATCAGCAAGGGAAAGACATACGAATTGGCTGGATTCCCGGACACAGTCTTATACAAGGAAATGTTAGAGCCGACGATCTTGCAAATCTTGGGAGAACTATCAATCGTGCCACCCTTCCAACTGGTCCCCATTCGGATGTGGTGCATTCTATTAAGAAATCAATTTTAGATAAGTGGAATTCTACTTTCTCTACACTCAGCTTGACAAAAGGAAATCTATACTCTCAATTCATAAAATATCCAAGAAAAAATCCATGGTTTTCTTCACTTTCTAATTTGTCCAGAAGAGATATCTGCATTTCTTCAAGAATTCGATCCAACCATAGTGCCACTTTGTCATATCTACACAAATTCAACTTAGTACCTTCGGATTCATGCCCATGTGGTGAAAAACAAGATCCCTCACACATCTTTTTCAACTGTTCCTTAAATAGTGTTAATACAGATTTTCTTCATAAATCTTTTAAGGTTCCTAATAATGTGTATGGCCCCTACACACTGCAAGACATAGTGCTGAAATTCCCAAACAGTGAAAACATTAAACTCATCTCCAAATTTTTAAGTGCTTCAAACATCAAAATATAACTTCAAAAACCGAACAGTTTACAGATAAAATTTTGAACAATAAGTGCGGTATCAGTCTGTATTTACTTTCGTATAAACTATATTATAGACAATCATAAATCATCCCGGACGTAAAAAAACAGGCCGAATAGCCCTGGCAGCTGAGGCCTTAAAACAAAAGAAGAAGAAGAATGAATTCTAAAAACCGTTTTGGTCTGTTTGATCTAAAAGAGATTCAAAAGAAAGTAAAAGAATAAATGCCGCAAAATACCGTGCGATCTAAAAAGTACGCGTGGAAACAATTCATGGCATTTTGCAACGAACGTCATCATAGCCCAATTTTAATTGTTTTCGTGAAATAATCTTGACAAATACAACTCGTGTAATTAGTGATTATCGAAAATCTCTTCTCTTTTTCGAAACAAATTGTTGTTTTAAGAAACCACACTCGCGCTTACGCGCTCGTGCGGTTTCCAAACAACAATTTGTTTCTCAAAATCGAAGAAATTTGTATTTCGATAATAATCATTACACTTGTTGTATTACTATTGATAATAACATTTTACAATTTGCACTTTTTGATGGATATCGTCGCCGTTAAGTCAAAACCTCGTATTAAAAAAATCATAGGTTTTCAGATAAAAAACTTAACATTTTTTTATTCTAAATAAGTTTCGTTAACTGTTGTTAGACTAGGGCATGAAAAATAACAGTATGGAACAACATTGTGATTTATTTGCTCAATGAAAAAAAATTACAAAAATATTAAGATACGAGTTTTTAGTATTGTTTTTTGAACATTTTCACAAGTTACAAGGTATTAATACCGTAAAAAATATTAAAATTAAACTTCAAAACGTTGTTTTAGTGTTTTGAAGAATCACAAAAACCATGGGAGTCCTTATGTATGACTTTTTTAAGTGACCGAAGATGCTCAAATTTATCACCCTTAAGAGCTAAAGAGACATCATACATTTTTACAATTGTTCCTACAATGTGTGTCATACGCCTGGGCAAAGATAATCATTCATTATCCAACTCTTGTTTATACTGTATTCCTGAGGAAGAGTATTTCAAGGCTCTTAAATCCGCGATGCGCCCGTTTTGAGACCAGGGCAAATTGACGAATAATACTTGATTCCATTGAAGTTGTTGAAAAAGTCATGATCTACATACTTGACCTTGTATGGCCCTTTTGAGTTTTTTCGTGACTGCTGAATCAACTGAAGATAATTTGATGGAGCGTGTATCTCTTTGTTCTTTTTGCATGTTTCAACGGTGGAATGCACGCTATCGCACTACACTTGTGAATGTCCCTTTACTAAATATTTTTGAATAATAGTATCACCAGTGGTAATACAATGATGGAGTAAGGCGTTAGCTAAGGTCGTATTTCGATTTTAAGCGCTGTAAACAAATTTTGTTTTCTCTTCCTTCTGTAACTTCAGTGTCTATAAAATCTCTCAAACAGGTAACAAAACAATTTGCGTCCATTCCGCCATCGCCTTCATGCCAGACGTAACTATAATTGGCCATGTTATCGATAGTGAAGTAATGGCACGCTAATTTTTGTTTGATATAAATCGTTCCCACCGCAAACAAGGTACCAGATGTACTGCTTGTACATCCATTGTAAAAGCGCATACGTTCTCAGCAATAGCTTCTTGTTTATCACTTTATTTCTCTAATCTAGCTCCGATTTTTTAATTTATATGAGACTGATATAGATCAACAGGAATATTTCCCTGCTTAAAACTAAAGCATAGATCACATTGATCTTTGCGTGGATGGAAAATATCTATGTTCGCTTTTCCCATTTCTGATACGAAAACTTGTTTGCTAGCACCCTCTGGTACTTCTTTTCTATAAAGGTTGTAAATTTCTGTGTATGATTCAAAAATGTTTTCCAAGTAGATTTTACTTGTGCTGGATCGGCAATAGTGTGTTGGCATCTTAAGCAGTTTTTTAACAAATTCTCTTATCTCAGTCCTTCAATTATTATTTGAACGTTTAACATTATTTTGAAATCGAGTTACAGTACAAACGATTCCAGAGTGATAACTTTGTTTTACCCAGTTTAAAATAGTCCATTCTCCCAATACAAAGGTTGTAGCGCCGCCCCCTGCTCCCTGGTGAGATGACATGAACCCTCGTTAGGTAGCTCAACTTATAAGAGCTATAGCCGGAACGGCAGATTCTCAGGGGTGAATCTTCGCCTTAATTGGAATTAAATAACACCATCATCCTCGGGAAGAAAGGTAAAGAAAATAACTCATGGGCGCCAACTTATTTTTAATTAACCTCTGAATAAGTAAACAGAGCATGAATTTACACTTTTTAGCAGATCATTTATAAGTTTATAAGGCCTCTCAACTAATGAAGATCGAAATCCAAACTGCCCGAAAACACCGATTTATTTGTACAAATCACATATTTTATATGGTATCATCACTAAATATTTCATAAGACTGTTTTAGAAAAACTATTTTTATGTTAGAAATAGGTACGTCTATTCGGTATCATGATCACTGCTAGACTCTTTATTCTTGAGGTAAAAATTACCGACTTGTCGAACGACGCTAGAATAATTCATGATTATTGGTTCATTTTGAAAATAGGGGAGGGCCTAAAGCCTAGAATATTCGGTTGGTGCCAGGCGTAAAAAATGTTTATGCTGAACACCTGCATGAATTTTTAATATCGACAAAAAATACAGACTTTGTCTGTGACTGAAGCGAAAAAAAGTTAAAAATATGAATTGTTTTATTATATGAACGCAGAAAAGAGATCTTTTAAAATAATGTTTTGTTGAAAAGGGAGTAGAAAAAGAGTTTTGAAAATAACTTATCTGGAATTTGATATTAGAAAATAATGCTAAAAATAACTATAGATAATCTATCGTTACAAGGTATTAAGAAACATGTTTATGCAGACAGGAATTAACGTATCATTGACTTTCAGATGCTAGAATAGTCTTTCGACGAGATTCCTTATTTTTCGTTGTTTTCTGAATCGTCTCAGATTTGAATTGAATAGATGAGGCTTTTACTTGATGAAGATTCATACTGAACGATGAAATAAAACAATATAATTTGTTTAAAACTTTTATTATATTGTGGAATTAACTAGAGACCGTGAGTTTCATTTAAAAACACTAATTCATTTATTTGAACTAATGTTCAATTTAAACTGGTTAACGCGTTTCACTAACACAGTAGCTTTCTCAAAACGAATTTTAAACAAATTATATTGTTTTATTTCATCGTCTCAGATTTGTTAACCAATGTTGCGATACATATTTTGCGTTGCTTCCAGTCGAGTTCTGACCAGAACATATTAAATAAATCTTGTCTGATACCTTCAGTAACTAGAGAACATTTCCGTTTTTGTTTCGACTTAGCATATTATTCGAAATTGCATCGCACTTTCATAATCCTCCGATTTTTGTTCCCCACTGTTTTAGTTCCATCTCGAGCCTTTCTATTTCCTTCATATGGTTATCCCTTTTCGAGATCAGTTGTTTTGATTCTTTTCCAAGTATTTCTGTCGCATTGTCTCTTTTTTGCTCGTTTTTTGACTCTGCGGGTTTGGCATCAACATCGTTATCTCTTTTATTGTCTTTGAGAGTTAGGGACTCATCTGAATCAACACTAGGACAATAGCTTGACCATGATTCTTGAAAGGGTTCTTCGAATTCTGTATCTTCCTCTGCTATATGATTTTTCTCATCCTCAACATTGTCAGATGCATTTAAAACTACAGCTTCTTCTAGATTGTCTTCTGTGGAAATCAATAAGTTGGGATTGTTGCGATCGGGAAAATGATTATTACCGTCCTCTTTGGTTATGTCGCTGCCAAGATAAAAACCCTGATCAACGACGGTTATAACTGGAGTATCAACTGTAAAAATGTTAACTTCGTTGTTATTACTTTCAGCTTGTTTAATAACATCTTTAACATGGAAATTGTTTATCTTATTGCCTGTTACCATAGCTAAGATTTTAGCAGAAAAATGTATTGAAGTAAAACTCTTAACTCAGTGTTATTATTGCACAAATCTCGTATCTCAAAATATTTAGATTAAATTGGTACACTTTAGAGTGCTAATATTATTTCAGATCATTTACATGTATTGTTTTTCAAGTACATTCTTATAGTATGCTTACAGTTTAATAATTATACATTATTATCCACATCAAAAGTGAAGAATGTTTAGCCTAACCTCACATATTTTGAATTTATAAACAAAAAACTGATTCTATGTTCATCCTGCAGGTTATAACTATTATTATTAGATAGTTTAATTAAAGATCATAACTACTTACTGTTGGGGTAGACATGACAGCAGTGACAATCTAGTATGTGCTTGACGACAGGCATTGACGGCATGTAATGATTTATAATAAATGATTGAACTGAACTCCAATATTATAAAATAATTTACTTAGAAAGTATAACAACAGAACATGGCGCAATCAGTAGACGCAAAGTAAAATTGCCTAATAATTACTAATTTCAAATTACGAGAACAAATTACTGAATTAAAAATGGGTGACAATAGAGGAATAATATCTTTGTCATTGACCGGCAAAACTTCAGAAAATTGGAAGATGTGGCAAGCAAGATTCCAAAATTATTTAATTGCATCCGAACTAAATAAAAAGGATGAGGAAACTCAATGTGCACAGCTACTTCATTATATTGGGGAAGAAGCATTCAAAATATATTCCACTTTTAAATTTCAAGAAGACGAAAAAGACAAATTACATGTATTGTTCAAGAAATTCGACGAACATTTTCAAGGCAAAGAAAACACTTCATACGAAAGATACAAATTTTTTAGCTACAGGCAAGAGGCTGAACAGTCAACTGACAATTTCATTATGGAGCTTAAAAAGAAGGCATCTAGGTGTAAACTCGATAATTACCATGATTATTTGCGGAATAAGAAATAATAATGTAAGAGAAAGACTATTACAAGAAGATGGACTGACCCTGGAAAAAGCTATTGACCTTTGCTATGTAATTGAAACATCAAAATTCCGTAGCGATGTTATGGGTGCAGGTGCAAGTAGTAGTACTTTTTCAACAACGGTGGATGTATTAAGTATGAAATTTCAAGAAGGAAAAAATTGCGAGCCCAAGAGTGTGCTACATTCAAATACAAGTGAGAGAATAATTAAAAACTGTCAAAAGTGTGGTGGCAAGGAACATAAAATAAATAAATGTCCTGCATATGGAAAGACCTGTAATTACTGTAATGTAGTAAATCATTTTGCATCCGTCTGTTATAAAAAGAAAAATAGGAAAGACATACATAACATTGAACAATGCACTGAAGAAGTAAATTCAATAAATTCTGACCACTTCATGTTTGTAGGAACGATTTCGCAGGTGAGTAGTGCCATCAATAAAAATGAGTGGTTAACTGATTTAGAAATAAATAGAAAAATAATTAAATTGAAGATTGATACTGGAGCCATGGTAAATGTTTTACCTTGGAATATTTTTAAATTCGTAAAATCACCTAATGATAAAATCACTAAAACGAATACCACATTACAATCCTATACTGGAAATAATTTAAAAGTATCAGGTAAGGTTTGTTTACCATGTGTAAGAAATGAAAAAATGCACAATTTAGAGTTTTATATTGTAAATTCAAATTCACAAGCCATTCTAGGTTTGCAGTCAAGTGTTGACTTAGGACTAATTGCAAAAGTACAATCTGTTGATTCAAATGTTTCAGATTACACTGAACTGGTTAAAAAATACAGTGATCTCTTTGAGGGGATAGGTTGCATCAAAGATACTTACCATATAGAGGTAGATGACAAAATAGATCCAGTAGTTCATCCCACTAGAAAAGTTGCTATTCTTTAGTTAGATAGTCTTAAAGAGAGCCTTGAAAGTTTAGAAAAAGATAAAATAGTTGAGAAAGTTCACGGGACTTCACAATGGGTAAATCCACTAGTTTTGGTTAGAAAACCAGATAATAAATTACGTATTTGTCTTGACCCTATTGATTTAAATAAAGCGATTAAGCGAGAACATTGTAATATACCCACTTTAGATCAAATTACTAGCAAGTTATCAAATGCAAAACTTTTCTCTACATTAGATGCTACACAAGGATTTTACCAAATTCCATTAGACGAGGCTAGTTCAAACTGATGCACATTTGGTACTCCATTTAGGAGATATAAATTTAAAAGAATACCTTATGGGATTAGGTCAGCCCCGGAGGTATTTCAAACTAGATTCAAGAATATTTTCAACATAGAAGGAGCAGATACATATATTGATGATATACTTGTGTGGGGTTCTAATAAAGCTGAACATGATGCCAGGCTTAAACAAATCCTTAATTTAGCAAGAGAAAATAATGTAAAATTTAATTTAAGTAAATGCAAATTCGGGAGAAATTAAATTAAGTACATGGGACATATAATTTTGGAAAATGGTTTGAGTCCACATAATTCAAAAATTCAGGCAATTGCAATTATGCCACGTCCTCAAAATAAACAAGATGTGCAGAGACCATTAGGAATGTTAACTTATGTAGGTAAATTCATAAAAAAATCTCTAAGATGAAACTTATTCATTGAGAACATTGCTTAGAAAAGATACAGAATTTATATGGCAACCCGAACATGAAGAAGCTTTTCAAAACTTGAAGAACATGTTAATTGATAAACCAGTCTTGCAGTTTTACAACATTAATGCTGAGACAGTTGTGTCAGTTGATGCATCTAAAAATGGTTTGGGGGCGGTTTTATTACAAAATAAATTACCATGTGCGTATGCTTCTAAAGCAATGATGGAAACACAGTGTAGATATGCCCAAATAGAGAAGGAACTTCTAGCAATTACATTCGGATTAAATAAATTTCAAGACTTCATATTTGGTAAAAGTGTTATCGTTGAAACGGATCACTTACCTTCAATTTCTATATTTAAAAACCCATTGAATAAGTGTCCTACGCGTTTGCAACGAATGCTATTACAAATCCAGAAATTTGATTTTGAAGTTAGGTATAAGCCAGGAAAAGAACTAATCATAGCAGATGCTCTTTCTAGGGCTACAGTAAATGAAAGTGAGTTTGAATTTCCAGATGAAGAAATTTCATCACAAGTTTGTCTTATAGTTTCAGAAATAAATATTACCACTAACAAGTTCAATGAATTTAAAGAAAAAACCGAAAGAGATAGTGAATTGCAAGCTTTAAAAAAGGTTATATTAGACGGATGGCCTAGTACTAATAAAAATTTAGACAATCAAGTTAGGAAGTATTGTAAATATAAAAGTGAATTAACAGTAATGGATGGTTTGATTTTTAAAAATAATGCTATTGTAGTTCCAAAAGTTTTACACAAAGAAATGCTTGATAGGATACATTATAATCATATGGGAATAACAAAATGTTTGAAATTGGCAAAAGAATCTCTTTTTTGGCCAACCATGCAAAATGAAGTTTAACCAAAAATTCTAGAATGTCAAATTTGTTATAAGTACTCAAATTCACAATCAAATGAACCGTTAAAATGTCATGAAATTCCAAAAATGCCTTGGAATAAGTGTTATATAGAAATAGAGTCCTGATGAGATTAGTAATGAAAATAATGGATTAGAAAATAGTATTAGTAATACAGTTAGTAATAATGTTAGTAATAATGTTAGTAGTAATAGTGATGTAGAAAATAGTATTAAGCTGGAAAATGAAAATCAAGGTTCAGACAGTGATAATAGTGAAAATTACGAAGATTCGCTAGAACATCAGTTAGACGGTCCTCAGGACAATGCTAATAATTTAAATATCCAAGTTTCATCAAAAGGAAGAATTAATTAGAAACCAGATAAACTTAATTTGTAAAACATGTAAAAAAGGGGGATGTTGGGGTAGACATGACAGCAGTGGCAATCTAGTATGTGCTTGACGACAGGCATTGACAGCATGTAATGATTTATAATAAATGATTGAACTGAACTCCAATATTATTAAATAATTTACTTAGAAAGTATAACAACAGAACACTTACCATTTTCAACAACTTGATGTTGTGTAAAATGCTTTATTTATAACTACCACATTCACAACAATGATATGAACATTCTTGTTTTAACACGTACGAATTTGGAAGTTTCAGATACGAGCTACTAAAAGGTAGAACGCACACGACAGACTATAGGCGAACGACTAATTTGTAGGTTAAAATGCAGAATCATGCCTGTAATTCAGTAACGCACATGACCTTCTAAGAAGACGGACCGACAAAAAAGTTGTAGCATGATTCATTTTTGCACCGACCCGACAGCCGGTGGGGCAAATAAAGATATAGGTTTTGTTTGTTACAAAGCACATGACCGTTAGTTTAGTCGATAGCTGTTGGGTGCGTAGTGCTCTTGAAAATGGAAATATATATTGAAAAACTTATCTGCGAGATACAGAAAAGACGACGTTTATATGACACAACAACAGCTGAATATTCGGACAGAAACGTAAAGAAAAAACTTTAGGAGGAAGTATGTGTACAACTAATAGCAGATTGGGATAAACTGAAAATTCAGGATAAAATAAAACAAGGTAAGTTTCTTATGCCGCATATATTAAAACTTAAATTTTATCGTATTGCCATGAGAGTGACCCTTGTGGAGACGTGAAGTATGTAGCAAAATAATCTCGAGCTTGTATTCCTTCTGTTGTGCCCCGTACGCTTTGAACCGGTAGCTTATCAAGTGACTCTTGATACAAGTCCTCAAACTTATATCCATCCCTTTTGCGTACGAAGTTATGAAGAACACATGCTGATTTTATAATGTCTATAGCAAAATCGAGCTGAACATCTAAACTGCGTTGAAATAGTCTCCACTTACTTGCAAATATGGGAAATGTACACTCAATCATTCGTCGGGACCTGCATAGCCGGTAATTAAATATCCTTTTTTTGCGGTTAAAAAACGATTGGGATATGGTCGCAAAACGTGAGAAGATACCGCGAATGCTTCATCGTCTACAAAAACAAGTGGCATGGGCTCTCCACTTTCGTCAAACGGTAATTTTCTGTGTTCAGGAATGTTCAACTTATGTTCTTGTAATTTTTTTCCCAAGGTTGAATTTTGGAATATATTTGCGTCACTGAATTTTCCACAAGCACCAATATCGACAAATGAAAAGCAGTAATCGGCATCTGCCACTGCCATAAGTACAACAGAAAAATAACCTTTATAGTTTTAGTAATCTGACCCTGAATTAGGAGGCATAACTATACGGATATGTTTTCCGTCTATAGCTCCTATACAGTTAGGAAAGTTAGTTCTTGCGTAAAATTCATTGCTTATTCCTAGCCATTTTTCTTCAGATAGTGCTGATATACAGATCGTTCTTAATCCTACCCAAATAGCGTGGCATGTTTCCCAGACTATTTTCCGAATGGTCAATGCACCTAGCATATACTGATAGTGTAAGGATACAAATGAGTGCCCGGTTGATAAATACCTGAAAAAAAAACGTAATTATATGTAAGCAAACACCAGTTCCAGTTTTTTCTATTTTTTTTTCAGGAAAAGAAATCCAAAAAAAATGGTCATATCTGGGGGATTGCTTTCGGCGAGAACTCGCTCAGCAAAAGAAAACACCTTCCGGAAGTGCTGCAAAGAAACGCAGGAAGTACATTTACTTTGATCAGTTGCTCTTCTTGCTACCTTTCACGCAATTAACGCAAACTTCTTCTTCATTAGACAATGAACAAGATATACCATCTCAACAAAACAATGCGGATGAGTCTCAGCTTGATCACGCCGTAAGGCCCGCCGAAAGTGAACCATCCCTGATATCTCCAATCCCACACAAAAAGAAAAAACGCAGAAAAACTATGATAAAGAAATACTGCAGGTTCTAAAAGAAAGCAACAAGGGACCAACTCAAGTAGAAATATGGGCTTTGGTAAAGGAAAGCAATAAAAAGAAAGACTTGGATGAAGATGAGTTATTTTTAATGTCCCTGTTACCGGCATTAAAAAAATATGACGAAGAGAAAAAGTATTTTTTAAGAATCGAACTTATGAATACAATTCTTAGGTTTAATAGGACCCACAGACAAAGTGTTACAACAGAGACATCATTTCAAAATTCCGAATTTCCGTTACAAAATTCTACTGTTTCACATCAGTTTCAAAGTGATGGAATTGCAAATCATGGAGATAGACGATATGGATATTATACGGCTCCGCAAACAAATATTGCAACAAACTCTTGGGTCCAACGATGCATCCAGACTTCCACTGCTTTACCGAATGAACAATTACAACATACAATCAATTCCCCCTTGGAGTCGCCAGGTTCATACATGTCTGACAGGTATAGACACGACTCGGACTTGCTTTCGCTAGGGAATGATGAAGACATGTTATCTCCAGGTTCCAAAGATCTGCCATAAATGTTATAACCTTTATTAATACCTAATATTACGTAAACTAATAAAAGTTCAAACAGTAAAGTGTTGTTACCTTAATGTAACTGATAATCTCTCCTCAAGCGAAATACACTTCCTCATATTAGTATCTTGGAACGATAATTGTGTTTTCAAGACAGCCAACAGCTCATTAAAAGAATTCAAGGACATTCTATGATAATTAAAAAACTTACCTGGGTGTTCCTGTAGAGACTCAAAAAGGGTATGGAATTGGCCTTTTAATAAACGCTGACTAATTACTGGATGCACCCAAAATGCTCTATTTCCCCTTTTTTTTCTTCGGTATCTTAATAATACCGCAACACTTCTCAACGTCTGACTATTCATTTTTCATTAAAGATCGTCGACTAACTGAACGTTCATATGCGTTGTTCACCTACTTGTCGGTCGACTGTCGGCCGTCTGTTTACCCTCCCGACAAATAAGTAGCTGAGCGACAGTCTGTCGTGTGCGTTCTACCAAACAGTTATAACGCATGCTTATTTCTACTAATATTGAGATAAGAGTATTTCCATGCTCTCCGGCTTCCTGCACTGATTTATAATACACATTATCTCAAAATCGTCACAATCTGAGATACGAGGTTTTGACTTAATGGCGACGATATGCACGCTCATTTTCTAATACTTACAAAGATCGTTTGTGATTCGGAAACAAACAGGTAGTGACGTACAGTTATACGTCCTAACTATAGCTGGACAGAAGAACCGCCCTCGAGAGGCTTGAGAGGCACGATTCGTATATTCTAGTATCCTTATTTTAACTGTAATAATCTACGCTCACTTTAGATTGTCTATCTCATCACGCCTCTCTCTGACATACTGGTAATGCCATGTGCCTCTTACATTTTCCCGTTGACTATGAGGCAATTATTGTTTTATATTAGAATTAAATGAGGAATGGTTATTATTATTAAAAAGGAATATTATATGGGCACTTATACTTTCAACATGTAGATTGAAAATGAAGAGAGGGGATTGATAAATATAGAAGAATTACGGCTGTAGGCGAAATCGTTATATCAGGAGCGTAGGAGTTACAGGCGATTTACCCTCAACTACAGATACATTTTAAAGACGTTACTGGTGGGGAACGTATGTTTAAACTAATCGTTCAGAATTGGATATTTGCCATTTTATAATATGTAGAGTATTTAATTATTGAGTTGCAATAATAAATTATTTCAAATGGCCTATTCAATGTCACTATCGTCGATTTATTGTGTTTCATATTATAACCATTAAAATTATTAAATTTTCGACCTATTTTTAGAATCGTTATAATAATTGGAGTAATATTTGAAAAACAATTTAAGAATTTGTGCAACGATTTACTACAGAGGCGTTTTTCGACTCGGAAAGTCCATAAGAATAATGTTAAATGTAACAACAAAATAATTTATATCTCTTTTAAAAGTAAACATACAAAACTGAATCATTGACTGAAGGATGGAGAAATTTTCTGGTTGGATTTGACGATCCTGGGTACGTACTCCATGCTTTGTGACATATCCATATTCCTCAAAAAATTTTACAACCGTTCTCCCTGTCTTTTGGTAATTGGTTGAGTATTTTCAAATGCTAAAATAAACACATTTTCTGCTATTTCTCGATATAAGTTATCCTGGTAATACCATTTTAAAATTTTGCACTTTTTGGCGTATCTGTAGTCTACTCATTGTAAGATTTACAAACATTCATCATTTAAAAATGAACTCGGTGTGTATACCGCTTGTCATTCAAACGCTCCTAATATAAAGATTTCCTAGAGAACCGTAATTCTTCTATTTTTATTTTTACCCTCTCTTCATTTTCAGTCTACATGTTAAAATTGCTAGTGTCCACAAAATATTCCGCATTGAAAACAACAGTTCCCATTTAATTCTAACGTAAAACGATAATCGCCTCATGGCCAAAGCGAAAATGCATAAGGCACATGGCGTTATTAGAGAGAGGCGAGGAGAGATAGGCAATCAAAGTCTTAGCGTAGATTATTACAGTGATAATTTTTTACTAAATATAGTAACAAATCAAAGTACTTAATTTTAATTCATATGGCAAATTTCATCCAATCACCTCTGGATGACAGCGATAATACCCTACATGTCGTGTTTTCAGTTTGGTGTTTTTTTTTATTAAAAATTAATTAAACGTCAAACTGACAACTGGTTTAAAAATGTCGAGAAGATTTGGTATTTCATCTAACGATTCAATTAATGATATTATATCTAGTAATATACTAAAAAATACAATCAAATCAAAAAAATATATATGGAAAATGTTTCTCGAGTTTTGTGCGACCAAAGAATACGAACTGAATGCTGAAAGGAGTTTGCATAATTTGGCTAATATATTGAAAGATTATGCGGTAAATATGAGAAAAGCTGACGGAACTGAATATAAAGAAGCAACTGTAAAAACAATTTGGAATACTACGAGTAAGCTACTCCAGGAAAAATACTTCAGTGACTTCAAAAATTGTATTCGACCCGTTTACCAGTGTGATATTCAAAAATGCGCGAGATGCAAGAAATGCAAAACGTAAAAGATTACAGCAGGATTCAAACAAACAGAAATGCAATTAATCAAATTTGAGTTCAAGTGATTTGGCTGGAATCATTGAATTATGGGATGAATGTACACCAGAAGGTTTACAAAAAAATTTCTACCATATTGTAACTGTTGAGTTAGCTTGACGAGGTGGTGAACCAGCTGATTGCCTTATAGATTATTTCACGATTGAGAAAAATAATGATGGAGCGCCAACCAACAGAATTGAATACAATCCAGTATTCAGTAAAACATGCCAAGGAGGATCGAAAAGTTGTACAAATAGTAAGTGGCTTATTCCAAATATTACAAACGAAAGTGCATGCCCTGTTCGGTTATTCCATAAATTATTGTCCAAAGGGGGGAGAAATATTACTTCCAGTCGCATATTCTTAAGACCAAATTGTTTCTGGAAATTCGAAAGAAAGTGACACATGGTTTGACAATATACCGGTAGGCAAGAACACAATTAATATGTGGACCAAATCATCCGCGCAAGTTATTGGTTTGAACACTAAGTGTAAAAAGATATCCAATCATTCGAACAGATCTACTGCAGTTAGCCATTTGGCAAATAAAGGAATTCCTGAATAGCAATTAATAAAAATAACCGGACATAGCAGCTCTAATTCAATTAAACCGTACTTGAATATTAACCAAGAACGCCATGGGGAAATAATCAACACCATGCGAGGAATTTCTTCAACAGGGGAAATTAACAATACGTCAACTTCAACAAATTCTTCTTCCAATTTAACATTTACCAATTGTACTTTTCACAACTGTAGTTTTGAATAAAAATGAATAATATTTGTTTGATTAAAACTAATAAATTTTGCATTGAAAATTATTAAACGTCATATTGTCATACTCCTCGGGCCTTGATAAATACTCAAAATTTTGTCATAGAGAATCCTTCAAGCGTGTTGCTTAAGGATAATAACCCGAAACACGCTTTTAGCATTCTGTATGACAAAATTATCTCGGTATTATCAAGACCCTAGGGGTATTAATACTGATAATACAAATATTAGCTACAATACTTCTTTCGAAAATTATGATACACTGTTTCAGAAAATCGGTGATATACTGAATACACTTGTTTCTTTCTAACACATTGTCGTTTATGGACACTGTGTTAAACTTCATGTGACTAATCAATATTCCTAGTAATGTATATGGAAACGGTATTGAGATCTACCTACATATCTCACATCAGAAGCCACACTATGGAAGATACTTGTCTAACTAAACTTTTGGTTTACTTCCAAGTACCTCACATCCTAACAGCTCCATTAAGGAAGTTTCAAAATCAACAAAACTCAAAAAGGAGTCATCTTCAATTGCAAAAATTAAAAAATTAACAACAAATAATTTTTTAGATTTATTTCGCAATAAAAAAATATCACCACGTTTATAAGCCCGTATAGTGACCCTAAGAAAAAATTCCTATTCTGCCACCTGCCTCGCATGTAGGAATCCTAAGAAAAATGCGTAGAATCATCCCTTTTGCATATTTTCGTATCCTCTCCTGTCATCTATAAAAAAGATAGAAATTTACACAATTAATGATGGATGAGTGGCCCAAGATAGGGCACCTGCTGAACCCTTTCTGTATCTCCTATTCACATAAAATAATATAGTTACTGCAACACACGCGTTATAGGGCAGTTTTATAATGCAATCACATTAAATTGTCATCAAACTACTCTAAAAGTAACTGATCCAAATCGTTCAGCAACATTCGCTTGATCATATTTCTCGCCATATTACTTTTCCGCCCAACCTTTCTATATGCGAGAAAAGTATTGGTTTACCCCAAAAAAAGTTGGAATTTTGAAATTTTTTTTGAGTCACCTTTACGTTTTCTATCAACAACAACACGAAAAAACGGTTTTTAGGAAAAAAATCCTGTGTGTATGTCGTCGTCGTTGTCGTCGGCCACTTTTCCTTACATGTCTTGTTAACACGATACAGCCTCGGGAGTGCAATAAATCAGCAACTTTATCATTGAATATTGTTAAGGACATGTCACAGATGATCCCTATTGATTTTCAGTTCACCAGAGCCAGTACAACGGGTGCAATGGTACTTGAAGTACGACATTTTTTTTAATTTTTTGAGAAATTTCAGTTTGTTAGCACGATACAGCCTCCGGAGTTCAACAAGTCACCAATTTTATGATTGAATATTATTCAGGGCATCTCACTGATGAACCCTATTGATTTTCAGCTCACCGGAGCCAATACAACAGGTGCTACAGTACTTTTAAGTACGATATTTTTGTCATTTTTGGAGAAGTTTCAGTTTGTTAGCATGATACAGCCCCCGGAGTATATACAAGTGACCAATTTTATGATTGGATAATATTCAGAGCGTCTCAAAGATGAACCCTATTGATATTAAACTCAGTAAAGCCAGGACAACGGGTGCTATGGTACTTGAAGTACCAAATTTTCGTAATTTTTGGAGAATTTTCAGTTTGTTAGCACGATACAGCCTCCAGAGAGTATACGATTGATCAATTTTATGATTGAATATTGTTCAAGGTGTCTCACAGATGTACCCTATTGATTTTCAGTTGACTAGAGCGAGTACTGCGGGTCCTATAAATCCAGATATACTGAATTTTTGGAGAAATTTTGGTTTGTTAGCACATACATCCCCTGAAGTGTATACAAGTGAAAATTTTATGATAGAATATTGTTCAGGGCCACAGATGCGGAAAAGTTAGTTTTAATCCTTAAAACCGTTTATTTTTTTACGTGCTCGTGCAACAGAATCATAATTAATCGGAAAACAATAAGCAATTGCAATTCGCCATTGCCCAAGCCAATTATTCTCGTACAAAGTTTAATCTTACAAGTCGCCTTTTAACACTCCACTGACATTTCTCGATTGTTGCAAATTATTTCGAAGGAAACGGCCGTGTCATTTCAATTTCTCAAAGCACTAGGAACCACCAGGTTTTCGAGTGAGTGAGACTCTCACACTAGGGGGCTGATCGTAGGTAGCTATTTTCTATAGCCGCTATAATTAGAGCTGAAACAACTACACTGACAATTTACAATACACACATTTTTTGTAACATTCGTTGCCATTTTACTTCATTACAAGAGTATTTAGAAAAAGAGTTCGGTGTTTTCGAGCTTGGATGTGAAACGCCCATTGGTATTTTCACTGATAGTGAACTACGCATTATTAGTGTTGTTGGAGAAGGTCTTCAGGCCACTTTTTATTCAATCTTCGGTTAATTGGTCTGTCCCTGTATAAATTTTCTATTATGTCATTGGGGTGGCCGGTTAGTCACATCTGGTAATTAGTGGAAGCTGTTCTTATTACTTCTATGATAAACGTGATTTGAAGGTAATCAAGGAGAGTTTGGTTGGTAATATACCAGGGAGCATTAACAATGGATCACAGTGTTTTCGACTGAAATCTTGGTATTGTTTTTATTCTAGTGGGTTTTGCACAGCCACACAGTTGCACGCCTTATGTCCATAAAACTTGTTTTGGTTTTCGGCCTATTAGCTAGTACATTTGTTTGAATTTGAAATCTAGTTGTTTTAGTGTTGTTTGTATGTTTCTCCCAGGATAATCTTCGATCTAGGTGCAGGCCTGTATATCTCACATAACTTTTGACTTGTATTGGGGTTCCGTCAATAGTGAGTTGTGGGCAGATATTGTGGCAGGTAGTGAACGTAACCTGGACGAATTTCGATTGGTTGATTTTGATTCTCCATTTTTTATGCCAGGTGTTTAATTGGTTATGATGAGTCTGCATATTTAATGAAGAGGTAACTGGATCACTATCTAAAGGGAGAATGGCGACATCATCCGCAAAGGCAGTTATCGTTCTGCTGTCTGTTTCAGGCAGATAATTGGTGTACAGGAGGTAGAGGTCCTAGAACGCTTCCTTAGGGCACGCCAGATTTTATAGCATAGTTTTCTGATAATGAAACATTATGTTCAACTGAGAAGTGTCTTTCAGCTAGGTAGGACTGTAAAAGGAGGTAAAATTTGTTGTTGAGAGTATTTTTTATCTTGTGGAGTAGACCCGCATGCCATACTTTATCGAAGGCCTGAGAGACGTATAGAAATACTCCACTGCAATACTCCTTTCTTTCTAGGGATTGGACGATGGTGTTGACTATTTTGTTTGATGGGTGGTAGACATGTTCTCTCGGAATCCAAACTGGTAGTTGGGTAAGATGTTTGTTAGGTCATATTCGTCTTGGATTCTTTTGAGCAGTAGTCTTTCGAATATTTTGCTAAGGATGGGTGATTAGATTAGATTTTAACGGGGTTGCAATGCACTGAAACCTAAGGTTTATTGTGCCTCCCCCCTATCAGAGCTGTTTTCGCTACTACTACAGCTCGCCTTCCAGTTCCAAGGTTCTAATGAACTCTAGTATTTGGAATGGCTTCAACGTGGTTATATCCTCACTCTTACAAGTTTATTTTCCGAAGCATTTCTTGCGTTGGCTTGTAATGGCGAGGCATTACAGAACTAGGTGATCCGGAGTTTCATCCTCCTCCCCACAGAATCTATACTCGTCAGTTTCTGCTAGACCTATTCTTATTAGGTGCTTCCTAAGGCGGCAGTGTCCTGTAAGAAAGCCCGAGAGGAGATGTAGCTTATTTTTCCTGAAGAAGGATGGGTGATAGGCTGATTGGTCTGTATGACAGTGTTTCTTGCGGGGATTTGCCGTCTTTGTGGATCATTATTATGTGGGCGTATTTCCATATAACAGGAAAGTAGCACAGGCTTAACATACGATTGTAGATTGTTGTAAGGAAGACAATGGCTTTCCTGGGCATTTTCATGAGAACTTGTGCGGTTATCAAGTCATAGCCTGGTGCTTTCCTATTGTTAAGTTTCCGTATTTCCATTTCGACTTCCCCTAGGCTAATGTGTTTACAGGGTGGAGGCATATCTAAAATTTATTAGAGGCGTATCTAAAATTTATTATCTAAAAGTTAAAGGCAGTTTAAATAATAGAAACACCTAGAAGATATTTGGCTCATAGACGGAGGGTAATAACTAGTGAGTATGATCTCTTCTAAGCTGATCGGTATGTAATGAAAGCAATAATTAGTAAACACAATATAATTGAGTGGATAGAATATGATTTTTCCTTGGACGAATAATAAAAAAAATATTCGTTCAAAGTTTCTTCTAAAAAAATGCCGTTTCACATCAATCAGGAATATTAATTACAAAAACAATAAATTTCTAACAAAAAATGTTAGATTTCAAAAGTGAAGCTTGCCAAAGCATAATTCTAAAATCAAAAACACTACTTTGTCTGGCGTATACAGAGTCTATTAATCGTAGTATTCAGATTTCGTGTGTTGACATAGACATATGCATACACGTACTTCTTTTCACTATGTTGAAAATTGCAATGCAAGCAATTTAATAGAAAGTAAAAACCTATGACAGACATTTAAATTGAAATGTAGCGCTGTCTCTCTTTTGTTCCTTATTATTCTATTCTGAATGGATTATTTCAGTAACCGAGAGACTACCTATACAATACATAAGCTATTATTGTTATCTCGTATAAAAGGGAATATAATATAATCATAAAAAACATATAGATATGGATGTAGAAAAATAACATTTTTAAGTGAGCGGGACGAAGCAAGAATGTTATTTTATCTAATGAAACAATAATATAGCGATAGAATTATCAAAATAAAACATGATATACCGATAGAATAATCAAAATAAAACATAAAGTATAAATGTATGCATATTTTCAAACAAGTTGTGTAACTTTAAAACCAAATGAAGCTGCTGTAATAATAGTAATTGAAAATTTTGTTACAGTATGTCTTTCGACGAAGGTTGTACTTACTTTCTTTATACTGTAGTACACTGGGATGCTTCGGATGTATTACCATGCAACGGTAGCAGTCATCAGACCTGGAACGAAGTCATCTTAATTACAAATTTCTTCAAATCTAAAATCTGAATTATTCATTCAACATTTATTCATATAATTTGAATCTTAAGATCGGAACGCCTCAATAATTTCGTTAACTGTTTTATATATTTTGGTTTGTGAAAGTTTTGTAATCATCTGCTTATATCTTATACATTGATTCAGATATTCCGTTTTTCTGGAAATATAATGAGCTTTCTTATTTCAACTGAATAACCCTATATATTTCTTTGTTTCTCAAATCCTCGAAAAATACTTAATAATCTTTGATAATATTTAACCTAACAAAGGAAACTTTAGAAAAGTAAAGGCCATTACAGCGGATGCTCAAAATGTTGATTGTTTACTTCAATACAACAAACAATGTGACTTTCAATATTTGCAATACATTTTGCAAAATGATCGCTTAGTTTATATATATTATAATTCACATAACGAAACGTCTAATTCAAAATAGGACGTTTCGTTATGTGAATTACAATTGTACACCTTCTTTATAGGGTAATTTTAACACAATTTATTTGATTGAATGTAGCAGTTACAGGGTTTGATGTTTTTTGACACCTGTTGTATGTTTTTTTCTTGACGACAGCTTTGAGAATGGCCTATTGGCTGAAAGCGCTTAGCTGGAGTTTTAATAAAATACACACTCAGTACTTGATTCCCTCAATTTAATATTTTTTTACTTTGTTAGTATGGGGGTACATTTTTTAATTTGTCAGTGGTTTCTTCTGTGCTAAAAACGATGCCTTCAACTTTGATTAATAAAAATAGTTAAAATAAAAATTTAAACAGGCCCCTGAGGAACTGTTTTCTGATGTTGATGATGATCAGATTCTGATTATGTACCAGAACCACCTTCCAAACAAACTAAAAAGAGTATTCCTGATTATTTCGGAGTACATCCCATCCCAAAAAAGAAGAAGCTAAAAATTGTTGAAGCAAAGATGCCATTCAGATGTCCGTACCTATACCCTGTTTTTAAACTAGGCGAACTGATTTTAATTTATGTTTGCAATTCTGTAGATTCCTGATTGGTCAAATCGCAACCGGTTTTACACAGACCATTATATGGCCAACAGTTTTATACGGATGTAAAACATGGATCAGATCAAGCCCACGAGCGAAATTATAAGGACATGGGAAAGGATACTTAGAATAATTATGGGTGGGAAGAAATAGGAGACGGATGTTCAAGAAGAACTAATGAAGAAGTGTATGAGATCTACAATGAACCACAGATAGTAAAATCGAGATGGATGCAGTGGCTGTGATATTTGGAAATAATGTCAGGAGATGGGACAGTGAATAACATTGCATATAAAATACCAAGTCCAACAGGAAAAGGGGCCGCCGCCGTCGTTTTTTACCTTCAAAACTTACATTTTTTTCTAGCAATAGTAGATCTGGAACACACTGGTACATCCATTTTCTAATTAATAAAAGTCGTACGACACTTTATGAACAACTAATTTATTATAAGTACTAGTAAGCAAACGACTGGTATTCAAGACAAGCTTAAATTCTTCCTGGAAATCATACATTAATTACGTTTATATTCCACCCCTGTATAATAATCATTACACATTTCTATACTTAAAACTCTTTCATAATATCTATTTAACACTTCAAAATCCTCAAACATCAATTTTAACATTATCTCCCCATACAAAAAACTAGCTTAAAAAACCTTCCTTATCTATAACGAAAACAACCTTCTCATGACAAAAAACGACCCTAGCATACACACAACGCAACCTTCGTTTATGACGTCTAGATTTTAAAATCACACCAGCCATTGGTCAATTCCCCTCATGATCTCCCCTGCCTACACCCACTCTGAGCGCCACATAAATACGGCCCCAACCATACAATTCTTCACTTACAAGTCACTCATCGTACCAAAAGGTAGTTACATTTCATCTTCACCGGGCGAAATTGACCGGTATAATTAAAACTCCAATAATCATTAAATACAATCTACAATCAAATAATGTAATGATATTAAACTTCATAACTAGTAACTAGTGCTACATTCCTAATTGTTCCGCAAACGAACAACACTTATATTAAAATTTGAATGAAAAGACCAGTGAAAGTGCAACATATATAAACTCAACGTAGAAAACGCAACTTTTGCCACATCAAAGTGGCTGATTCTTCGAGATTTATGTATATATAACTATTCGTGCCGCATTTCAAACTCTTACTACAAAAAGTAAGATTGCGAAACATGGTCCTACGAACCAGGATATGCAACCGAAACCGGATAATATGTACATGGCCCCAATTTGAGCCGGATGTGATTATGGTCCTAGCAGGAAGACGTCCCATCCCAAAGGAACCTGAGAGTACTGAACAAACACGAGCTAACAGCCCAGAACGAGAACCAGGTAGAAAAGAGAATTATCGCCTACAACACAGCTGATAAATCAACGCCGGCATGTAAATAAGGTATTTATTATTCAATCAAGAATTTCGTATATTTGACTATCGAACTTTAAAACTTATAAATACAGTATGAGACGAAATTCAATACGTAAATCATTTAAAAACATTTATTTCATTTCATGACTTAATAATTTAGATTGGACACTCATAACATTTTCAATAACAATTTGTAGAACAATCAAAAATATTATACAATATTAATCAAAAAAGTATAAATATTCATCATTATAGACTGTGTGTTAGACATTAATATATTGCAACAGTCGTAATATTCTTAAAAAAGGCAAGTATAAAAATTTCGTTAAGTTCATGTCTAACAAAATAAATAATGTATCAAACTGTATTGCACAACAATTAAGAATATTTACATCTGAAGCTAGAGCTATAGTAAAATCATTATTAAATTCAAACATTAGTAAGGCAGATTTGTTTGATGCTTTAATTGCTCATATTTTAAAAACCAAATTAGATTATGGTACTAAAAGATCTCTTGAAGAAAAAGAGACTGATCAAAATTAATCACTAGCGATAATATTTTTGACTTTTTGGAGAAAAATGTACTGTTTTGGAAAACTTACTCACCCACGATCATTAACCTGATTTATCCCATCAGCATCGTAGTCAGTCTTCTAATGTGACCACCCCACCTAACAGAGTAACATTATTTACAAATCAACACTCACTTACGGATCAAAACTCACCACGTAATAGTGAGTACGCAAACAACCTTGTTTTAGTGCATCTCATAATTCCAATTACCCAAATCCAACATGCTCATTTTGTAAGGAAACAGGCCACAAAATTTATGTGTGCTCCCAATTCGGAATTCTTTCCGTTCCTGATCGGAATAAATACATCAGAGAAAACAGAATGTGCTTCAGGTATATAGGTTCCACACACACAATCACTAACTGTATATCAGTTAAATCATGTTCCATATGTCAAAAAAGACATCACACTTTACTTCATTTAAACAATTCTCCCCCTAGACAAAACTCTGACAGGATATCTGTCATCAGAAATGACACTCCGATCGTCGCCATGACTCATTCTTTCCATTCCATATTAAATCAACCACGCAACATACACTCTGCCGCAACCCAAGCCAACCTTCAACTCAACATTCACTCTCTGATCACTCATTAACAAACTCACTTGAAAGGGACACCTTTAGTCAACTCTCTTTTAGTACAACTCATAGCTCCAACACCATTAATATTTCAACATGTTCCTTCTGTAATAAAACAGGCCATTTATTCTTGCTCACACATCAGAACACTCTCTACACTTGACCGCAACAAATATATAAGAAATGACAAAATGTGCATGGCATGTCTGGGCTCCAGACACACACTCACCCATTGCTCATCTACCGGTGTATGTACTATTTGCAGAAACAAGCACCACACTCTACTTCACTTAACCCCTCACACCCACAAACAGAACACAGCATTGAGACCTTTCAACATAAAGCCTAACCATTCACCATCAACGCAACAATCTCCGGAAGATTATCGTCAAGAAGCGTACTGTTCTGGACAAAACTTATTCCCACAATATCTTACGGATGACTCATCTCATATTCATCATAGTCATGCTTCAGGTGTGATCACACCACTTAATCATATCTTACCCCCAAATCAACACTCTTAAAACACAAACACTCTTACATCACAAAACACTTTCAAATCAAAACTCACTCTCAAACCAAAACTTAAACTTACACTCAAATAAACAATTCACGTTCTTACTCAACTCTTTCAGTGCAGAATAGCACGCATTCACTACTTAAACTCTTTTCTCGGAAAACCAAACTTTTCATCCTCTGGAAGAGGACAGTGATTAACCCAATAACTTATACTCTTAGACACTTAAAAAACTTGAGAAAAACTGAGACACAGACACTCGACACTTAAACTTTTAAAACCCTGGACGATTAGATACTTGGAAAACTTGGATGAAGAAGAAAATATTTGGAAGAAACTTGGAAGACGTAGAAAAAGATACTTGGATGAAGAAGAAACATGGATGAAGAAGATACTTGGATGAAGAAGGTACTTGGATGAATAAGATACTTGTATGAAGAAGATACTTGGACGAAGAAAATACTTGGATGAAGAAGATACTTGGATGAAGAAAATATTTGGATGAAGAAGATACTTGGAAGAAGAAGAAGATACTTGGATGAAGAAGGAAATACTTGGATGAAATATGGAAAACTTGGAAGAAGATGATACTTGGAAGAAACGTGGAAGATACTTGGATAATAGAAACACTTGGGTGATGTTTAGATGAAAACGTCACCCCCTCCTTATTTGTTACTTGAAAACTACTTGTACGACACTTTGAACATGAAAAGACTTGACAGACACAAAAAACACTAAAACTAATATATCTTACCCTCTTTTTTCTTGACGAGAACAGAAATAATTTTACCCCTCATACACCAAAAAATAAATTAAAAACTTTGAAACTTGTTCTCGCCCGCAAAAGAGCCGGCCCCCCCATTAAGACAAACGTCTATCATCATAAAACTTATACAAAAACGATCTCAAAAGATTCAGATGAGACTCTTTCATCATACTTATACACTCGTGGTCACTACCTTACACAATTACTCTCATGCTAACTTACACTTACAAATGAACTCTTACTTGCACTCGCATATAATTGCACCCTACTCAAACTTATACTCTTACTTACATTTGCATTCTCCCTCACATGTAAACTTGCACTCGTACTTACACACAATTCACTTCACACTTCACTTGCTTTAGTCTCATGAGCACACTCTCTTACTCACATATATATTATTAATATAAATTGTACTTACTACATTCACAATGAATTCACATTCTTACTTACACTCTCACTTGAATTCACAACCTCACTCCAATTCTACTCGCACTCGTAGTAGCACTCACTTCCACTTGTAATTATAATCTCACTCAAAGTTGTGAATTATTAAACTTGAACTCACTCTTATACCCATACTCTTGTTTGCACTTGAAAACTTACTGACACCCTCTCTTGCATTATACATGCATTATAATCTCAATCGTACTCGTACCTTACTCACAACGATGAAAAGTCCCCGAGGTTCCAGGGCCGTTACTCGTTAAACAAACTGGTAATACACTCCGAGGTTCCTGGACCGTTACTCGTAAAACAAACTGGTACCACACTTGTCGATCTAGAATCGACCTACGTAGCTCTCTTTTCGTTCTCTTCACTCAACTGTCTCATTAAAAAAAACAAAGGAGACACTTGTGCGATGTTTAAAGAAAACGTCATTCCCCTCCTCATTTAACTCTCTCTCTCTTTCTCAATCATTTAAAAAACCTCAAAGGGACACTTGGGTGATGTAAAGTAAACGTCATCCCCCTCCTTGCACTCTCTCTTACTTAAATAAAACTCTCTCAACTCGAGGAGACACTTGGGTGATGTTAAAAAAAGCGTCATCTCTCTCCTCACCCTCTCTCTTTTCTATCTATCTCTCTCTCTCATTAAAAAACAAAGGAGACACTTGGGTGATGTTTAAAGAAAACGTCATCCCCCTCCTCACTTACCCATCTCTTACTCATAAAAAACAAAGGAGACACTTGGGTGTTGTTTTAGATTCCGCGAAACAAATTTAGAATCTACTGAAACAAACTAATACTATTTATTATATTCATTTATTTACATCCCAAGAAATTCAAGTTTGTAAATAATTGTTGATGTTTATATCAGAAGAAACATAGCTTTTGTTCACCTACTTTACAAAGTAATATGTATAAGATTTGTGCCTATACAGCTAAATATAATCTTTGATATATATACAGCTACATCTTCCGATTTGAGCAAATTGTAAACCTTCAAAGGCAACATTGATTTAATATATTTTTTCTGTTATATATAACTACCACTTTTGAATAAAAATCTCATCTGTATATTCATCTGCGCATCCTTTATATCATCTCATTTCTTTATTATATCAATACAACATTTCTTATTGTTGGAAGACGTGGATCGAGTAGCATTCAATAAGGGGTTGTTTCCCTTTACTCTGCCCCATTTAGGCTAGTTTGTAAGGATAACGATGACAATAAATACATTAAAAGTCGGAAAGTTTTCATAAAAATTTATAAATTTGAAATCACCGTCAAAAACATTGATTATACATAAAATATTACTAAATAAACAAATAAAATACATTTAATCTGAAATTGCTGTGTCTTGAGCCTAAATAGTCGATAAAAAATGTGGACCGTCTTTTTCGATTAGGTATAGGTATATTGTGCACTCAGAATTTTTAACAGAAGGTGAGACAGTAAATACAGAATCTTTCCTGAGTATTATGCGGCGTTTGACGAAGAACATTCGGCGGAAAACACCAGATTCATGGTTGCAAACTCGTAAATTTTGCACGACCTCCCTGCTAACGAATATCTGTCAAACAAATCAACAAACATTATCTAACCCACTGTATTTCCCTGCCGACTTTTTTCTATTTACAAAACTTCGAAGCAGAAGACATAAAAGCAAATTGGTGGCGAGTACATTTTGATTTTTGAGAATGTGTTTAGAAATTGTTTTGTTAAATGTATTATTGCTTGTAGTAAGTGTATTTGTTTCAAAAAGGCACTACTTTGAAGAAGAGATGATGAATTTGAATGACTAATACTTTGTGTTTCATTGACCGATTGCCGGTACATTTTTGTTTTTTATTAATTCATATTTGATCGAATGTGAGGTACTCACTCAACCTCAGAGGAAAGAAATATATAAAAAAGAAAAAGATAACACTCACGTCTATATGTGACAAAAAAGTTATTCTAGTTATATGTATTGATTGAGTCCAATTTCAACATCATGTTTATTCAGCGATTGAGTGAATGCAATTGTGCCATCCGAAGATTCTATCATACTCATTTCACGAACTGGTCTATTAACAGTAGCCCATTCTGTAGAATGTTTTCAATTTCCTCAATATTCTCGAGCTTGGCAAATAACTTTATATGGCAGGATATTTTCCTGTACCTACCTACCATACCAACAGATTTATGCAGGCAATAATAGAAAATTGTAAAATCTTGTTATATGGAAAAATAATAAACTTGAGAGTCCTTATGAATTTATAGTACAGACAAATTCGTTCATCATTGATAAATTTTGAATGTGAAATATTTATTGATTTTATGCAGCTATTGATTATTTTGCAATTATTAATGTTATTCTGATGACTAAGCTAGTTTATAAGTGAGTGTTGTGTTTTATTTAATCTAAAACCATGTGCTCTAAAAAACTTGTTGGCGTAAAAGCAAAAATTATCATAGTCAATGCACTATTTGGAGAACAGCAAAGGATTCGGGATATCATTTACAATTTCTACATCCTGGAGAAAAGGGCTCCTACTTTAAAATGTAAGTTTGGTACAATTAAATAATACTAATAATATTAAAATTAATTACAAGAATCTTCTGTCAGCTTACTACTAGCACGAGTTTGTAAGCTAGAATTACTTTTAATAGTGTTAAGAGAAAAATAGTTTTATATTGAAGTGTGTTAATTTTTTTTTAGGTATTCGCCACAAAGTGCACATTGTTTTTCCTGAGATTACTATAAGAAGAACTTATTTGTGGCGACTGCTAAAAAGTAAGAGTTTTAGGTAAGTAGGTAGTTAGTTATTTATTGAAGATGCAAGTGTTACAGTGAAAATTATTTTGTGAATGGGGAAAAATGATGAACGAGTGGAACAAATTCTTGATCAGAAAAAGAAATGAGATAAAACTACAATAAACATAAACTTCTAAAGTCTAGCCTTACTATAAAACTAAAGACATTGACTCTCTTCAAGCCTAGTCAAAGATTACCGACTCCCGATGAAAAAGTTTTTCAAGAAACGTTGCGAATTTCCGGTCCTGCGTTGACTTAAGGAAACTCAAATTAAACATGGGAACCGATCAAAATATGGATCGTATCCGGTGTGAACAAAACTACGAATCCAAAACCGATAAAGAATAAACACTGGATGACGGAAAGAACAATCGATTTAATAGACTCCCAGAGAAGACTAATTCTGTCCAAAAATATTACTCCGGAGACTAAGAACACACTTCAAAAATCCTGCAAAAATGACAAGAGTATGCCAAGGACTTGAAGAACATGCAAATACAAACAGATCCCACGAATTGTACGATACAGTCAAATATCTATCTAGAGAATTTAAGCCACAGACAAAAATAATAAAAAATGACGACGGAGAAACAATTACAGATGCCAACAACATAGCAGAAGTATGGAGACAATACTGCCAAAAACTTTTTTTACTCATAAAGCCGAAGATAATGGTTTACCAAAAATTGATAAGGTTGAAAAAGAGCCCCCAATCTTAAAAGCCGAAGTAGAAAAAGCTATAAACCTTCTAAAGAACAACAAATCACCTGGTGATGATGGCATACCCGCCGAAACAATAAAAGCTATGGGCGAGCTTGGTGTTGATGCAATCCACAGGCTGTGTGTTGAGATTTGGCAAACTGGGGTGTCGTCAAAAGAATGGTGCGAATCTGTGTACACGCCGCTACACAAGAAAGGCTCTCCTACAAACTGTAGTAACTACAGAATAATAGCGCTTATGTCACATGCCAGTAAAATTCTACTTCATATCATAAACAACCGCTTAAAACCTTTCTTACTTCCACATATTACCGACGAGATTCCCATACTCTTTCGAGAGTAGACGAATAAGAGAGAGAGACAATAAGCATTGAAACATTAAAAATATTAATATGTAACATTCATAAGTATTTAATTAAAAATAATGTCTTTATTGTAGATGACAGCGCACACAGAACGTAGAAACTTTTTGAAGTATCTGTTCACAAATGGTGTTCTATTTGCGAACATGTAAAAAAAAGCGAATCTGAATGGATTAAAAAAGAACACATTTTTGATGATGCCGTAGATTCTCTATGTTTACTGTAGATAAAGGATCGTCTGACAAATCTACTAGCGTTATTGAATTTCTTAGTGACTCTGAAAGCGATTAATAACACAGGTCTACAAAAAGATATTAATTCTCACGAAGTTAATATCAATCAATATGTTTTATATTTTAGGAATATAGAAGAGTTTATAGAACAGAGTAGTTGATTATTGTTGTGGGGATACTAAAAAAACTTGCAAATGGGAAATAATCCATTTTGTATAAATGTAATAGAACTGTTTCAAATGGTACATCCCTTTTATTAGATTTGTTTAATTTTTATGAATGTATAATTTTAAGATTATTTTCTTCGTACAAGAAACGCAATATAAAGATCTGAGAAAGCATCCATATTCGTGGAATATGTCCACCAAGAATTGAATTTTTAATTAAATGTGATGGTATATACTTATCAGACAATTATAATTTGAATATTATTGTTACGAAACAGCACACTGGTATAGTCCCTAAATCCGACTCTGTCTAAGCCAGGTATGAAAGTTAAAATTATGGCGGACGCGCAGGGATTGTTTACGATTGTGAATATCTTATCTAAACATTGTTTTTGTGACCAGTCTTATCTAGAAAATACCAGAAAGCCAATTGTTTTTGAGTAAGCCGCAATCTAGAATTATCTAGTGAAAAAGGCATTACTATATAAGGGACCGACCAGGAAGAGTTAGTTTAGTTGATAATTTGACATCGGGAGATAAACAGTAAATATAAATTAGTGAACTGTTTATATAAATTAGTTTACTGTGTATATAATTAGTGAATAGTGTAGTGTTTAAATAAATTAGTTAAGTGAACCCACCGAGTGTTTGAAGTTTATCCTACCCGTTTACTGTGTAAATAAATTAGAAAAACATTACATTGGTGTCAAGTGTGGGGCAATATAAATAAATTGCTACATGAAAATGGCCAAGAGACTATGTGACCTCAAAGTGGCGGAGCAAAGAGCAGAATTGGAAGACCGTGAGTTGGAAACGTCCGGTAAGAAAAGTGAATAGTAGAAAGACTTAAAGTGGCACTGGAAACTGACGGCTTTGATCCAGAAACAGTTTTATTTAATGACGAGGCTTCCACCCTAATCTCTTCAATTTCTGCTAACATGGACAAGAAGATTTCTGCCATGAAAGAGAACATGGACGAGAAGATTTCTATTATGAAGAAAGACATTTCTACTAACATGGACGAGAAGATTTCTACTATGAAGAACGACATTTCTGCTAACATGGACGAGAATATTTCTGCTATGAAGAACGACATTTCTGCTAATATTGACGACAAGATTTTTGCTTTGAAGAACGATATATCTGGCGATATCTTATTACAGAAAAACGACATTGCCGCTGACGTTGAAAATGAAATTTCGTATCTAAAATTTGAAATCGAGAATAAGATGTCAACGATGGACGAGAAAATCGAGAATAAAATGTCAACGATGGACGAGAAGATTGAGAATTAGATGACAATGATGGACGAGAAAATCAAGGATGACAGATATAAGAACTCAAGACACGCCAGCGGAAGAAAAGAAGACCGAGCAAACGAAACCTTGCAAGGCAGAAACACACCCTAAGTTAGAAGGCATTGGCAGTTTCACCCGAGTCAAGGCCCCAACGTTCGATGGAAAAATGTCGTGGGCCAATTATGTGAAACAGTTTGAAGCAGCCGCTAGAGTGAATTATTGGTCCGAAAAGGAGAAGGCAGTGAACTTAACCATCGCGCTTCGCGGAGATGCCTTACATGTACTTCAGACGATACCTCTTGAAGAAGCGGATGACTTTGAGCAGCTAAAAAAGAAGCTGGACATGCGATATGGTCACGAACATTTGGAACATTTGTACAGATTCCAGCTGAAGAACCGGAGGCGGAAACGTGACGAAACCCTTCAATAGTATGAAATGGATATTGCCCGACTAGTTCGATTTGCTTATCCATCAGCACCAGAGAACATGATGGAATGTTTAGGCATCCAGGCCTTTATTGACGGCTTATGTGACCACGATATGGAGAAGACGCTTCGATTAGCCCATCCCAAAACAATAGTTGACGCATTGACTGCTGCTCTTGAATATGAAGCAGCAACGAAGGCTTCGGGTTACAACAAAGGTAGTACCATGCAGGAAAAAGGTAACGATGACAGACTTGACCAGATCGTCAACCTATGGTAGACGTGAAGCCGAAGAAGATCAGGTGCTGTAATTGTGGCGAGCTAGAGCATGCACGCAGTTAGTGTAAGCGTCCTACGACTCCTGCAAACCAAGAGCCTCTTAAATGCAAAGCAGCCACGAAGGGCTCACGGTACAACAAAGGTAGGACCATGCAGGAAGAAGATAACGATGACAAACTTGACCAGATCATCAACTTGTTGAAAGGCATGGCAGACAAGAAGCCGAAGAAGATCAAATGCCGGAAGTGTGGCGAGCTACAGCACGAACGCAGTCCGTCTAAGCGCCCCAAGACTCCTGTAACCCAAGAACTCCAGTCACAAGGGAAATCAGACAGGGGTGAACATCCAGCTGATGTGAATAACCGAAAAGCCAACTCTTTGCCTAGACGGTCATGCCCTGTAGACTATTCTCAATGCAACAAGTCGAAATCTAAGGAAGTTGCAGTTACAGTAGTTAACGAGGAATGGTCACCCACCAGGATCAGAGAAGATCAGGAGAATGATCCTCATCTGAAGATGATCCGACAATGGAAGGAAGAAAATCGGCGACCTACATGGCAAGAAGTTTAAAGATTTTCACCGACCCTCAAGGCATATTGGTCTCAGTGGGACTCCCTTGTCATGGAAGAAGGGCTGTTGAAGAGAGCCCTTGAAAACGATGATGGTTCCGAGATAAGGAGACGGCTAGTTATCCCTAGAACGAGAGTAGCTGAGGTACTGAAGAAGTTATACGACAGTCCATCGGGAGGTCATCTAGGAGTGAAGAAAACCCTTCAGCGAGTCCGTGAAAGGTTTCATTGGATGAACAGCTCCGACGATGTGAAGGACTGGTGTAAGAAATGTACGACTTGTGCTACGAGTAATGGACCACATCGCAAGAGAAAGGCACCTATGAAACAGTGTAATGGTGGAAGCCCTTTCGAAAGGATTGCTTTAGATATCGCTGGACCATTTCCGATGACAGAAAATGGTAGCAAATACATACTGGTTGTAATGGATTATTTCACAAAGTGGGTGGAAATTTACGCTATCCCGAACCAAGAGGCCACAACTGTCGCGGATGTATTGGTCAAATAATTTATCAGCCGATATGGAGTGCCCTTGGAAGTCCAAAGTGACCAGGGAAGAAATTTTGAAAGCCATCTATTCCAGGAGATTTGCGGGAAGCTGGGAATGAAGAAGACCAGGACAACAGCATTACATCCACAGTCAGATGGAATGCTCGAGAGAATGAACAGGACTATTGGAAAATACCTGTCCAAAGTGGTTTCCAGCCATCAGATAGATTGGGACCAGTATCTTTCCCTATTCGCATTGGCCTATCGATCTGCCGTCAATGAGTCCACGGGTGAAACACCTGCGAAAATCCTGTTTGGACGTGGAATGAGGCTTCCTTGTGACCTGGAATTTGGCTGTCAGCCTGGAGAAGATCTAGCATGAGAAGAATACGTGATCCAATTGAGAAGAAGGCTGGACGATATTCATGAATTAGTTCGAACAAATATTTAAGTTGTCAGCGACAGAATGAAAAGTCGGTACGACATGCAGGCCACAGAAGGCGGTTTTAAAAAAGGGGACAAAGTATGTTTACACAACCCGACAAAAATCCTCGTAAGGTCCATACTTAATCAAGAAAAGGATCAATGATGTTATGTATCGCATAAGCAAGATCCCCAACGGAAATCCAAAAGTAGTTCACCAAAACCGACTAGCGCCATTCGAAGGAGACCATGACCTAGAGAATGGAGTAAACCATATTCGAGATGTATCTGACCCCTTCCTTCGATGAATTTATGGGCGCGTATGGAGGTACCGGGAAAGCTAGATATGGAGTTACTTCAGAACAACGACAAGATTGCTCACTCTCCCGGAAGATTATTCACTGGCATACAACATCCCCGCTCGTCTCAAGAGCGCACGAGGGCTGGCATCCGTCTTTCGAAAGAAAAACTTGAAGACCAGGTTTCAGCCCCTGGCAAGACACTGAAACTGAAACATAATTCGCGGTACGTCCTCTAGGTGGTAACTAAAAATGAATTTCAAGATCGATCTACTTACCGCGATGTGTGGGAAGCACTTCAAAACCTCCGAGACCATGTGTTAAAATCCAACGTGAAGTAACTGGCTATGCCTGAGACAGCGAGTAATCAGTTGGATTGGCGAGTTATCAGGGACATGGTAGAGGTTATCTTTCGAGATACCGGTGTCCAGATATTAATTTGTAGCTGCAACCCCCGTTATCAGTATCCGATGAAGACGGTGCCCAGCTATTTCCATAAGATCGGAAAGTGTAGAAATGGGGCCAGTTGTCTATTCAAACATCCAGTCTCGGCTACACAAAAGTTCCAGGAGGAACTTCCTTTAAGGATGGGGTAATGTTACAAAACAGCACACTGGTATAGTCCCTAAATTCGACTCTGTCTAAGCCAGGTATGAAAGTTAAAATTATGGCGGACGCGCAGGGATTGTTTACGATTGTGACTATCTTATCTAAATATTGTTTTTGTGACCAGTCTTATCTAGAAAACGCCAGTAAGCCAATTTTTTTTAGTAAGCCGCAATCTAGAATTATCCAGTGAAAAGGCATTAATATATAAGGGACCGACCAGGAAGAGTGAATTTAATTGATAATTTGACATCGGGAGATAAACAGTAAATAAGTGAATATAAATTAGTAAACTGTTTATATAAATTAGTTTAAGTGAATATAATAAACTGTGTATATAATTAGTGAATAGTGTAGTGTTTAAAATAAATTAAGTAAGTGAACCCACCGAGTGTTTAAAGTTTATCCCACCCGTTTACTGTTTAAATAAATTAGAAAAACATTACATTATATTACTTATTTGTTATTATAATTTAAAGGAAATATAATGGTACAAATAACTTTACATTCAATTTTTTCAAGATTTTCCTTCACTCAAACCTTTATAACTAGAGTTCTAATTATCGTAGGCTGTTGACACAAGTCTAAGAACACTCAATTCTCATTTCAGAAGTGGAATATGCTATCGCAAACCTTAAAGACGGAAAGACACCTGGTGAGGACATGACTCATGCGGAAGTACTAAAACTAATGGATCCAAAAATTTTATGTCGGCTATTTAATAAAATCTATGACTCTGGCATTATTCCGACTGGATGGCTCAGATCAACATTTATAGCATTATCAAAAAAGAGTAAGGCCTACACCTACGATAACCACAGCCTCATAAGCCTAATGAGTCATGCGTTAAAGGCATTTCTAAAAATTCTTCACGGCAGAATATATAAGAGATGCGAAGAGCACAGCGGCAACAAACATTTTGGGTTTAAAACGCATTGGGCACCAGAGAACTGCATACAATTGTTGACCCAAAAATGTTACGACCAACCTAAAGACGTCTGCATACTCTTTATTGACTACCAGAAAGCTTTCGATAGCATTAGACATGAACACATGCTAGAAATATTACAGCAAATTGGTCTCGACACAAAAGATCTTAGAATTATCCAAAATCTATATTGGAATCAAACAGCACTACTTCGTACTAACAACTCATTAAAAACCCAAGAACTAGAAATAACAAATGGTGTTCGTCAAGGCTGTATTTTGTCTCCGCTATTATTCAACGTATACACGGAGATGATTTTCCAGGAGGCCCTAGAAAATCAACAAAAAGGTATAAAAATAAACGGAATACCCATAAATAACATACGTCATGCTGATGATACTGCTATATTGGCAACCGATTTGGAAGATCTACAGCACATTCTAAACAGAATTAATATAGTGGGTAAGGAATATGGGCTTACAATAAACATCGATAAGACAAAATTCATGATCATCAGCAGAGACCCACATAATCAGGACCAAGTAATGATTGAAAATAAGCCCATAGAAAGAGTCAACAAATTTAAATACCTCGGTTGTAACATCAATGACAAATTCGATAGCAATATGGAGATAAAATTGCGGACGGCAATGGCAAGAACTGCGTTTATTAAATTTCAAAGATATATATGTCGAAGAGAAGTGTCGCTGAACATAAGAATTCGTATGGTGAAATGCTATAATTGGCCCATAATAACATATGGAGTGGAAACATGGTCACTTAAAGTAAAATTGATGAACGGCGTAGAGGCCTTTGAGATGTGGACACTCTGCAGGGTATGGAGGATCCCATGGGTAGACCGGGTCACAAACGAGGAAGTACTTAGAAGGTCCAACGTCGAGCGTTAACTATTAACAACTATTAAACAACGCAAGATCTCTTATCTGGGGCGCATTCTCCGAGGCAATAAATATGACATACTAAGACTAATACTTATGGGCAAAATAGAAGGAAAAAGAGACCCAGGACGAAGACAACACTTGTGGTTACGTGATATCAGAAACTGGTGCGGAGTGAGGAACGTGGGTGATATATTCGCACTAGTCGCGGAAGGGCAATTACGCATTATAGACTACTTATTGGTGGATGATCGCCTACACGCTGTACATCGTTTGGCACGAGAAGAAGAAGGAGATACATAGTCTATTCTAATGCTGCAGATCAGCATGGGTCCTCTAGTTATTATTATTCTAATTTTGTGTTAACCTACAAAACGTGAAATCGTTACGCTACTGACTTTGAATCTTACAATATGGCGGTGGTTTGGGCAATAAGTTGGCGCATAAGACTGCTACTTCAGGTGGCTTCAACTTTCGTGAAGCGAACTCTACACACAACTAATTGATATGCAACAAAGTTTATTGAAAAGTGACGTCCCAAAGCACTTAAAAAATCTTGTAGCATTAATGTTCATGAAGGGATACGCCTGTTATATTATCGTGAAGTCGACCTTGAACAAAATTTCATGCATTTTCACAATAATTGACGTTACAGAGTGAATTCGCAATCTTTTTGAACGAAATTACAGAATGTTTTTACCGAATGTATGTACTTTTGAAAAAGCAATGTAAGATTACGATATCAAATCTCGTTCTTATTTACTTTTGACATATTCATTTAAACGCTCATAATATCCCTATAAAATTAGATATTGAAACTCAATAGGTGACTTTGTGAAGCTTAAAATGATGTTTTTTGATAGCATAAGTTATTTTCATTAATTTATTTTTTTTCCCGTTTATTTTTGCAGTAAATCCCGTTATAATTAATTTCTAGAAACACACAATTTAATTTTTCTGCAAACAGGAAACAGACCAATCTCAAGATTTAAACTTTCGATTTCCTAGTCAATAGTTTTAGCTACATAATTTCCGCTTCTGGTTATCAGCTTTCGGAAAAAAACTCTTTTTATCTACTCTCAGCGTTCATACAATAACACGTCCCAGCGCCGCATAGAACCACGATACTTCACGTTTAACTTTTAAATTTCCAGTGCGTCTCCGGAATTTGGAATCCCGAATATGGAATCCGGAATTTGGAATCCGGAGTTTGGAATCCGGAATTTGAATCCGGAATCGAGAATTTGGGATACGAAATTTGGAATCCGGAATTTGAAATTGGGAATCTTGAATTCGAAATTTGGAATCCGCAATTTGAAAACCGGAGTTTGGAATCTGGAATTTGAAATCCGGAATTTTAAATCCGTAACTTGAAATCCGTAATTTGGGATCCGAAATTTGGAATCCGGTATTGGGAATCCGTAATTTGGAGTTTGGAATCCGGAATTTGAAATCAGGAATTTGAAATCCGGAATATGGAATCCGGAATATGGAATCTGGATTATTAAATCCGAAGTATGGAATCCAGAATATGGAGACCGGAAAATAGAATCCAGGATATGGAATCCGGAATTTGGAATCCAGGATATGGAATCCGGAATTTGGAATCCGGAATATGGAATCCGGAATTTGAAATCCGCAATTTGACATCCGGAAATTGGAATCCGGAATTTGAAATCCAGAATTTGGGATCCGAAATTTGGAATTCGGTATTGGGAATCTGGATTATGAAATGCGGAATATGGAATTTCGAGAGTATGGAGACCGTAAAATAGAATCCAGAATATGGAATCCGGAATTTGTAATCCGGAATCCGGAATATCAAATACGAAATTTGGAATCCGGAATTTGAAATCTGTAATTTGGGATCCGAAATTTGGAATCCGGAATTTGAAATCCGGAATATGGAATCGGGATTATGAAATGCGGAATATGGAATACATAATATGGAGACCAATTTGATTTTATGGATAATATTATAATATATACTAGAACCATCATACAGAAACTTACCTATCATAAACTAAATATTTATCTCCTTGTTCTTCATAACAATCTCCTTTAGTCTCAATGTATGAACTGTTAATAAATAGGTAGTTAGGTACTCCGCTTTGAAACCATCTTCCTTGCCAGGACTTCTTGAATTGACAAGCACCTGCAACAAAGATATAAAAATAAGCATGTTTAGGATAGAATACGATTGAATTTCCGTCTTGTAAATTGAGGGAGTTACAGTGAAAATTCAACCGAGGAAATAGTTGAGGAAATGAAAGTATATAATTTAAGCTACTTGGGAAAAGTTGGATCTAAAAGAAAAAGTAAAGGAATGATAGGACTGAAGGTTAGATATTGTTCAGATGTAGGAAAAAACTAAGAATGGCAGATGAGTAATTGGAATTATATTAATGTTAGTACTTTAAACATTGCACATGGATTAAAAGAAAATGCGAGAATAAACGGTTTTAAAGATTAAAACTAACTTTTCCGCATTTATAGACTCCGGAAACTGTATAATGCTAAAAAACCGAAAAATCTTCAAAAATGACCAAAAAATGTAGTATATCTAGATTTATAGGACCCGTTGTACTGGGCCGGTGAGCTGAAAATTAATAGGGTTCACCTGCGAGACGTTCTGAACAGTATCCAATGATAAAATTGGTCACCTGTATACACTTCGGAAACTGTATCATGCTAACAAACCGAAATTTCTCCAAAAATGACCAAAAAATTTAATATATCTAGATTTATAGGACCCGTTGTAGTGGATCTGGTGAGCTGAAAATTAGTATTGTTCAACTGCGGGACGCTCTGAACAGTGATAAAATTGGTCACTTGTATACACTCCGAAGTTTGTATCGAGCTAACAAACCGAAATTTCTCCAAAAAAGTGGTACTTCAGGTACCATAGCCCTAGTTGTACTGGCTCTGATGGGTTGAAAATCAATAGGGTTCATCTGTGAGATAGCCAATCATAAAAATTGGTAACTATATGCACTTCGGAAACGAGACATGTTGCAAAAAATGGCCAACACAAAGACGAAGTCATACACACAGAATTTTTTTTAAAACCCATTTTCCGTGTTTTTATTAGTGAGAAACGTAAAAATAACAAAAAAATCTAAGTTTCCAAGTTTTTGGTTGACGGATAAGTAGAAATAGAAATTGGGGTGGGCCAGCACGTGCCTCACACACGATACATGTCAAATTTTTGATAGTCATGTTATACATTAAATAAAAACTATTGATTTGTTTTGAGATAGTTGAATAATACTACACTACATATTTAAGATTTTTTTTTACTTTAGGGCTGGATCCACGCACGTAGTTTCTGACTGTATGGGTTCAACCCTAAAATAAAAAAAAAATCTTAAATATGTACTGTAGTATTATTCAACTATTTCAAAAAATTGTTTACCTTTTTTGAAAAAAATGCTAACTTCTTTTGGGAAAGATGATAAGCTTTTTCCTGCATAGAAAACAAACTAGACATTTCGCAAAATCATGAGTTTATATGATTGTATAAAATGTATATATAAAACAACTTGTCTTAATGAATATGAATACGGATGAATGCAGCAATTAATTGATATAAAAATATTAGATAAAACAGTTTAAAATTCACTGTTATCCATGGCTAGTAAATAGGAGAATCTACTTTATATGACAGAGAAATTAGTATTTCATGGAAGAAAATAATATAAACATTTCTATTTTCCAAAAATAGTTCATGTATATTTATAACAACAACTGCATGCGGGTATTTTGATTTGAAATAATTCGTAAAAGAATTTCTAGCTTTTATCGACTTCAGTTGAAAAACGATAGTAGCTCCTATTATCGTCCTCTGCTATTATTAAGCAATTATTTTTCATTTGAAATACAGGATTACGGATAATGTATCATTGACATGCGAAGTCTATCGTTAGGGTATGACTCAAACTGGTTTTTTTATCCATTTTTCAATATAGGCAGCTTTGTCATTAAATCTAAATTAGAAAAATTTGCCTCTCAGACTGATTTAACTAGTTTAATTAACATCAAGATTAAACATTTATATTTTATATCTACAATCGTTTAACTAACATAAAATGTGGGTATCTATGATTAGCAGTTTGATATCCTAAGATTAAATTAGCGATAATAAAATATAATATATTATCAAATAATATCGACGAACGTTTCTTAATGATATTAATTCTAGATTAATGAGACTATTATAAAAGTCAACAGTACAAATTTTTGTTTGGGATTGTTGTTAGATCAATATTTTTATTGTAACGTCATATTCAATTCATAGTAAATAAAGTTTGTTTTTATACATTAAACAATGGAAAATAAATAATTTTTTTATCAGATTAATAATAGTCATAATGGAAATACATTTAAATCACCTTCATTGGCCCGTCTTGTCATGATAAAAAAGTCAAGAAAGATAAGTACAGGTGGTTCAAAATTTACAATATGAAGAGTATGCCTGATCAGTTATATGAGATTCTTAGATGGTTGGTTTTCTGGTGGGAATGCTCGGCGAAGACAATAAATATCCATGCTATCTTTATAATACGGGAGATACCGTTTTATTTTGAACAGTAATAGTTTTCCCCTAATAGTCTAAGAGGGGAAGGGGTGACTCCGTGCAGTGGCAATCTTACCAATTACAGGCTCGGTTGTTACCGACATAATGTAATGCACCTCTGAAGAACAAGGCAGAAGTAGGGGTTTGAATGTGCAATTTTTTCACGTAAACAAATTGATAAGGTGCAGTGTTGAAAATTTTCAAAATAATCGGAGATGGTACAAACAAGTAGGCAAAAAATTGCCAGAAAACTAGGAGGAAGATAAAGAACCGCCAGAAGGCGCTAATGTTGCGAAAACATTTGCAATAATTATGCGACTCGGTGCAGTTCTGGCAATTTTATACTTATTCTCTAATTCAAAACTAGATCGCCTGCAAAATGCCAGAAGGCTAAGTGGAAGAACGAGCGAGATATTAGCGATACTCAGAGCGTCCGTGGCCCACGTGATGACTCAATTTATTTTGTATTTTATATTTTATTTCATGGAGTGAACTTCTGGCGATTTTATTAACATAATTTAAGATATTTCATGACTACCCTGGACAAATGCCAGAATTTAATTGCGAAGACAACAATTTCTTTATAGAATAAAGTTAACCATTGGTTAACGTTAATAGGGTTGTTATAACACGAAATTTGAGAGGTTTACCAACTGGTCAACTAGAGAAAAGTTTATTATCTAATTCCAGAGGTTTAACCTTTGTTTAGAACACGGAAAAACTAAATTATACTTGTTTTATGATTTTCTTAAGACATTTTGGACTATGGACATTTGCTTGGCTTGGTTTATAAAAGTATACATAGATAACCTTTATATTCGGCGAAAAGTTTATTATAAGACGCGTTTATAGTATATGTATATATTTGGTTATTTCTTGTGAGTTGTGTTGCCAAATTAAAGACCAATAGCTTGATTGGTAACATCTATTTAATAATTAGAAATGTAAATTCTACGTAATTGTATGTAATTATTATATTATATTGAGAAATAAATACCGCAGTCGCTAATAATAACCCTTTGGGTAGATGTGACTTTAAACATAAAAAAATCATCAAAGAAATCCTTCCCCATTTTGTATTCATACAGCTTCTACAGCTGACAGTTCTTTTATTTAGACATAATCATAGTTTTGACCTTGACCTTTTTCGTGTCTAAGAATGCTTATGGTGTTTTTTCATTTTTTAAAATGTGCGACTAGCAATTTCTCTGATAGTGAAATCGTGGTCTTAAGTGTATCTTCATTTGCGAAAACTGCTTTGTACGTATGAAACTGAATATTATTTTCATCAATAGCATTATACCTCTGTAGTTATTGTAGTTCTGATTATCTCCCAGATATTGGCAATATTGATTTTGCTTTCCACTCAACTGTTATTTTTTCTTGTCACCAAATTGTAGTTATTCCCAAATACAGTTCTGTTCTCAAACATAGTACGGTGTGGAAAATATTTAGTTGAAAAACGCGATTAAGTCCTAACTCCCATGCCTTTGTAATTAAATTAAGTATGTAATTGAATAAGTAATGTTTATTGTTCTTTCATGTAAAGTACCTATATGAACAAGGAGCTGGTTACATAGTAAATTTAAATTACATATATTCTTCTAATCTAACTTGGTTAACAAAAGGTATTATAAGCAATAATGAGATAAAATTAACATGTTTTTAAATGCTAGATGGCACCAGTAATAAAGTTTTCACATACATTGTTATACAGAGTCTCAATAGAAAGGAGGAAGGATAATTTACACTTAATTTTCCTTCAAAATAAACATTAATCAAGTTGACATTGCTGCTCTTTGTTGTTCATGGTATGAAAGTTTTTCATACCTAGCAACCCATCACTTAGCATGTTTTACTTTCGCCTTCAATTGCCAATCGAAAGTGGCACTTTCGTATAGGGGTGGATGAAAACCAGTTTTGTTTTGTCTGTGTTTACCTGAAGCTTGAATGTGTTTCAGTACAATTCTAAAATCCTCAGGTTCTTTTCCACTTGTATTTGTGACTCTGCAAATAGTACCAGATCTTCAGCGTATAATAATATCCGTATGTTATACCCTTCAGAGTAACTCTCTTACAGCCTTCGTTCTGAAAATAACTATCAATATCGGAAAAAAATATCGCGAAGAACAGTGGGCTGAGCGGGTCCCCTTGTAAATCACTTTGAGTTATTTGTATTTTCTCTGAACTGCTGCCATCTTATTTTATAAACAGTGCTGCTTGGCTGTATATTAATTTTAGTATTCTAGTAATTTTTGCAATTATTCCGTTTGAATATAATTTTTCCCAGTGTATATGATGGTCTGGCGAATCAAACGCTTTTCTAAAATCTATAAATATAGTATATATTTTTCTTGAGGGAAGACAAAGGTAATTGTTAATTATATCATAGAGCACAGATATGCGTGTTCTGCGGAAGCCGCTTTGGCACACCGGTAATATTTCATTATCCAAAACAAAGTAGCTTAGTTGCGTATCAATTATTTGGATACAGAGTTTGTGTATGAATAAACTGCGGGAAGAAAATTAAGAAAAGAGCAAAGGACTGTGTGGTGACGTAACAGTAGCCAGTTCATAATTATTCATACAAGTGATTGCGTTTAATCGAAGGACCACCCCTAAATAGGGGAAAATAAGGAATCAATAATAACAATAAATTATAACGGTTTACTATAAAATATATTTCAATGAATGAATTATTTAACAAATAGTTGAAAATAGTCACCAGCAAGGACACAAAAGATTTACAATAATGCAGGTAGGTATAATAGGAAAGGATAAGGCACTACTTAGTCATTACACAATTAATGTTGGCTATTTATTGAAAGGTGTTTACATTTTAATTCGAAATTGTCTTATGGCGAGATTTGGCAACATTGACTTGAAACAAAGAGCAAAGATGGAACTTCTGTCCGTTGAAATTTTGAATTTATATTAATTTCTTGATTACTAAGTTCAAACACATCTTACCTTTCTCAAGATGCATTTATCAAAACTGCGATAACTAACTATCATTAAACTTTTAGACGTTTGATTATTGCCGCCTTTTTAGACGGGTAAACCAACTCACCTACTCACACAATGACTTTTTCACAAGTGAAGAGAAGCAGAGCTAGGAAACAACAAATAAAAGGTGGGGAAAAGATGAGAATAAGCGGGAATTTTGCAAGGAGAGCGCGCGAAATATATTTAATTTGAATTTTGTTTGATAATTAACAAATGATGTTAAATTGATTTTAACATACTGGGGGGAGGGGGGGGGGGGTAAGTAGAAAAATGAATAGAACGCAAAGATACACACCATGAATTGGAAGGAAGAGAAGCAAATTTTACGATAGGGCGGGAATATTCACCGTCCGCCGTTCGAATCATGGCTGCTCTAAACTTACCATCGCATCCAGGAATTAAATCTATAATACGTGCCAAAGGCCAATTGAGAGGAGGTCGGTCCTCTGATAAGACTAAGACCAAATCTCCAATGGCTAAGTTCTTCTCAATTTTATGCCACTTAGGGCGCTGCTGAAGCTGGTATAAATAATCTGTAGACCACCGTTTACAAAAAAGTTGCTGAATTTTGGAACACTGACTCAAAAATTTTAACCTGTTACAGGGAATTTCGGTAATATCCTTCTCAGGAAAAGGGGGTAAGAAAACAACCAATTAAAAAATTACCAGGCGTCAAAGGAAGCAAATCATTTACATCATTAGAAATCGGATATAACGGGCGACTATTAAGAACAGCTTCAATTTGGATTAAAATTGTGGAAGTTTCTTCGTAGGTAAAAATGGAAGAGCCAAGCAGTCTGGTCAGATGTGACTTGACGCTTTTGACTGCTGCTTCCCAAAGTCCACCCCAATGAGGGGATCGTGCGGGGATAAATTTCCAAGAGATTTCAGTTAAAGAAAGATAAGATGTAATACCTGCGAAAGTAGATTGATATTTAAGGAATTCAGATAACTCTTTGAGTTGATTTCGGGCACCAACAAAATTAGTGCCGCTATCGCTATAAATTACTTGAGGGTTTCCTCTGCGGCCAATGAATCTCTTAAGAGTGGCAATAAAGGATTCGGTAGATAAACTAGTAACTAACTCTATGTGCACGGCCTTAGTGACCATACAAATGAATATGGCTATATATGCATTAATTACAGGGGCCTTTCGAAGCCGTGATGATAGCAAGGAAATAGAGCCAGCAAAATCCACTCCAACCCTTTGAAATGCTCGAGATGGACTTATTCTGTCAGCCGGCAAGGGGGCCATTATTTGAGAAGCAAATTTCGCTTTAAACCTAAAGCAAGTTATACATTTAGAAAGGACACGTTTAATGTATCGTAATCCACCCAGCGGCCAATATCGTAGTCGCAAATTCCCTAAGACATTTTGTGGTCCGCTGTGACCTAGTCTACGATGTTCCTTTTCTATTAAAAGGTTAACCAGCGTTTCATCTTTGGGTAACAGAATTGGAAATTTCTGATCATAGTTCAAATCTGAATTTTGCAACCTACCACCTACTCGCAATACTTTGTTTTTGTCTAAGAAAACATTTAAAGGCAATAGAGACTTGTCTAATATGGGTTTATTATGAAAAAGAGAATCAATTTCTTTATGAAAGTATTCATTTTGAATTTGTCGCATTATAAATGTATGAGAAGTATCAAGTTCTTCTACAGTTAGGGGGGCTGTTTGCTTGTTACTGTTCTTTTTACAGTTATGTCTAAATCTAAAAATAAAAGCTACTACTCTTTGAACTTTAAGAAATTTAGGAAATTCCGAGAACCAAATCTTAAGGGGGTTCTGTCGGGTGTTAACTGCAACTAAAGCAACTTTTTTCACTTCGGGTAGGTCCTCGATAGAAGCAAATGAATCAAGAGGGTCAAAATCCTGTGTTTTTTTCAAAATAGAGGGGCCGTACAACCAAAGTTGTCTAATTTCTTTAGAAAAATTTCCACGTGACAACGCGTCTGCTGGATTGCTAGACGATTTAATGTGCCTCCACGTAGAACCTACACTATTCTGTTGAATAGTTAGGACTCGTCTCGACATGAATGGATTGAATTCGATTGCATTTCGTTTCACCCAACAAAGTGAGACGAACGAATCTGACCACAGATTGAGGGAGTTGAATTTATAACAAGGAGACAAAGTATTTACAATTTTTGCAAAAAGAGTTGACAATAGCACCATCGCACAAAGTTCTAATTTTGGGACAGTAAGTTTGTTTTTAATTGGATTAACTCTTGATTTGGAGGCAATAAGCATAGAGGAAATAGACAGAATAATAAGCTACTAAATATACACAACAACCATGCGCTAATAAGCTTGCGTCGCAGAAACCATGCAGTGATACTTTCAGAATGTGTTTGTTTTCGACAAGAAGTCGAGGGATGGAGAACTCTGACCATTCATCAAGAATGGTTGTAAAGGAATGCCATTGATTGAGAACTTTGCTGTCAGTGATAGGATCATCCCAATTTAATTTAAGTTGCCAAAGAGATTGCATAATTAATTTTCCAAGGACAATAAGAGGATTGACTATACCAAGAGGATCAAACGTGCTAGCGATTATCGGTAGAACTATTCTTTTAGTCACAATAGAAAATTTGGGCAAGGGAGAAGTACTGATTTGAAGAGAATCTATAGAAGAGTTCCATTTAAGGCCAAGAATTTTACATGGGCAATTTTCTAGATTTAAATCTAATTCTTCGTTATTTTCGAGAGAGATTGATTGAAGAAACTCAGTGGAATTAGAATGCCACTTGTGCAAGAAGAATCCATGTTTATTAAGAAGAGTATTTAGTTCGAGATAAAGGGTTTTTAAATTGTCAAAATTATTGACTCCACTTAGGATGTCGTCCATGTAAGTTTGAGATAAAATAGCTTGTTGAGCAAGAGGATAAGAAGGATTGTTTAGAGCTATATCTTTTAAGACCCGCGTAGCAAGATACGGGGCACATTTTTGGCCAAAACTAAGTCTAGAGAGTTCTATACATTTAAAAGAGTCAGAAGGGTTATCACGCCAAAGTACATTTTGTAAGTGGCGTTGTGCGGGATTAATTTCTATCATACGGTACATTTTCTCGATGTCTGCGCAAAGGACAAAACGATAAGTTCTAAGACGAGAAATAATCTCAAACAAATTATCTTGGACCTGATATCCTTTATGAGTGAGATCATTAAGTGAAACTCCATTATTACAGCGAGAAGAAAAATCAAAAACAATACGACATTTTGAAGAAACAGCAGAAGTGCAATTAACTGGCCGATGCGGTACAAAATATTTCAATTCATTAGAGAAATTAGAGTATAACGACAAAGGTACCACTTTAGCGTGGTCAAGAGAAATATAATCATATAAAACCTGTTTATATATGTTAAAATACTCATCGTTATTAGCAAATTTATTTTCTAGATGCAAAAAACGTCTTTTGGCGATAGATAGAGAATGACCTAGTTTTTTCCATATATATTAGCAATCATGGGCATATCAACCTGATATCTGCCAGAGGGTAGAATTTTAGTGGTGTTCATGAAAATATGTTCAATTACTTCGTCTACGGCAGAAGAGCCTTTTGAGTCAGAAATTTCTTCCATGCATCAAAATTTTGTAAGGAGATTGTCAAGAGTATCTGTTTCAGGATCTGGATTACTTGAAACAGTCAAAAAGGAAAATGCAGAATTCGTTCGATTGACCTTCTGGGACGGGACCAGCTACTACATAACCCAAATGTGTGTTCACGAAGGTAGGCATATTTGTCCCCAAACTAATAACTTCATCCTTCAAAAGACTAAAATATATATCAGCGCCAATCAGGATATCAATTTCCCCTGGACTGAAAAACATGGGGTCTGCTAAATTTAATCTAACATGCGACGGGAAAGAAAATGTTTTAGGAGAGATGACATGTTGGGGTAATAATCCAGTGATGTTATTATCTATAATACTACAGGTGATCCTGAATACTCGACATGAATCAATTAAAGAGGTAAAAGTTATCTCAATCACATTTGTACTGTTTGTACATTTATTATTTCCCAAACCCGCAATATTTACTGTATAAGGACGAGAAGGTATATTTAATTTTTCAGCAAAAGACTTCTCAATAATACTCATTTGGGAAGCAGAATCAAGAAGAACGCGAGCAACAAGGGTTTTGCCATTTTTACAGTGTACATTAACTAAAGCTGTGGGTAACAGTACCATTTTATTAATTGAATGAGTTGTAGCAAGAGAAGACTGGGCAACTAAGACATTAGATTGGTTGTTAGTATGTACTGGAGGTTCAACAGTAGTGATATTAGTATTAACATGAGTGGTAGAATTTGCAGGGGTGTCAATATGGCTTCTCGGTATATTAGTTCTATTTACATAAGGCTGAGTTTCTGCGTCTCTTTGATGAGAAGGATTACGAGTAGGAGTATTAGATTCATTACTACGATTAATATAGCGTCCACTCTGACCATTTGAAATATGTCTGGTATTTGGGGAATTATTCTCAAAATGTAATAGTGAATGATGTTGCTTTACACAGCTCAGACACCTATGTAAAGACTTAAAATCAGCAGATAAATGTTGGGAACTTAAACAATTTATACATAGCTTATTCGATTTAACAAACGTATGTCTGTTATTAGGAGACGAAGTTAAAAATTTATTGCATCTATATACATTATGTGTGCTCTCGGAACAAAATTTACAATTAGCTTTGTTTGCTAAATATGAGGAAGAAGAGGTAGAGTTGTATGCAAACTAATTTTAGCTTTTTCAGAAACACGTGACTCCTTTTTGGGGCATGATTCAAACAAATTTACACTTTCTAAAACCATATAGCGTTTTTTAACGAATTCAAAAAATAAATTGCAGGTTGCCAAATCCTCCGACTTTCGTTCAGATTCAAATTCTCTTTTAGAATGATAATCCAACTTTTGTTCTAAGAGGAAAACAATAAGAGATTCAAATTTTTCTTCCGGTTTAAGACCGATATTATTAATGAGATCTAGCGTTTTTCTAGCGGATATGTAAAAATCTTTCAAATTTGAGGCGTTACCCTTTGTCAATGATTTTTGTTCGATTAAGGATGAATACAAAGTATGCAAAAGTCGAGATTTATTTTCATACGCATTTTTTAGAGTTTCAATAGCAATTGTTAAATTTTGATTAGTAACGGGAAGAGAAGCAACGAGATCTAATGCTTGATCTCTAAGTAGACTTTTTAAATAATATAATTTTTCACTATCACTCTATAGCTTATTATTATTTAAAACAAGAGCGGTGAATAAATCTATAAAGGAGGTCCATTCGGTACTATTTCTACCGAAATGTTTTATATTAATTTTTGGAAGTGAAACATTTGAGTGGCCAGGAGAATGAGTAGTAGTACTAGTATTTTTACAATTCTCAACCAGAGATACCAGTTTTGCTATACAAGATTCAAATCTGTCCGCAATATCATCTTCTGCCCGATCACTATGACATAACGTCATCTATACTAGTAGTCATACCAATAATTTCTAATTGAAGTGATTTATAAATATCGCAATGATTAACCAAATTATCTAATTTAACTTTGAGAAGATATTGCTCTTCCTCTCCAGTTAGAGAGGCTACAAATTTTTCTATGCGAGTTATTGCGACTTCGCACCAGTTCGTTTATTTTTTAACAAATTAAGAGTGTGAGCCATCTTAATAAAATCGCAAACAAATACTAATTAATTAATGTTTGAAACTCTATGCGTGCGCATGAAACAAAATTTTAACCAAATTATACAGATTTTACCATAGCGACAACTATAATAATAAGTAGGTACGGACGTACAATACTTAAATCAATTTTGCAAATAGTATACAATATTCTTTAAAATAGAAAATATACACATATGTAAATCGCACACGAATTCTTTGCTTATACAGATATATACCAATAATATTCAGATATCTGTATCAAATATAAACCCAGGTAGTAGAACAAATATTTTTCAAATTAATCAACAAATTTATAGCTAGCAAATTAAGAATATTGTGGATTCCCACAACTAAATACAGATCTCCTGCAACAATTATACATTAACCTAAATAGATAATGCAAAGAAAATCAAGGAAAATACCTATAAACAAATTAAACAAATCAAGTTACCATACAAAAGCATGAAGAAATTTGGGTAGTTTTACACCAAATAAAATTAAACGTTTATGCTGTATTAGTGTCTATTCTATTCTTGAAGCAAAATATTATTATATTTCTTTACAAAAAAGTACTGGAAAACATTCAAATATGTTCTGAAATAAAATCCAGTGATGAATTTCCATATAAAAACAATTGGTGGAGTCGAGTCTAGCAGCCACACGTGTTCTTGTAGATTTTTTTCTAGTCGCCGTTAGCCGACGACTCAAAGAATTCAGTTAAACCAAATATGCAAAATAAGAAACTGTGCACGGTTTCCAAATCAACTTAATATCGCGATGTCGCGGAACTTTTAATCACTAAGCACTTTCACAACTAATTAAAAATTAAAGTTTCAGGTTATAGATCGCTATACCATAAGAAGCTTAAGTCTATAGTCTATGGGTTGAATAAATGTGTATTTTGACTAGCATTAAGGATACAAATGTAGGGATGGATATGAACAGATCCAGTGTCAAGTTGACATCTAATAGGGTATAAAATGCGGGTCAATCATATAATTTTGAGCAATATCCGTCTCGAAGGGCCAACACTATGTATGAATAAACTGCGGGAAGAAAATTAAGAAAAGAGCAAAGGACTGTGTGGTCACGTAACAGTAGCCAGTTCATAATTATTCATACAAGTGATTGCGTTTAATCGAAGGACCACCCCTAATTAGGGGAAAATAAGGAATCAATAATAACAATACATTTTAATTCGAAATTGTCTTATGGCGTGATTTGGCAACATTGACTTAAAACAAAGAGCAAAGATGGAACTTCTGTCCGTTGAAATTTTGAATTTATATTAATTTCTTGATTACTAAGTTCAAACACATCTTACCTTTTTCAAGATGCGTTTATCAAAACTGCGATAACTAACTATCATTAAACTTTTGGACGTTTGAGTATTGCCGCCTTTTTATACGGGTAAACCAACCCACCTACTCACACAATGACTTTTTCTCAAGTGAAGAGAAGCAGAGCGAGGAAACAACAAATAAAAGGGAAAAGATGAGAATTAGCGGAAATTTTGCAAGGAGAGCGCGCGAAATATATTTAATTTGAATTTTGTTTGATAATTAACACATGATGTTAAATGGATTTTAACAGTTTGGTTTTGTGATTCAAATGTACTCTACGGTAATAGTTAGGGTTTTCAATATCGCCGCTTTTATGGAAGTGGATCATTTTAACATCTGACCATGTCGGTGGTATTTGTGCTTCATTTAAAATTTTATTGAAGAATGTTTTCAAGTGTATTATCGAATCCAAAGGAAGGTTTTTGAGGAGTTCGTTGCTAATGATGTCTACACCTGGTGATTTATTATTTCTAGCTGACATTAGTGGAAAAGTTTATATCTAGATAAGGGTGGATAACGCCAAAATATTGTGAATCTGTATATGAGTGCGTTCCGTAAAACGTTTTGTAAATCTTGATCATTGTGACGGGAACAATTGTGGGTCCTCCATTATTAATTCTTTTAAATTTTTGAAATTCCAAAAATTCGGAGGGGTTGCTTAAATTTATTCATTGTGTCGTTTTCGTAAGCTAATTTTTTCATGTTGATAAGTTGTTTATACTCTTTTTTAATTATAATATATGACATTAGTACAATTTGCTCAAAGTTAAAGTTTCTTAATAGTTTTTTTTGACATTTTTAACTTTTCTTTGCGTCCCTGCAAAAGTTATCAATCCAAAACCAAGGTTTTGATTTTGAGAACATATGATTGGTTTCGGTTTTTTTCCATACCAAAAAATATTGCTGTTAGCTTAATTACCAGATTTATTTGATTGTCCATTATATTAATAGAGCTTGAGTCTGAATCTATTTCAAAGACAGATATTATATTTTTATATGGTTGTGTTTTCGCAGGGTCTCAATTAAGTTTCAATTCCAAATACTTCCTCTATTAGTACGTCACTGAATTGAGTTTGTAGTGTACTAAAAATGCGTATATATCTCCTTTACACTCCATGTCATATTATAATTTATAAAAGTGAAATATTTTCATTTTTTGTGAATTTTATATAAGGTACATGCAAAATTTTCGCTCCAGTCCTTTTGATGTCAATATATAAATTTTTAACGACATTTTAGTTTTTACTTTGTAAGTCCGACGCCGACGTTGAGATTATACTTGGTGATACTGGTATGACATAAAATTGTTTAAAAGCAGGAAATGTAGCGACGTATTAAAAAAAACATCGCGATGGCTACTTTGAAATAATGAATTTATTTCGTCTACAGAAATGACGTTCTACATATGTATGAAATTAAAGTGAGATATTTTAAGGATTCGGAGGTGACTTAGTACATTTGCGTCATCTTCCGTCAAGGTGATTATTTTACTAGTCGGACAAAGTGAACTGTATTCTTTTTAGCTGGTTTCCGAATTGTGGTTTTCATAGAAGTTGACGTCAAATAAAACTCAGTAGTAGATAGTCTCAGTTTTATTTACACAATAAAAATCTTCTCCCTTGCACAACACCCAGTAACAACTATAAATAATACTACTTAATTGAATTTGCTTTGAATTTGTTATACCCATATTTGTCACTTATTCACTACACTTGTTTGCGATATTTATTTGCTGATGCTGTGAAGGTCCATACGCGGATTAACCTGGCTCCTCGACGGACCATATGTGGATTAAACTGGCTTCTCGAAGAACCATATGAGGATTAATCATCCGGAACATATGGTCCTTCACAGCATCCTAAAATCAAGATCTCAAACAGATGTAAAGAACAAGTGACAAATAAGGTATTTAACAAACATTTTTCTAGTCAGTATCAAACAAACTACCTAACAAGAACGTCGAGTCTTCAAGAACTCATTATACGTACTTCAAATCAATAGCTCGTGTTTTCTACTCAAGCCATTCAATGTATTAATATATTTCTTAACAAATGCGTATTATAATCAAAGCAAATTAAATTAGTGTGATTATTTCAAAAATTGTTGTCGGATGTTGTGCAATGGAGAACATTTTTATCGTGTAAATAAAATTGAGACGCTATGTTTGCTAAAAATTTGTAGAAAATATTCAACATCGGTATTTCTTAATAATGTTTTACTTTGCTTGCACGCCATAAGAAATTCAACAATTGGTATCCAAAAAACTAAATTTTAATTTTATCAATGTAATCTGACTTGTTTAAAATGACTAAACAATTACCCTTTTGAAAATATGAGGTTATGGACTTTGATCTTGATTTTCTTTAGAATAAAATGAAAATGTTTGTGAGGATGAATCTGAAAGTGTTGTTTACTACGTTTAATTTTATATAAAAAGTTATGAATATCATTACGAATGATCTTTTTAATATTATAATCTCTAGAGAGCTGTTCAATAACAACATCAACCTCCACTGCAAACTCCAAGATGTTTCTCTCAGAAACTTGAGAGCTCAAAGAAAATTTGAGTTCAAACTTCAACAGGTCCTTTTCGTCATCATCGAACGCAATGTCAGAAAGATTTTTGACTCTATCATGAAAAGTGAAATCTGAAAATTTCTTATTATTTCTTTGTTTTATTTTCAAAAAATCATGTTTCTGTTTAATCAAATATTTGAGCTTTTTATCAACTTTTTCAAATTTAATCCTCTTGGCTATGTCAACTTCAGTGTTTACTTCGTTAAAGAAATCTTGTAAAAAGGCAACATTGTTTGATCTGACTAAATTATCATAACTGTTTTTTAGTTCACAATTGATTAAGTTGAGTTTAGAATAGTGTTTACAGGTATTTTGCTTTTCACTTAAGTGACTACAGTATGGTAGACATGGCTGTTAAATACAAGAAGCTTTCCTTAGAGAGATCGATTATTCAGCTGGACATTTGGTTTGTGAACAACTGCTTGAAGGAACAGGTGATCCCTACCTTTGCCACTATTAAAACGTCTAGGAGTGTCAGTCACAGCATTAAATCAGAAATGGAATTAATATTACTTAAGCAAATCATCTGTAAACACTATTCTAAACTTAATTAATTGTGAACTCAAAAATAGTTATGATAATTTAGTCAGATCAATCAATGTTGCCTTTGTACAAGATTTCTTTAACGAAGTAAACACTGAAGTTGACATAGCCAAGAGGATTAAATTTGAAAAAGTTGATAAAAAGCTCAAATATTTGATTAAACAAAAACATGATTCTTGGAAAAATAAACAAAGAAATAATAAGAAATTTTCAGATTTCACTTTTCATGATAGAGTCAAAAATCTTTCTCACATTGTGTTCGATGATGACGAAATGGACCTGTTGAAGTTGGGACTCAAATTTTCTTTGGGCTCTCAAGTTTCTGAGAGAAACCTCTTGGAGTTTGCAGTAGAGGTTGATGTTGTTATTGAACAGCTCTATAGAGATTATAATATTAAAAAGATCATTCGTAACGGTATTCATAACTTCTTATATAAAATTAAACGTAGTAAACAACACTTTCAGATTTATCCTCACAAACATTTTCATTTTATTCTAAAGAAAATCAAAATAAAGATCAAAGACCATAACCTCATATCTTCAAAAGCAGACAAGGGTAATTGTTTAGTCATTTTGAACAAGTCAGATTACATTGATAAAGTGGATAATTTCTGTTCTGAACATAATTTCAAACTTTTATCATCAAATCCATTCAATAGTTTTATTAGAAAATTGAAAACTCAGTTAACTATCCATAAAGATTTTTTCATCGAACATTCAGCCCCTTATTCTCTCATTAGCAGCAACCCAGTCATTCCTCGCTTGTATGGACTTCCAAAGATCCACAAGATCGACATACGAATAAGACCAGTCGTTAGCTTCACTAACACTCCGGCTTCAATTTTAGCTTCATTTATTTACAGGCTTATAAAAGACCTAACATACTTCACTCCAAAATATGCAGTAAGTAACTCTTTAGATTTGATTAACAAATTGAATAATTTAAATTTACCTCAAGAAAGTTTGATGATTTCATTTGATGTAAGTAATCTTTTCACTTCAGTTCCGAATACAGAAACATTACCGCTTGTAAGTGAGGCCTTAAGCCTTGCCCAAGTTGATGCCAATTCCATAACTTACATTTTGACCTTGTTAAACTTTTGCCTTTCACAGGACTTTTTTGTTTTTAATGATAAATTATATGAACAACCAGATGGACTTGCCATGGGTAGTTGTTTATCACCTATTTTAGCATATATTTTCATGAATAATTTAGAAAACAAATTCATTTTCAGTAACAGACCGACGCCGCAGGCGGAGGTCTGTTGCCTATAAGCAACAAGCTTGAGAAAGTTGTTATACAATTTTTGAGCATTTATCAATGTTCGAGGGTTATTCGGATAGAAATTTTTTTGCTAATTATAGAAAAGAAGTACAGAGCTTCTATAATTTCATTAATATTCTCGTCAGTAGTATGACCAAATCGTGACATTTTGAAATATTAAATATTTGAAACGTCAAAATCGAAATAAATAAAATTGTATCCATAGCAACGTGATAGATTGAAAACAGCCCATGGGATCTGTTTGCAGTATAATGTTGTTCTGATTGGTTGTGTTCAATCAAATGACCTCAAATTAACTGATTGCATTGGATTTTTACTAAAGCAAAAAATTTTCACTGCAATTAATCCAGAAATTTTACATTGGTTTAGATATGTTGATGATTGTTTGGTATTTGTGGATAGTGACATTGGCATTGTCAGCAATTTTATAGCAAAAATAAACCAAGTTCACCCAAGTATCAAATTCACACTTGAATTAGCATCAAATAATAAATTAAATTCCTTAGACTTTACAATCCATAAAACTAACAATCGTTTAAAGTTTCGCAAATTTAGAAAACCCACACAAACCGATCACGTTATACCCAGCTTATCCAATCATCCTCATCAGCACAAAATGACAACCTTCAATTGTTACATTCATAGACTTTTGAATGTGTAGTTGATTATAAGAATGAATTGAATATCATTGAACAAATAGCTTCAAATAATAATTATAACCCGAATATTATTAATAGTTTGATCCAAAAATTAAAAACAAACAATAACTTAATGCAGCCTACCCTAAAGTAGATTGAATAGCACAATTTGTTTCACTTCTGTTCTAAAACTATATGCATAATTTTATAACTGATATAAGTCTAATTAATTACTTCAACTACGCCTATGTCATCACCTTTTGAAAAACCCATCTCCACGCTCATGCCACAGACGTACCCGTAGCAAGTGAAGCTCTCTCTTCTTTTCCTAATGAAATTCGTTACAACGTTCCACCAATCAGTGTGCAACGCGGGAAAGTGCATTACCCCTTCTTAAAATAATGTTCACCGGCAACGAGACCAGTGAGACACGAAGAGTTGCACCGAAGGTGTCCATGGGAAAAATTGCTATCAGCCGGTAAAAAGGGTGTGGCTGCTCAGAAAGATTGTGTTACGAAAAGAAATGTGTGTTTCTACAATAGTATAAGCCAAACAAATAAATGTATGTATTAGTGTAAAACTTGAATTTGTACTGTATGAAATGTGTGCCTAAAGTGTTGGAACATAAATAAATCAAGCTTAAACTATGCTAAACGAGTATCAAGTTCTTTTATTTGGGAGACTATATTCCCTGATTTTAATGCCAATTTCTTGAATTTCCATTCGCAAAATTTTCATTCTGGCCCTTCATATCCTCTTTCACCTTTTCAATTTTCTTTCTAAATTCTTCATTCTCTTCCCTAATTTTCTTAATCTCCTTCAAATTTTCAATTTTTCCTTCTTCTATTTTCTTTTCCAGCCTGTCCATGTTTCCAGTGATATTATTAATATCTCCCTTAATCTCTTCCTTCATTGTATCAATCTTGTCATTTAAATATCCACTCATACTATTCATATCTACCCTATTTTCTTCAAATTTGTTTTACAAGTCTCCCTTCATATTCTTTTCCATATTATTCGTATTCTCATTTTGTTTGTTCATTTTTTTATTCACATTATTTATATCTCTCCGCATACTCTTTTCCATGTTGTCCATTTTTCCAAATAATTGTCACATCATTTCCATCATCTGATGATCTTGACTCGTTCTTCCTTGCATTTCCTGTCTCCTATCCTCCTGTTCTTCTGCTTCATCTCCCGTCAAAACTTCTTCTGATTGTTCCCTTCTTTGTTCCAAGTACTGCACCTGGAAATCTCCTCTTCCATGACTCTTTTCTTCACTTTCTCCATCAGATCCACTTTCTATTCCTACTTGTTTACCATCTCGTAATGTCATTCTTCTCTCCATTTTAAATTTATTTCAAATATTACTAAAGTTTCCAAATTTATATAAGCCTTTTCATTATTCGTGCCCCACGTTGCTGGTGCCAAATTGTAATATTTACCTATCTCACGCGTTTTTTTTTATTTATAAATATATAGATATCACAATTGAAAATTTATTTTTCCACGTTGTACAATCTATGATTGTAGCGACAATATTGCACACACACCTTTAGCAGCGTAGGCAATATATATTAATTTGACAGTTGTTGTCAAATAATTCCTGGCTATAATAAATATTATTTTGTATTTCAAAAGATTAATTTATTTATAATGAATTTAAATCACTCTCATCTCAGGGTGGGATCAAATTGCTATTAAAACATTAAATAAAATTTAGGGAAAAATCCGAAAACGTTACCAGCGACTTTAAAATAACGATTACAGTTCATTTATTCAAACTCAGGATTTGGGTGGAAACAATACCCCCCGATCCAACAACTTCCTTTCTTAAATGACAATATTTCTAATAAAATAGCTAGTTGCATTAAAAGCAACATAGATAACATAAATTTTTTTTTAAAAACCAACCACAGCCTCAACAGATGATACTTGGTCCACACAAAAGATAAAATTGATAAACTTTCAAAGGGTGGCATAAACAGGTTAAATTATGGTGATTATGATGCGGCCTCCATTGGAAGAATTTGCAGACCTTTGAAAGTCCGTATAACCGAACATTTAAATCCCAACAAAATTTCAGCTTTTGGTCAAAATTTAAGGTTTAACAACCACAACTTTAGTCCAAATAGGAATTCAAAAATTTTACAGGAGGTGAGTTCCAAAAATTACAATAGATTAGATTTTCTTGAAGATTTACATATTAACAAGGAATTACTGAATAATGACCTTTATCTCAACACTCAAGTTAATTTAAACAGAGCGTACATTCCCCTTCATAAACGTTTAAAATAGAAAGATCGATTTGACTATTATCAATTTTCAAAACACAAGTCATTATTTTTATATGTCTTGTTCTATGCCAAACTTCATTGTCAGCTTTTGACACAATGTCAATTTTAATTTATTTATTTAGTTATAGTCGACTAAGTTTCAGCAGACATATGTTGCGCCTTTTTAAACTTTTATCCAGGTTAATCCTGGAATAAGGATATTTTAAAATGTTGTTCATATGATGTCCCTTTTTTCAATATTTACATGGTCCTCTGGACACATGGTATTTTTATGGTCTGGCTTCTGTACACCTGACGAGTAAGTAATTTTTTCTTTTTTCAATTTTCAAAGTTCTCATTATCAAAATTTCTTAAATTCAATTCGATGTTACTTACTTACAGGTACGCACTGATGATGACTTTATAGTCGAAAGCGCTTTGCTATGATCATATAAATTAAAATTCTGCACGAAATATAAACCTTTTCTTCATCCAATTACATTGGAACGTGCACACAGCTTGACAATTTTCACTTAAGTTGTATTTTTCTGCAACGGTCGCTCCAACCACGCGACTTTTGTGTAACTGGTATTTCCATCTGTAATATTATCCAATTTTATCATAAAATATTAAACGGTATTATTGAAATGTACTGTATAAAAACGTTATATTTTATTCACAAATGTCAGCATTTTTATCTATAACTGTGTTTTATAAAAATATTGTGGGCAGATCGTTTTAAAATAAAACATATGAAATGCTAATTCATTTATGAAGCGTCATATAAATCAATATATCGAAAGTTTAAATCATTCGCATGACAGAACACAAATGAAAAATAGAAAAATTGAAAAGAAGGAAAACAATGGAGTGCAATTATTTTTTATGGTTTCCTGTTTGGAAAAAATCGCCGACCGTATATATTCCAATTGCAGTCAATATTATTTATTTTTAAAGAACAACTTCCATTATATAGCAAAATGAAAACAATGCGATAAATCTGGATTCCAGGTCATTTCAAATGAAAAATGATCAATACTGCTGCCATATTTATTGTTTGCAGCAAGAAAATACCACGAAGAATACGCCTAGGGATTATAATATCTGAAATATATATATATATATATATATATATATATATATATATATATGTATGTATGTATGTATGTATATATACATCTATATAGTTCTATAGAGTTCAAATGAAAATAATTCAGGATAATGTTAAAATGTCTGAACCCCACAGCGGCATAACTTGACAACTGTTTAACATACTAAAATTATTACAATAACAGTAATTACTAATATTTTATGAGTCACGTGCCAAAAATTACATTACACACAATGGGATATATGAAAAATGTGATTGTTGTAGAGACATAGAGCAATTCGGATTCAGAAAAGGTGTACAAGAAGCTTTATGTTGTTTTATGCAGTTTGATCACCTTAAACATGATACTGTTATCGAAGGACGGAAGGAAGGAAGAAAATCGGCAACCTACCTGGCAAGAAGTGTCAAGATTTTCACCGACACTCAAGGCATATTGGGCTCAGTGGGACTCCCTTGTCCTGGAAGAAGGGCTCTTGAAAAGAGTCCTTGCAAACGATGAGGGTTCCGAGATGAGGAGACAGCCAGTTATCCCTAGAACGAGAGTAGCTGAGGTACTGAAAAAGTTACACGACAGTCTATCGGGAGGCCATCTGAGAGTGAAGAAACCCCTTCAGCGAATCCGTGGAAGGTTTTATTGGATGAACAGCTCCGATGATGTGAAGGACTGGTGTAAGAAATGTACGGCTTGTGCTACGAGTAATGGACCACATCGCAAGAGAAAGGCATCCATGAAACAGTACAATGTTGGAAGCCCTTTCGAAAGAATTGCTTTAGATATCGCTAGACCATTTCCGACGAGAGCAAATGGTGGCAAATACATACTGGTTGTAATGGATTATTTTACAAAGTGGGCGGAAATGTACGCTATCCCGAACGAAGAGGCCACAACTGTCGCGGATGTACTGGTGAAAGAATTTATCAGCCGATATCTAGTGCCCTTGGAAGCTCACAGCGACCACGGAAGAAATTTCGAAAGCCATCTATTCCAGGAAATTTGCGACAAGCTGGGAATGAAGAAGACCAGGACAACAGCATTACATCCACAGTCAGATGGAATGGTCGAGAGAATGAACAGGACTATTGGAAAATACCTGTCCAAAGTAGTTTCAACCCATCAGAGAGACTGGGACCACTATCTTTCCTAATTTGCATTGGCTTATCGATCTGCCGTCAATGAGTCCACGAGTGAAACACCTGCGAAAATCCTGAGAATACGTGATCCAATTGAGAAGAAGGCTGGACGATATTCATGAACTAGTTCGAACAAATCTTCAAGTTGCCAGTGACAGAATAAAAAGTCGGTACGACACGCAGGCCACAGTAAGCGGTTTTAAATAAGGAGACAAAGTATGGTTACACAACCCGACGAGGAGAAAAGGATTTTCTCCAAGATTACAAAAATCCTGGGAAGGTCCATACTTAATCAAAAAAAAAGGATCAATGATGTTATATATCGCATAAGCAAGATCCCCAAGGGAAAACTAAAAGTAGTTCATCAAAATCGACTAGCGCTATTCAAGGGAGACCATGACCTAGAGAAATGAGTAAACCATATTCGAGATGTGTCTGACCCTACCTTCGATGAATTTGTGGGCGCGTATGGAGGTACCGGGAAAGCTAGATATGGAGTCACTTCAGAACAACAACAAGATTTGTTCACTGTCCCGGAAGATTATTCACTGGCATACAACATCCTCGCCCGTATCAAAAACGCACAAGGGTTGACAACCGTCTTTTGAAAGAAGGTCGGGCAATTAGAAAAACTTGAAGACTAGATTCCAGCCCTTGGCAAGATACTGAGACTGAAACACAATTCGCGGTACGTCTTCTACGTGGAAACTAAAAATGAATTTCAAGATCGATCTACCTACCGCGATGTGTGGGAAGCACTTCGAAATCTCCGAGACCGTGTGTTGGAATCCAGTGTGAAGAAACTGGCTATGACTAAGATAGCGGGTAACCAGTTGAATTGACGAGTCATCAGGAACATGGTAGATGTGATCTTCCAAGATATCGGTGTCCAGATATTAATTTGCAGCTATAACCCCCGTTATCAGTATCCGATTAATGCGTTGCCCTGTTATTTCCATAAGATCAGAAAGTGTTGAAATGGGGCCAGTTGCCGATTCAAACATTCAGTCCCGGCTACATAAAAGTTCCAGGAAGAAATTCCATTTAAGGAGGGGGTAATGTTACGAAATAGCACACTAGTGTAGTCCCTGAATCAGACTCTGTCTAAGCCATGTATGGAAGTTAAAATTTTGGCGGATGCGCAGGGATTTCTTAGAAATGTTTACGATTTTTTGTGACTATCTTATCTAAACATTGTTTTTGTGACCAGTCTTGTCTATAAAATTCCAGGGAGCCGATTGTTTTTGAGTAAGCCGCAATCTAGAATTATCTAGTAAGAGAGGCACTAATATATAAAGGACCGACCAGCGGGAGAAGTCAGTTTATAAAGTGATCTCGTGAAATAAACAAGTAAATAGTAGTGAATTGTTTGTATAAATTAGTTTAAGTGCGTATACTGTTTATATAATATAAATTAGTGTGTATGAATTTATCCATCCGTCAGATAAACTGTTTTAAATAAATGAGAAAAACATTACAATGAATCATTTTCTATGCATCTGTCTAAAATATATACAGAAATTTTAATAATTTGTGGTAAAATTTAAAGAATGAAAAAAAGTCAGTTTCAAATAAACACTAACAATATTTAAACAAGGCTGAACGCAAGTACATCAATTATGTGAAACTTTCAAATGAATAATGAATAAAGTGTTAATATGTAGCTATAGCTTACCCATATTTTAATAGGAATATAAGTATATATAGTACTTGTGTCACCCTATACGTATTATTTGATATCACATTTTTTGTAAGGGGTGTACTTGCGTCACGTATGTTTACCTAGTCAAGAGCTTTTTGGACTAATTCAGCATACAAGGGTAACTACCTCATACCTTTTTAGTAAAACAATTGCACCTATTTATGACTTATGCAATGACTTATTGACGGTTGAGCAGTTTTTATTGATTAATTCTCTAAACATAATTTGATAGACAGCTCAAGAGAGCAATTGGGAGAAAATGATCTGACATGTAATGTTACAAACCTAGAGTACATCATTGTATTGTATCTGCACATGTAAAATGTTAAATACCTAATTATACGGCATATGTAACATATCTCAGGCGAATTAGTAGTAATAACCCAATGTTGTATTCGATTAAATTCTGAGGTATGTTTATTATTTTCAATAACGTCAAGAAAGAAATCCAAAATTGTAAGAAAAATAGAGATCTTAGTAAATGTGGAATTATAAAATAAACATTCGGCGAACGATAACGATGTCTTGTTGAAAAATAATAAGGTCTATGTATCAATCCCAAAAAATGATGTAACATAACAGATTTATTTTTTATGACAATTATGAAATATGATCAGTATTATTATTAACAACGTGAAGAAGAATAAACAAAATAAGCATTATAAATTCCTTTGATCACCACGAATAAAAATTTACAACTCTGTCTGTTGTGTAAGTAGAAAACGGAGTGGAAAATTAGTTGCAGAAAGTTGAAAATGGGTGCAAGTTTTGACCATCATCTTTTTTTTGGGCTCTAAAAGTCATACTTTTGGGTGAGGGTATACGTGATATATCATAAATGGCCATCTCACTTGGTAATAATCAATATGAATCTTTTAAAAATTTACTGCTGAGCTTCAAAGGAAACTAGATTGATTGGAATATGAGATTCAAAAAGTCTACGTTATTGAGAAAAAACACGCATTCATATATAAATATAGTCCGCTCAATGTATACCAAAAAATTAGAGTGAAGGTGCGTAAAATCACAACAAGCTGAAAATCGGTAAGTTCTCCATCAATCCCGTGTATGGAAAAATTTTACTCGAGGTCAAAGGTCAAAAAAATTACTTTTTCGCGATTTTCAGAAAAACGGTAAGTTTTATCATAAAAGTACCCTAGACAAAAATTGTAGTGCATAAAATTATATATAAAAAATCCATGAGTACTTTTTTTTCTACGAGCCACCGTTTCAGAGATATAACGATTCAAAAAGTTGTTTCGTCACAACCCAGGTAGCAGGGTGTCGTCATAATCACGTCATTTTCAAGTGATAAGTCGTCGCAACCCGTCAGTCACCCTGAAAATAACGTCTTAATGACTCTACAAAAATAACGTCATAATGACGACGCTAAATGACTTTTTTGTTTCTCAATAAATTAAGGTTAGGTTAGTTATTATAGTAAGGATAAATTACCCAAGTTAAAAACAAATAACAGCGACCGAACTCTTTGCAATTGATGTTGCTATTGAATCTTCGATTTGGCAGAAAAGTATAATTGAGAAAACTGATATTAGAGTTTCCATTGGTAAATATTTAATAAATTTGAAATAATACATAATATCATTTACCGCTTATTATTATTTAACTATACGTGACTACCGCGCCAAATACTACCCAATTATTCTTTGGTCTATTTGCCTACGCTTTACTTGAACTTTCAAATTTCCCACAATTATCAGGTGTCGGCCATCGCGAATACCGAGCGCGTGCTGTCATTTCTTTACCTATGGCGCGCGAATCGCGATCACCATATTTACGTTTACCGTTCATTTTTGTTGTTTCGTTCTTTTTCGTCTTGATTTTGACCGAACATACAACATTAAAAGCCCGGTTCAGATATTCGGAAACATCTAGAAATCTTTGAAATCAAAAATTATTTCTATCTCGACTTTAACCAGAAAAACCTAGAAAATGTCAGTCGTTGTAGAAAAATTTTGTAGTGATAATATGGACTACTGGAATCATCCATTTAAGGTGTGGTTAGCCATCAGATGTCAATCGATTGACATTTATCTTCTACATCTACATAAATCAAAATTATAAGTAAGTAAGTGTATACATAACCTAGATATTTTATAATAAATAATAACTATACGATTATTTTTTCCTTGTATGTGTAAGCAATAAGCATACTAGTGAAAGGATTAGAAAATTTTCTGAAGGACAAAGTAATGAAAAAACTGAATACGAGTATATACTGTAAAAACAATTAAAATTCGATATGTTTATTTTCTCTGATCATAAATATTTGTTTTCTTACAGTCTAAAACAATCCAATAAATAAAACTTTCTCAAGTACGTTATTAATATTATACTTAAAACCGTAATGTGACAGTTAAATCCACTTCAGGTGTTCTAAGCGACACAATCGTGAACACAGCTTGCATTAGAAAAAGCTCACGGAAAATTGAGCGGTGGAGGAAAAATGAAACAAAAGACAATCGCAATTATGAACCAATCCCTGGAAGCCATTAACGTCAAAGAAAAATGTTCTTTTAAATCTTTAAAATGGATAAACTTACTCGAAGAACATCTGAGAACACATATCAATGGTAAATGTGTCTCCTTAGAAGTGATTTAAGCCCGAACAGTATGGCGGAGATAATTTGGACTTCTTTCATCCTTTTTAAACAGTGTGATTTGTTTCACGTGAGAAATAATTCTGGTAAAATACGTTTTGTATTTGAGCGTATAATATATAGATAGATACAAAAAGGTCACGGCACTAACAGCATATTTAATATAATAGAAGATACAAACGAAGTAGATGATAATGAATTAATACAAAAAATGCCATTTTTTGTAGTCATTACCAAGATGGATTAACAAATAATACGATTTAAAAGAATGTTTAAAAGCATTGTGCGGAGCAAATAGATATAGTGTGGACAAAAAAATATACAAAGAAAAGTCATTAAAATCCTGTAAAAATACTTTTGCAAAAATTTCTTAACAATAAGATTCAATATGTTGAAATTCCCTTTTTACACATTATTTTTTCTTCTTTAAGTGCCCTCTCCACAGCGGAGGTTGGCAACTACCATCGCAATCATAAATTTTAGAGGCAGTTGCTCTAAAAAGATTTTTTGAACCATTCTCTCAGATTCTTCAGCCATGGAAATAGTCTTCTTCCTATGCTTCTTTTGCCATCTATTTTCCACTGCATTATTAGTCGCAAGGCACGCATTATGTGCCCCAGATAGTGCAGTTTTCTCACTTTAATTATATGTTTAATTTCTTTTTCTTTACTGATTCCTCTTAACACTTCGATGTTTATGATTTGAACTACTTACGGAACTATTGAAATTTTCCTACAGGTCCAAATTTCGGAAAGAGTTAAGTCGTCTCATTGCGTCTCCATTTATCGTTCATAATTCTACTCCATACAGCACACTGTGTACATAACCTTTTGCCAAGAGTAGTTTGAGGAGTAATGCCAGATCTTTGCCTTGTTAATTTTGCACGAGCTTTTTCGATTCCGGTTTTAATTTTTGCGGTATAGTTTATTTACGATAAAAAGACGATGATGTAATTTTTAGTTTCTCTCCTGCTTATCAGAATAAATATTAATTTACCAACCGTGAATACAATTTATCCTCAACAGCCAGGGCAATTTACAGCTAACGGGTTGGCAAAACTTCAAGACGTTGTCAAATCAACTGGTAAAATTTCCCAGTTTGTTTTGACGTTTATTGACATTCGATCATCGTCTAATATTTACAAGTTTTTTTGGTGCTTTTCAATTCATTGCTTCTTTAAGATTACAAAAACAGTTATTTTCATAACTAATTATTTAGGCAAATCAGCTGTGTGTGGTTAATAAAATGCCGAAGCAGCTGAACAGAAAATGTCAAGAGATGGTAATATCTTTGTTGACCTATTTTGAACGAGAATGCCGAAATGGGGGCCCGCTTCTCCCGCTTACTGCTGTAAGAGACGTAAGTAATAGTATTCGCTATTTGTATTCATCATTATTAATATTATTGTTACATATTTAAATGTAAATGATTAAATGTTTTTAATGTTAGGTTAGGTTAATTAAACTTGATAATATATTATTCTTTCATAAATTGAAGTAATTATATTGTAGAGAGTTGCATAAACTTCACAACTTAGCGTGACCACTGTTAACCGTATTGCCGCCAAGCATAATGGAAGTGAATAGCCTAAAAACCCACCTAAAAAGAGACAACGCATAAAACCTACTGTTTTTCTTTTAAATAGGTTAATGGCTTTGGCTGGGGCCAATTAGCCAGACTATGTAGGTGTCTGATTATTTTATTTAAAATTTGTTTAATTTTTCTGCAGGATTGAGCACAGTAAATATGTTAGTGTTAATACTTTTTGTTCTAATTCAACAATTTTTTTTTCATTTTCTTGTTTATATATATATTTTTAATAATCATTTTTTCCCATAATTTATTTATTTTTATTTTTTAAACCTCTTTTTTTCATAATTTGTTTTATTTTTTTTATATAATTTTTTCTCTCATTTGTTTTTTTTTTTAATTTTTTTCTTAATATTTTTTTTTTGGATTTTTTCTAATTTAATAATTGTTAGTAATTACATATACAATGTTGTGTTTGCATAATTGCTTACAAATTTTACAATTTAAGTTTGCAGTTTATTATGTGTTGGTACAGTATGTAGAGCGTTTATTCTTTCTGAAAAAATAATACAATTAAGGTCTATTGGTTATATTGGCAGTTATTAGTTGATTATATAATTTCCTAATATTTTGGGTATGTAACGGACACTCAAGTAGGATGTGTGTCAGTGTACCTATATCTCCACAGGAACAATATGGGTTATCAATCATGTTTAGCCGATGTTTATATACAGGAGTAAGTGCATGATTTGCGCGCACTCGATTTATTGTAACTATAAAATTTCTGTTCCCCTCTTTGTAGAACCAACTTTGTTTAGGGATCCTATCCTGATGTTTTTAAAGTTGTAGATTCATTATAGAGTTTTTGCCAGTTTTCTTTAATTTTCTGTTTTTGCGATTTGAATACGTCGGAGGGTGGTAATTTAAGTTGGAGTTTTTCTCCTGTTTTTATGGTTTCCTTTGCAAATTTATCAGCTGTTTCGTTACCAGTTATACCAACATGAGCTTTTATCCATACATATATGACTATTTTGTTATTTGTATGAATTTCGTGGTATAAGTTCAAAATGTTTGCTTCAATATGATTTAATGTTCTCTTTATGTTCATATTTTTTAATCTGTCCACTGCGCATTTACTGTCTGTAAATATTACATATCTATTTTTATCTGAATTTAATATGTATTTCATTGCTTGTAAAATTGCTGTTATTTCTGCTGTATATATAGAAGCCTCCTTTGGTAAAGTATATTTGGAATTATGTTTTTTGTTTATGTGGTAGAACGCGCAGCCTGTTTGTTCATTTGCTTTTGAACCATCTGTAAATATATATTCGTAATTTGGCCAGTATTTGTTTTTGAATTTATTGAATTTGGTTTGAGTCAGGTTTGGTATTTCGTCTTGAATTTCGAAATAATATGTTGGTATTTTGTGAGCGTAGAGATTTTCAGGTAGGTATGTAGAGTTGGTTAGTTTCCCGTTTGTATGTAATTTGTGTTGGTAGCTTGATATTTCCATAAGACTTTCCACTATAACTGGTTTTTTTTTGAGTACCAGTATTTATAGATGAGGACCTGAACTGTTAATGATTGTAACCTGTTGAGGTATGATGCTTCCTTTGCTATTATTTTAGTAATAAACATATTACTGAGTAATTGTATTCTTAGTTTAAGAGGTGGTATTATCGCTTCCGCATGCACAATATTTATAGGGGTGGATCTGTTATATCCTAGGCATATTCTCAAACATTTATTCTGTTGGGCTTCAATTTTGTTTAACTGTGTTTCAGCTGCTGTCCCATATAGATGACTTCCATAATCTATAATTGACCTTACCATTGTTTTATAAAAGAGTAATGCCGTATTTGGATCCGCTCCCCACTTTGTATTGCAGAAAGCTCTTAATATATTCATTGAATTTTCAGTTCTTTTGATTACTTGGTGTATACAGTCTTTCCATAAAAGTTTCTTGTCTAACAGTAATCCAAGGTATTTGATGGTATTTTTTATGGGAAAGGTGTATTTACCTAGGGTTATCAGATTATGCGGACAACTTCTAGTTTTGGAAAAGATACATACTTCGGTCTTGGTTTCTGATATGGACAGCCCAATATTATCAAGCCATTTTTGGATTGGACCATATTCTGCGTTAATAATTTTTGTACATCTTTCAACTGATTTTTCTGTGGTGTATAACACAATATCATCGGCGTATTGTACTCTTTTAGATTTTGGTGATATGATTTTTTCAATATCCATTGTATAGAGGGTGAATAGGATTGGACTGAGAATGCTGCCTTGTGGTAAACCGTCTCTGGAGATTCTTGGATCTGAAATGTGTTGGTTAATTTTTAAGGAGACTGATCTATCTGAATATGCGTTCTTAATAAAATTTGCCATATGAGTTGGTAATCCTATGTTGATGAGTTTTTCCTCCAGTAAATTCAATTGGACGTTATCGAAAGCTGATGCTACATCGATAAATGTAGCTAAAGTGTGGTGTTTTTGTGAATAACCCAGATGAATATCGTTTACTAATATTGTTAGAGGTTCTTGGGTGGACCTACCTTTTCTAAATGCATATTGTGAGTCAGACAAAATTTGTTCACTGTCTAACCAATGTTCGAGTCTGTTCTTAATCATTCTTTCCAAAGTTTTAAAGACTCATGATGAAAGTGATATAGGTCTATATGATTCTGAAGTATCGTCTCTTTTACCTGGTTTTTTGATGGGTAAAACGATGTAGTCTTTCCATTTTTCGGGGAAAGGTATCTTGTTTGTCCAGATAGAGTTGAACAGTTCTAGCAGAGCTTTTTATGTTCTATCGGCATTTTATAAATCATTATATATGAAATATTGTCCTTACCGGGGGCGGTATTTTTGGTTTGTTTCAAACTTTGTTCTAGTTCCCACATATTGAATATTGAGAGTAGAAATGTATTGTTTCGTTGTACTGTAGTTATTTGGTGTATAGATTTGTTGTCAACCCCAAGGGGAGCGATTTTGGTATGAAATTCATTTACCCAGTCCGCTTCAGGGTCTATTGGTGTTTTATTTGATTGTTTTCTATTTTTAAATCGATTTACTTTATCCCAGACTTCTTTAATTGGTGTTCCTTGATTAAGACTCTGACAATAATTTCTCCAGCTCTTCCTTTTGGTTTCTTTAAAAGTCCTTTTTGCCACTGCATCTAGTCTTTTGCATTCTATCAAGTTGTTAAGATTTGGCGATCGTTTGTAGTGTGAAAATGCTTCTTTTCTTGCTAGAGCTGCTATGTTGCAAGTTTCATTCCACCATTGCTTTGAGCAGTGATTGCGTTTTTTGTTTGTTGAAAAGTGTTTTGGGATAGCGTCCTCTGCTGCTTTGTTTATGTTTTCGATGACACCATCATATGTTGTTTTCGGTTCTGTCAACTGTAATACAGAAGAGTATAATTCCCAGTTTGCATCTTTGAGTCTCCATAAGTTGTGGGTTGTAGGTGAGCTTTCTGGTAGCGAATTTTTACATTCTAGTTTGACATGTATAGGAAAGTGATCTGAACCATATGGCTCTTCTAAGGTAGACCATATAATTAGTTGAGTTAGATCTTGGGTGCTAAAGGTTAGATCTATAACTGATTTTCTAGTGCTGACTAGCGTGGGAGATGTATCATTTAATATAATTAAATTACAGTGTTCTATGGCTTCCAATAGTACCTTACCGTATATGTCGTCACATTCATTATTCCATGCCAAGTTATGGGCATTGAAGTCGCCCCCAATTAAAAATGATTTTGGGATTTGGTCGAAAAATTGTATCCACTGTTGCTGTGATATACGAGTTCGCGGTTTAACATATATAGAAACTATATATATATTGTTTTCCCAATTTCGGGTATATCGGCTGATATACATATATATTCAAAGGTAATTGTGGTATGTATTGGTATCTCTTGATACCGTATATTTGACTTCACCAAGATAGCTGCTCCATCATAGCCGTCGTTGCGGTCACAGCGGATATTGTTAAAACCAATGAACCCATAGTACTTGCCTGGGCGGTACCATGTCTCGGATAATAAGGCAACAGTGTAGTTACCCTTATCTAGTAGGTATTCTAAGTTTGTTTTATTCGAGACTGCCGAACGGCAGTTCCATTGCAAAATATTTATGTGGCTTAGAGCTGAGAAAGTGACGACATATTTACATCTAGTGTTGATTTAACTAAATTTTCTAGTTCTTTCTTATTTGCATTTATGTTTTTTGATTCTAATAAAATCGTAACAATTTGTATAACTAATTGAAATATTGAATTTATAGTGCTCAAATCTGCAGATGGTGATTCCAATTGAGAATTGATATTTTTAGTATAATTTGGATTTTCTAATATTCTACCACCAGGCATTGGGTGTCTTGGGAAGGATATCATTTCTTTGTGCAATTTTAAAATTGGGTCAGGACTGTTTAGCCTTTGCCTTTTGTGAGCTCGAGGGTTGGAGAGATTTGTGGTTGGATTTGTAGTATTGAAATTTGTTGTTGGAGTTAAATTGATGATATTGGATGGGGTTGGATCGATTGTAGATTGACTGGAATTTAGGGGGGGGGGAAGGATTTGGGGCAGTGTATATTCATAGTTTGTGAATTTGTCACATTTGAGTTACTGTTTGTAACACTTGCATAAGAATTTCTACCTATCTGTTTGCTTGCATCATGGTAACCTATATTATTTGTTGACATAGACTCTTTAATTAACTTCTGTCTTTTAAATTCCGGGCACGCTTCTAAGTTACTTGTAAAATGGTCACCCGAACAATTGAAACATTTTGGTGTGAGCTCAGTATCTTTGCAATCTTTAGTGTTATGAGATTCTCTGCATTTGCCACACCTTGGTTTGCCCTTGCACTGGTTTCCACTATGCCCGTATCTTAAGCAGTTAAAACAAAGCAGAACTTTTTGCTTATATGGTTCAACTTCCTTCAGTACCTTATTGATTGTAATATATTTCGGTAAAATTTGTGATTTAAAGTGAATGATACATGTTTTAGTTGGAACATATTGTGTACCTCGTTTATCAGTGCGTTTGCTATTTAGTCTTTTAACTTGCACTACTTCAAACTTGCAATGCAAGTCAAACATTTTTATTTTATTTTTAATATAATCTTCCGAGAATTCCGTTGAAATATCCCTGACCACGCCCTGTCTAATAACCATAAATTTAGGTATGTATATTTCCAAATTGTTTTTAATAAAAATTTGATCATTTTTCCTGGATAATAGATAGTTAGCTGATTTGTAATCTTTAAACTTAATTCTTATTCTATTTCTGCCAATTGAGTCGATGCTAGAAATTTTATCATCAATTTCCGAGAAATTAGACAATACAATGTCTCCTATTCTTAGCGCATTTAACCTACCTTTGAATAAATTTGAATTGTTTTCTAAATAAACATGAAAAGGCCCCTTAACCATTTTGTTGATATAAATAATCTACCTTATGTTTTGCGACCTCTTTTTCAGAAGTATTAATTGAGGTAATTACTGTTTCACGTTTTTGAGTATTTGGTTGGGTTATTTCAGAATGTTTATTCATGATACTTATCTGGTCTTTTTTCTCGTATCCTAAAAATTCGTCTACCGGTAAGTTTGTAGTTTCTGCATTAATTAATTCCATATCAATATCTTTATTTTCGGGGGGCCTTCCCCCGCTAGTCCCACTCATAGATTATGTTCTATTTTTCACTTAACCAGAGAAATAAATTTCACAAATCACTTAGTGTATTTTGATTGTAAATAGTTTTTGTTTAGACTATAGAGATAACACCGATTTTGCTAATTAGCTTTTAATTACGGTACGTCTGCTCTCTAGGAAGGTCCGAAACAAACTGAAAACCTACTTTTGAAATTGATAACTTTGATCAAAATGCTTTCCGAAATGTTATATACGAAATGTATGGAAACAGTGAGTATATTGAATTTACTGTTTTAGTTTATTCACAATTAACTAACACAATATTTTTTCAGAGGAACACATAACCTTGAAAACTTTAAGAGACAAACTCCAGGAGCGTGAAATCTTTAATGGTTGTTTAACATCACTCTGAAAGATAGTGAAAAGTATAAGATTCAAATACCAAAAAGATGATCCTCGTCGTGGTTTAATGGAGTTGCCACATATTGCATTAAAACGTGTACATTTTCTACATGAATATGCCAAGATAAAAAGGGAAGGTTTATATCAATTTGTGTTTTTGGATGAGACCTGCATATTTAAAGACGGTACTGTTAGACGTTCTGGCAAGATTCTAATCATAGAAGCATGAAAAAACCAAAATTGGTGGTCCAAGGTAATTGAATAATAAAATTTAGCAATTAATTTATGATGTACTAACATTCCAGCCATTTTAAGTCCTTTTCAAATATTTACTAATCACACTATTTTATTTAAATCTATATAATTATTAATAGTTGTTTTGAGCTATGCAATCTATCTAGGAAACCTAGTAGTAATTTGTTATTTCCTTATTGTAGGTATATAGTATTGCATGCTGGTTCATCTTCTGGATATATTCCTGGAGCAGGGCTGGTTTTTTCTTCCAAAAAACAAGATGGTGAGAAAATGTTTTGCATTGGTCTGAATACCAGCTTTTAGTGAACTTGGAAGAACCTGCCACAATTGTAATGGATAATGCAAGTTATCACAGTACAGTGATCAATAAAGTACCAACAACAGCTACCAAAAAGGCTGATATACAGAACTGGTTGATACAAAATGATATTTCTTTTGAAAATACTTTCCTCAAAACCCAATTATTGAATTTAGTACAACGGTAAGTTGATATAAACATTTTTGAATATATTATGGTAACACTTAGATAACTTATTTTGTTTAAATATATGCATTTTTGTAGGAATAAACCACCAACAGTATATGAAGCTGACATATAATCTGAAAAATATGGCCACAAAGTGCTCCGACTTCCCCCTTACCACTGTATGTTCAACCCAATTGAACAGATTTATTAGTGCATAGTTAAAAATTTTATAGAGATCATGTGGGAACTGATGGTTCTTCAACAGAACAAGCAATAGGTGTATGGAAAAAGTCTTTAGAAAAAGTGACTCCTGATATTTGGTCAGACAGTAGAGCGAACTGAAAAAAGTATACAAGATGGGTGGGATAGAGAGGTAGTATTTGATAGACAGGATGTGCCTCCACTTATTATTAATTTTGACAGTGACGATAAAGATAGTGATGATTTTGTAGTGAAGTAGTGGAAATCTTGTGTTTTATTTTTTGTATATTTTTATCCAATTTTCTTTATTTCCACCTTTTCAAAATCACTAATAACTATTATTAAATTAATTAGGTACAGTTACTTTATAATACACAAATTAAAGCAGCGACCACAGTATCTCCACATAAATAATACTGATAAAATGGGAGATTTTTTATCTTTATATCTTGTAACAAAATTTTATTTTGTGTATCTATATTTTTCTTTTCCATTATATTTTTATTATAATAAATATAATAGATATGGTATAAAGAAACAATATTCGTTTTAAAGAGCATAAGGTATAAGGGCCTACAGTTCGTCATTTAACTCTCTTCTATGTAAAATAATTAAATGGTAATTCGAATATAGAATGATTGGTTACTGTTTATTGTATCTTATCCATAGTTTTTCATGAATAAATATTCATATTAAATTAATCAAGCCTATCATACAAGCCTTTTATTTTTAAATAAATATTTTTGACTTACGCCCTACGAAGCACGGAACAATGAAAAAGAAGAGCTGTCAATCTAACATCAGATTGACTTTTCTAGTTTTCGTTAAGTTGCTATTCTTACAAATTGTCATAAAATATATTGAGGGAGTGTCCCTATGTCCCACTACACCTTTTTTCATAACTTTTTCTAAATCCTCTACACTACCGGCTATTAGTACTGTGTCATCGGCCTATTTTTTTACAAAACAAACTGAACTTTTGCAAAAAAATATTAATGAAGACCACATATAATGACATTTTAATAGGCTACATAATTTTACTACCAAAAATTAAAGACTCTGGTAAAACATTTTCGAATACGTGTTTCTGTACATATTTCACGATTCTGAACAGAAGACCCAAAAATAAAAAAAAACGATTCAACTATTACATAGAACACCTAATTAGAAACCAAGGTTTTTCTTAAGCATCCTTTGCAGCAGTTACAGAAAAATTAAACAAATTATGGGGCTTTGAGTTCAAAACGAACGGTGTACGTTCAGCACACAATCGTAAACTTTATGCATTTTTTTGACGTTATATAAAATACTCACATCACAATTTTTTGTTGATTGGTTTCTAATTAGGTGTTCGTTGTAGCAGTTAAATAATTTTTTTTCAAATTTTTGGGTCTTCGGTTCAGAACCGTGAAATATGTATGTATTTGAGAAAACTTTTTATTCGCATAATTTTTAATTTTTACAAGTAAAATGATGTAGCCTATTAAAATGTCATTCTATGTCTCCTATATTAACAATTATTTGCAAAAGTTTAGTTTATTTTGTAAAAAAATATTCCTGGATAGTTAAAAAAATCCGTGGTAACCTCACACGGGTAAATAACCAACAAATAAAAATAAGTCTATTTTTTCTTATCCAGCGTATATGAAATTTTTGATTCAACCAACGAGGAACATTTCTTGAGTTATGGATTGATGACCATTTAGCTGAAAATACATATCCTCTCGCACATTAAGAGAAATATTGTGAATTGCATCCCATAATTCCCCTTCGAAAAAGTTAATTAAACGATCAACGTTCAATGATTCGTTAAAGAAAAAGGGATAAATTATTCGATGTTCTAAAATACCACGCCAGACATTTACTTTCTGAGAGTATTGGTGCTTACAATTTATAACCCAATGAGGATTACCTGTGGCCCAGTATCTACAGATTATACAACTCCATTAGTAGTAAGTGTAGCTCCATCAATAAACATAATTGCGTCCAATAGTCTAATCAACTATTATAATTTACTGTATGTAAGAACTACGGTTTATAGAGTTAATCTTGTGACGAACGAAACAGTCAATTTTATCCTTGCCAATATTAAGTTGTGATGATGAATTGGGAAGGCTCATGGCATATATTTGCTCGATGTGTCGCCAATATATAGTTATCATCAAGATGCGAGTGAATTCGATGAGGTTGACCATTATGACGGATTTTAATAACACTACCAGTTTAATTAAAAAGAGCATTTATTACAGCAGCTTTGGGTAATGGGATCACGTTGAGAGTGTCTCTAGTCAAACTCTACAGCAACTTCCCTGCTGCTACGAGCATGATCTCCAAACAATCGGAATATTTAAATTTTCCTGAGATAGCTAACGGAATAAGTAGAACGCAAAAAACTTAAAATTGACTGACATTTAACACTCCTGTTAAAATATTACTTTTCAAGGCACACTAAATAGACATAAGCACTATCGCACACAAAATTCCTTATTAAAAAAAATTAATAGACAGATCTATGATTTCACCTATTGTAAAAAAGTTATTTATGTTACAAGGCCGTGAACTAGGACTTTTTTTTATGAGAATGAATATTATTTGACGAGGCGCAGGCCGAGCCAAGTAATCATTCCAATAAATAAAAGATAGTTCACGGCCATGCGGCATACATAATTTTGTGTGCAACTATGAAAAATTACTAAAATTAATGTTTCCATTGAACCTTTACATAAAATTGAATTTAGCGGTGTGCTTTGGTATGGCAACTAGGGCTTGCGTAGTTGCTGTTTATTATTGTCATTCCTATTTAATTGAAAGTGGAGCTGTTTTGTGTGCTTTTTAAGGCAAATGAGCAGTTAATGTGAAGATGATTGCTCTCCTAATGCTCCACCGGAGTTACAAATCGCCGCAAAGGAGGTAGTTTCGAATTGATTACCTGAAAAATCTAAAAACATTTACAAAGCTACTTATCGACTATTCAAGGATTGGTGTGGCGAGAAAAAGGTTAGAAACGTTTCTTAAAATGTGTTTTTGGCATATTTCGACAAATACAAGAATTGTAAACCATCAACAACGTGGTCTGCATTTTCCATGTTGAAATCTACGATAAACATAAATGACAATATCGACATAAGTAAATTATCTAAACTACTACCCTTTTTGAAACAAAATCAGTGGGGTACCGACCAAAAAGGTCACTTACATTGTCAGGAAGGCAGATTAAGCAGTTTTTGCAGGAAGCCGATGATGACAATAATTTGCTAACGAAGGTAATTAAAGTAAAATGCCGCTGAACGTGTGTATATTTTTTTATTTTTGGGTAGTTTTGATTTTGGAATCTCAGGAACTATGAAAAGAGAAGAATTGACAAAGCTGACTGTTAATAATATAGAAGATCGAGGATGCGTACTTGTTGTACACATACCTGACTCCAAGACACCTCAAGAACAAACATTCACAATTACTCATCAGGATTATATTCAATTCTACAGACAATATTATGATCTACGTCCTAGTAACACGACTAGTCAACGGTTTTTTAAAATATACCAGAGGAAAATGTGATAATCAGGTTGTCGGTATACATAAAATTGGAGAAATTCCAAGTATTATTGCTAAATTTCTGAAGCTGTCAGGTGTGAAAATGTAAACCAGCCACTGTTTCAGAAGATCATCTGCTACTCTTTTAGCAGATTCTGGAGCAGATATTACAGAAATTAAACATCATGGTAATTGGAAGAGTAACACAGTAGCTGAAAACTATAATGAAAATTCAATTAAGCAAAAAAAGACATTACTTCTCTTGCTCCAACTAGTTTGCAAACATCATTTAAAATTTTTAAAGAAACAAATTGCGCCTTTACTTTACATCTTCCTCTGGTATCAATATAAATAATGCTAGCGGTAGCACAATCAATTTTTATTTTAATAATTAAGAATAGTTTGTTCAGTATTATTATATGTATAATTAACATAACAATGTTTGTAATCACATATTAATAAATAACATTCGAATTATCTAATAAAAGCTAAATTTAAACTGTAAACAAACTTTTGTTTAAGCAAACAGAGGATAATTATTTGTTTAACCCGTTGAGCCCCAGAGCGGTCCATAGGCCCGCAACTGAACATTACTCACAGCCCAGAGAGGTCCCTTGCACCGCACGACGTAGTCTACTTCACAACTTCTCCACTGCTCGAGGGACCGCATTTAAATGTGTTTTACAATTTGGTTGGACCGTCCTGGGTCCTTGAAACATTACCCTACACTTGGTCCATTTAATTTTTTTTTCATGATCTTCAACTCCATTTTTAGACAAAAAACCTTACTTTTCATATTTTTTTGTTTTTTTCAACATAATTCAATAATATTTGATCATAATTTCTAATTTGTGCTACCTTTACATTACTTGTACCTATTTTTAGTAAATTTTGTTTTTAAGGGTATAAAAAAAGAAATCTTTAAAAAAACGGAATTTTCATTACAACATATACATTGCAAAAATAATTTTTTTTTACAATCACAATTATTTGTGTTTTTCCGCAAAACACGGGATACAACAGTGTGGTTTTCCAATACAAACACTGCAAAACGTGATAACTTACTTTTCCGCCCAACCTATCTAATATGCGAGAAAAGTATTGGTTTACCCCCAAAAAAGTGGGAAATTTGAAATTTTTGTTTGAGTTATTTTTACGTTTTCCATCAACACCAACACGAAAAAACAGTTTTTTGAAAAAAATCCTGTGTGTTAGTCGCCGCCGTCGTTGTCGTCGTCGTCGTCGTTGTCGTCGGCCACTTTTCCTTACTTGTCTTGTTAGCACGATACAGCTTCCGGAGTGCAATAAATTACCCATTTTATGATGGAATATTGTTAAGGACATGTTACAGATGAACCCTTTTGATTTTCAGCTCACCAGAGCCAGAACAACGGGTGCTATGGTACTTGAAGTACGACATTTTGTTCAACAAGTCACCAATTTTATGATTAAATATTCACCTGTCAGCCCAATTATTAATGCAACCTAAAATATAAGTAGACACAAATTGATCAAGAGGAAGAAGAAAAAATTTGACTCAATTTTTACCTTTATCGCCAAGTAAATATTATTATCAGCGTCTGATAAAAATTTATCTATTTCTTCTTTATTTAAAACTGTTGATTTCTTTGGTTTGTAGCCAACGGATTTCCTTTTAAGAAGAGCGATAACTTTGGTATATCGGCTTATATCGATATTGTTTTTAATGTTAATAGTGGACTTAAGCATCGAGTAACTGCTCCAGAGGCTTGACGGTTTTAAGATTTTAGATTTTTTTAATAAATACACAAGAATGACTTTTTCATTTATAATACACACATTTTTATCATCTCGCCATTTTTGGAACAAATTATACACCATTTCATACCTCTCTCTTGACTTTACCGGCAACAACTCATAAGTAGCGCCTTCAACAGCTTCACTGATTTCACGCGGAAGAATTATTTCCTCGTCACTTTCATTGTCGATTTCCATTTCTGGATCGGAAAATTGGAAATACAGTGGAACTATCAACAAATTTATTTTGACAAGCGATGTCATCATAAATATTCCGTAAATGTCATTGCTAAGGCCGCCTACATAGATATTGAAAATTATTCCGAAAGTAAAAAAATCATCTTGAAAGTAAAAAAACATTCCGAAAATAGCTAGTTTCGGTACGATTTGTGAAAAGTTTCCCTTTCGATTTAATAAATCATACTAGTCCAGGAGCAATCGGCGCATGAGTACCGAAAACTATTCCACCTCAATTTTAATTATGCGATCCTCTTTGAATTGCCCTACTGATGAAATAAATGCATGTTGCCATGGGGCAACCTATTGCCATATTGTTTAAACCGAAATTGTTTAAACAATTGGAAAGAATTGTTATTTTTCAACCGGACAAATTTTTTTTATATTCTTTATTGAAATACAAATAAAAAAGGTCCTATGACTTTTCACGATAAAGTTAATATTTTTAGAGATATGAATTTTTAAAGGTTCGAAAAATCTCAAATTTGAGTACTTTTGACCCATGAAAAATATATTAAAAAAATAAAATAAAATATAAATAATAATTTTTTAAAATTCTTTATACAATAGTTAATAATATTCTTAATAGAGATTTAAGAAAATTTCATTGTTTATACCTGTTTTTTAATTGTTAATTTCGCGCGCTCACAAGTATGCGTCGCTAACTTTAAGTATCGCCGTCTCTCTCTGACTCATGCGTTGCATTGACCTCTCTGTGTCCTGAATCATTATTTATCATTTATCTAAGAAACCATTAGCTTCATCAAGATTGGTGAAGAGAGCAATGTTATTAATAATTAAATTGTCTACAATTTGTTTTTAACAAAAGTAATTTAAGTATGAATCGGAGCATGTAATTATAATTACTTTTTTGTTATTATCATAGTAATTTATGCATTTTTATCAACAATAATAAGATATAATGGTATTTGAAAAATTTTTGGAATCACAATTATATATAAATAATAAGCTTTTGCTCAAAACATACATTTGGATAAATGCATTGAATCCGGAATATAAAACATTAGATTTTACGAATTTCGCATACAAACTAGAGAATGATACTTTGCTAATACCTTTATTTATAAACAAAACCCCATTTCCAACTGACCAAAATCTAATGTTTTATATTCCGGATTCAATGCATTTTTCCAAATATATATTTAAGCAAATGCTTATTATTTATATATAATTGTGATTCCAAAAATTTTTCAAATACTATTATATCTTATTATTGTTGATAAAAATGCATAAATCACTATGATAATAACAAAAAAGTAATTTTAATTACATGTTCCGATTCCTACTTAAATTACTTTTGTTAAAAACAATTTAGATATTAATAACATTGCTCTCTTTACCATGAGTTAGAGAGAGACGGCGATACTTAAAGGTAGCGACGCATACTTGTGAGCGCGCGAAATTAACAATTAAAAAACAGGTATAAACAATGAAATGTTCTTGAATCTCTATTAAGAATATTATTAACTATTGTATAAAGAATTTAAAAAAAATATTATCTATATTTTTTTAATATATTTTTCATGGGTCAAAAGTATCCAAATTTGAGATTTTTCGAACCTTTAAAAATTCATATCTAAAAATATTAACTTTATCGTGAAAAGTCATAGGACCTTTTTTATTTGTATTTCAATAAAGAATATAAAAAAAATTGTCCGGTTGAAAAATAACAATTTCTTCCAATTGTTTAAACAATTTCGGTTTAAACAATATGGCACTAGGTTGTCCCATGGCAACATGCATTTATATCATCAGTAGGGCAATTCAAAGAGGATCGCATAAAAAAATTGAGGTGGAATAGTTTTCGGTGCTCATGCGCCGATTCCTCCTGGACTATACCAAAAGCTCTATTTTCGGGACGGCTGCAGAAAAAAATATATATTACATACAATAACTAACTGTATGACACAAAAAATTACTAAAAAAGTGTTCAAAGAAACTCCATTGTGACACTGTAAACAATGTTATAATGAAGTCTCTTTTATATGCGAATTATAAAAAAGATTTTTTTACGTTGTCAAGGCTTTATTTTACTATAAACACGACTCAAAATCAAGCAAAAAAAGTGACGTTTCTTTGACAGTTGCATATAAAGGAATTTTTCTACATTCATGCAAAAAACAACACTTTTGTGAAACACATTTAATGGAAAAAGTGGTTCTTTTTTGCACTAGTGCAACAAAATTTTTGTTGCACTCATCTGTCATTCTTGTCAGTTTTGTGATGATTTATGACAAACATAAACATTTAAATAAAATAAAAACCCAGAGCAAGTGTCTAATCCTGCTCTAATACAGCAATAATATATGTATATCTTACTGCTTAGTCTCAACGAGTTACAATTATTGCAAAATCTTTGATTAGTTAAAATTTAAATGGTCAAAACGAAAACCAGCTATGATTAAGTACTGACAAGGTGGAGGCCATAAAGATACAAAAAAAAAGAAGAACGGTTAAAATACATTCTGAGTAACATATTATATTCTAATTTTCCAGTTTTTGCATGAATGTAGAAAAAATATTGTGCAAAAAACACTCACTTTTTGCACTTGTTGCATAAATAACTATTAGGCAATCCTCTTAAGAGGTTCTTTAATGATCAATTTTCCGTAACTATCTAGCTACATGTATTTAATTGGATGTATAATATTGTTTTTAGCTATAAACATTAAGCTTTTTTGTGACACTATAGTATTGAGTTCGTTACTCTCTTGAAATGTAAACTCGGTACTTCCAGACTAAAAATTGTTATTCTACAGACTTTGTCTCTCTAAAAAGAAATTGATTCAATATCGCGCAGTTCCCATAATCCTCATTGGAAATAATATTTAAGTTTTCCAACAAAAAGTGATCAGAGGGAAATCGCCTTCCACGGTTTTCCCTCTTCGGGTTTTCCCTCGAGGTCTTCGAAGATTATATCTTTTCCGTTTCTGCTGAAACATTAATGGTTTTTTGATTTAAGCCTCGCGCGATGTTATACATTCTGATAAGTCCCAGTCGCGGCCGCCAGAGGGCGTTAGTAGACATGCTCTAGTGTGTTCGTTAAAACAATCTTCTATAAAAGTTCATTTGGACGAGGCTTAATCGACGATACAACTAATGGACATTCGAGTCGGATAAGAATGTTTGGGAGTTTGTCAATTGCACTAAGAGAGTTTTGAAGATTTGAGTCGAAATAAAAGGGGATGTAGTAAACTGAATGGATATGACATATTAATTAGTGTTATTGTTAATGATATAGGTGTTTTTCGCTGGGTCTGTAATGCAATAAATTCCAAAATACATGTTTTATAAATTTTAGTCGGTCACCCTGTAATATTTTTTTTACTTTATTATAATTACTAGTATCTCCATTTTCCATATTAGCATCTAAAGTTCTAAACTATAATCTAGTTAGTGGTTAAATTAGTAATCAAGCATGGAAAATTTCAAAAATTCAAAAACATTTGAAATCGATTGTGGGGAACGAAAAAAAATTACGGTTGAAAAATATAACTACAAAACACATTCGGTTATTGTGAAATCTATTTTAATGATTGTTTCTTCAATAAGTACAATCAGATTCATACAGCAGAATTTCCCAAAAGGTTCATGAACTACCGCTGGAACTTCAAACCGTTAAATTTTTGTACTAACATAATATAAGTTTCTTCAGTTTAAGAAATATTTGCAAAGATCTAATATACATGAATATTCAATTTAAATAAACAGTAGCAAAATCATAAACTAAAAAGAGATACCAAACCAATAAGTTGTAGGGAAAAATCTACAATCAACTTACCTACAGTAGAAATGGTGAAGCTTTTCTGTCACGTGACTTCGATACGATTCGATTTTAACGGGGTTACAATACACTGAAACCTAAGGTTTATTGTGCCCCCCCTATCAGAGCTGTTATTGCTACTACTACAGCTCGCTTACAATTCCAGGGTTCTAATGAACTCTAGAATTTGGAACGGCTTCAACGAGGTTAGATCCTCACTCTTACAAGTTTCTTGTCCGAAGCATTTCTTGCGTTGGCTTGCAATGGCGAGGCATTCCAGAACTAGGTGATCCGAAGTTTCATCCTCCTCCCCACAGAATCTACACTAATCAGTTTCTGCTAGACCGATTCTCATTAGGTGCTTCCTAAGGCGGCAGTGTCCTGTAAGAAAGCCCGTGAGGAGATGTAGCTTATTTTTACTGATGTCCAAATATTTTTTAGACCTACCAGTGTCAAAGCTCCGCAGGAACTTTTTGGAATGTTCCAGCCCGGAAAGGCACCGCCAGAGTGCTTCTCTTTCGGTTTCCTTTTTCTTCCGAAACTCTTTCTTATAGGAGCATTTTCCTACACCGCAGAAAGGCTCCGGGCCAATAAAGGGCGTTTGTGCTCCTTTCCTGGCAAGTGTATTGGCCTCTTCATTTTCCGTGATTCCCGAGTGGCCAGGAACCCAGACTAAAGAGACCCTGTTATTCTTGCATAATTCATCAAGTTTTCTTCGGCATTCCCATGCCAACTTTGAGTCAATGACATGGGACCTCAATGCTTTGTTAGCTGCTTCACTATCAGAATGGATCGATATGTCACAGTTCTGATAGTTTTTTTCTAGGTTCATTTCCACGCATCTTTTGATGGCAAGTATTTCTGTCTGAAAGATGCTCGGGAAGGAGCCTAACGATAATGAGTATCTGGTGCCAGGCCTAAATACTCCAGCGCCTGCTCCAGTTGTGGTTTTTGAACCATCCGTATACCATCTAATGGTGTTTTCTTTGAGAGTTTGGGTGGTGTACTCTCTTTCCCAGTCTCTCCTCGTGTTTAGCATCGTAGTGAAATTCTTTTCAATACTCACTTTCTTGATCATTTCATCACTGGGAAGATTCACTGATGAGATGTATTTTATCAGAGAGGACCAGGCTCCCTGATTTTTTTTACTCTCATTACCTGAACCTTCCTTAGATGTTCTAAGAATTGCATCCTGGGCAGATCTTTGTATTACCAAATGTAGAGGTGTGAGATCTGTAATGATCTCAAGTGCCCTAGTTGGACACGTTCTCATAGCTCCAGTGATGCACACACAGGCAAGCCTTTGAACTTTGTCGAGGGTCTTCCTCGTGCTGTACTGACTTGCTCTTATATGCCAAACTATTGCCCCATACGTAATTGCAGGTCTCACAATCATGGCGTACGTCTATCGCAGTATTTTTGTGTTACAGCCTCACCTCTTACCAGCTAGATTTCTGCACGCCATCAGAGCTCTTATTGCTTTACTAGCAGTTATTTCAACATGCTTATTCCACAGAAGCTTAATGTCTAGGGTTATCCCTAGATATTTAACTTCTGATTTCCATTCTATGATTTCCCCGTTTAAGGATATGGGTTTCATGACTGGAAGTGTTCTTTTCCGGCTAAATGAAATTGCTATGGTCTTGTTTGGGATACTGTTTAGTCCCACTGACAAGCATCATTGCTCAATTATTTTGAGGCCCTTTTGAAACAAATCGCACAAGGTGCTCTCGAACTTGCCTCTGACTGTTAGAACTATGTCATCAGCATAGCCCATACATTCGAAGTCAAGCTCCGTTACTCTGTAGAGCAACTTATCTACTACGAGGCTCCATAGAAGGGGATATATAACTCCCCTTGAGGTGTCACCCGAGTGGCTTTAACTAAGGTGGTTGAATTACCCACCTGTGTCTCAGCTATCCTCGTCGTCAACAACTCCATTTTACAATGGTTTCATTTACTCCTCGCCTTTTTAGTGCTTCTTTGTCAGACACATGAGTTGTGTTGTCAAAGGCCTCTTTGTTGTTCAGAGTTCTGTGGACGACTTCGGTAACCTGATACAGAGCCGTCACGTGACTTAATTGACGATATTATTCAACACATACTATATTGGTACCGTCTTCTTCTAATAACAGAAAAAGAACGAAACTCAATACAAGCGTTTGTCACATTGTTTTGATTCAGTTGCATATGGTTGATAACGTATCAGTCACGTGTCGGAAAAGACTCAACGTTTCTACTGTACATTATCTATGTGCTGATATTTACAATTGTTACTCAAGAAGACAGTTTAATAGTGGAGAATTCCATATGTTTATCTGTTCATTGACGACTTCATATTGTGGGTCTCTCAAGCGTCTTCTAATTCCTCAAGGACATCTTACTTATGTTTCTTGTCACAAATATGTAGTATTTCTGGTTCTGTGTTCGGTGTTAATGAATGTTTGGTGTCAAGTAGATGTTTTGCGTAAAGGGATTTATCTGGCTGCATATGTGATGGTTTTGTATTTCTTTAGGAAATATTAGTTGTAATGCCACTTTTTTCTTTTTTTTATTAAGTAATTTATTTATTATATGTAATGGATAACCATTGGACGTGGCTATTTGTTTCATTATATTAATTTCTCTATCAATATTATATTTATTCATAGGAACTGAAAATGGCTCTATGTATCATTGAATTATATGCTGGTAATTTATGTAGCATGGGATGATTGGAATTATATGGTATAGTCACTTAAGTGTGTGTTGGTTTTCTGTAAGTTGAATAATCAAGTACAATATTAACTCTTTGAATTTTTAAATCAAGAAAATTGATTGAGTTATTTTCTTCAACTTTCAATGTAAATTTAATTGTTGGGTGTAAATTGTTAATATGAATGGAAAATACATCTAATTGTCGTTCATTACCTATAAAATAAGCTAATATATCATATACATATCTATAACAAAATAAGGTATTTTTTAAAATGTTACATTCAAAGATTTTGTTATCTAAACTGCCCATAAAATGTTTGCAAAAATCGGTAAAACTGTAATATTTTCACCGCTCTCAATAGTAAGTATACTGTTTATATAAACTGAAAATACAATTGGTCCAAGGACAGTGCCTTGTGGGACTCCATACCTATCCTAACTTGCTCAAACTGGCCTCATTTTTTAAAGATAGGAATGACCACATTTCTCTTAAATTCGAGTGAGAAAATGGATGTCTCAAATTTATTAGGTATGTTAGAGGAGCTTTTCTCTTGCGATGTGGTCCATTACTCGTAGCAAAAGTCGTATATTTCTTACACCAGTTCTTCACATCGTCGGAGCTGTTCATCCAACAAAACCTTTCACGAACTCGCTGAAGGGTTTTCTTCACTCTCAGATGACCTCCCGATGGACTGTCGTGTAACTTCTTCAGTACCTCAGCTACTCTCGTTCTAGGGATAACTAGCTGTCTCCTTATCTCGGAACCATCATCGTTTTCAAGGACTCTTTTCAACAGCCCTTCTTCCAGGACAAGGTTGTCCCACTGAGCCCAATACGCATTGAGTTTCGGTGAAAATCTTGACACTTCTTGCCAGGTAGGTCGCCGATTTTCTTCCTTCCACTGCCGAATCTTCTTTAGGCAAGGATCATTCTCCTGATCTTCTCTAATCCTGGTGGGTGACCATTCTTCATTGACTACTGTAGTTCTTGAAACTGCAGCTTCCCTATATTCCGCCTTGTTGCAGTGGGAGCAGTCTGTTGAGCACGGCCGTCCGGACAGGGAGTCGGCATTTCGGTGACTCACATCAGTTCGATGTTCGATGTTGAAATCGTACTCTTGAAGTCGTTCAATCCATCTAGTGATCTGGCCCTCGGGATTCTTGAACTGCATCAACCACTTGAGTGCTGCATGATCAGTCCGGATTAAAAACTTCCTACCATAGAGATACCGCTAAAAGTGTTCCACGGACTTCACTACCGCCAAAAGTTCTCTTCATGTGACGCAGTAGTTTCGTTCTGTTTTGGAGAGGACTTAACTGAAATATCCCAGCACTCTTTCTTGCCCTCCTTGGATCTGCGACAGCACTCCACCAATTCCTACGTTGCTTGCGTCAGTGTCAAGAATAAAGTCTCCCTGTGGTAATGGATATCTGGAATGCAAAGTCCAAGGAAACTCCTAATTTGATGTTTGTCGGTTGGTTGCGGCCATTGCTGAATGGAAGCAATTATCTCTGGATCCAAGCCGTCACTTACCAGTGCCACTTTGAGTCCTTCTTCTAACTCACTCTTCTTACCGGACGTTTCCAACTCGCGATTTTCCAATTCTGCCTTTAGCTCTGTCTCTTTCAGGTCACTTGGCCATGTTCACGTCTTATTTATTTATATTACCCCACACCTGACACCAATGTAAAGTTTTCCTTATTTATTTAAACGTTTTTCATCACGGGTGGGATAAATTTATACAAAGGGATGGTTCATTTACTTAATTTCTTTATTCACTACACTATTCACTAATCTTATGCAAAGTATATTCACTTAAACTAATTTATATAATCACTTATTTACTGTTTATCTCACGATGTCAAATTATAAACTAAACTGAACTGAATTGGCTCTCGTATTTTCTAGATAAGACTGGTCATAAAAACAATGTCTAGATAAGACAGTCACAATCGCAAACAATTCTAAGAAATCCCTGCGTACCCGCCATAATTTCAACTTTCATACATGGCTTAGACAGAGTCGGATTCAGGGACTATACCAGTGTGCTGTTTCGTAACAGTATGTTACAATGACTCTTCTAGTCTACCAACTTTAAGAAATTTACAATATCCAATTGATTCAGACTCTGTAAAGATTCCCTTATGGCCAGGAATCCTGCTCTAGGAATTTGTATTTCAACTCAACTCAATAGTATGAGAATGAAGATATAAATGTATGTGTGCCTTTATTTTATTGTGTTACCTCAGTTTGTAGTGACCAGTGTTTAAAATGAGGCTCTTTTAGAATATCTTGAGATTATATACAACGAACAATTGTCAATATCAAATAGTAATTAAAAAAATGAATGTAATGCAATTAAAAGTTTTAAATTTTCCAAACGATAGTAATAATACTTAGAAACGAACTCCAGTGCTGCTGAAATACCATTCATGATGAATCTTACCACCGCATCAGATTGAAGTTAAAGCGACAAAAGGGTGTCTCCTAGTTATAAAAAACATTCATTTGTCGGCTATTTTTAATTTTGCAAGTTTAAAAACATTTTGTTATCAGATATAATCTTAAATATTGTGAAATGAACAGTAAAAGCAAGAAAAAATAAACATTTTAATCTTAACAGTAAATACTATCACCGTCAAACATTTTATCCTGTCAATACTGCAACAAGTTTATCTTTCTGGATGCAGTTTTCCGCATCCCATAATGAATTGATGACGCGATTTTATACTATTTTTGTATTCGCTATCTTAATAGCGGAGAGAGTGGGTTAATAAAAAACTGTATTTCATCGATAACCGCCAAACGGATACGTTGGAGAATTATCAATACTGACCGAATGCTGGAAACATACGAGCAATACAAATAAATTACTGTGGTATATCGAGCAAAGGGATGGAATGAAATGAAAGCGATGGGCAATTACACTTTCTTGTTAATGCATACCGGTAACTGGATTATAATTCAGAACAATTCATCAAGGAGTCTATCTTATCAATTTTCCGACAGCGTTACATATTGATGTATTGTTTGGAAAGAAATTTCATGTACCGGTTAGATGGATGATGAGAATGTATGATCACAAAATAATTCACACACTTCATGTATATTAATTTCTTCTTCGTCTTCTTCATCTTCTTCTTCTATGTGCCGTCGTGTTGAACTTTTATAGGACGCGCAGCTGGTTATCTTCATTTTCAGTTATCTGTATTGTATCCTACATTAACATCGATTATACTTTCGATTATTCGATCCATTATTATGTTGAAAAGTTAAGGGCTGAGGCTATCTCTTTGTGTGATGACAAATCAGACTGTGAGACCAACCTCCTGATACATGAATTGGAAGACGTTGAAATTTGGTTCATATTCGACTCTTTTGTTCTTGAAGCTTTGAGACAATATATTGTCGATATTTGTCTTAATGAAATTCAGATTCAATTTTAATATTTGGCAGAGAGCCAGGAAAATTATAACTGTGCCAAATTCATCTTTTCTGCTGTTTTATTTGGGCACATTTGTTGTGTTCCGGCTGTTTCAACTGTTTTACTGAATTCCTGTTTTGATGAGTTTCTGCTGCGATTGCTTGGATTCCTGTTTAATAGAATCACATTCAGATCATCTAAGTCAAGACAACTTCATCATCAAAAGAATATTATTAGCTAAGCCTGTTCTTTTATTTTCATCTGCTTTCCTCTATCAGTTTATTCTTATACATATTTTTCGTTCCCCTACTTTGCGAAACTAAATTAAATTATGTTTAATGAATTTGTATATTTTTCGTTCAAAATATTAAATATTTTGGCGCCCATTGCTAAGAAAACTAAGAATCGTTCAGTTTCGAAACCACCCCTGCTGAGGAAGCAAATCATCCGGTATTAAACAACATACTTTGTTCATATGAATAAGAAAGCTGGCGGAGCGAACAGACCAGACTAATATCAGAAAGTTCGTTAAACGAAGACATGAGTGTTTTAAAACGTATACAATATCATATCAATATACAGGGTGTGGCGCGAAAAGTTTTGATTAAAATTAATGGCGGATACAGTTATGCTAAAAATCTGAAATTACAAAGCTGTAAGTTTTGGACGACGCCGAGTTCAATGTTGTACTGAATGTGGCACTTCTGGTTATACCGGAAGTAGGCGCCAACTTTGTTATTTTAAATAGGACCTAATATTTTTTATTGCGTTTTCGAATTCTATATGAAATTTCAGATAAAATTTGTGCACAATGTTCTATAGCGAAAAAGAAATATTTTCGAGATATTTTGATTTTTTTCATAATTTTGAAAACTCCTAATCCACATTGAATAACGATATCTCCGTTAATGACGTGAAATTATATCAAATAAACAAGTGCTTGCCCGTTAACTCCATATATCCAACTCATTGATATTTCATACAGGGTGTTTTAAGCCAACATGCACAATTTAAATTATTTATAAGTTACTTTAAATAATATTCGCGTCCTTTACAAAAAGTTGGTGTCGATTTCGGAGGCCCTTTTTTCATAAAATCTTCCACCCTATGCAAAGCTCCCGTAACAAAATGTTACAAATCAATTTTCGTATGCATGGTGACCAAATCCACGCATATAGAACTCGTATCCGACCTCACTATGGACGCATTCCGTATGATTTCCTGAAAACTTTTTTATTTTTATTTCAGGTAGTCTAGTACCTGAGTGTTTGATTCTATTGGGGTTTCCCTAACTGACTCATTATGGCTACTTTCAGGTATAGTTAATTTTTTCATCGCTCTAACTAATTGACTCCTAGTTTTACAATAATCAATTTCTATTTTGTTCCATCTTCCTGATCTGGGATTTCTTTTTCATTCTTCTTAGGGGGTTAAATTTCTATTTTATTTTGTGTAAGTTCATATTGGTTGAAGTTTTTGATAATTTCCTCTTGTAGAATTTCCAGATCAAATATATCTAAGTTGTTTAATTCTGATTCTAATTACTAATTCTCGAACTCACAGAATTTTGCACGTTTTGATATTGCGTCGTAATGCGAGAGATATTTTAAGACTTCCCATTGATCTAGATATAGTTTACGCATACTGTATGTATCGAACGCGAGGAATTGTCACACTTTTTTATGTCGACCGATCCAGAGTGGATTTAGTTCTGTTCTGACTGATGTTGAAAAACTGACTGTTTGTAAATTGGTTAAATTCTGTAGATAATCGCAAGTTTTTTGAGGGTAGAACTTTCTTTTTAGTAACATTTTAATAGTTTTGGAAAGTTCCATAATCTCTATTTTATGAAAAGATCATAAGGTTCATTTGAACCATGTAAAATTCAATTTTTTGGTCTTTTGTTGAGCAGGCATTTAACGCTAAACTTTCTTTTATTAATGGGCGTTTATGACCATTAAAGTGAATAATAAGGGTTTAACGTTACAATAGACATTAAAACTTGTCCGAGAATTCACAGTAATGTGAAATTTCTTACGATTGATTTGTCATCGTGATATATATATACAGCATATCATCTCACAACAAATAGGAATTGTATTACATTTTTCGCTGTATTTTTTTAAACCAATTTGTTTGGTATTGGTATTCCCTATACCTAAATACAACCACTGTTGATATATTCCATTACCTTAATTAAAACATAAAAACACTTAATTATTTCAACATTAGGAAAGGGTAGGCCATGGCTGTCAATGATTTGATAGAACGTTAATTGTTTATATTGGTTTGACTGTTTTCTTTACCAGTTTGTATTTCCTAGTAAATAATGGCGAATGTGGGATTTACTAATAATGCTTTTTTAAATCTTATTATTATTTACGGCGAGTGTACTAGAATTGTTGAACAGACTTGCCGTGTTTTTGAACAAAGATATCGTCAAAATACAACCGGTGATATTGTGAGAAGATTGCTTAAAAACTGCCGTCAATTTAGTTAATTTAAGATAAAAATTAATAAAAATAAACCACTAGTGAACGGTAACATAAACGAAATTAATGTCGAAGATTGAAAATATCATTATAATTCAAGTTTTAACTAAGAAAGCCTTTTTCTATCCTATCAAATCTATTTTCTAAATGATGAAATATGTTCATTTAAGTTAAGAACGTAGTACCTAGTCTATGTCATCATTAGAATGGTTAAAAAGAAAATATCAATATTTGAAAACTGGATTAAAATAAATTCTGAGCTATGGCACAGGATTCCATGATTTATGTTATATAATGCTCTTCATAAATTATAGACGTTTTGAAATATTTTATGGCATATTTAATAGATAAACTCCATTTTTTTCAGAGAGATTGATGGAAAAATTGAAATATGTACAACTGTTTCAATCCAGGTTTTCAATGAAATATCTATTGTAGTTTTTGTCGATAGTAATTGTCCTAGATTTTGAAACGGTTTTTCAAATACAATGACTTGTATCTACTATGGATTTTATTATATACACTGTGTTATTTATAAAATGCGACATAGGAATTGCTGTACAAAACTGTCAGAAGCGAGCTAACTTTTTACCAAATAGCGTTCAAAAAAATAATTACAGATTTGAAAATATCGTTAAAAAATAAGTCCAAATGAATTTTTAATTTTCTTAAATTCGTTCTGGTTTGAATAAAAAAATGCATAATTATGTTTAAAAAGTCGTACGCCATTGTTATAACAATAATAAAAGGGGCGGAGATAGCAACGGTGGTTGACGTACTGAAAATTTAAAAGTTAAACATGAAGTATCGTCGTTCGGTACCGCGATTAAATTTAAAATAATACAAGGTTACTTCATAAATGACTATTTGTGTAATGATTAGATTCTAAAATGACAAAAAGAAAGTGTGTAAATATTTTGACTGTACCATTTAATGTTATGAGATGAACGAGTCATAAAAATGGCAATTGATTTGTTGAAAATAATATATACGATATACCTTGCAATAAAGACCAATCCATAAAATGTTTATATTTTTGGTTATATTTTTATTTTGACTTTTCAAGTAGCAAATTAAGTGTAGCCTATCTTGCTTTTTGCATAATCCCTTCCGGTGTAGAATAACTGCCGGCGGATTCGTCCATATTATGTAACATACTATTTTCCTACGATCACTACCCAAAGTAGGCTTTTGCACACTCAAATCTAACCGCAAAGTTGATGTTTTCCGTGATCTGTCATAATTTGACATTATTTCAGCTCTAGAGCGTACTTTTCCGCTCACATGTTTTTATTTACAATAAACTAAAGAAAGTTAGTAAATAATAGGTATATTAATAGTACATTCAAAACACCTATGTTATAGTTGTAGTTAATATTTAAAAATATTTAAAGTGTATAACTAATTACTCCCTATATTTTTCGAACCTCAATTTGTTTAACCTTGTAAATGTCATCTTAATGTCGTTTACGGCTTTTGTAAGTTTTAAATTGTCATTAGTTGCTTTTACGCCGTTTTTGATAGATTAGGGGAGAGTGGTCGAATATCGACCACTTAAGCAAAATTGTTCATAACTGTATATGTAATATATGTATAAAGACGCTTTGTATATGAAATTACCTCAAAAACTATAAGTAACGTTATGGCAAAAAAAGATAATGGAATAAATAATGTTTGTTCTTTTCTAATGTACAAAACTCATACCGGTACTTTTCTGGATAATATCGACCAGTCGGATAAAATCAACCATAAAGTCGAGTAATGTCAACCATATCGGGTATCAACCAAATTTTTTAAATTTAGTTTATTCAAAAAGTAAGGTTACAACAAACTTTTTAACATTTACTACAAACATAATCTTTAGCATTTTCAATGATTGTGCAATCTGCATGCGTCCACACGGCACATGAACGGCATCTCCACCATACTTCATTTGATTTTCCAAACTCTTGACAAACAGAACATATGTCGGCATTTGTAGAATTATCTTTCTTTTCGGGAACTATACGTTGTGAAGCTTTTTTCAGCTTCTCCTGTTTAATATCTTTTTGCTTTTCTAACTTCTTCAGTTTTTGTTGCTTTTTCTCTTCTTTATTTTCCAATTCCTCTTTTAATGGCGTTGAGGTCAGTATCTGGGAATGCTTGGTTTTTCGCGATTTGGTTCTAGTTGTTACTGTTGGCAAGGGTAGAAGTTCTGCAAAGCTTCTATTTTCCACGGGTAGTTGAAGTGTCGGATCATCATCGTCGGTCAATTCATCGTCTACAATTTCTTCAAGCTCTAATTCTGAAGATTCACTATCAAAGGAAGGTGTACGGTGACGTTTTGTCTTAGATGGTCCAGGGATAGGCGACGGAGCTTTTAATGGAGATGGTTGTTGAACTGTGGAGGTAGGTGATATAGGAAGTGCTCTTTTCATGGAAGGTGGATCGTGTTGTTTTATCTTAGATGGTCCAGGTACAGGATGCAGTGTTTTTTCTAATCGTGTTATTGCATTTGTTTCAGCAATTATCGGTTCTTGATTCTGCTCAGCATTTGGCGCTGGATCGACTAGTAAGGTACTGAACTCTTCATCACTGAATACAGATCGGTTAAATGGATAAATGCCAGTAGTTTCGAAAGCCTTGACCCCTTTTTCTACAGCTGCCACTTTATTAAAAGCAGTTTTAAATAACTCCGCAATATCCGTTTGCAGAATCTTCTCGTGTTTTCTTGCTTTGATATATCTATCGCATTCTTGATTGTATGCACTCTTTAATGGTCCGAAAAAACCAACATCGAGCGGTTGCAACCGGTGTGAAGTGTGGGGCGGAACTGAAACAACTTTAATGCCATTATCTCTGCAATAATGATATGACCTTAAAGTTGAATGAGTGGAGTGGTTATCCATTAATAACAGGACCGGATCATCTTTACTAGCTTTTGTAAATTTTGCAAAATGTTGAATCCAGTCTTCAAAAATCTCCTCAGTAATCCATCCAGACTTAGAGCACCTATATACAGCACCAGTTGGCCCGTTTCTTTCTAGAGCTTCTTTCATTCTCTTTCGTTTGAAAATAAACATCGGTGGAACAAACGAACCTGCAGCACTCATCGCTACAACAACAGTTACAAGTTGGCCCCTCTCACCACTTGTAACAGCTCCTACCTGTTTTTGACCTTTCTGGGCAATAATGCGGCTTGGCACGTGAACGTTACTAATCCCTGTTTCGTCTACATTGAAGATGCGATGAGCTTCAAAAGTGTGTTCAGAGTAGAGATTATCTAAATTATCATAAAATATCGTAACTTCATCTTTATTGAATGCCAACACACGGCTCAGACTTGTGGCTTCCGGTTTACGGCAGCTCAATGTCGGGTTGCGCTGCATAAATGCATAGAACCAATCTTTTCCACACATTGCTTTCTCTTTATTAAAAGTGTTTTTTATTTTATTGGTTTGTGCAAATTCAAATGCCAGTTTTCTTATGGACGAAGATGTTAGTCCATAAAAAAAGGCGAGAGAGGTTTATAACATGTTTTGCGAGATCTTCTTCTTGCTGAACAGTAAAAACAGATTTTCTGCCCATTTTATACTTTTTTGTAGCGAAGCGACCTTTTAAACGGTCTTGTAATGTTCCATATGGAATATTGAACATTTGTGCAGTTTTTCGTATGGAAGCAACTTTGTCATGTATTGTCTTAAGCGCACGTTCCATATCCTTTTCAGACCACGAAGCGCGAGAAGTTTTGCGTGTATACTTTTGACGAGGCATCTGTAAAAGAATAAACGCCATTGGTACAATATCGATCACAGTAGGAAAATATCGATCACCCCGGTTGACATTAGCCGACTGCACGTGGTAGACAAAAAAGATGAATTACAAAAAAATCTGTGAAAATGTAACGATAATTCATCACACATAATAAGCACATACATATCTAATTACCTTACTGCACAAAAATCAAAGCTACAATCAAATTAAATCATTACTTACTTTCGTATCGGTGTCACAAATATTATAAGGAATAAGGCAAAATTTAACATCAAGCATTCACTACGGTCAAACATCGACTAAGTGCGTAGGTGACTGTATACATAGTAAATACCATCCCAGCGCATGCGGTCTCGCTCTATTAAGAAGTTGAAAAGCTTCAAGAATTGGGTAGGGGTGTGTGATCGATATTGGACAGCGGTTGATATTCGACCACGCAGTAAAAGGCTTTTTCATGTTTTCTTTAAATTATTTGTCCAAAAATAAGGTGATCGTAGAAAAAATATTGTGTGCAATTCGAGCAGAAAGTACGTTGCCGCTTTCGGCAGATTGCGCCCGTGCTCCGCTACGCGTCGCGCGGGCAACTCTCTGCCTCAAGCGGCAAAATATCACTTTCCGCTCTTAATACACAAATAGCTATTTCAATATTAGTTTTAATGTCAACAACGACCTGTGTAGTTTTGTTTTAAACAAGAAACAAACAAACAAAATCCAATGTATTGGGATACAGTAAATCCACATAAAATAAATGTCTCATACCCAATACAAGAAAAAAGTAAACGTATGGCTCGGCTTATTTTGTAATAAAATAATTGGTCTTTTTTTCTTAAGTAACAACTTCAACGGCCAAGAATATTTGAATCTTCTCCAAAATTAAATAGGACCCCAAATTGCAAATGTCGCACCTAGAAATGTTTCAGCATGGTATCAACATGCTGATTGCCCAGCTCACTCCAGTAGGGAAGTACGGGAATACCTTGATACTGTTTTCCCAAATACGTAGATAGGTCTAGGGGGTACAATAAATTGACCGGCAAGATCTCCAGATTTAGCATTGCCTGATTTCTTTTTATAGGGTTTCCTAAAAAATAAGGTAGCAGAATATGACCCGAAGACAGATAATGAATTGAAAAATACTGGTATTAATGAATGTCAAAAAATTAGTAGAACTGTTATTAATAATGTACGGCGGAACTTTTATGATCGTTTCGGACACTGTTTAGCAGCAAACTGTAAACAATGTGAGCATTTAATTAAATAAATTTACAACCCAAATAAATTTGTCTTATTTTAAATATTTATTTTCTACAACTTCATTCAAATTTATCTTCACTTAACAGTATTTATGTAAAACACTTATAAATAAACCAAATTTATCTTGACACTTCCATACTACTGAACTGAACTGTTCATTTTGATAACATTGCGCTATTTATATGGGTAATGTGATGTTCCAGACCTAGCTCGAACATTTTAGACTCCTCCAGGCCAAACATTGACATTTCTAGTCTGTACCCGTGTTCAGTGCGTGCAGCGATCGAAAATTATCTGATTTAATATTATTTTTTGGTCAGCTTCATTCTAATTCCTCAAATAATCATTGTTTTTATATTGCAGGTGAACAGTTTCATAGGTAAACTTTTAATCTATAGTGTGATGACATAGTTCAAGTCTTATATTTGGAAAGAGAAGGAACCCGTAAAGCTGTAAACTATGGTGATACCAATGCCCACCAAGCCATAAACTCCATTATCACCCCATATGACTAACATTTTTATTTTATAAATTACTATATTGATTTATTTAACTTATCTCAAAATTTTATTAATGTAATCATAGGAAAAATGAGTAAATTGAGGAAAACAATTTCTTCTCATAAAAATTACTGCAACTTATAATGGGTAAGAAGGATGTATTGAAGAACAATATTAATAAAAACAATCTTATTTTAAACTGATTCATCAAATAAAATATAAAAATACAATTTAAAACTAAATTTTCAACATAAAACTACAAATAAAATATGAAATTACAAATTAATAAAATTTTCATTGAACACTAAATAAAACTAATTTTATTAATTGGTTTCCCACAATGAATTGAATCCACAATGTTTAATATTTTTACTTTTCCCCCCAACCCCATCCAATATGCGATAAAAGCATTAGTTTACACCAAAAAAATTGGAATTTTGGATTTTTTTGAGTAATTTTCTCATTTTTCAGCAAGAAAAACAGGAAAAAACGGTTTTTACAAAAAAATCCGGCGTGTATGTCATCGTTGTGTTCGTAACATGTCTTGTTAGCACGATACGGCCTCCAGAGTGCAACAAGTCATCAATTTTATGATTTAATATTGTTCAGGACAACTCACAGATGAACCCTATTGATTTTCAGCTCACCACAGCCAATACAACGGGTGCTGTGGTAATTGAAGTACCACATTTTTGCCATCCTTGGAGAAATTTCGGTTTTTCACGATACAGCCTCCAGTGTGTATACAGCTCGAAATTTCTCCAAAAGTGACCAAAAATGTGGTACTGGCTCTAGTGGGCTGAAAATCAATAAGGTTAATCTGTGAGATGTCCTGAACAATTGGTGACGTTATGCACTCGGAGGCTGTATCGTGCGAACAAGATGTGTTACAAAAAGTGGCCGACGACAACGACGACGATGACAACGATAACGACGACATACATAAAATATTTTTTCCAAAAAACCCCTTTTTCTTGTTTTTCTGCCTGAAAAACGAAAAGATAACCTAAAAAAAATATTAAACTTTTTTTGGGTTGGCGGAAAAGTAAAAATATACACGCCACTGTAATTATTATCTTGTGAGGTTAGTAATTCCAATAAACTGAACAACTTATTCCTTAATTATCAATTCGACTAACATAATTGTGTTTATTATTAAATACCTTTTAACTCACCATTAGAATTTTATAATTAATCGCTGTCTATAAAGATATAAGGAAATAAGTAGCTACCTAAAGGTTTGTTCCAACCGAAGTAAATACCGTTTTTGTACCGTACAATCTCAGTAACGCAGCAAATTTGATGTAAATTACACAGACTTATTATATTCACTAATCAGCAGGTCAACTGGGTTTGTATCGTACTTGTACGGTTTTTGTGTTGGTTGGAACAGACCTCTAAAAATGGGTTAAAATTAACTTACTGCAATGTTTTTCTTATTTATTTGAAAGTTTTTATTACGACGGTAGGATAAATTTAAACACACGGTATGTCTACTCACTTAATTTATTTATTCACTAAACTATTCACCAAGTTTGTATTATATACAAAGTATATTCACTTAAACTAATTTATATAAACACTTCACTATTATTTACTTGTTCACTGTCACATTCACCAAAATTTTAACTTTCATACATGGCTTAGGCAGCTTAGAGTCGGATTCAGGGCCACACCAATATGTTATTTCGGAGCATTACCCTGTCCATAAAAGGAAGTTCCTCCTGGAACTTCAGTGTAGCCGGAATTGGATGTTTAAATCGGCAACTGGACCCATGTCTGCATTTTGCGGTCGTATGGAAATAACAGGGCATCGTCTTCAACGGGTACCGATAACGAGGGGTATAACTGCAAACTAATATGTGCACAGCGGTATCTTGGAAGATCACCTCTATCATGTTTCTGATGACTCGCCCATCCAGCTGGTTGCTCTCTATCCTGGGCATTGCTAGTTTCTCCACGTGGGATTCCAGCACATTATCTCGAAGGCTTCGTAGCGCTTCCCACACATCCCGGTAGATGGATCGATATATAAATTCGATTCTAGTTACCAGGTAGAAGACGTACCGCGAATTGTGTTTGAGCCTCAGTGTCTTGCCAGGGACTGGTATCTGAACTTCAAGTTTACCTAATTGTCTAAACTTTTTTCGAAAGTCGGTTGCCAACCCTCGTGCGTGTTTGTTGATGGCGGAGATGTTATGTGTCAGTGAGTACTCTTCCGGAAGCGTGAACATGTCTTTGTTCTGTAGTGACTCCGTATCTAGCTTTTCCGGTATCTCCGTATGCCCCCCTAAATTCTTCGAAGGCTGGGTCAGACTCTTGTTGTAGATGGTTCATCACTTCCTCTTTATCATGGTCTCTTTCGAATGGTGCTAGTCGGTTTAGGTGGACTACTCTCGGGTTTTCATTAGGGACCTTGCTTATACGATAAATGATGTCGTTGATCCTCTTCATGATTAAGTATGGACCTTCCCATGATTTCTGTAATTTTGGAGAAAATCCTTTTCTCCTTGTCGGGTTGTGTAACCATATTTTGTCCTCACCTTTGAAACCGCCTTCTGTGGCCTGCGTATCATACCGTTTTTTCATTCTGTCACTGGCAACTTGAAGATTCGTTCGAACCAATTCGTGCACATCGTCTATCCTTCTTCTCAATTGGATCACGTAATCTTCTCCTGCTACATCTTCTCTAGGCCGACAACTAAACTCCAGGTCACAAGGAAGCCTCATATCACGTCAAAATAGAATTTTCGCAGGTGTTTCTCCCGTGGACTCATTTATGGCCGATCGATAAGACAACGCAAATAGTTCATTCTCTCGACCATGCCAGCTGATTGTGAATGCAACGCTGTTATCCTGGTCTGCTTCATTCCCAGCTTGTCACAAATTTCCTGGAATACCTGGCTCTCGAAATTTCTTCCCTGATCGCTGTGGACTTCCAAGGGCACTCCATATCGACTGATAAATTCTTTCACCAATACATCCGCGACAGTTGTGGCCTCTTGATTCAGGATCGCTTAAATTTCCACCCACTTTGTGAAATAATCCATTACTACCAGGATGTATTTACCACCATTTTCTGTCGTCGGAAATGGTCCGGCGATGTCTGAAGCAATCCTTTCGAAAGGGCTTCCAACATTATATTGTTTCATGAGTGCCTTACTATTGCGATGTGGTCCATTACTTGTAGCACAAGTCGTACATTTCTTACATCATTCCTTCACCTCGTCGGAGCTGTTCACCCAATAAAACATTTCACGGACTCTCTGAAGGGTTTTCTTCACTCCCAGATGACCTCCCGATGGACTGTCGTGTAACTTCTTCAGTACCTCAGCTACTCTCGTTCTCGGGATAACTAGCTGTCTTCTCATCTCGTAACAATAATCGTTTTCGAGGACTATTTTCAACAGTCCTTCTTCTAGGACAAGGGAGTCCCACTGAGCCCAATATGACTTGAGTGTCGGTGAAAATCTTGACACTTCTTGCCAGGTAGGTCGCCGATGTTCTTCTTTCCATTGCATAATCTTCTTTAGGTGAGGATCATCCTCCTGATCTTCTTTGATCCTGGTGGGTGACCATTCTTCGTTGACTACCGTAATTCTTGAAACTGCAACTTCCTCAGATTTCGACTTGTGCAGTGAGAATAGTGTACAGGGCATCACAGTCTAGGCAGAGAGTCGGCGTTTCGGTGATTCATATAAGCTTGGTGTTCGCCCCTGTCTGATTTCCCCTGTGACTGGAGTTCTAGAGTTGCAGGAGTCCTGAGGCGCTTAGACGGGTTGCAGGAGTCCTGGGGCGCTTAGACAGGCTGCATACGTGCTCTTGCTCGCCACAATTACAGCACCTGATCTTCTTCGGCTTCTTGTCTACCACACCTTTCAACAAGTTGACGATCTGGTCAAGTCTGTCATCGTCACCTTCTTCCTGCATGGTCCTACCTTTGTTGTATCCCGAAGCAATCGGGGCTGCTTCGTATTCAAGAGCAGCAGTTAATGCATCGACCAATATTTTGGGATGGGCTAAACGAAGCGTTCTCTGCATATCGGGGTCACGTAAGCCATCAATTAAGTCCTGGATGCCCAAACATTCCATCTTGTTATCTGGTGCTGAAGGATAAGCAAATCGAATCAGTCCATTTCGTACTCTTGAAGGGTTTCATCATGTTTCTGCCTTCGGTTCTTCAGCTGGGATTGGTACAAATGTTCTAAATGTTCGTGACCGTATCGTATGTCCAACCTATTCTTCAGCTGCTCAAAGTCATCCGTTTCTTCCAGAGGTATCGTCTGAAGTACATCTAAGGCATCGATAGTTAAGTTCACTGCTTTCTCCTTATCGAACCAATTATTTACTCTAGCGGCTGCTTAAAACTGTTTTACGTAATTGGTCCACGACATCTTCCCATCGAATGCTGGGGCCTTGACTCGGGTAAAGCTGCCAATGTCTTCTAACTTAGGGTGTGTTTCTGGCTTGCAAGGTTTTGTTAGCTCGGTCTTCTTTTCTTTCTCTGGCGTACGTCGTGTTTTTGAATCTGTCATCTTTCTTTCTAACTCCTTGATTTTATCTTCCATCGTTGTTATTTTATTTTCCATTTTCTCGTCCATCGTTGCCATCTTATTCTCCATATCCAATTTTAGGGATGAGATTTTATTTTCGACGTCAGCAGAAATGTAATTTTTAAATGATAGGATATCGGCAGAAATATCATTCTTCATAGCAGAAAAATCGTTTTTATGGTTGAAATCTTCTCGTCCATATTAGCGGAAATCTTGTCCATATTAGCAGAAATTGACGAGATTAAGGTGGAAGCATCGTCATTGAATAAAAATGTTTCTGAATCCAAGCCGTCACCAGTGCCACTTTAAGTCTTTATACTGATTCACTTTTCTCACATTTGCAGCTCACGATTTTCCAATTCTGCTCTTAGTTCCGTCACTTTCAGGTCACTTAGTCTCTTGGCCATGTTTGCGTAGCTATTTATTTATATTATTCCACTCCTGACACCAATGTAATGTTTTTCTTATTTATTTGAAAGTTTTTATTACGACGGTGGGATAAATTTATACACACGGTATGTCTACGCACTTAATTTATTTATTCACTCAACTATTCACTAATTTATATTATAAACACAGTATATTCACTTACACTAATTTATCTAAACCCTTCACTATTACTTATTATTTACTTGTTCACTGTTTATCGCACGAGATCAAATTAAAAACTAACTCGTTGGTAGGTATAGCCTCTCTTATATAGTAAGTGCCCTTTTTTCTATATCTTTCTAGATTGCGGCTCATACAAAAACAATTGTCCCCTGGAATTATCTAGATAAGACTGTAAATGTCTAGATAAGAATGGTCACACAAAATTATGTTAAACAGTTCAAAGAAATCCCTGGCGCATTTACGAAAAATTTTAGCTTTCATACATGGCTTAGACAGAGTCGGGTTCAAGGTCTACACCAGTGTGCTATTTCGTAACATTACCTATGAAACCAAACTTAAGGTATTTTTTCTGCTAGAATTATTGCACTGGTAAGCACAACAATTAACTATCTTAATAAAATCAAAAGTCCACTTTAAATCACTTTAATCGCTAAAAAATAGCAGAAAACTGTCTGGTTTTCACTGTAGCGTACAAAACTGGCGTCGGTTTGGAAATAGGTATTCAAACCATCACAACAGCTTGCATACAGAGTTACGCGTCCCATCTCTGTCCTCTTCAAGGTTCAAGCACATTGCTCATTAGTTTTTAGGTCATAACTTTATTTCCTGCTGCCATTATTTCTCACTAGGTAGGTGGCCAATATGGTTAATGACCAAATATGTAAAGTCACCAATGTTACACAACAAATAATCACTTCGTCTAATACTCCTGCAGTAGAAAATGTATCTGTTGCTAGAGGTGTAAACTCTGCTTTAATAGAGCAGAACAAAACACCGCTTGTATCTTTTGATGAAGTTGTAATTTCCGTTAAGAGGTAGATACAGCCATCGACTTCAAGAGATCAGCACTTTATAACGCATTTTCAATTATCACCGATTCTACAAATAGTGCCTAGGATAACTACTAACCGAGGCAGAAAGGCCGTTAAGTCGACTTTACTCACTTCTTCAAAAATAAATTCATTAAAAAAGAAACAGACAAAATTGAAAAGACCATGGGTTAAAAAGGAGATAAAGTGCAAAGGTAAAGAGACAAAGTCCTAGGCCATATTGTTCTAATATGTCTAAATTGTTAGGAATATTGAAGAGTGAAAAACGAGTTTATTAAAATTATGTTTCAAAGTTGATAAACTTAAACTTATAATCGTTGATTACTTTATAGTTCAAAGGACTGATTTAATCAACAAAGACTGTTTGATCTGAACGATGAAAATAAAACAATTTGATTTGTTTAAAACTCCATTAAATTGAACAGTAGTTCAAATAAATGAAGTTTTAAACAAATTAAATTGTTTTATTTTCATCGTTCAGTATGGATCTTCATCAAGTAAAAGCCTCATCTATTCATCTGTTTTATCTCATAAATTTCGTGTTTTATTTCCAAAAATCTTATATTGGGACATATTATCCGAAATTACATATACTAAAATAATATTGTCCTTAACAGTACTTTGAAGTATTTATCCAAAAAATATCCCGAAACTTATGCAACTGTGAAAACCAGCGACGAATCGATTTGGCCAGTGACAAAGATGTGATGCCCCCGGAACTATAGATCCGTTTTTGCGCTAAAATTGGAACTGTCAACTTGAAACCGAGATATTTGTAATAATAAATTATAGTATTTTTATTTTTTGATATATTGCGTGTTGCCTATTATAATCTAAATAATCACCATACGGAAAATCTCTTACATTTCCAAATAATTTCAACATTGATTTAATATCTCATTTTCTATTCAATTAATTTACTAACTCGCTGGTAGCATCTTATAAAAGGAATAAGTAATTAACCACTAGAGACTTGCCGGGATAATATTCTTGATATATACATATTGCCTATAATAGTACACATACTCTGAATAAGGGAAACTATAGAGAAATCGAGAGGGTATTATTTATAATTTGGTTTCTCTCCATCTTTTCGTAATTTATTATGCTCTCTCATCTTTATTTGAGAACAAAGGGAGTTTCGTGCTTTTCATTCGTATTTTGAAACGGAATTAGAAGGAGCAGGCGTAGGATGCGATATTAAAATTAACTAGTTACTTAAAAGTTTTGTATGCACTTTCAAAGTTTTGTTATCTTATTGATGTGATATGTAGAGAACTTTGGAAGGTATAAAAGGAGTGTTGTTGATACGTGATATAGTTAAAAATATTCTACTCATTTTGAATGATTAAAATGTTATTAAATAATATATAATAATTTTAATTCAATACTTGCATTGAAATAATTTTGATCGATAATGTGAAGTTGTGCTATTTGTTGAAGTAAAACTTGATTTTTCAATAACACTTTATATTGAATGTTACAATGACAATGTTGACATTTAAGTCTTGTTTTTCTATATCGGTAGAACTTCAGAACACAAACGTAGCTATTACAACAAAAAATTAGATTTTAACTATTCAAATCATTTATTAGAAAACCAACACAACTTTTGATATTTTACATGTAGACTCTAAATTCGTTAGGTTAAATCTTTTAGACGCCCTTGAGATAAATAAAAACAAATATTCTCAACGACCAAATAGATATCAACCACTCTCCTTTATTAAACGTATTTATCTAGAAGATAGTTTAGTAATGATTGCAGTGAATGCATTTCCAGGTAAACAATCCAGCTGGACTTTAGTATGAAGAACAACATGATCTGAGATACCAAATGGTGGCAGATAGAAAATGTCGGAAATCAGCTCCTCTTCATTAGAGATTACAAGGTCTAATACTGAAGGTTCATTACCTTGACGGAACCTTGTCGGCTCATTTATAAATTGTTATAGATTGGTTTGAAAAAATAAGTTATAAGAAGGGACACTAGGATTATTGCCATCAAGAGGTGAAATAATAGGCCATAGCAAATCTTTAAAATTAAAATCGCCAAGAATGATAAGATTTTCTTTATTCTTACTACATCCTTCAATATACTCACACATGGAGATTATAAGATCATATGACAGAAGAAGTCTATATATAATAAATATATGCAGAATGAGTTAGGAAAGACAATTTTAAACAAAAGAGATTCGATTCCCTCCAGATCATATGGAATCGACTTAATTATACAATTTCTAAAGAACTCTTTATGGAAGAAAACGCAAACACCTTCTCCAATTCAATTTAATCTATCCTTACGGTATAAGCTATACCCATTGGGCTAGGGGATAACCAGGATTCTGTTATCGCAAAAATGTGACTATTGGAGGTAGATGAAATAAATGAAAAGAAATCGGCTTGTTTTGCATAAAGAGAATCTATATTAGTGTAGAATATATTTATGTTTGTGAGTTTTAATAGTTTTTTGCACCAAGTTCCTCCGTAGTGTTCACAATAGTTGGAATTTTATTAACGTATTTTATGGTTAGACCCGCATCCTCCATTTTGCGCCTTTCCAGCTCCTCTCTCAAATTCTTTAAGTAGTTAATTTGATATTTAGTTTGGTTATCTTTTATTTGAATTCGAGAGAATCGAGTACCTTGTAATTTTTTCTTAATGCGGAGTATGTAGGATGGAGTATTATTATCCTGAAATAGAATTTTTAGCGGTCTAAATTTGTTCCTATTTTCGGCTGCTTTGCCTATACGGAAAACTGCAATCACATTAGAGTTACGAGGTTTGAATATATCAACAATATCAGTAACCTTATCCACATCATCTATATTAGCTATGTTTGATTCAGGCAAGTTATATACGATCAAGTTATAGGATTTTTGAAAGCGAAGATTTGCCTCCTGCACGCATTCCTCAAATTGTATTTGATTTGACTGAGTTGAATTTTCTAAGGCAGTTAAACGATTCACCAATTTTGTAAATCTATCAGATAAATTAGATAATACATTAGTTAGCTTATTCAATTTATCATCAAATGAGCAGCAGCTGCTACAAACAATTCTAACCGACTTAGATTTAGCCCTTGTTATTATTATTTCCTCCTTCTGAGCGATATCTAAACAACGAAAATGAATTAAAGCCTGACACGACATGCATGGAGTACAATTTTTGTTATTATCAATTGCCGATTTGCCATTCGGACATTTAGTCATGACGAATACTTCCTTATACACCTTCCCAGTGCGCTATTCGCAGGTATACTAAATAAAATAAACAAACCGTTGGTGTAGGTCGACAGGGCGTCGAATCACAGTCAGCTGATTTGTTCTAGTGGTAAGAGGTCTGATACCAAGCTCCGTCAAGCTGCCCCCCTCCCCAGTTAGTTTTTTGTTACCAAAATGCTAGCACACATAAAGGGCACCTAGCACAACCTAGCACAACAATTTTTATAGCTAGCACACCGACAGCTCACAATAAAAATGCTTTTGAATTCGGGTGGGGCCAGGTTAACGCTAGCCCCCCCCCCAGTTGGAATTTTTTCGCTAAAATGCTAGCACAGATGAAGGACACCTAGCACAATCTAGCACACCATTTTTTAAAGCTAGCACACACAGCTTACAATAAAAATGCCTTGGAATTCGGGTAGGGCCAGGTTTACGCTAGCCCCCTCCGGTTGGAATTGTTTCACCAAAATGCTAGCACAAAGAAAAGACACCTAGCACAACCTAGCACAAAATTTTTAATAGCCAGTACATCAACAATGCTTTTGAATTCAGGGGGTGGGGGGCGTCTGCAAAATAATGCTATGGTTACACGAATGAATGAAAATGTTGGATGTATTTGTCCCTAAACATCATTTTCCTATAAAAAATGGCCCCTAAACAGATGTTGCCAGATTGTGCGTGATATCTATATTTTCCCATCTAGCAGGGTATTTGATTAATTAATAATTAACTATTATTTAATTGATAATTATCTATTTATTTTCAATTAATGCTAAAAAACGAAAGAATACAAAAAACCTCACTTCTTAAAATAATTTTGTTAAAATAATAGTAATTTTAATACAACAAAATAATGAAATTCAACCATTTAGTCACGGAATCAGAAACAATCCGTGCACAAATAAGTTGCAAATTACGTCACACTATAAAAAGGCAACGACAAACGTTTGCGTACAGACATGTTGGAGAAATAGATGTCCAAAAAAGCGAAGCCGTGTTGGATATGCTCTTTGGACAAAATTGTGCAATCTGAGAAGGGGCGGCTGAGATCCCTAAAAATGTTCCAATATATTGAGAATACAAGTTTTAGACTGATCCTGGTTCACTGTAGTCCTCATTTAAAAGAAACACTTAAACTTTACATTTAAATTTGCCAGAATATTTATTGCCGAAGTTGATGGTTAATTAACCATTGTAATGATAACATAAATTTTGCATTTCACTATCAGATTTTTTTTAAATTCCCAAGTTAACTTAGAACGCGCAGCTTTTAATTCTTAGAGCCGGTTAATCAGAGCTTCAAATATTTCTGTGGCATATCATAAGACACCAACACTACTATGTAACTGGCAATGTATGTTTGTTCGCTTGCAATCTTGCAACTCAGTTTTGAAGCAGATATCTTCAACCGATTGATTTTAAATTCTGTATGTACGTCTAGTTTGCATGCCAATCCATGATTAGGTATGTGACGTCATTCTAAATTCAAGATGGTGGATCACCAAAGTTGGGGGACTAAAGAAAGTGGACTAATTTTTTTGCTTTCTTACAATATGGGTATTAAATGGAAGGCAGCAAAATTGATGACATAGGTATTTTTATTTTTCTAAAAACTAGGTATAATCCATCTGATGTTCTCATCGGACTTTTTAAAAGGGTCGTTAAACCAAGTCTATCGTTAAAATTTGAATTATTTTTATAATGACGTTTTTATGGGTCTTAAGAGTAAATGAAATTCTTGTAGGTACATCCAAACTGGCCGAATCAGATGTTTGGGTTAAGAAAGGGTTTCCCCGAAGGGCTGATGGTTGTAATAATATGTATTCTTTCTAATAATACTACAAGCAACATGGACTATATAAGTAAAACTAATGATCTAACTATTTTCATGAGTGTAATTCGATAGAATATTTCTCGATTAGACGACATAAAACTGTATTAATGCGAAATTTATATTATTTAAACAACATTACATGGTATTTAATTACCCTTTTTGGTTCATTTTCAATCACTTATTTTTGGATTAAACTTGAAGAATCGTTTTCAAACCGTGACATTTTTATGATATTTCAAATTAAAATTATGATAATAACAACAATTGTTACTTAGACGTTACTTAGATATGGACAAGGGAAATTATCGGCACTGCCGGAGAGTTATCTCCGAAAAGAAGTTATCTCCGAAAAGATCCTGCTTCATTTGGAATTTTTAACATATGAGTGGAATATTCCGAAAATTTTTCGTAACTACAGTAAGAAACAATTAAACCAGCCGTTTTACATATATATTCAACCTATTCATTTATCCATTTATTTATTCATCGAGTAAGTATAGCGTTATTTCACTGACCTCCGTCCCACTCCCCAGAATTAAAAGTGTAGTTGCTGTACTAGCTATAAAAAATGGTGTCCTAGATTGTGATAGGTGTCCTTCGTTTGTGGTAGAATTTGGGCGGAAAAATTCCGACTGGAGGTAGCTAGCGTTAACCTGGCCCCACCCGAATTCCAAAGCATTTTTATTGTAAGCTGTTGGTGTGCTAGCTATAAAAAATGGTGTGCTAGGTTCTGCTACGTGTCCTTTATCTGTGCTAGCATTTTGGCGAAAAAATTCCAACCGGGGGGGGGGGGGCTAGCGTTAACCTGGCCCCACCCGAATTCAAAAGGATTTTTATTGTAAGCTATTGGTGTGCTAGCTATAAAAAATGGTGTGTTAGGTTGTACTAGGTGTCCTTTATCTGTGCTAGCATTTTGGCGATAAAATTCCAACCGGGGGGGTGGCTAGCGTTAACTTGGCCCCACCCAAATTCAAAAGCATTTTTATCGTGAGCAGTTGATGTGCTAGCTATAAAAATTGTTGTGCTAGGTTATGCTAGGTGCCCTTTATGTGTGCTAGCATTTTGGTAGAAAAAATCTAACCGGGGTGGGGGGGGGCAGCTTGACGGACCTCTGATACCGAAATCTTCTGATAATTTTTTATTTCTTGAGAAGAAACCACTTTAAAGGCTGAATTTGACTCACCCGTGGTACTGAGATGAAGCAGGTATATTAAGTGCAAAATCTGTCAACTCACAATAATTTTCACTTAAGAAAACTACTACTATTTTATACAATTTAGCAGAGCGAGATAAACACGTCTCACCATCAGTACTGTACTTGATTGATGGAGTTGGAAAATGTATTTTATTTTCATTGAAGTATGCATTTGATTCTTATTTTTTTGTAACAGAACCTTCTAAGTTATATCTAATAAATATTTAGAAAAAATAGCACTTCAGTAATGATTACAGTTTCAGACCAAATTCTAAAAACAAAGGAAAACATTCTGAACCAGCACATCCACTCAGATTAATTGAGACATAAATGCTGTGTCGCACTACCGGGTGTCCCACTAAACTTTTCGGGGTTTTGATCGCTTATTGCTCAAATAGTTTTAGGAATAGAAACATGAGGTTTTCGCCGGTACTATTGAAATTCATAAAAGTTTTTCTCTCAATAATGGGATATTTTATCGTAATGCCAGTTTGACCAGAAATTAACACGGCGATTTTTAGGGATAGGGCAACTTTGTCATTTTAAATAGAACACCCTGTATATTTTTAGTCTAACACAAAGCTCAATCTTTAAGCTCTTTAAAAACATATCTAGTTTGTGCTGCTTTTTCCGGAAATTATGGCCTAAAATTTAAGTTTAATAACTTTAAGGATTTTCTGAGGCAATTTATTATAAATGTCGATAAAATTAACAATTTTGAACGTAAAGACATTTAACAAAAAATTGTGTCCTTGGACGTTCATACACATTTGCCCTCTTTTAATTAAGTTTCGATAACTAACGGGGCATTTGAAAATATATTTATATATTTTTTAAGTAGGCTTTGCTTAGTGACAGCAAATAATTATTTCACGCGAACTGTCAGTTTACCACAATTAGTTTTCTTATTTCTCTTTGAAAAATGTTCACTTTATCTGAAATATGTAATAATGTTTGCAGAAACGAAGTTAATTGTGGTGACACAAAGAAGATTTCGAAAAATGTTTAATAAACAACCACCCAGTGATAATGCAATAAGAAGTTGGTGCCGTCAGTTATGGGACACAGGCACACTTGCTCATCAAAAAAGAGAGCGTAACCAAGATAATTTATTAAATAAAGTTATTCAAGTTCAAGAAGCTGTAGAAGTAAATTCCACAACATCAGTTAGAAAAATGGTTAGCACTACGGGCGTTTCTAGGAGCACACTTCATAGGATTTTAAAAAAACAATTAAAATTAAAGGCTTACAAATTTCACTTGGTGCAAGGATTAAAAGAGATTGACCATGCAGTGCGCGTAAATTTTTGCCGCCAAGGTTTAAGATTATTTACAAGAATTAATTACAGAAATCTTCTTATTATGTCTGACGAGGCTACTTTCCACCTAAATGGTCAAGTAAATAGACACAACTGTCGCATTTGGGGTTCAGAGAACCCTCACAGAACTACTGAATATGTAAGAGATTTACTCAAAGTAACTGTATGGTGTGCCATGAGTTCTACAAAAATGTATGGCCCATTTTTCTTTAGTGAACCTATCGTTACTGCAGTAAATTATGTAGATATGCTACAACTGCAATTTTTTCCGCAACTTCAGCAAGATAATTTATTACAAATATGTTACTTTCAGCAGGATGGTGCAAGTCCACATCATGCAATGATCACTAGAGAACTTTTAAATGAAACGTTTGGTGAAAGATGGATTGGAAGAAGATGTCCAGTGAGGTGGCCACCGCGATCACCTGATTTAACGGTACCGGATTTTTTCTTTTGGGGTTACATCAAAGATCGATGTTACAACCCACCCCCTACAACCTTGGAAGAATTAAAGACAAACATAATAAATGTGATTGAAACTATTCCTAGAGAGATGTTGATAGCTAGTTTTCGAAACTTAATTAAAAGATAGCGAATCTGTGTAAACGTCCGAGGACATCATTTTGAAAATTTGTTGCAATAATATTTTTTGTTAAATGTCTTTACGTTCAAAATTGTTAATTTTATCGACATTTATAATAAATTGCCTCAGAAAAGGCTTAACGTTGTTTAACTTAAATTTTATGTCATAATTTCCAGAAAAAGTAGCACAAACTATGTATGTTTAGAAAGCCTAAAGATTGAGCTTTGTGTTAGACTAAAAATATACAGGGTGTTCTATTTAAAATAACAAAGTTGCCCTATCCCTAAAAATCGCCGTGTTAATTTCCGGTCAAACCGGCATTACGATAAAATCATCATCATTGAGAAAAAAACTTTTATAAATTTCAATAAAACTGGCGAAAACCGCATGTTTCTGTTTCTAATACTTTTTGAGTAATAAGCGATCAAAACCCCGAAAAGTTAAGTGGGACACCCGGTATTAATTACCAAATAAAAAACAGAAAGTCTCAAAAATCTTATGGTCCATATCCATATGTTGTCCACCTGGGCCATGCTTACTATTAAGGCGAGACTCACATGCAATGTTACAGCGCCGAATTGAACTGACTGCAATGAGGCACAACATAATATATATTACAAAGCCGGGAAATCCAAATTGGGTGCGACATACACATTATACTTCATGGCGCTTAACGTGTTAATTCATAAATAGCATATATTTAATTCAGTAATACTAAAAATCAACGAAGCATAATTTCTACCTACATTTACCAAAACGTTGAAAATTTGTGAAATATATAAAAACGTTCACAAATTCACGAAGTATTCAAATACTTTGAATAGATATTCATTTCTGTTCACCAACTGTAACGGACATTATACCGTAAATTGTTTATATTTTATTTGATCTCATTATCAATCCATTTGGTTTGGAATTGTAACTACAAATATACAAACTAACGAGAGAATATTATGAATAGACTGTTTCTAGTTCGTTATAAACAAGAAATAATTTCATATACACGGTATGAATTAAATTAGAGCAACAAACCAGAATTTCAACTGAACCACAGCGTTGGATTTGCGATTCTACCAAAGAATTACGGTTTACTAGATATGTAGCAACTTTCAGCGTTGCTCAAGTTAAACAATGAACAAAACGTAATATTTGGCTAAGGATAAGCACAGGTGGGGTTAACTGGACGTACACAAGATGGGCGTCGATATTTTCTTCAATTAATATCAAAATTTAATTCAACTTTCTTTCGAATTTTATATAAAAGGTGGTATTTGGAGTTACGATATTTATTTCAATCTAACAGCCAGTGGACAGGCACCCAATGTATTTGATATATCTGAAATTTCTCACCTATAAGTTCGACCAATAAGGATTTATTACACCTGCAATTTTTATGTTATTATTATATTATTTTTATGAAGGCAGACAGTTTTATCGACTATAATCTCTCAGCACGCAGATATATCTCATACATTAATTTTATCCACAATCACTATAAATATTATAAGGTTATAATATATAAAACTGCTTGGCGCCTTTTAATGTGGTCTATAAAACTTTAGTGTTTCATAAGACATAAAACATTCATGAATTCATTTATTTGTTAAGATTAACATAAATATTCACGCTAATCGATAAAATAATGTGGGGTACGGAAATACATCATTAAATTGTGATAAATCTGACAACTCAAGTTTTAAACATCTTGCTTATCGTTGACTGTATTATGTTCTTTTTTAATGTGTACCATTTCTTTAATTGTCAGTTTTTTGTAGTTTGAATCTTGTGCCAGAATTTTTGTGTTTTTAAAATCAAACTCATGTTTTTAATTTTTTCATGTTTGTGGAGAGCTCTGGATTTAAACTTTGTGACATATTGTGATATCATGTTTGGAAAACATGTTACTGAGTTTTTCGGAAAATTGCTCTGTGTATGGCATTGCAACATATTTATTATAGTTTGAATGGTTGGTTTTAGAGTATTTCTTCGATGTGTTGTTATATATTTTATACTCTTTGTGTGGTAGAGATGGGTAGTTCGCGAACGAACTAGAAAAAGGAACTAGTTCAGTCAACAAGAAAAACGAACTAGTTCACTTTGCTAAAATGAACTAGTTCAAAATGAACTACTAATATGACTGAATGTTGGACCGTAGACTAAACGAGAGAACCAATAAATATAAACTACTATTACTACTATGACATGACTGAACGTGGACTGAACGACAGAACTCACAGAACCAATAGCGCGGTGCGAGATCGTTCAAAACCATCTAATTTCATACGTGCGAAGAAGGTGTTACAGGACTTACGGGTGTAAACTATAACAGCATTCCCTTTTTTTGTAATGGAACGGTTAGAGAAACTGAGCAAGAAAAAACGAAAAACTGAATAAAAATTATTGTACTGTGATAGTAATTCGGTTTCTGGTGTTAATAGCTCAATCGAACTAGTTCAGCGAACTAGTTCATTTTGGTGAACTATTTCACATGAACTAGTTCATTGAAGTGAACTATTAAGCAGACCTCTATTGTGTGGTGTAGGCTTCTGCACGGGTCGCTATACACATAACTGATTGTTATCTCCAACAACCAACTGCTTCAACTTAGGAGTTAACCTAGTTACTCCTAAAAACAAGTCCATATCATAAATCAACTAAAACAAAATTGTATCATTACCAACTTCAGCCAAGTTGCCGTCTCACATAACTTAACCCAACGTTCGATTTTGAAACCCTGCTTTTCAGCTGCTTTTCAGGACCAGTCGAAAAAAAAACTAGGGAGTCATAATTCTATACCAGGGGCAAAGTGACTTCCCCACCCAGAAACAATTGCAAGGAGCCAACTCATACCCTCAGACGTACACAAATGGTTCGGAAATGGCCAGAACATCGGCATTACTTACTTATTTTATATTTCTTGAGCTACATGTAAGTAGAGATATTAGCTATTCTAAATAAAGACCTTTTTATAAAAAAAAAATAGACTGTTTGCAAATATGTTTTATGTTATGTATTGGATAGTGATTGTATATTCAAGAGGTTCTAACTTGTATTATAATATCTGCTGGGTATTCAGGCGAAGTTAGTTATATTTTATATGGTTACTTGAATTGAACTTTCATTTATTTTCATCAACTATTTATTATATTTTCGCTGCTCAGTCGGTGTCGTAAGAAAAATAACTCTCATCTTCAGTTGGGATCAGTTTGGGTAGACAACCACCATTACTACCATGTAATTAGATGTTTTTTTGTACAAGGTTTATTTTTAATAATGAACGAATATTTCTTTTCTATTCAATTATAATGTAATAATAAATTTCAAAATGACACTAATAATAAAATGTAATGCTCTGTGAAAATTGATAAAGCTTTGGTTGCACTGGCATCAACGCAAAAATAGAAATATCGCAGTTCCCAGTTCTATACTCGGTGTTTTATGGCTAAAGACAACTAACTACTTGCAATTAGGTTATGATAGATATTGTTAATGAGTAATGAGTTATGAAAATGTTTGCGTACAATTCCTACTGGATATTTCTTTTTATTATAAAAAATGACAACACCTTCATAAGGTAAATAGAATTAATATTATTTATACAACCTACAATACTACTTATCTAACACTTTTTTGTCGATTAACGCGAACTCAAAGTTTTCCATGGATTTCAGATTTCTGCTACACCGCTATCAGATGACATGTACTTCTTGAATAATCAGGAATATAATTTAATAGACAAATTAAATAATTAAACACTGGTTCATCTGGAACTTTCCGCTGACTAACTCCAAATTGGGTAAGTACTTTATAAATTTTTATATTTCTATTCACTTACCAGCTTGTAAAAACTTCTATTTCGCATTGACTCGCCGTTTCAATGAATTGTAGAGTAAATTTCACTTGTTTTCTTTTCTTTTTCAGACCAATTCCCAAAATTGTTAACAAACAATTTCTGTCTCTCGTTTTTCTTCATCAACACCTCGTCAACAACCCCTTAACAACCCCTGGTTACCATTCTCCAATCATAATTATTCAAATTTCAATTATTGATTCACTGTGTTTTATTGGATATAATGTTTTTACGAAAACTTTCACAATATCAAAAATTGTGTATACAGGTATGTACAAAATCTTTATTTCACAAGAACAAAGCATTAAATTTTATTATCTATTCCATTTATTAGTATTTAAATAATTTTAGACAATTCAGTCAATGGTTCAATTCTACGATTGGTCAATCCAAATCAATAAGTTTCTTTCAACCAAATATTTTAATTATTGATATGATTTTTAAGATTTAATTAATTGTGTGAGATATGCTGCTGGTAGCATATATGTAAGCTTCTATTTTCAAATAAATATTTTTATTAAAAACTATAATAATATATACACACCTCACCAGAGCGAGTATAACGGGTCCTATAAATCCAGATATACTATATACATTTCTGGTAATTTTTGGAGAAATTTCGGTTAATTAGCACGATACAGCCTCTGAAGTGTATAAAGGTGTCAATTTTATGATAGAAAATTGTTCAGGGCATCCCGCAAATACGAAAAAGTTAGTTTTAATCTTTAAAACCGTGTATTTCAGAATAAAATAGGGGCTATGGTAGAGAGTAACATGACGCGACTTTGGAAAAATTTCAATGTAGTTTTTGGTTTTAGTATTCACTGATGCCAAAACAGCCTCCTGTTCCAAAGGTTATATGTATGTTTAATAGCGAAATTTGTAAGCACGATAGGGACTAAATCTTGGACGAGTTCGTTAACGGGCCAAATCGGTCCAGTAGAAACAAAATGGCGGCCTATCAAAGTTGAAAAAAAATCGTATTTCCTTTTTTTTGTTGATATGACGCAAAAAGGTTACTAAGATTTTTTATAGACCTTAACACGTTCTACAACTTTTGTACCAAACACTTTTTTCTACATGAAAATATTTACTTAAGAAAATTCACAAATTTACCAAAAAATTTTTATATTTTTTTGTTCTTGATTTGATGCAAAAATGTTACTAGAAATAAGCCTCTCAAATTGGTCGAGTGCCATTGGGATTTTTTTGTTTTACCGGCAAAGACAAATTATCTTCAACCGTAGCTGAAGTTTTATCGGTATAGTTCATTGCAACATGTTTGCCTTTTTCTGAATCGTTTGCGCTGTTTTCAATTTATTTCATAAAGAATTCTTGCTTTTTTCCTGTGACGACCTCCATCCACCGTTACCTATGATGTATTTTAAAAATGCCATCAACTTGTGGTGTATTTTGAGATATTCATATTCATGTGCACTTTTAATGTCTCCAACCAAAAATGTTGTCCATAATGATGATACCACTAACTTTTTATTAACATACCTCTCCCTTGATTGCTTCTTTCACACCACTTTTCCTTTGCACTTAATCAATTCTTATGCGTTCTTTGACTTCCACGGAATTAAATTTAAAGTTACTACCTGAGCTTCTTCAACTATTTGTTCAGGAATATACTAGTTCTTACAGTTGATACGATAAACAATCGTAATTGATCCAATACCTCTCGGTATTTTTTTGGTAATGCAAAGTTTCAGTTATTTTTGAGGTAACAGCTGCTGGCAGTTTGAAATTTCGGCAAGCTCTCGCGTTGGGTGAATAAAATACAATCTAAAATACAATATACAACCATGTTTTTCACTACTATCATTGATATATTAGCAATTTTAATTTTTACATTAAGTGTATTTTTATGTAAAAATTTGGCAGGTGTCAAATTTTGAAATGCTTCTAGAAAATATACTATTTCATTTATTGATATTATGTTACATGGATTTATTAGTATTAGCTTAAATAATCATAACAAAAAGGAAGAAATGACACGTATAAACCCAAAAAATTTGATGTGTTTGACAGGGAAGATGTTAGCTTGACCTTGCTGATGAAATAAGAAATTGAAAGTATCTCCTATGTTTGTAGTTGAAATTTAATGAATATAGGGTGTTTCTTAAGTAAATAAGATACACTTTTTATATGGCATAAATTATTACCACCCAAGGGTGGTGATTGAATTACAATCCGTCGTCAAGGGCAATCGATAGCCTTTTGGTTATTTTTACTTACGTCCTTCAAAACCGTAAGATTGGTGATAGGTAAAACGTGTCCATTATGAAGCGTCCGAATATCATGCCCATATAAAAAGAATATAATGGAATCATTATTTCTATTACTTTTCCTCCCAACCTATCTATATGCGAGAAAAGTATTTATTGGTTTACCCACAAAAAAAGTGAAATTTTGAAAAAAAATTTTGAGTTATTTTCACGTTTTCCATCAATAACAACACCAAAAAACGGTTTTTAGAAAAAAATCCTGTGTGTATGTCGTCGTCGTCGTCATCGTCGTTGTCGTCGGCCACTTTTTCTTACATGTCTTGTTAGCACGATACAGCGTCCGGAGTGCAATAAGTCACCAATTTTATGATTGAATATTGTTAAGGACCTGAACCCTATTGATTTTCAGCTCACCAGAGCCAGTACAACGGGTGCTATGGTACTTGAAGTACGACATTTTGTCATTTTTTGAGAAATTTCATTTTGTTAGCACGATACAGCCTCCGGAGTTCAACAAGTCACAAATTTTATGATTGAATATTATTCAGGACATCTTACATATGAACCCTATTGATTTTCAGCTCACCAAAGCTAATACAACAAGTGCTACAGTACTTTAAGTACGATATTTTTGAAATTTTTGGAGTTTCAGTTTGTTAGCACGATACAGCCTACAGAGTCCAGAGTATATACAAGTGACCAATTTTATAATTGGATATTATTCAGATCGTCTCAAACATGAACCCTATTGATATTCAGCTCACTAAAGCCAGTACAACGGGTACTATGGTACTTGAAGTACCAAATTTTTGTCATTTTAGGAAAATTTTCAGTTTGTTAGCACGATACAGCTTCCAGAGAGTATACGATTGATCAATTTTATGATTGAATATTGTTCAAGGTGTCTCACAGATGTACCCTATTGATTTTCAGCTGACTATAGCGAGTACAGCGGGTCCTATAAATCCAGATATACTGCATTTTTGGTTACTTTTGGAGAAATTTCGGTTTGTTAACACGATACATCCCCCCCGAAGTGTATGCAAGTGACAATTTTATGATATAATGTTAATCAGGGCATCTCATACATGCGGAAAAGTTAATTTTAATCTTTAAAATCGTTTATTTTCCATTAGTTTAAGGTAGAATACAAATAATAAAGACATGTTACTTTTTTAAATAATAATATTTTTATTCACACCAGCATAATACAAATACAAAGTAAAAAATATAAAGTTCAGCTGTGAATAAAAAAATACTCGATAAGCGTAAAACACTTGTTTCGAGAACTAATTAAATTAAACAATGTATCACAATGAATATTAAAAAGTTTCAATCAATGATAGACCTATCTCAATGTAAAATGTAAAACACAGTCTTATACAAATTGACGAGCAAAAATACACATTTACATACATAGATACACATGCACACACACACGGAAAGCTAAAAAGTAAAAGTTACTAGTTACACGAGAAAACAACAATAAATACAGATGCACCTCCTTATCAAACAGATAAACATTAAAATAGGAAAACCAGCACAATTCGACATAAGAAATCTCAAAACACCAAGCCGACGATTTAGCAAAGGTACGTAATTTTTGTATTATCTTGAGTTTCTATATTATCTAATGGAATATTCGCTGAAGTTCAATTCTCTTACTTTGAAGTATGTGTTTTTTCAGTTCTTTTTTAAAGTGGTTATTGTTTTTTATTGATTTTATTGTTTCAGGAATAATATTATACAGTTTTGGAGCAAAGAAAGAGTATGATCTCTGAGCAGCGACCTTAACCATCAGGGGAGTAACGTAATGATCTTTTTGGCGAGTGTTGTATTGATGGAAGGGAAGTAAAGCTGTATGCTTATTTGAATGATATTTGATACTTGTGCATAGAAAATACAACTGTCTTATATCTAGAATTTGAGTTTCAGTGTACAGAATATAGAAGAACATCTGCTGCTTCTAGAAAATATTAATTTAAGGAAGCGCCTTTGCATAACTTCGATAGAATGCATGAGAGTATTCAAAGTCCCCCCCCCACACCGCTATTCCGTAACGAATATGACTTTCTACTAGTGAATAATATAAAGTTTTCAAGTGCTTCAGTGGCAGCATTTCTTGAAACTGACATGAGTAGATTCCACACAGTAAAGGAATGATTAATTATTGTTGCAATTTAAAAATGTGTTAGTTTGGTTGCCTACGTTACGCCGCTGTTTTAAAATTTTCCTTCGCCTTACCCTTAGACAGCATAACAGAACACAGCCCGCGAACATAAGCGAGATTTGACAATTTTGGCGCGCCTAAGAGAGTTGAAAGGTTAAGAGTGTATAAAAATGTAACAATAATTCTCTCGATTTAGTTATTTATCCTATTACGTTTTGTCAATTTTATAGAGTGAATGTTGTAATAAATTATATTCAAGACTCTACATTATTTGAATAAACTACAGTCCACATCCTCAAATATAAATTGGAAGGAACTAGTGACAATTTTCAATTATCCAAACAATTATCATGTGATTGATTTTCTGGAATGCAAGAGAAGAATCAGAGAATAACTTGGAATCACAGCATAATAGAAGAATTAGAACATGAGGAGAAGTTGAATAGCGAAATGACACGGTAAAGGGGCAGTAAATATGTAAGTGGAAAATCTAATAAATCTATTGACAAAAAATATTTATTGCGTTATGTCCTTCTTGTTTTTTATCAGTCTTTCTTCGTCCACCTCTGAACATGGGGTAGCTCTAGCCATGTCTGTCTTGGGATTTTAGATACCACTATTTACCAGCGATTTGTTTGACTCACCTCCACTCCTGAAGCTATTATATGGTAAGGTTAAGTAAGGTATGATAACCATTAGGCATATGATTTTGCGTCCATTGCCATCTTCGTTATGTAATTATTCCATTATGGATTGAAATAATTGCTTTATTAGTAAATTGAAGGTTCTTGTCCTTTGGGTCCACAATATACTTTCGAAAGGAAAGCTAACGACCTAGCCACTCATTGTATTTGGTCCTGTTTTGAATATAAGAATTAATAAACGGTTTTAAAGATTAAAACTAACTTTTCCGCACTTAAAGGGCTGTGACAAACCGAAATTTCTCCAAAAATGATCGTAAATGTACAATATCTGGATTTACGGGACCCACTTTACTGGCTCCAGTGAACTGAAAATCAATAGGGCTCATCTATGAGACGCCCTGAACAATATCCAATCATTAAATTGGTCAATTGTGTACACTCTGGACGCTGTATCGTACTAACAAACCGAAATATCTACAAAAATGACAAAAATGTCGTACTTAAAGTACCATAGCACCTGTTGTACCGGCTCAGGTGAGCTGAAAATCAATAGGAATCGTCTGTGAGATGTTCCGAACAACATTCAACCATAAAATTGGTGACATGTTGCACTCCGGAGGCTGTATCGTGCTAACAAGACATGTAACGAAAAATGGCCGACGACAATCTGGATTTATAGGTCCAGTGGTACTGGCTCTGGTGAGCTGAGAATCGATAGGATTAATCTGTAAAACGCCCTTAACAATATTCAATCATAAAATTGGTCACATGTATACACTATGGAGGCTGTATCGTATTAACAAACCGAAATTCCTCCAAAAATTTATGATATCTGAATTTGTATGTCCAGTTGTACTGGCTCTGGTGAGCTGAAAATCAATAAAATTTATCTGTGAAACGCTCTTAACAATATCCAATTATAAAATTGGTCACTTGTATACACTCCGGAGGCTATATGGTGTTAACAACCCGACATTTCTCCAAAAATGTAGTATTTCTAGATTTATAGGTCCAGTGGTACTGGCTCTGTTGAGCTGAAAATCAATAGGGTTCATCTGTGAGAAGTCCTTAACAATATTCAATCATAAAAGTTTTGGAGCCGTAGTTTGAAACAATTGTGAAGTAACTTCTTCATTGTTGTAGGTAGAATGATCAGTGGCGTACTTATGGGGAGATGTAGGAGATATATCCCCCCATAGATTCGATACTCAATTGGAGTCAGTGCAAAAAATATATTTTTACTATTTCTATGTTTTATTATATGTTCATTACAACTAATATTTCCTAAACAAACCAAAGAAATAAAAACTTATAAAACCATTACATATGCAGGAAATATTTCTAATAATATTTCAAAGATAATATCTTTAGGAACAAATACAACGATTTCTTTTAAAACAGAAAGTAACATAAGTACAAAATTGTTAAATGTAAAAACAAAAATATCGCCATTAAAAAAAATCTGGTATATATAAACTTAAATGTCCAGAATGTAATGCTGTCTATATGGGTCAGACCCTTAGACATTTTGAAATCCGATACAGTGAACACCTACGAGCAGACAAATTAAAACAACCAGATAAATCCCACTATGCCAGACATCTACTTGACACCAATCATTCATTGACACCTAACACAGAACTAGAAGTACTACATATTTGTAATAAGAAACAAGAACTGGATTTCCTTGAAGAATTGGAAATTAGAAGACACTTAAGAAACCCATAATATGAAGTCGTCAATGAACAGATAAATCTAGGGAGTTCTCCACTTTTAAACTGTCTTCTTAAGTGATAATTATAAAGATCAGCAGATATAGTTTCCCTGGTTTTCTATATCAGTGCACAGTTATACTGATCTTATTTGGGAAAAATGATATCCAGGATATATATCTTAGCTTTAATATTTGTAATATCATATCTTCGTTTTTCTATTAACATATATTAAGTCAATCACAAGGTAGGTCACTTTTTGGACTAGCCAAAGATAATTAAATATCAGGTAGGCATCAAATGAAATGTAACTTCTATCATTCTGACGATGATATTTAGGTAATATCGAAACAATTGTCAATTTTTTAGAATTTTTAACATTTTTTCAATATATTGTGGAGTTAACTAGAAACAGTAAGTTTCATTTAAAACACTAGTAAATTAACAATTATGTTTCCTTCAAATTTCATATGAACTTTATATAAATTGTGTGAAAGTACCTTGCTATTAAAACCTAAAATGAAATATTAGTAATAAATTGTAAATTATTTTTCGTTAAAGTTTTTAGTTCAAATCTGTCTGAGAAAATCCAACTCTGTACCTTGTCATACGATACACAGCACGTACTCGCTTTGATTGCATTTCTGTATACATAGTAATGAACTAAAAAAAAAACGAAAAAGAAAAATGGCGGTTGGAAATTAATATTAGAGTAAATTGTTGATTTGAGTTCCGATGTTTGGAATACAGGGGTTGCTATTTATGTTATGAGAATAAAAAGAACAAACAAACAACTTTAACATCTATATATACCTTGTCAAGTCGACAAATAGACATAGACATTATATAGAGTGAAATAGTATACAGGGCGATTCTTAAATAATGGGTCGAATTGATAACAATGATATAGATTTTTGTTAATAGAACGGCTATTTTTCGAGATAATGACTTGAAAATTGGGTATGAACTAGTTTCACTAAGTGCAAACAAAAATATGTGAGATTTGAGTCAACTCGTAGATGTCGCCACATGCGCCATATGAATATTGTCTCTGCTCAAGTTTGTTTAATTATAACCGCTCTAGCAAATCTGCTCTATTTCTTAAAAATTCATACATATCGTCAAGAGAAGGCAAATACTTTTTGGACTTGAATTCCTCCTATTCACTGACAGACGCGTCGCCCAAACTTTTGGCTAGTAAATACAAAATTAAAGTATCCCACTGACTCGTGGGTAGTTCAAGACTACTAAGTGTTTGGAGACTGTGTCTGACATATTTCTTATTTTAAAAGATGAAGCATTAACAATTATTTATAGATTGAATAGTGCATTTGAGTGATGATGTATTATTAACTTTTTATTGTCATATCGTTTGCATAATAAATGCAATGCAACTATATACGTTCCTGCAGAAAGTTCAAGAGATTGGATGACCTGACGCGCGCTACCTAGGCTTTTAAATAATGAAATTGATTTATCATCGATGTCAGGGTTGTCATTTATTAATGCGTTAAACGCATCTCGAAACTCAAGCCAGGTATTTGAAGATCCACTAAATGTGGGTAATTTTATGTCCGGCAATTTTACTGCAGGAGAGCTGCAACCGTTTAATCTCGATATGTCCGAAATTTTATCGGAAGTATGATCATTATTAGTATTAATGGATAGCTTTAGTTGATTTAATAAGTATTTTGCCGAAGAGAATGAATCATAAAATAAAAGAAAAGTCTATTTATATGTATATGATTCGAAGTACTATCGACAATTCACCGCATTACCGCCAAAATACAGAATAACTATTAAATCTCCATCAACATATGCAGTGTCAAGATACAGCTAGAAAATGTTATTACCAATATCAACTCCTTTCTAAATGATTTAGAGAAAAGTTAGTTGTATAATATTTCAACAAGCAAATATTGAAAATTTTTTGCTCAGTGTAGAGAATCGCGCAAATGAGCTACGTGAACAATTTATTAACTAATGTTCTACAGATGCAGAGAGATTTGAAAAAGCGATAATAAAGAATAAAATTTTGACTTTTGTGGATGCAGTGGCAAAAAATTGCAGTTTCTGGAAAACTGATAGAAGTTCGCATGCAACGCGACTTATTTGCACAGTTGCTATTAATTTCTTTGGAGCAAACATTAAACATCGATCAAGTTTTGTCGTATCCACTTACGCCAGTTCCCTTGGCTATGTGTCACGCAGATGGAGTGATTTGTAAAACTGATAAATCCATTTTACTCAAAATGCTAGAAAAAGAAACTGATAAACAACACACCACAAAGATGTGACGTACTAATTTATGATGGGTTTTTTATGTTCCATGCGTTGAAAGACGTTCCGTCTACATTTGGGAATATTTCGAAAAAGCTTATTCAAATGTTCACTAAACATTCTGCGCCCATTATTATAATCACATTCGATCGTTATTTTTCGCCATCGATTAAAGATATCGAGCATTTGTTAAGATGCAGGGTGAGAGGTGAACAATATTGTATAAATGGCCCTGATCAAGTACGCCTCGCTAATTTTGCGAATGAATTAAAGAACATTAATTCTGCCTTAGTGACATTTCTTTGTGACAACTGGAAAAATAATTATATGGCGAGCTACATAGGCAATAAAACGATATATGTTAACTACGAGTTTTATTACAAATATGAATCACAAAATAATGAAGTTTTAAGAACCGTCGATCACCGTTTATCTTGTCCGGCGCACGAAGAAGCTGATACAAAAATTGTATTCCACGTTTGTCAGGTAGATTTCGATGCTCACGTTACGATAAGATGCTCAGACACGGATATTTATATTATAATGCTCGGCAATGTGAATGCAATTCAAAACGATTTAAAAATTACAATGCACATTGTTTCCGGGAATTCCCAAAGATTCGTTAATATTACGAAATTGTATGAAAAATTGGGAAACGATTTGTGCTCTGCTTTGCCGGGGTTCCATGCCCTCACAGGCTGCGATTTGAACCCAGCATTTTACCGGAAAGGGAAAAACAAGCCTTTACAATTGTTGGGGAAACCTTAGGCATATATGCTAGCTAGCATTGGGTGATATTACAAATATCCCGAATTGTCGTTTAGACGAGGTCTTCATAACGATTGAAGAATTTGTTTGTCGCCTATACGGATTCAAAGTAATAAACGATGTCAACGCTAAATGAGTTGCTACGTTTATAAAAAATTACCAAATTAATGAAAAGAACGATATGTCCAAAGTGGAAAAACTGTATCGACGGGGAGATCTTCCCACCATGTAAATCGGATCTACGCTTGTATTTACTGCGCACGTCGAACATAGCGCACCTTTGGAACCGTGCTCACCTTCAGGACCCTTCTTAATTATCTCACACTGACTGGAAATGGAAGAAAAATACGTCTTCAACCGGTTCAAGGGAGATCAAGTACCTCCATCAGTCACCAGAATAACTGATAACAGCGAAAATATTGCCGGCATGTAATTTTTGAGCGTGTATATGTCTGGAAACCTTATTTTGATGATTAACGTGTTCATTTACAGATCATGGTGAAGAAGATCGAGCAGAAGAAATCGAACAAGACGAAGAGAACTACAAGACAGTTCTGATGACGATTCATCAAAGAACGGTTACGATAGTGATACCATTTTATCTTACCTTTATATTAGTTCATTTTATTTCCATTTACACTCTGTATTATTTCGTATTATGCATTTCGGTAATATATATAAAATAAAACACGGCAAAACCATAAAATGTTCGAATTTCTCGAATAATCTGTATCTTTACTGCGTTAGCTGACAGTCTTTCCACCGCTACACACGCAGCTGATCGTTATTTTCGTACTTCTTCTTTCTTATATGTAAGCAAAATTTGCTTGTTTTTCTTCGCCCCTTTGTTCTCTTTAGTCCACTGTAAGATTGTCACTCCATCGTTTGCAGTGTCTTCCGATATTCCTTCGTCCCATTGGTGACTTATCTCTTGTTATCCTTACCAATCTGTCGGGTGTCATGCGGTTAATATGCTCATTCCATTCTCTCTTTCTTTGCAGGATCCATTCACTGATATTATCAATTTTACATGCTCTCCTGATATCCTCACTCCTCTCTCGATTTAACAGTGTTTTGCTTACCATCCTACGCACTACTTTCATTTCTGTTGTCTCCAGTATTTGTTTCTTTTTCGAGGTATCTGGTCTGGTTTCCACGGTATATGTTAGAATGGGTCTAATATCGGTTTTATATATTCTGGATTTAGCCTTGATTCCTATGTGTTTGTTTCTCCATATAATATCATTAAGACACGCGGCTGTTCTCGATACTTTCACGGCTTGCCCTCTCACCTCCGTCTCAACATCACCGTACCCGGATATTTCTATCCAAAGATACCTAAACTTCATTTCCTGCTGTACAATATTGTTGTCTATTTCAAGTTTACATCTAAGTGGTGTTCTAGATGTGGTCATGCATTTGGTTTTTGACACTGATATATTCATTCTGAAGTTCTTTGAAGTTGTGTTGAATCTATGCACTAGTCTTTGTAAGTCGTCCTCGTTATCGGCTATGAGTACAGCGTCATTAGCATAACATAGTATTTTGACTTCCCTGTCTCCCATTTTGTACCCTTTCAGTTGGCGTACCTGATTTATTGTTTCATCCATAATGGTGTTAAACAGCATGGGACTGAGGGAGTCTCCTTGTCGGATGCCATTATTTACTTCTATTTTCTTCGTTAATTCACCCTCTATCTTAGATTGGGTCGTGTTATTCTTATACATATTTTCAATTGTTTCAATGATGTTTTGAGGCACTTGTTTGTCGTAGAGCAATGTATCACATCCTCCAACTGTATGTGATCGAGCGCCTTCTCTAGATCGATGAAAAACATGAAGGCTGGGCGGTTATATTCGATCGACTTTTCGGTTATTTGTCTTATAATGAACACCGCCTCCGTGTATGATCTTCCTGAGCGGAATCCTTGCTGTTCGTCTGCCAAGGTAATGTGCTCAGTAATTTTATTTGTGAGGATTTTTGTTGTAAATTTCAAGGAAGTGGAGAGGAGATTGATTCCTCTATAATTAGCAGGTACCTCCTTGTCGCCTTTTTTTAATAGGAGAGTTGTTGTACTATTTCTCCATTCGTCTGGGATTCTATGTTGGTATAAGATTTTGTTAATAAGCGTTTTCAGTTGTTCGATCAGACACTCTCCTCCATACTTCAACAGCTCATTGGTAATACCATCGGGTCCTGCGCTTTTCCTGTTTTTTAGCTTTTTTACAGCAGATTCTATGTCTTCCCTGCTCACATGTATGTCGTCGTTAATCATTATTTCAGGTGTGTTAAGTTCATTTTCAATGTTCTGTTTCTTGTATAATTCCTTCAGATATTTTCTCTGGTCCCTTATTAGCCGCCATATCTATTTTTGGAGTCCGTAGAAGTCGCTTTCCATCCTCTTCGAACCAGCGCGTCTTGTTGGGACCTGTCTTTCCTTGTTTTATCTTTCGTGTTCCCAGTGCTTCAGTTGCTGCCTCTCTAATATTTCGTCTCAATTTCTCCCAGCTGTTGTTAATGTAATCTGTCTCATCTATTGGTTCCCTCTCTAATTTTTCCGTGAGACGTCTTTGATATAATTTCCGGGTTGATTCATCATACAACAATTCCACGCATATCTTCTCCTCAACTGTGCCAGATTTTGTGCTTTTACAAAGTTTTAAATTCCAAGTACCAATTTGTGGTCGCTACCGATGTTAGCTGAATTAAGAGTTCTTATGTCCAGTATCTGGGGTGGTTGCAAATTTCTATTAGTTATTTTATAATCAATCATTGATTGCTGTTCTCGCGTGTTACCGAAAGTATATTTGTATTGTGGCTTTTGATAAAAAAAGGTGATATTGATGCGTAACTCATGAAGTGCACAGATGTTAACTAAAATTTTTCCATTGTGGTTCAATACTTCTTCGTTGAACCGCTGTTTAATTCCCGGCAGTGTATCATTGCCAACACGAGCATTAAAATCTCCTAGCATTACCATTGGTTTATTCCGTGGTATCGACTCGATGACATTCGGTGGTTGATCATAAAACTGTTCCCTTTCTAGCTTTGTTTTGCTCTCCTCTGGTGCATACGTCGAAATTACGAACTGTTCCTGGTTTCCTGTATTTAATTGTATAACCAATATTCTTGAACTGGCATCCATTTATGTTGTCCTTGTATTTTTTGTGTAGAGCAATTGCTATACACTCCTTCTTTCGTACTTCTAATTATTTAAACAATCACGTAATTAAATTTCAGCCGGAGTACTATAAATTTATTTTACGTTTTTTTTGTTCATGCGAGCAGCTGACGTATAGCCCCACCCCCTCTCAACGATGCAGCTGACGATTTTTTTTTCAGCTCAGATTGACGTCAACTATTTATGAAAAAAGTTTCAGCCGGCATACTTTTACTTAATTTTTTTTACCACTTCCGCAACCTTCCAATCCCCCACCTACCGCGGATGCGTCAGCTGACGCTTGGTTCACTTGTTAGTCATTCGAGATCTATTAAAAATGATGGCAATCGATTGACGTAAAAACACTAGCTAAATTGCAGTGCCAGCTTCCGGACTATTATGTTAGAACAAGAATGAATTGGAGACATAAGAAATTGGTACGGCAAACCTGACATAGAAAGTTAGTGAATACTCCAAAACAGATAATCGCCTACACGCTGAAAGCGCTTCAAGAATAAAAATACCTTGTCCTATTAGCAGATGATATGATTCTTCAAGCGATGAAAATCGTTATCCAGGATGTTTATCCTCAATTATAGGGAACAAAAAAAAGAAATCATTGGGTGCTAAACTGGGGCTGTAAGATGGATGGGTCATCAATTTGATCTTCTGTGTGTCCAAATACATTACCAGTATATCTTAGCTCATAGTTTTGTAATATTCTGATCAAACTAAGTATAGAAAATAAAACATGCACAATATAGAAAAAATATTGAAATTGAAATGATCTTTTTTACATAAAAAGTAATAAATAAGTGTTACATCTAATTGAAAATAGAATCAATTAATTTTTACACAGCACAGCGGCTATGTAACTAGGGCACTGATAACTCGCGCCGCCGACATTTCTAAGCGGATTGACAAGTCGTCGGGACGCTATTTTGCATGTTGTTTACGTTTCGATCTTCGCTATTCGATGAGTTTAAAGAGGTAATCCTCTTATAGATTGTGCCATGTGTATATTTGCCGCGCCATAAACGACATTTAATGGTAAAGCCTGTTGCTCTAGTCGATGCGTAGATCAAGTAGATTCAGTCTGAATATTTTCACCTGGTCCATACTATGGTAACCGTCATATTTAAATGTACTGAAGGTATTTCGCTTGTTAAATTTTCATAAAGATGAACTTTGCCATTTCATACACTTGAAAGTCTAGTTGGGAGAAAAGAAAAAGTTTACAGAAAGTCTCTTTTGATGCGCTTAAATTAATTTCAACAATTACAATTGCTGACATAATGTATATAAATATTTGACCGTATATATGAGCAGTGATCAATAAATTGAAAGATCAATAATGAATACAAATACGTTTTTAATTGAAGAAACAAGTTATCTGGTTGCTAAATATACAAACGTTCTTAATAACTGTTATATACAGTTGCAAACAGTGTGACAATAGCTATTTATGTAACCAGTTATGAAATGCATCATTTTGTGTAACGAGTGAAATTTTTGCGGGACGAGCGAGATCGGCGTAGCGGGGCGAGCGAGGTCCCTCAAAATGAGACGAGTTACACAAAAAAGCATTTCATAACGTATTTCATACAAGATTTTATCTAATTTTTACAGAAAGAAAATTTAATTTAATTTAATGTGTTTCTTAACAATGTTTAATTAAATTGAGTGAATGAAAACGACGAATACTGATTCAGTTTTTTAATTTTGAATTATTTACATCATGTAAATTATAATTTTACACCCTTCCAATAGGGTTATTTTAATGTTTTTATTCCAATGACTTAATCATAACAATGATTCTACTTTGAACATTGTTCTTAATCAACTTGATGGCTTTGACACCTACTTTTTAAATGACGACAGCTTTGATAATGGCTTAATAGCCGAAAGCGCTTAGCTGGAAATTAATAAACTAATACACACTAAGTATTCGTCGTTTTCATTCACTCAATTTACATCTAGTGTGTACACCATATCCACAGACAGTTCTAATGTTTAATTAACCTTTCTGAATTGAAAACAGCACTTTTTGATTCCTACAACTTATGCAACCAATATTACACATTACAATTGTTCATATTGTTAGCAGTTCTAGTTGTTATTTTTCTATAATATGATATTAAACTTTGTTCTTTTCCCCCTTGTTCTTATTTACTGGTGATAAAATTAATTTTCCATCACCAGTTACATAATATTTTTCATTATGTAACTGGTTATGAAAACTATGACGTTTGCTAACGGAAGTCAGTTTTGAAAAATGTCACTTAATATGTCAAAATTAGATAAATGAATTTTTCTAGAAACATTGAACAGCAAAAACGAAAAATGTTTTAAATTTATCTGCAATAGAATTATTTCAAACTAGCTGGAGAAGTAGACAGAAGTGTGTACAAAATTTTTTTGATAACTGGAAACAAAAAAACACGTAAAGTCAGGAATTGAAGAAAAAACTAATTTTCCATTAGCAGATCATTTTAAAAACTTTTTTATTTAATCGTATAATCTTTTATTTCCAAAATTACTGCTCCCCATAAGTTGGAACAGTTCACACATTAGTTTTACTTTTTCTGATTTTGAATTTTTTTCGGGGCATCGGGACAGCGGAAAGGTGTTAAAATATTGCAGGGATATATATATATATATATATATATATATATATATATATATATATATATATATATATATACATAGAAGAAGTATTTGATATAAAAAGGGGTAAGCCTTTTATTTGAAGAATCCGAAAGAAATAGGAATTGAAATCGTAACAGCTACAACTGCAATATTCTTAGGACAAATAATGAAGAATTGTTTGGAATTGGTGTACACATTGGATATAAAAATTGAATGAATAAAACGACGTATTTTATTATAAGTTCAGCTAAGCGCTTTCGGCCAATAGGCCATCCTCAAAATTATCGTCAAAAAGTGGTTTCTAAAAAGATATGATTTTCTTAACTTGCTCTACATAGGGAGATAAATTTTTTAATAGTATATTAAAGTGTAAGTGGATAAAGAGGTCTTTCAAACACGCGCGATTTTTCGAACACGACGGCGCAGCCGGAGTGCTCGAAATAGAGCAAATGTTTAATAGACCAGTTATCCACGAATACTTTACGCTATTTTTTTTATTTGTGCACTTTGAAATAATATAATATTATTATTATATTATTACTACAAAAAAAAATAGAAGTCCGTTCTCGATGCCCAGCCAAGTTTCATTTCATAAAAGTCCGCCCTCGATGCACATCCAAGTTTCGTGAAAGTCCATCCTAAATACTATTTATTTTTATTTGACGTTCCGAGGTACTGCTGTCAGATCAATAATCAAAAAGTTTCTTTATTTATATTTAAAAGGATACAACAAACAAAAACCAAATAAGACATTGGTTCACAATGAAAATAAACAATTTAAAAACTAATAAAAAAAGTTGTCGTTGATACTTACGTTTCTCGAGTTGTTGTTGTTACCATACGGATTTTGCACAACGCGCGTGTTTGAAAGTTCGATTTAAACACGCTGAGGCGTGCTTTAAATAGGTAATATGAGGCAGCAATAAAAAAATATACAATAGTTTTATTGAATTAAAATGATTTAAAATTTACCCTGTAATAAGGGTGTACAATTTAGTTTTACATATTAAACTATTGGGAATTATTCTGTCTAATCTTGTAATCAGAAAACGAATATACCGCGGTAATTTTTTTGCACCTCGATAAATCTATTATAGTCCATATTATTGGCAGTAAATCTAAGTTAGTTCATATAAAAACAATATCAATCGCTCCGTTTAGAGTTATGTGCTACTCTCATTCTTTCTAAATTCATGAATTTTTTGAGGAATATTACTGCTTGGACTAATTTTATGGCTACACTTTCTCGTATAAAATTGGTTTCAACGAAAAAGAGTGAAGTAGTAAAAGAGATTGTGAAACCGAGATTGATATACAAACCAGAAGTGGTAACATGTATAGATTGGCAAATTAATGTTGGCAGTCGGAAGTTTGGCAACGTCCGATGCGCCGTAGCAAAGACGTATGCGGATTGCAAGAGCCCACTTCGCTGGCAGAATTCGTAAGCTTAGTTTCGTCAGAACAGTTCAGAGAAAAGTGTGATTACCGGGATTGTGCCATATTAAATTGTTATGGCGACTCCAGAAAGTGAAGTTATTCAAAAAGTTGAGTGAGCAGTGTCGTGAAATAATTATGAACGTTTTAAATTTCATGACCGAAGAGGCAAACAATGGCAAGGCAACCATTTCATTACCAAAGGAAAATTTTAATTATTGCAATAACATTTTTTAACCAAAGTAATTATTTAACAAATTTACACTCGATAGTAAATTTTTTAAATCGATTTTCGTACATAAAATATTTATTTGTTAAACGATTTAAAAAAGTGACATTAGGGTGTCAATTTTATGCACCGTTATGTCAGCATGACAAACGAATCGACGCCATTTTTAGTCCATTTAGAGCAAACTAAATGAGACATTTTTTAGTTTTTGCATGTCTGCGGCTCATGCGTCAATTTTTTCATTCGTGAAAAAAGCACCACTTTATGCACTTGTGCATAAATAACTATTCTGTTTCTGTCTACAGGAGTATATAAAAGAGCACATGTTCATTTTGTGTAAGATACCTATTTAAATGTAACAGGTTTTTTAGCTTATAATTAAAATTTAATACTCATTTCATACCTATATCTATTACGTTTCAGTTACAATTGCGGCTTGGTCATATTAAAATACATTTGAACTTAAATCTAAAGATCGTTTAAAACAACTAATGAACTGAATCGTCATATAGTATTTTTGAATTTAATACTTCTTTTAAATGGCCGAAAACCACAACAAAATTTTTTTACTTCAAACAACGGTCACTGAAAATAAATTTAACTACTTCATCATTTTATTTGTATAAAAATACACATGAGCAAAACTTTTAATACAACATTTATATCGACTTATTTTATTGTCAGGTTATTGAACGAGTTTCTGCTGCTACGAAAGTTAGCCAAAGAACCGCTTTCCCGTATTAAAAAAGAAGCTATGTCAGGAAGTAATGTTGACACTGATGTGACTACTAAAAACAAAAGTCCATTATCCGTATTGATCAATTCGACAAAACTCTGCTTAGAAGGTGCATAATAAATTATCACATATCTGAGAAAAAAGTACCCACATTAAGAAATGTACACCAAACCTTTGCAAATAGTTAAGGCTTCGCAGGAAGTCGCGAATCTCTGCGGAAACGAATACATTCTTTCGGTTTCCGTTGGACCAACATGAAAAACAACAGAAGTTTGTTAATGGAACGTCACGAAATCAGACATTTACGCCTACTATATTTAGGAAACATAAAAAAATGCAAAGAACAGAACAAACATATCATTTGTATGGATGAAACATACATTCATTCATGTCACACGCACCTTAAAGGATGGAGCGACAAGAGTAACGAAGGATTAAGGAAACCCATTTTAAAAGGTAATAGACTCATCATCACCAAAAAACGCTGTTGTGGTAATTGATAACGCCCCATATCACAATGTTCTAAATGAAAAATTACCTACGACTGCTTGGACTAAACAACAATTAATAAACTGGCTTTCTGAAAGAAACATATATTACAGTGAACAAATGTTAAAAACGGATCTTTATAACGTTGCAAAAATGTACCAAACGCAATATAAAACTTATAAAATTGATGAATCGTTTATTCAACATGGATTGCAAGTTTTAAGGCTACCCCCTTATCACCCGGACTTAAATCCGATCGAAAGTGTTTGAGGGGCACTTAAAGAATATGTGACCAAACGAAATGTTACCTTCAATTTTACAAAGGTTAACGAATTCTGTAATGAATTTTTTGACACATTTTCGGCAAATGATTGGGAAGTTAGATGTGACCATGTTAAAAAGATTAAAGATGAATTCATGAACAATGATCCACTTTTTGATACTGTTGTAGATAATATTATTATTAATTTGGCCGAAGCCTGAGATACCGAGGATGATGAACTTGATATGGAAAGTGATTTTGAAGAATCATTTGTAGATGCACATCATTATTTTACTGTTAATGATCCCTGTACATCTAAAACATATTTTTCATTATAGTGTTTGTCTGTAGGTGGTGTGCTGAATACATTAAACGTAACAAATGTAAAAATGTAAATAGGCGTTCAAAATTGTAGATATTAGCGACGAATTCCACTAGAGTAATATAATATTTGTAGCACATCTGTACATAGTTCCAAATGAACAATAATTGACGACACCCCGAAACAAGATTTTTTTGTTTTGGCGGTCCTAACTCTAAAAAGTGTGAAGGGATGTTCTAATTTCATAGTAAATATTTGCAAAAAACCCAAAAATTTACATATGAAAGTAAAAATATCTACCACAAAAAATCTTTAATATTAGTATACTTATTAGACCATCTCTAAAGGCGATTTCTCCAATTTGTTTTTTAAATTTTATGTATAAACCCGAATTTTTACAGTATTATCTACTACATATTATTAAGAATAACAATTTCAGAAAGCTTAACAGGTAGATATGTCATTAATTATTACTACGAACAGATAGGAAAAATTGTTGGCCATTGTTAAATTTAGAAAGTCGTTTAACAATCCTTATCATATTGTACGATTTATCTACAAAATCTACCTGACGTCCAATTTATATACAAATAAACCTCAATGACGAATATTATGCAGGGACCACTAAAAATACACCAATTTGAAGTAAAGGTGAAAGTTTATGTCTCTTAGAATCTATTTATTATTTACATCTCATAAAATAATAAAGGGTAATTATAGAATTCCCGTATGGTTTTTGAAGCAATAAATAATTGTGTCTATACAAAAAAACCCAATTTCGATAGAAAAATCTAATGGTTTTTATGTCCTTATTCATTCAATTAATCATAAAGAACACATTAATGTTATTTTGTTTTGTAAACTCGATTTTATATAGCACTATACATGTGCCACAATTTATTATTTTTAAATCCATATTCAAAATATCGTGTTACCCTCGTACGTATTAGCAGTCTCACAACCTTTAAAATTTTGCATGCGGAATGTACGTCGCCTGCTCTTCCCGGTAACTGAGTTTACAACGTTGTCAAGTTGTCAACTGCCAAAATTTATTTGCCAACCTGTACAGGGTTACCATCCGTCCCGATATATCGGGACTGTTACCGTTATTTCCTGAATTAAACTGAGCAATGGAATTTTTTTTGACTATGAAGAAAGGCCACCTAAGATTATTTCAGGTTTCTTGTAAAATACGGTTAGTGGAATTTATTTCCTATTTCTGCATTCCAACTTGTATTTATTTGAAAAAACATAAGAAAGGTCGATCATTGAAATCAGAAAAATATTAAATGAAACACAAAACACTCTGAAAAATCTGCGAAGTTTATTGGTTCGCAAATACAACATGAGAATCCTACACCTGAAATAACAATTTCGATTTCAAAATTTGAAGAAGAGGCAGTAGCATTTCTTCACAGGATTAGAAAAATCGATCTGTTTCATTTGATAAATATGGAGTGTTCGATTGGATGATGCTATCTGTAATCCCAGAATGGGACATAATTGATAACACTCAATAGTAATGGTGTGGAAATTTTGACCGACAATCTCTTTGAACAACATATGTATCTTAAGAGCTTTTTATAAGCTAAACTTGCCTCGGAAGAATGGAAATCGATTAATTCAGTGAAAGAAATATGGATTTACTTCTTTAAAGGAACAGAAAATCGTGATAGAAAAGGCCAACTGTTGAAAGTATGCGAGTATTTGTTCACAACCCCTGCACACAACGCCACAGCTGAAAGAGTTTTTTCGTTTATGTCGGCCCAGTAGACTGATTAACGAAACTGCCTGCTCCCAGAGACTATAGAGTCGATTTTACAACGTCAAGTTAATTATGACATGACGTGCGCAGAGATCTACAAATATGTTAAAGGCCACAAAAATTGTTGAAAAGGCAAAATCATCTGAAAAATATAACCATCCAAGAACTTCTGTAATAAATTAAATCTAAAAAAATATAATAAAAATTATAATTGTTATTACAAACTTGAGTATTTTTATATACCCTATACCAGAATTCCTATATTGTCCCGACGAGACCCTAGCCAATTATGATAACCTAAACATGTACCTACTCAATACTGTAGAATATAGAGATCAAAACTGATAAAGAAGGCAGAATGCACGAGAAAATAAGGAAGGAAGAATTAGGAAGAGAGGAAAAACATCGAAATGAAAGGAGAATAATCGAAAAGCAACTTTTAACTCTACAAACACCAATAGTATTGGTTAGTAATTTTTTTTAAATAATGAGGCTCTCTATAAATAATTTTTCCCCTGAGATCAAACTTCCAATTAAGTTGAAATTATGTGTTTTTTCAATCAATGTTTTCTTGCTGAATTTTGAGAAGGGTCCTCTCGATATTTTCATGATAGTTAGATCCTTCTAAATACACAGCGATGTAAAAATATTACAGTTTTTAATTTTTATTACTCATTGTATGTTCTCAGTTTATCTCAACCACTATCTTTTATATTATTCATCAAGTAACGACAAGAAGGCTGTAAGTTAATTGAGACAGACCTACTGCTATTTTAAATAGTCTCACTTATATTTTTAGTACCGTCATCTTTTACATACTCTTAACAATTATGCTACCCTATACCGTAAAAGAGATTCAAAGTTAATCTACAACACAAATATAATCACACGAATAGAGCACAGTTCCGCGACGTAGCTTTTCATCATGAAAATTATTATTCTATAAAGGGTTTTACCTCGTTTCCTTACATGGTATATTATATGGAACACTCCCTGCATATACATACAACCACACACAACTTTGACTATTATTTCCTACCTATACATAACCAATTTAACAAGGCCGCTTTCAGGTACATGGGCCTCCGATTACTGTCTACTTGGAGTTTATGCAATAGCGATACACCAACGGAATTTCAATATATGAATAGTAAAAAATCGAATTTAGATACAGTATTGTGGTTCTTGGAGCGTATTGTTGAAATTTAATAGGGCGGCATTAATAGTGCTTATAAACGTTTTATGGAAGATTTCAGTTGCTAATGCTTGAATTGATAATCTTTTGAAAATTTTATGTATTTATATTGCAAGTATATGACTCATGGCTATATAATAAATGAGCAAAATTGAATCTGGAATTTCAATACTTTTGTTTTTATATCTTAAGATTCAAATATTTATAATAACATACCCACTTAAAACCAATTACATTTTCTTAAATTCACATGGTCGAATAGACGTGAGAATACCTGCCAAACTTTATTGGAAACAAACAGCCAACATAAAAGTTCACAAAAGAAATAAATATTCTCAAAGGAGTCACGCAGGATGTATTTTGTCCCCACTTCTGTTTAATTTATTCAGCCAAATTTGAAGAAGCTCTTAGAGAGGAATCAACAGGTAACAGGCTAAAATGGGTATATCAACGCAACGATTTAAATCTGCACAAAAAGCTGGCATATATAAAAAATGAGGCCAATTATAAGTCAATATTAACAACCAGATAATCCTCGACAGCAAAGAGAAGAACGATGTATGGGAAAAGTATATTGACGAACTTTTTGATGACGACAGACCCCCAGTTGGTATCAATAACTACTCGTATCTATCTGGCCCATATATCACTAGTGACGAGATTGAAAACGATATACGAAATTAAAAGAATAACAAAGCGGCTGGCCCAGATGAAATCCCTTCAGAAATACTTAAATTTCCCGATGAAAGAGACATCACATCACTACATATTTAACACTATATATGAGACAGGTTGTAGTTCTGTTACCTTAAATTCTTCACGAATGTATTCGTCATTGATTTGGAATGATAACATGTCTTTAAATTATAAGCAAAATATGCAACACTTTAGTCGAGTATTTTTTACCCCCGACCTAGACAAGTCTTATAATAACCTATGTGCAACTATTACTGAAACTGCTTATAATATAGGGTTTAGAGATAAAACAAGAATTCTACTGAATACCACTAGAATCCGAGAAAATGAACCATGGTTTGATGAATCTTGTATCCGAACTAAGAAATCTATGAATAATGGACTTAAAAATTGCAAGCAAAATAACTTTGAGGATGAATTAAAAGATGTATACATAAAACTAAAATGTAGTTATAAAAATCTAATTAAGTTGAAGAAAAGAGGACATGAGAATGATATTATTGAAAAATTCTCAAATATAAGTACTACAAGGGAATTCTAGGCAACGGTTAGGCAGATTAGAGGCACTTTAACATCCAAATCTTTATCTGTTGAAAGCTGGGAGAATTTTTATGAAGATTTATATCCGCCTAAATTAGTTCTCTTGAATAGTTTTCAAGATGTTAATCATCCATATCTTGACTCAACTATTTCTCAAGAGAAGTGTATGCTGTAATTAGTAAAACTAAAAATAATTAGTCTTCAGGATCAGATGGCATTTGCTACGAGTTTTACAAGAATCTACCACATAATTGGGTTTTATACTTGAAGTCATTATTTAATACCATATTTGACACTTCTCTTATTCCTAAAAGCTGGGCTAATATTTTACTCACCATGCTGCATAAAGGCGGGCCAGTTAATTACCCCGAAAACTACAAAGGCTTAGCTTTGGCGAACTGTGGACTCAAATTATTCACCAGCATTATTCTAAATAGGTTGTCCTCCTGGTTTGATGACTGTAGACTATTGCCTGAATTCAAATCCGGTTTTCGGGAAGGTCACATCAAAGACGCAAGCTATTTGCTATTTTTGTTGACTTTAAGAGAGCATTCGACTCAACAGCAACAGCTTGGAATATCAGCAAAAATACTTCGCGTTATACTAACATTATACTCTCAAGCAACAATTCAAATAAAAGCCTCCGATGGATTTACTAGAAAACATAATGTAACAATGGTTCTACAGGGTGAACCGCTAGGTCCACTTTTATTTACTTTATTCATCATTGCTGATATTGAATCATTTTTCTACGAAAGTGGAGCTCGGGTTGTAAATATTGATCATGTGAACGCAGTTCTGGCATTACTATATGCGGATGATATTGTTATTCTTGCACATTCTGAAATTGATGTTATTAGAAAATTGAAAATATTAGAGGAGTATGTGGCAGAAAATAACCCAACAATTAATATACAAAAGACCAAAGTCATGCAATTTTCAAAAGGGGGATTTCCAAAATCTAAATTTAAATTTCACTATAACAATCAACCCATTGAAGTTGTGAATAAATATAATTACCTAGGTGTAACAATGTCATCTTCTGGTGTATTTCATGAAATGTCAGTAGTTAATGCAAACAAAAGAAAGCAAGCCGTTGGAACTATATTGCCAATTATGGTTAAAGCGAAGACGGACTCCTGGTGTCCAAGATTTAAGTTGTTTGAGACATTGGCGTTGAGTGTTATGTTCAACTCGGTACCTGTTTGGGGTCTCAGGTATTTGGATGTACTAGAGAGAGTCCACGTACAGTTTATCAAAAGAGTTCTCCTTGTTTCTATCAGCACACCTGATGCCATAGTACGTTTAGAGGTGGGAAGAGTAAAACTTGAATATACAATCTTAAAATGATCTCTAAATTGGTTGCTCAAGATTCTGGCTATGTATAATACTAGATATCCTATTCTTTGCTTTAGACAACAAATTCGTACATCCGGTAGTACTGATTCCAATTTCAACTGGGCGGAACAAATGAAACATTTTTTTATTAAAATAAACCAGATCGAAATGTGGAACAACTTGAGCTATCATACATTAATTAGGAATAGAAAAAAATTACTTGAGATGTATTATACACAGTGGTATGAATCTGACGTCTTTGGTTTCTAGATATTCCTATTTATATCTATATAGTTTGTTTACTGTTTCCAGGAGTCAAAGTTTGTATTTGCGTGTAAAATTGCCCATTCAGTTTACCCGCACATTTGCTCAGTTACGTACGGCAAATGCTTTTAAAATTAAGTTCACCTTAAATGGAACTACGTGTTATATAGATCCCGATATTGAATGCTCCGCATGGAATTGGAATGAAAAGGACACATTGCAGCATCTTCTTTTTGATTGTCCAATTTACGTCGTCATGAAACAAAATATTTCTTGTTTGCAGAGTTTGGAAGCATTAATCAAAACTCTGCAAAATATCACACTTGCTGAAGCCAGGCAAATTTGTGAATATGTGTGAAATATTATAAGATTACGGTCATTTATTATCAATGAGTAATTGTATTTTAAGATGTCATTTAATGTCATAGATTATTATTGTTAAACTGAAATTAACTGTCTCGACCCTTACTTTGTAGAATCTGTTCGTATTAGTGTTTTAAATGAAACTCACGGTTAGTGTATAGCGTATTGTTTAATTTGTACACATACACCCTTGCTGTAAACTCATGTTTCTGAAGCAATAAATTATTATTACAATATTACTAATGCAGGACCAATAAAAAGGATAGATATATTTAAGTACTTGGGCTTCCGAAGAATGGACATCAAACAAGGAAATAAAAGGTCCCATTGAGCAAGCTCGACATACATTCTTGTAGTTTCGAAGAGTGTTTACCTGTTGCGATTTTGACCTTGATCTAAGACTCAGATTTACAAAGTGCTACGTTTGGTTGGTACTTCTTTACGACATGGAGGGCTGGATATTAAAGACGACTGCAATTAACAAATTGGAGGCTTTCGAGATGTGGCTGTATTTCAGAATCCTTAAGGTACCTTGGACGGCTATACTGACAAACGAAGAAGTTCTAAGACGTGTCAACAAACAATGTGAACAGTTTGAATTAATTAAGAAAAAGAAAACGGTATATCTGGGTCATATAATGCGAAATACGAAATATCAACTCGTACATCTGCTGATCGAAGGCAAGATCGAAGGCCGGAGAGGGATCGGAAGAAAGAAAATGTCTTGGCTGCGAAATATCAGACAGTGGACACGATTTACAGTCGTTAATACGCACCGCAAGGAATAGAGATGCTATGGAAAATGTTATCGCAAACATTCATTAGTGGATACCCATTGGAAGAAGAATAATTAGAGAGGAATCAACAGGTGTCAGCACAAATGGGTGTATATAAATAATCTGAGATAAGCGCATGACGCAGTAATCATTGCCAATAATATTGACGATTAACAACATCTGGTCAAAAGAGTTAACAACCATTGTATTGAATTTGGAATAAAAAACAACATTGCACGAACTAAGTTAATGGTCATAGCAAAGACAAACATCGAATCTGATTTATCTAAATATCGTGTTCCTATTGAAAAAGACACAAACTACCGATATTTGGATGCATGGTTGAATGAAGATAAAGATCAGTCCAAAAGAATAATCACCGAATATCTTTGTTAAAATTATAAAATTCCTATGCAATCGGGATCTTAGTTTGGAAGCTATCATACGATTTTTACGGTGTTACATTTTCTCTACTCTCCAGTATGGTGATAAATCATTGACACCGAAGCAAGCAGATTTTAATAAATAATAGAAGCTGTTCAATAAACAATGTTTATTTTACAGATTGAATCCCCTTTTAAAAAATACCTGCGCCGCTCATGGCTGCACCAGCATGTGTTAGGTATTTGAAGTGTCGCTTTGAGAGGATATTTAACTCCCTTAGCCTTGAGTTACATACAGAATTTCAAAAAGATATGAATGTCTGGTACTTGTCATTAGACAATAGGGACTGAAAAGTAATTTTTTTCTCCCCTAGCCACCTTGCTTGTCTGAAAGAGGGTAGTAGAGCGAGAACATCGTGAGACGAAGTACCGTTCACTTCTCTGTATCATTTTGAGGATTAAGTGTTCGATTTGACCTTTCCTCCATCGACGATTAATAATTTCAAGTAATTGCGATATTCTCTTAGTAAGCATCGGATTACTTATAATACGGTTCTCTATAAACAGATCAATATCATTTTAAATAAAGTTAACGGTTTTAAAATATCCTAACAAATTGTCACTGAATAAATATAGTTTTGTATTAAGTAATGTGAAATATTACTTCCTGTTAATAGTTAATATAAGTGTTAAGTTTTCACACGAGTTTCATTTGGAGAAGAAGAACCAACTTTCACAATTATGTGGATATTGGTTAACAGTTATTAATCAATATCGTACAGAAGCCTATGAAATATGGTGAACCGACAGATGCTGAAGGTATAATAGATAGACAAAATAACAAATGCGGAAGTTCTGGGAAAAAATTGGACATGAATGTGAAATAATAAAAACTATAAAAAGACGAAAACTAGTGTACCTTGGATATGTAATGAGAGGGGAAAAGTAGTAACCGTTGCCACTTGTAATGCAGGGAAAAATAAAAAGCGAAGAAGAGCCTCATGTCGGCGAAACTGAAAGAAGTTTGGCTGCAGCTCCACAGAACTATTCATAATTGCGATAAATAATGTTAGAATAGAAATCATGATTCGTCAACTCCGATAGGGAGTGGAACTGAAATAAGAAGAAGAATTTTTTATACATGGTTACAAATTATTGGCGAACCTTCATTCTAAATATATACTTTATTGTCAAAAGTGAGTATCTAATACTGATTAGTACATTCAAATGGTTCAATTGAATGAATATATTTTTCATTTAGTAAATTACTTCCTTTGCTCGTGGACCCAAACACGAACATTAACCCGGCCTAAGGGAAACCAGAAACAACTTCTCTGAATCTACTTAGGTAACTCTCAGTAGCTGCGTCCACGTCACAGAGGTGGGCCCGGCTTATGAGTCGGTGGCTAAGTTCTGTTGAAGATCCAGTATTGTGGGGTATATCGCTTTTCCCTTGCCCAGGGATACGGGTGAAGACCACACCGGCGGTAAGGCGGAGAAGAAAGACTTCGGTACGGCAGATCCGACGCAAGTGGCATAAGGGGCATCCTCTTGTCCTTAAGGCGGACGAACTCAATCTAACAATGAGTCAACGACATGAGGATCAGGCAGGCAATGGAAAACCACATAATTATATTCACTCGAGCACACCATGTCAGAAAGCCATCAATCGATTCCGGGTCGGTTAGAGTGAAATGAGAGACCGGGCCTGCGGATGTGAGCAACCAGGCAACTCAGGCAGCAATTGTGACTGAAAGAAGTCAGTCTGAGTTTGATTTCTTCGTTGCAACTGCCTTTGTTTGTAATAAGTGATCCTAAGTAGTCAAATTTCTCAATTACTTCAAAACCATGGATCCGTTTAACATTGGTAGGGTTGCGGTCTATTATCATAATTTGCGTCTTTTTTTTTATCAGCGCAAGACCATGTTCTCTGCTGATCCTGCCCAACTTCCTCATGATTTCCGTGAGTTCTTCTTCTGAGCCAGCTATTATTAAGGTATCGTCTGCATACCTTAGGTTAGTAATTCTTCTTCCTCCTATGGTTAATCCCCCTCGCCAGCCTTGCAGAACTTTCCTCATTATATACTCCCAGTATATATTAAAGAGTATCGGTGACATAATACAGCCCTGTCTTACACCGCACTTTGGAATAAAAGACTTAGATAGCGTGTTGTTGACTTTCACTTTCGCAAAGCTGTTGTGAAGATTTTTAAGCAAAATAAACATATGCTTTGGTACTCCCATGTTTTCCAAGATAAGCCACAATTTCTTCCATTTTACACAGTTAAATGCCTTCCTGTAGTCGACAAAACACAAATAAGTTTTTACATTGAATTCGTATGCTTTTTCTACTGTCTGTGTAACATTCAGAACTTGTTCCCTTGTTCCCTTTCCTGGCATGAATCCTGTCCGTTCGTAGGGAATCTGTGGAAGTAAGAAAGGTTTTAAGCGGTTGTTTATGATGTGAACAGAATTTTACAGGCATGTGACATAAGCGCTATAGTTCAGTAGTTACTACAGTTTGTAGGAGAGCCTTTCTTGTGTAGCGGCATGTATACCGATTCACACCATTCTTTTGGCCATACCCCAGTTTGCCAAATCTCAACACACAGACTGTGGATTGCATCAACACCACGCTCGCCCATAGCTTTTATTGTTTCGGCGGGTATGACATCATCACCAGGTGATTTATTGTTCTTTAGAAGGTTTATGGCTTTATCTACTTCGGCTTTCAAGATTGGGGGCTCTTTTTCAACCTCATCAATTTTTGGTAAACCATAATCTTCGGCTTTATCAGTAGAAAAAAGTGTTTCGCAGTATTTTCTCCATACTTCTGCTATGTTGTTGGCATCTGTAATTGTTTCTCCGTCGTCATTTTTTATTATTTGTGCCTGTGGCTTAAATTCTCTAGATAGATATTTGACTGTATCGTACAATTCGTGGGATCTGTTTGTATTTGCATGTTCTTCAAGTTCTCGGCATACTCTTGCGATGTGCTAGTTTTTGTCGTTTTTTCAGAATTTTTGAATTTCTTTGTCAAGGGCCTTCGTATTCCCCGGAGTAATAGTTTTGGACAGAATTAGTCTTCTCCGGGAGTGTATTAAATCGATTGTTCTTTCCGTCAACCAGTGTTTCTTCTTTATCGGTTTTGGATTCGTAGTTTTGTTCACACCGGATACGATCCATGTTTTGATGCTTCCCATGTTTGATTTGAGTTTCCTTCAGTCAACGCAGGACCGGAAGTTCGCAACGTTTCTTGAAAGACTCTGTCATCGAGTATCTGTAATCTTTGACTAGGCTTGAAGAGAGTCAATGTCTTCAGTTTTATAGTAAGGCTAGTCTTAAGAAGTTTACGGTCAGAACCGCATATCGCATCTGGTCGAGCGACGATATTTGTAACTGATGTCCACCAACGCATTCGTGTAAGAGTATAGTCTATCTGGTTTTTATATAGGCGTGAAGGTGATGTCCATGTTGATAGATGTCGAGGATGATATTTTAATATTGTGTTTGAGATGGTCATATTATTATTTGTGCAGAACTGGATAAATCGCTCACCCCGTTGATTTCTTTCCATATTTCCCTACAATATTTCTTATGTGGTCATCATTCTTGGTATTCCCTATTTTGGCATTAAAATCGCCTGTTACAATTAGGAGATCCTTTTGCGGTATGTTCAAAATGGCTCTTTCTAGCTTTTCATACTAAGTTTCCACTTCGTCATCTGAGTGATCCGTTGTTGGTAGATATACCTGGACAATATGAAGTTTAACTGGTTTGGAGTTAAATGATATTCTAATCAGTCTATCGCTGATGGCCTCATAGCTCTCTACATATTTGGTGTACTTCTTGTTAACCAAGAAGGCGACTGCATTTCTTCCAGTTTCATCTGTTCCCTATATGTAGATAGTATGGTCAGCTATGCTGAAATTTCCTCTCCAGTTTGTCTCCGAGATCCCGCACACTGTTAAGTTTTCTCTCTTTCTAGAATGTGTGATTTTCCGGTTTGCAGAAGGCCTCGGACGTTCCATGTTCCTAGATGAATCTGATTTCGGAGATTACAGTGGCAATAGCACGTGACACAATAATAAAACTAACCCGAAAGACTCTGAAATATCTAAACGCAATAAACTGAAATTATTAAACTCCTTGATCTTTCCCATTGCCACATATGCCCCTGAGACCGGGACATTGAAAGTTGCCAATCGAAGAAAAATAGTTGCCTTTGAAATGTGGGCCTATAGAAGAATGCTGCGAATCTCATACACAGAACATCGTACTAAAGTGTCAATTCTTAATGAATTAAAAATCACCACTATGCTCTCAACCAAGATAAACCAGTCATATCTAAGGTATTTTGGACAGGTTTCACGAAGAACAAATGTGCTGGAAAACTTATTGTCGAAGGCAAAATCAACGACAAACGACCAAGAGGAAGATCTCCAGCGCGCTGGGTGGATCAAACCAAAGAAATCATCGGTCACGGTCTGCAGGAAGCTTCTCTTGCAGCTCAAGATAGAGAAGGATGGAGAACTACGATCCGAGCAATTGAGACATGAAGTCACCATACTCTTTCGAGAGTAGACGGATAAGAGAGATAGAATTTACTTACAAGCATTATGTAGTCTTTTAGAGCAATTTCAGAGAACATATTAATACCATCCAAAATTAATGTTTTAGGTACTATCAAATACAGTTAGCCCAGTATCATTTTATAAATGGTATATACTGAATATTAGATAATGTATTATCAATATAGAAATAGTTTCAATTCTAAAAAGAAGGATGGGAATATTAAACTTCTGATTTTCATTCACTCAGCTTGTAGAACATGTTGTAACTCAATCAAATGTTGAAAGAAGCACTAAATGACATATGAATTTCGTTGTTTCAATATAAAACTATATCTAAATAAATGCAAAATATTCCTCAACGGTAATTACGATTTCTTTTTCGAAGCATACAATTTCTCTTTATTACTTCACCGCTATAAAGAAACACTATTATTATTATTTTATACTTTTTTCAACTTCAAATGAATAAATAATTTCAAGATGTTACTTCAAAACTCAAAAGAAATGAAAGGATAAACAAAAAGAGCGAAACGACGCTTAGGAAGCATTTTACAAAGAGATTACGATTCACTTGAAGTATAAAAAGTGGAAGATTATTAATAAACGCTTAAGGAAGTACTGCCTCACTGGCCCCTCTTATTGATAAATTTTTCCAGAGTTAATAATATAAAGATTAAGTAGATGTTACAGATGCGGCTTCACATTTACTGAGAAAAAAGAAAAAAAATTATTATTCATTCGAATTAGATAGCTATGAACTGTTGGTTAAAAAAGTGATCGTTTTGTATCTATATGTCTGCATTCAGATTTCCAACACTAACCTCTTAGGCCGCATTTTTTCAAAGAATATTAGAAGTTGCACATACGTTCATTAAATCTGACCAGTCTAGACACGTTATTTGAAACCTGAACGATGAAATGATAATTTTGAAACCTTTATAAGCCTTTATATCAACATCAATATGATGAGAATGAGCCAAGACCCTTGGTACCAATGAAAAAAAGGGTGGATAACGAAAAACTCTATAGGGAATTTTTTAAAATATGGAAGTCTCCTAAGTCATAAGAAGGAGAGATGAAATTCATGTTCATATAGAAAAAATACCGTACAAAAATAAAGGAGAAAGGTTCTTTACGATAGAAAGTGAAAGTTAATATTTATAAAAAACGTGTATAATAAATTCACTAAATTTCTTCAAGGAAGAATTTTGTATAAGTCTTGCTCTATAAACATTTATGCGAGTCATAGAACATAAGAGAGTATGAGTTACATGTAACCAGACTAAAAGTTGTGGTAGCCCAGTCAATCAGAGGAACTAAAAATAGTAGTTCCAATTTTTTTTTAGGAATGTGTAGGGCGGGATCCCCTGAACAAGAAAAAATAAAGTCCTTCCAAATGGTGCGTTGCAGTGAAAAAGTTCTTCGGCACAAAATGAAAGTTTATTCAATTTGCTACAATTTTGATGATATACATTTTACGAAACACTGGACCATTTTCGTGCTACCGGCTCCGAAAAGGTAGTAATTTTAAAAAAACTGTTTTTCAGTCATGTTTTTCGGATATTATTGTCATTTAGATACTCACTTGTTCATTTTAGGGGAAAATTGTCACAATAAAACTTGTACAGCATTAAATTCCCTTCAGTTCAGCGTCTAATTATCACGTTCCAAATGACAGTGGTAGACAAAAACAATACAAAAAAACAGCATGTCAAAAATATTATATGATTTTTATCATATTTCATTGCATTCACTAAATAACTGTTATCAACAATCAAATTTAACAGTTACAAATGTTATTTTGCGGGCGGTCGGACAGAATACGTATCATATGAAATGTTTTTGAGATGGCTAGTATACGATTTAAGACAGCAGGTGTGGTGTGCAGGTGGCTGTGTCCCTCCATAACCCCTCCTTCCCCTCCTCATAGTAGTCAGTCTTCATCAGCATGTCGGTCTGTGCTTATAGTGATGTGTATGTTTCATATATAATAAATCACTATTCTTCAAAGTGTGCAGTTGTATTCGACGGATACGAGGACATTAGAGACATGTACAGCGGCAGGAGACTTAGATGGGATGATCGTGAGATATGCTATTGAAAAGGGCACTTCTCACCTCGAAGTATCAGCTATTGGTAAGTACCTCCTGCTAGTGGCTGTAACATCATCAAACGTGAATATCTGTTTCATTAAACCAAGCAGAGGTAACAAATGAAGACGTACTCACCCTGCAACTTCAAGAATACCTCCCTCACTGCTCATTCGTCTTCTTCAGGGTGTGATACCACAAGTGTCATCTTCGGGAACAGGAAACACTCCACTACATTCAAAAACTACCATATGAGACCAAGGTAATAGCGAAGGTATTCTACAATCCTTCATCCACCAATCAGCAAGAGGCTCAAACAGGAGAAACTATGTTTCTGATCCTCTACGCCTCACCCAACTAAAAGAATTTGAATGAACACCGCTACAACTGCTTCGTTAAATCGACAACAGAGGTGAACGCAAATTTGGCTTCTCTGCCACCAAATAACTCGGGCAGAGACCAGAGATCATTAAAAGAAGATTCAATTCTTAATTCATTAGAAGAAACATATACCGTTATATATTGTCCAAAGTATGCACAGCTTATATATTCTTCATTTTACATTTGTAATTTTATAGTTACTGTTGTGGAGTAATTTTTAATTTTACTCTTTATTATAATTATTATCAAAATGGTTTTTATGTGTTCCATTGCTGGTTGCAGTAATACAACATATTGCTTTGTTTACCAAGAAATTCAGAGGTAAGGTAATAATAATAAATCTATTTAATGACTGCTAGCACTAATGCGGCAATTTATAAAATTTTACTGAGCCTTATTTATACTCGTATAAAAGCTATATAAACATATCAAATGTGTCTTCGAATAATCCTAGTTCAATTAGTTTCGCATTAACAAAATATTTCTAATTCTGAAAATTGTCACTTTGATCCTAATAAGTATAACTATTGATTGTTCGAAATATCCTTCTCCTAATTACATTGTGAAAGTAATAGAAACCATTCTTGATGTATGTCGTATAATTACTAAACAGAATGCTTTACGATTTTCTGAAGGTAAGGCGGAAAAGTTGCGACTTTTTGATCACAGATGTGGCGTAGCGGACAAATAGCTATAAAACAGATTAAACCAATCTAACAACGTCGATCCTATGGCATACAATTTCCAAAGGAAAATTGAATGGAAAAGTCTCATTGACTGCCAAACCATTCTAGATCCATTGTTTTAAATTCCTATTAAATCCGTAGATTCTAGAATTAGATATAAACATAATATGAATTGTGAGGTGTTTTTGAAATATATGTAGAGAGCAAATTTTTATCGTTTTTCGAAGGATAAACAACCACATTCCTGATAATATTCCGCGACGAATATTACCATAAAAAATGTGATATTGATCGACCTCTCTTGGTTCGCAAAAAGCATAAATTAGAATATAGTTTATACTATATATTTTTATAGTTTACTAATATACGACGGAATAATTGACCTCTTGGTTTGCAGTTTAAAGTGAAGGACATATACCTTATTGCTGATGAGGCCCAAGAAGGCCGAAACCGGTCCATAAGTTATGTATTTGTCTTTGTGATCATCAGAAAGGTTGATAAAAATTGATGATAATTTATTTTTGAGAAAAATGTGATTCATGTAAACGCTTAGCTGTGGCAATATTTATCATTAACAATATACTGTTCCTGATTTATTTTGCTCAATATGTAATTTATCTTTTGGTTTCTACAGCTATTTTCCTTATTGACTGTGACTGAAAAAGATTCAACTAAAGAATATACGCCAAGTCATGCATAAATTCATAGCAAAGGCGATCAATCGTTAGGTTTTGGGAGAAAGTAACTTTACATTGTCTTGGCAACGCTGTACTAGCCTCCACATCGATATTTACTCGCTCGCCAGGTTATGAATTTTGTGTTGGTGAACTGTGGCAACACGGTCGGCAAATAATTAATGAGTGCATCGTATTGTTTGTTTATAAAAAATGTTCCCTTCTTTCAAATCGATAACATGAACCGTTTTCAAGAAAAATAAATTTAAACTTTTTGTGTTTCTTACATAAAATCATAATCTGTAATATCAAGTTGGCTTTGAAAAATCAACAAAATCTGACAATGTGTCAAATTATTCTGATTCTAAACAGTTATTATTGTTATTGTGTGTGAAAGGTAAGAAATAATAGTTAATTTGATCAAAATGGTTTATTTTTCGAATGAAGAATATGCTGATATGCATTTAGTTTATGGGGATGTACAATGTAACGCTCGTGCAGCAGAGCGAATATATGCGGAAAAATTTCCAAACAGAAATTATCCTGCTCGCGCAACATTTGTAGCCGTACACCAAAGATTAAAAGAAAGTAGCTCAGTAGTACCTAAAAATACTGAAACTGGTAGTCGACCTGAGGTGACAATGGAATACGAAGACGATATATTGATTGAAATCGAAAATAATTCTGAGGTTGGCACCAGAACACTCGCTGCTATGTATCCTGTCATTTCCAAGTCTTCCATATCGAATATTATTCATAAAGAAAACCTTTATCCTTTCCATTTTCAAAAAGTTCATGCCATGGTAGATGGTGATTTCCTTGCCCGCATAGATTTTTCAAACTGGTTGCGGAACAAAAAAATCAGGATCCTCATTTCTTTTCCAATATTTTATTTTGCGATGAATCTACGTTTACCAGAGACGAAAATTTCAATTTACATAATGCACATCATTATGCCTACATTGGTGATAATCCTCATGCAACGGTAAATAAAAAGGACCAGCAATGATTAAATATAAATGTTTGGATATGTGTAATCGGTAATCAGCTTCTGGGACCCGGAGAGCTTCCTAGCCGTTCAACAGGACAAGAATATCTCAATTCCCTACAAAATGTTTCACCTGATTTAATAGATGATGCTCCCCTGATGATTCGAAATAATTTATGGTTCATGCACGACGGCTGCCCAGCTCATTTTAGTAGAGAGGTTCGTCAATATCTCGACAATAACTATTACGAAAAATGGATTGGAAGAGGTGGTCCAGTTAATTGGCCCCCAAGATCTCCAGATTTAAACCCCTGTGATTTTTGTATTTGGGGTTATTTAAAATCATTAGTCTATGCTGTTCCAATAGAAACCCGTAATCAACTGTGGCAAAGAATTCAAAACGCTTGTAATGAAATTAGAAATAATGCAGGAATTTTTGCAAAAATTAGACGATCTTTAGAGAAGAGATTAAATTTGTGTATTGAGACAAATGGTCGCCATGTAGAGCAACTGTTGTAAAATTAATTCTCTTATTTCTGTTGGTAATTATCTCTAAATTCCTTTTTTTTTAATGTTGATTGTTGTTTTATACCCCCACGAAATAAAATTAATTTAAAATTTCCAAAACAATGTAAGGAACTTAATACTTACGACTTTTGTTACCAGTATCTGTACAATTTGTTGATTTTTCAAAGCCAACTTGATATTACAGATTATAATCTAACACGATTTTATGTAAGAAACACAAAAAGTTAAAATTTATTTTTCTCGAAAACGGTTAATGATATCGATTTGAAAGAAGAGAATATTTTTTATGAAAATGATCATGAATTTTTCAAATTCGGTGTCGGATACATAAAAAACTTGAAAATAATTTTTTTTAATAAAAATACCTGTTGGTCCCCCCAACTGACACGCTTGTGATGGATCTGGAAAAAATTTATTTACAGCAAATGACTGGTTTGTAACTGTTTATTATTATTAATAATAATAATAATAATAATAATAATAATAATAATAATAATAATAATAATAATAATAATAATAATAATAATAATAATAATACTCCAAACACGCACTCTCTCTTAGGAATTGCTAATCAAATTCTGGAAAGTTAATTGGATGCAGATATGAACCTCGAGGAAATACATCTTCACGTGTATTGCGCAGCTCTAGCAACAATCAAAGCCAACAAACAAAAAATACTAAAAGCACCTAAGACACGTACGCCTCAAAAACCGAGATGGGAACAAAGACTTAGTACCAAAATCGAGAATTTGAGAAAAGAAATTGGTAGAATTCAACAAATAGCAAATGGGCAAAAATCCAAAAAGCTGCTAAATAAAATCCCGGTCCAGATTAAACAACAGCTGGAAGGAAAAACAACAAATGAAATAAAAACAATTATAGATGATACCTTAGATACCTGGAAACAAAAACTTGCAGTTGCTTCTAAAAGATTAAAAAGATATCAGGAGAGCTACCAACGCAAAATCCAAAACAACTTCTTTTCAAAAAATCAGAAGGGCTTCTATAGATCGTTTAACGAACAACCTGGGTCTAAAGGACAACCGCCAAAGAAGGAGGATTTTCAGACTTTTTGGGAAGGAATGTGGTCGAAGGAAATCGAACACCAGGAAAATACACCTTGGATCAAATCAGAAATTCAGAACAACAACCATCTACATATGGAAGAAATAATATTTACATTACAAGATCTAAAAAAGGTAATAAAAAACTTGGCCAACTGGAAAGCACCAGGGAACGACGGTATCCAAAATTTCTGGTACAAAAAACTTACGGCTACCCATCATCACCTGACCAACCAATTTAATATCGCTCTAAGAAACCCTGACCAACTACCAGACTTCCTTACAAATGGTGTAACTTATCTTCTCCCAAAATCTGATCAAACCCAAGATCCTTCTCAATATAGACCCATCACGTGCCTTCCTACAATGTACAAAATCTTCACTGCAGCACTATGTGATAAACTGTACGCATACCTAGAAACTAATGATATTCTAACTGAGGAGCAGAAAGGGTGCAAAAGAAAATATATGGGCTGCAAGGAACAAATAACAATCGATAATGTGATATTGGAACAAATCAGAAAGAAGAACAGAAATCTATACATGGCTTATATAGACTATCGGAAAGCTTTCGACTCAGTGCCCCACAGTTGGTTAATAAAAACTTTGGAAATTTACAATATACACCCTGTGGTGGTTAGGTTTCTAAAAAGTACTATGAGTAATTGGAAAACAAAACTCAAAATTAACCTAAATCACACAGAACTAGAAACTGAATCTATCAGTATTAAAAGAGGAATCTTTCAAGGAGATACACTTTCCGCTCTATGGCTCTGCTTGTGTTTAAACCCATTATCACGTGGCCTAAACCACACAGGATATGGAGCAACTATTAGAGCGGATCGAAACTCAACAACCATAAGTCATCTATTCTTTATGGATGATCTGAAACTATATGCCGCGTGCAAAAAACACCTAGAATCCAACTTAAAACTCATGCACCAGTGGAGCACAGATGTCGGAATGTCGTTTGGTATGGAAAAATGCCAAACTGTATCGGTTGAAAAGGGAAAGCTAAAAGAAGGAGAACCTATAGAACTACAGCCAGGCAAATATATTGAAGCCATGACAGACAAACCCTACAAGTACTTAGGAATCCTTCAGACACACAAGATAGAACATAAAGAAATAAAAGCCATATTAACCTCCGAATTCGAAAAACGCCTTTACAACCTCTTAAAAAGTAAGCTAAATTCAAGAAACCTTACCACGGCCATAAATAGCTACGCCATATCCGCTCTTCAGTACTCCTTCGGAATAATTAAATGGACTCAAACGGACCTGGAAGCAGTAAACAGAAAGATTAGAACCGAACTAACAAAACATAGAAAACACCTTCCAAAAGCGTCCGTCGAAAGGGTAAATTTACCTAGAGAAAAAGGAGGTAGAGGAATAAAAGATGTTGTGGAAGCTTGCACTCAGCAAATTACAGGCTTGAGAAATTTTTTCCGCCACCAAAATAGTCAACTTCATAAAGCCATAGTGAAAACAGATACGGGTTATACACCTTGAAACCTAAGCATGGAAAACTTTACGCCCTTTAATACACGAAATGAGGAAGATAGAATTAGAAATTGGCGTTCAAAAGAATTGCACGGAAGATTCATTAATGATTTACAGAAAGACACGATAGATCAAGCTAAATCGGTTGAATGGCTTAAAACTGGAACGCTGTTCCCAGAAACTGAAGGTTTTATGGTTGGTATACAAGATCAGGTTATAAAAACGAGGAATTACCAAAAGTATATCTTGAAGGAAGAAATACCAACAGATAGGTGCAGAAAGTGCAACAGAAGTCAAGAAACGATTGAACACATTCTTTCTAGTTGCCAAAGCATAGCTGAAACTAAATATCTGGAACGACACAACAAAGTTGCCACAGTAGTATACCTAGAAGTACTGAAAAAACTTAACCTTGATCCACAAAACAACGAGCCATATTACAAATATAAGCCCCCTCCAGTTATCGAAAATCAGTATGTTAAGATCTACTGGGATAAAACTATCATGACGGACGTAACAGTACGACACAACAGGCCGGACATCACAGTCATTAATAAACAATCCAAGCAAGCTCTGCTTATTGACATATCGATCCCAAATAATTCTAACACAGAAAGCAAATACAATGAAAAATTAAGCAAATACGCCGAGCTAAGGACCGAAATAAAAGAATTGTGGAATCTTAAAGAAGTCAAGATCATTCCAGTTGTTTTATCCTGTATGGGGCTAATTCCCAAGAAACTAAGTGCTTCCCTCAAAGACATTGATATTCCTGAGTCAACCTACCGATTAATGCAAAAATCTGTAATCCTGGATGCGACAAACATTGTTAGGTCATTTCTAGAATAGTGACACCCAACGAAAGTCTTGCTGTTGAGGCCGACTGTCGTTGAAACACGCCGGGTGTAAATCCGGTGACACAAAAAGGAAAATAATAATAATAATAATAATAATAATAATAATTGATTATACCAAGTTTGAATATTTTAAGTAACGGTATTTTTAAGTAATTTGAAGAAAACTCATATGAGGACGTCTTCTTCAAAGGGCTGTAGCTCCCTTAGGAAGCATTTTCGGATTGAGGTAATTTGAACTAAATCGACTTAAAATTACCTCTAGTAACTGTAGTTTCCGTTTGGCAGGAGAGTTTCTGGACACCCTATATATAACCACAAGCATAATAAAATATAAAGTAATCTGTATTGTTTAATATAGACTAAATATGAATCAAATCAATTCATTCAAGTCATATATTAGAGAATTTCAGTTCATTTCAATAAAAATCTATAGTCGCCAAATATTCTTTGACTCTTTCTGTATATTCCCAGAAAACTTCTAATAGCAGTCGCTCTTTTATATATTTTCAACAATCAAATTAGCATAGTAAGAAAGGGGAAAACAAAACCTTAAGGAAGCATTGGAATACCTCAGCTGGTGAGCTTAAAGGGTTATGATCCTATAAAAGTAATTAAATTCCCTTTTCAATGCTCTTACGCTAAAGGGTAAGTGACGTAGGAGATAATTATCTTATAAATAAACCCAACAGTGATTCATTAGTAATAATGCTGAAAAAATAAGCTTTTTTATTACGATAATTATTTGTCAATAATTGGAATATATATATACTACTATATTGGGGAATGCAGCAACAGGGAAAAAGAGAATTCTTTATTGGTTTTTATCCAAGCTTTTGAAAACGTTGGTTTTTATCATCAGGGATGCTACAAATAGAGGAAAAAAGGGAATTATTCTCAACCCCATCAATAAAGAGACAATAATGTACTTACATCCAATGTGAAATTGTTTTCCTTTATGTCAGTCAGGGAAAATCGACATTCAAAGTTAGCTGTAATAATAACCACATTAAGGCTGCTATAAGGTAATATGATAATAAAAATAATAAAAACACAAAACTTGCACCAGATTAATATCGTAAAATCATTTAAAACAACCACAAACGAACTCGACCTACAAGGTTATAGAAATTGTTTAATGACGACTACCGTGAACTGTTGGTATCAATCATGTCCGTCTTAGAGAGAAAATACTTCTACCTCTAACCGTGTAGCGTCGAGTTCGTTTGTGGTTATTTTAAATGATTTTACGATATTAATCTCGTGCAAGTTTTGTGTTTTTATTATTTTTGTTATTATATTACCTTATAACAGCCTTAATGTGGTTATTCTTCAATCTTGTGTTCTACATAAAGGAAAATAATTTCATATCGGATGTAAGTACATTATTGTTTCTTTATTGATGCGGTTGAGAATAGTTCCTCTATTTGTAGTATCCCTGATGATGAAAACGAACGTTTTCGAAAGCTTGGAAAATATATTTCATTTGCTTTAAAATATGTGAGTTTGTTACTCGAACATCACGTTTGATAACGGATTGAAATAGGCATTTTGTATGTCTATCGTTTATTGGTTATTCTCAATTTTATTGAAATGCAACCAAATTTTTACCTTCATTAGTCTGTTACTTTGTTAGTAACAGAGAATCATCCTAAATAATAAAGAAGCTTCTCGCCAGAGGAACAATAAAATCTATCCCACTTTTTCAGTCCCATTGTCCTATAAGAGAATAATAATAGACCCCGTGCAATATTCAGTTAAATTAACCTCGCATAAAAAATGCATCAACTTTAGGAAATGTGGCGTAAATGCATCCTGTTTTATCAAATTAAGTGACTCTACAGACTCCCAGAATACAGCTATGAACGGAATGATGTCGCTGTCTTTGTAACTGTGCGTCCCGAGTTTAATTTTTCTCATTTAAAAATTCTAGGCTGGGAACTAAATAAAGTATTATGCTGCCACTTCGGGTGTTTTATTAAGGTCTCTTTTTATGAACTGGGGTTGAACATGTTAGTTTTCGTTTGTGGGGTTTTATCTATCTCTTCCAAATTTTGTACGCAGTGTTGTCATTGTTAGTGTATTAGTGTAGAATAATAATCCTGTTAAGGCAGCACGAATTGAGGCCGCTATAGGGGATTGAAGAGGTCGAAATACAACAGCTAGAGGTGATGGCTATTCCATGAAAAATATAATATACAATAGAGTGGATGAACACATGTTTTCCATGCTGAATTTTGCATGAGAACGCTTCAGTTGGACAACAGCGAATTGAAGTGGCTTATGAATCGCAAATCTTTTTTACAGGCTTTGACATTTAAGAGTTTGAACGACGAGGAGATGGCAATACTTACATCTGGTGGGGGATCAGTTATGGCCAGTGTGTATAGAATGATCTAAAACCGCTTTCGGCTGGGGCGAGATTTGTCCCTTTATCTCCACCCCTAATAGATCTTTTTCTCCCTCCTCTCCACGCCTTTTCCCATTTGCAGTGATTTGGTAATTTGGTTTGTTTATTTATTTTGATAGTTTTATCTATACAAATTGATAAAATGCATATGGGCGTCGCGTTTGGATGTAGCAATAGAAAATAACAGAAAACTGTAATCATGAAGGTGAAAAATTGTCTTTTCATTTATAAATACATATTTATTTTTTGTGTTGTTATAGGTTACTGGCGCAGTAATATAATGCACTCATTTTTCTATGTTCCTAATAGAATAAATGGTCTCCTAGTTTCCTAAAGAATTATGATTTAAAGAAATAATGGCAATAAGAAGTTAGAATTGGAAACCATCTAAGCATCCCAACGAACATGAAAAAAAAATTGAGTGATTGGAAAGTTCAGGAATAAATTCTAGTAGATATCATGCTCTAAATTACAATTTCGCAATATGCATTTCCCGTTTATTAATGATAACAGTCAGAATATACTGACAATTAAAATTATGGTAATAAAATTAGTGCTTCGTTAGGTCCCGACTAAAGAAAAATAAATCTTCTAATGGTCGGGGTACAAGAGTACATCTCCATCATTTCTACCTGCTACGAGAAGGCGCCTCTGCTTCATTCTACACTCAGTGGAAAATTAGTTCCATTTGAAATAATATATATATATATATATATATATATATATATATACAGGGTGTTCATTATAGGACTCCCCACCCTAATTTTTTCGAAATGTGTGTATTTAAAAAAAAAATCCTGGGACACGTCAACAAATATATCGAAGGGGACAACTTTTTATCATAAAGGCAACGCGCCCCCTTTCACCCCCCGCCAGGGGAAGTTGCCAACTTCAAAATCTTAAATGGGAAGGGGTATCGAGTTATATCTCATTTTAAAGGTCTACACGTCGGCTTTTTTTTAATTGGCGCATATAGCCCCCCCCCGCCATGAACCGTGTCGATCTTGGTTGTTGTCCTGAAAACTCGGGATCTTCCAATTGAAGGCACAAATGAGCGTTTGGTTTCCCTGCTGAAATCCGTTGTTTTGTGTTTTCCCATGTTTCGATTAACATCTTTGCTCCCAAATTTCACATCCTTATTTGGTTATACCGTGCTGAAGAGGCAAATGAGCCAGAAACATGCATGTCCGCGGTTACCACTCTGTTTCAGTAGCCCTTTATTTTGCGTGAATTACCCATTAATCTCTTTGTATATATATATATATATATATATATATATATATATATATATATACAGTGGGACCCATTTTGTTTGGAAGCACCCCTGTAAAATCCGCATTTTTCAACCGATTTTGATTTAATTTTTTCGTTAGATTCAGTATCAAAAACAGTATTTTGGCACAAATTTTGATAGCTTAATTTCTATTTTCAAGGCCCTCTATGTTAATTTTTCTTTGCCAAAAAAAACGAAAGTAAATTAAGCATTTTTTTTCTCAAATATGAATACACCACAGAATCGTTATAAATACCAAAATTTTATAAAAAAAAATTAATTTTAGAGTTATATCTTCTGAAAGAAATGTAAAATAGTGCTTAATAATTTCGTTGATTAACAAAATAACAAAATACAATCAACGAGTATGCCATGAAAATACAAATTAATAACTCTTAAAAATAACTAACAATACAATTTGATCAAAGTAATAATAATTTAACTCTAAATTTGAAACTTAGTTTTTGTAATGTCCACAGTCAGTAACATTTGTATGAAATAGTAGATACTAAATGTTCTAAATAATTACTTGTACTTGACAATGGCTGCTTTAACTATTCAAGACAAAGCTGAAATTGTACGTTTGTGTGGTTACAATGATAGAAGTGAACGAGAAGTTATAGAAATATTTAATCAGAGACATCCAGATCGCCGTACTTGCTGCTATGCAGTGCACAAAATTAAAAAAGTATTTATTGAGACTGGAGCAGTGACCAAACGTATTTTAAAAAAAAATTGCAGGCAATAAATTTAAATGACCGTGTTGTCATAGACTACTTTGCCAACAATCCAAATATTAGCTTAAGACTAGGTAGTTTAGATTTGCCTAGAGAATACATTCGGCGATGTTTGAAGAGAAATTCAATACGACCATTTAAACCGAAATTTCTCCACATTTTAAGGGCAGGTGATACAGAAAAACGCATGGAATATAGTTTGTGGGCTCAAAGTAAGTACCTTAATTCAAGAAAATTCTTTGCCAGTGTTATGTTTAGTGAAGAAGCCACGTTTACCACCAATGGCGTAGTCAAAATGCAAGATATTGGGCATCTGAAAATCCTAACTGGGTAAAAATTGCAAAAGCCAATTATCTGAAAAAGTGAATGTTTGGTGCGGAATTTTAAAAAACAGGATAATAGGTCCATCTTTTTTGAGGGTAACATGAATGCCAATAACTTCATGGAATTCTCGAAAGGTGACTAATCCGCAGTAATTGATGAACCGTCACTAGCAGAAAGAAGAAATTTGATATTTCAGTTATATGGTTGTTCTGTATACTATTCTAGGATGGATTATCAGGCAGTGGCTTAAAGAAAAATTTCCATATGGTTGGATAGGTCGCGGCAGCGAGTGGATGGAATGGCCTCCTAGATCGCCCGAATTAACTATATTGGATTTTTATCTGTGGGGTCTTTTGACACAAAAAGTGGTCAAGACACGTCCAACCAATAGAGCAGAACTGTGTGACAGAATACGATAGGCCTGAGCTGGAATAACATCACAAGAAATAAAAAAAGTGCTAAGACATAGTCGCAAACGATACGGTAAATGTGTGGAAATTAACGGAGGTCTAGTTCAAAAATCAAAATGTATTAATAGTTGTTAATTTGTATTTTCATCAGCACAATTTTACATCACCTGAAGCATGCGCATAGGATGGTACATGTATAAAAATCAATAATTCCGTTCGTTCATCCACAGGCGTCGCAGTTATAAATTTTAGATTAAAAATTTTCATTATAAAAATTAAATTATTTTTAAAGTAAAGTGTTTCTTTTTATTTAATATGATTAAGATATATTTACAGAAGCCTGAACTCGAAGAGTAGAGAGGGTTTCATGCTCTCGAATCATATAACCATATAAATTTAATAAACAATTGAGCTAGCCGATTTCAATATTTTGAACCATAGATAAATAAATAAATAAACATTAAAATAAATAAATAATTATTATAATATATTGAATACTTTAATATTATAATATATATATATATATATATATATATATATATATTGAATAAAATTAATATTCAATCGAAAATTGTATAAAATAATATTGATGGTAGTTAAATTTATATATTGTTGCAAATGTTTGTTAAATTTATAATGTTGTGAATGTATTATTTTATTTATTTCTTAATTTCTTACATTACTCTTACTATTTATTAACTTACTCTTTATTTATTCCTATCTCGGCTGCTCTCAATTGTTTTGTTTGAGGATGATGGTTCCTAATCACAGTAGGGTTCATGGGCAAAACAAATAATTTGAGAAATCATCATTGCTTTATAATTATTTCAATGAAATTCATTTTTATTAGAAAATATTGATAATTGTTCAACAAAAATATAAACTTAGACTTGACTATTTATTTAATATACTTTTAAAATTTAATTAATTGAAAATAAATTGTGAGACGCCACCTAGATTCCTTTTGCATAAGTACTTAACATTCAACCTTAAATACATATAAACACCTGGGCTGAGCAGACTTCCGCTGTACGCTTTCTATATTGAACATCTTACACTTAAGAAAATATTAAAATATATTTGTTTGTGAAATATCGTGGAGTGTAATTTTCATTTAAATTTATATAAACATATTATACAGTGATAAATATGAAATGGATGAATTACATATGAAACAATAATCTGTGAACTATGAAAGTGTTTTTAAAATTCCCTACAAACTACTATATACAAAAATACATTGAAAAACAGGTGAGTCATTCCAATTATACTATGTAATAACTATATGATATTAATTAAATTTTCCTTTTTTTAATTCTGTATTGTTCATATATGGCCTTCATAGTATTTCAATTATTTATTAAAATAATCATTTTTGTTTTGTTTATTAATCTTTGGACTCGAAGAGATAAAATTCACTAACCTTTATTTGAGAATCCCTTTTCTCCTAATGTCTATACTGTTAGCGTCACTTCACACTGGCGATGCTTATCAAATTATTGATATAATAAGGAAAAACTTGTACTGGTTCGGGAATATTTCTTTATAATTGTCTGTCGGGTTTCTGGAGGGAAATTAGTTTGTCGAATAATTAAAAATACATGATTTTACCACTTTTTATATAAAATTGTTGAAAAGTTCGACATGGAGCTGTTCTTGTCTTCGCCTTCCTAGCCACTCTCTTTTGTTTTTCAAATCAACAAACTTCCTTGAAGCGGAAATTCACAAACTACTAGATTTATAAATGTTTATAGCGTTTGATTGTCATTCTTCTCACATAAAAGTTCCGTAGTTTCATGTTATTTACATTTTATATTGTTAATTGTTTCTAAATAGTTCTTTATTATTGCTATACATTGTCATTTTAATTATTCCAAATTTTCAGTCTTGTGATTGGTGGTAACTTATATTCTAATTATACAATTTTGGCAACATGAATAATTATATATGACATATGTAATTACTTATTTTTATTTGTCGTACATCAATTTATTAAGCATAAAATCTTAATAGTTTTCAAAATTTATGTGTATTAGAGTAAATCATTGAATCTTAAATTATTGAGTTCAGAATTGTTTTCTTTATTCAAATTTAAATTGTTTTCATATGTATTATATGATAGCTTTTGCTAATGTCTCAATTTATTATTCTCTCCTTCATTCACTATTAAATTTTTGCCATGTCTAAAGGTACGCATTGCGTTAAGTTATTTGATTTCAGTTTCATTTATATTTTTGTTATGTCTGAGGTTACGTATTGCGTTGAGTTAACTTATTGATTATTTTGTTCTCATTATGAGAGAGAGAGAGAGAGAGAGAGAGAAATTCGTGATGAATTTATGTTGGATAGGGCTTTTGTTGTTGATGAATTGTTGGTTTTCTGGTTGGTGCCCTGGTGTAGGATTTGTTTCCTCTTCAGGACTGGATTGGGAGTGTATTGGATGTGTTAGTGCGCGTTCGGGGCTGAGCAGGATATGAATTGGTGGTTGGTTAAAAGTTGGTGAGATGAAAAAGTGTCTGGAAAATATTGAAAAAATGACTAGGAAAAAAATTAAAAGGTGTATGGAATTGAGAAATTTGAACTGGCTTTTCGCTAGAAAGTAATTGGAAGAGAGTTTTATCTTGGGTTATATCGGGGATTGATATTTGGAAGCAGCGAAGCTCAAAAGTGTGCAAAATGGTGTGACAAAAAGTGTCTAGAATAGGAGCGTTCTGGTGGAAGTCGAACCATGCATCGCTGCCGGTTGAGCTGGCTAGGTGTCGGAAAATATTTAGTGAGAAATGGGTGATTTTCACTGAATTTGAGATGTCTCCGGTGTTTTAAGTGAGAAATATTGAAGATTGTAATTTTATTAGATTTTTTGGAATTTTTGCGAAAAAAGTGTATAGGAGACATTTTTGAAAAGTGTATATAATTGGGTGATTTGTTGAAATTGGAGACGTGCCTTCGGGGGTTTGGGAAGTTTTCGATGGTCGGCGTTAATAACAATCAAGCAAAGGCGGGAACTGCTGCGGCTGCATTTGTTCCCTGTCTTATTATGATTACAACATGACTTTATAGGTTTTTTATTTACATTTAGTATTATACTTAGAATAACTTGATCTACTAAATTACTTAAAATTGATAAAATTATACTACAATTGGCAGATATGAAATGTTACTATTATATACAATATATGATATTATTTTCTTTATCACCACATTTTCTTTGTGTTAATATTTACGTCTCCATTCATTTTACAACAGTAAGAATGGGTTAAGTAATTCCTTTATTCTGAAAATAATAATAGAAGTTTTATTTAGATATAATTATATAGAACAATATCGGATTTTGACAAACCGATTGAAATATTGTCTCCTTAATTATAAATCCTTGTTATTGCTTTTTAATGTTTTTATTGATACCCTCTGTGGTGTCTATTTATTCTATGATTCCTCATACATTTTCGAGCTACTTGAAAAGCATCAACTGTTTACTAAATTCTATATGAACTATGTCTCTCATTTCGCTTTAGGGTTTTATTACGAACGTACATCTTTATGTGTTATGGAACTTCATTTACGCAAATCTAATTTTCTAAACCCCTTTTCGAGGATGGGTCATTACAAGATATATGATTAAATCCCAGGAAACGTCACTATTAAAATTATTTATGCTCAGAAGCAGACACGATTTTGTTGTTTCATGACAGAAATCAAGTTTTCTCTGAACTGTTTAATCAAAATTCCCGCCATTGTTAGAAATTTTCCACAGTCGAGAGGTTTGTAATACAAGTTAGGTAATGCAGTTAAACGACAACAATATGTCCACTGGAGTATTATTTTCAGTTGCAGTTATACTGATCTTTCCATTATTGCTGGATAGAGCTAGAACATGACATGGTTCAACAATCGAATTTATTATGAGCTAATTTGTATATGCTACACACAACAAAACAAATATGTATGAAGTTAGTTTTGGTATAATTATCTCTTCTGTGTTTAATAAAGTTTATATGCAGTACGGTATATAAGAACAGTGCGTTCTTCCAATTTCCAGTCTACCTTTCTGCGGAGCGGTTTCCCTATATATCTTCTTCTAGATCCCCTTCTTTAATATCCTTATCGTGTGGGGCAGCTTTCTAGGTCCAAAAATTTGGGAATTGTTACCTGAAACAATAAAAACCAGCCGAAGCAACGAAATTTTTAAAATAAAAGTTAAAAATTGGCTTCAATGCTATGATAGACAGATATTCCAAAAAATAATTTAAACCCTCAACAAATTATTCATCAAACTTACAACACTGTAATGTATGTGTATGTGACCCTAAACCCCGATTATGACACTCACATTATGTGAAAGCTACCTGGATGTTACCCTTTTACCAATTGTGATATTAAATCTTATGTGATACTCACATGGGATCAAAATCGTTTAACTGTAATATATGTGTATATGAGACTCTGAACCCGATTATGATGAACACTTTATGTGTAACTCACCTGAAAGTGATACTTTTACCAATTGTGATATTTTATTTTATGTGATGCAATTTCTACCGATATGTTTTATACTTATACTTTATCTTATTTTAAATTTATATTTTAATCTTAAGTATTTTTATTATATTTAGAGGCTATATCACGCACAAGGAGTAATTTTCTACGATTGCTCCTTCAGTGATGCCTTTGTTTATTTCACTCAGCTCACAAGTACTACTCACTTGACATTGTTTTATCAAAATTATACTTGATTGTACATTTATGATGAATAAACATTATTATTATATCATTTATCCAATCCTACATAATAGGTCAAAATTTGTTTGGGTAATCGATTTACTATCATTCGAGGGACATGTCCATACCACCTTAGCTGATTACCTTTTCTATAATCGTAAGTCGTACCTTCATTATATCTAATATTCTGTCATTTCCAATTCTCGACATTCTTGGCACAAGTCTGAAACTCACTGTTCTACTCCAATACACATTATTCTATATTACTTAGGCCTTATTCCTATATTTTTGCTCTAGCTTCCTCAACATATAATCCAAATCATCATAATCATGTGCCAGAATAATGTGATCTTCGATAACATAAAATATAATTTGTTCCATTGACCAATGTTTCCACATTCTCTTTTCCGGTTTGCTAGTGCTATTCTAGATATATTTTCTATCCTTTCTTCTTCTTCTTCAAGTACAGTCTTCGTTGCGAAGGTTGGCAACCATCAAAGCTAAACGTATTCGTAATAGCTGATTTATGGTACCAGTCTTGCAAGTTTCACAGCCAAAAATGGCGTCTTCTTCCCACACTTCTCCGATGCTGTATTTTTCCTTACATTATGAGTTGCAGTAACTTATATTTTTCTCCCCTCATTACATATCCCAAGTATTGTAGCTTCCGTTTTTTTACTGTAATAATAACATCTTTATTCTTTCTCATTCTTCTCATGATTTCCACGTCCGTTTATAGGTCCATTTTATCTTCAGTATTCTGCGATATATCCGTAGCTCAAATGCCTCCAGTCTGTTCACTCCAACCTCTTAAGGGTCCATGCCTTCGCTCCATAGAACAGTACCGATAACACATAGCATCTTACCAACCTGCTCTTTAAATCGAGGATGAGATCGCACCCTTTTCATTTTAATAAATGTTGCTCTCGGCTGCCCTCGTTTCTATTTCTTCAGTGCACTTGTTCTTTTTACAATGATACCTAGATATTTATACCTCTCAACATTTTCTATAGCCTGGTTAATACTATAATTTGGGCGTTGTTTTGGATAATATCATGAACTTAGTCTATTTCACATTTAGCAACAGTCCGAATTCCTCGTTCTCGCTCTACTTTGCCTAGTAGTATCTGAAAATACTCCAGACTGGCATACCTTACATTATTATTATGCACTCCATTAACTATGCAGCTCAAGAAGAATTGAACAACATACCAGTAGGCATCATTAATAATATTCTCGTATCAATTCATATACCGGTCAATGCATTCTTGGAGAATATAGGAGGACATACGGAATACTATTGTACATTGTTCTTATCGCAAATTGTTCTTTTTTCACATAACCAATATGAATAAATAGTTCAATGATACACTTATTTGTTAAATTATTTTTTTCTTTGTTTTCAAGTCGTGAATCTAAATTTATTAAATGTCCGAATATAATGTTCGCTAAAATACACATCGTTTTTCAAAATATCACTGCGTATTTTTGGAAAAATATAGGGTCCAAGAATTTTGGCGATATGTATAATCCTCCTCCTTTAAATCCTGCCTGTTATAAGAATATACTTATAATCTTAATTACCAAAGAATATAATTTGTAATGTAAGTTATTTTAAGTTCGAAGTTGCTCCTCATCTGCTCTTCATTATTTTCGCACTATATTAGTTGTGATGTTCCCTTCTAGTGCCAATTTCGTATATTTGTGAAGTAATTTTGTCGATATTTTATTTGAACCTTTGTATTTGTGTAATTTGCTAGTATATATACCTGAAAAGTTTTCAGAAACGACACTTCTAATTCCTCGTCAAACTTAACTGAAAACTCATTCTAAACCTCCTATAAATTCGTATAATCCACTTTCCGTACAGAAAATGATCGAATACTTTGGAGAAACACAACAAAGCCCAACGCCATTAATAAAATTCCGTATTACAAGTTTGACAGGCCATACGCTTGTTGATTGACACACCCTGAAATATCGAGAGGAAGAGAGAGAGAGAGAGAGTCGTGTAAATATCGTTCATTCATAATTGAGGTATAAGCATTTGTTGGCTGGAATATTATGCTGGAAAACAAGTTTTTTTCTTTTCGGTTGTAATGGCTACGTGTGGAAATGAAAAATCGAAATGTTGGTATATAGTAATGATGAAACACGCTTGAATTACAATTGTGAAGTTTATAATCAAAAAGTATTTTCTTATTCTGTCGTTCATTCATGAAATGTTATTGGTTTAAAGTAAAGTATGATAAATAACGTTTCGGTGCAATTCGTCACCTTCTTCAGGGCTACAAAAAACAATACCGAACAATAAAAATATAGTTACACAATAAATTGGAAGTTACACATGACTATGCAAAACAAAGACAATTTGAACAAAAGTGTAACAACAATAGAGGAAAAACCTAAAAATACGAACCATATCAGGTCATAAGGGTGAAAAAATTTACAAAATACATTTGTAAAACAAAGATGTAGAAGTAAAAAACTAAGGATATAATTAATATAACAAAAAACTAATAATCGATTTTGCGATGTTGCCAAATTGTGTCGAGAAGTCAAATTAAAAAAAATATTGATTAGATGGTTGTATATATGTATATATCTGTAACTTTTCTCTTGTTAATAGAATTTTTGCTTTTTTGGATCATGACCATCTCACTAATTAGTCTCTTCTTATAATTCCCCTCAAAACCAATATATATATATATATATATATATATATATATATATATATATATATATATATGTATGTATGTAGGAATATCGCGTGATATGTAAACAACAACAACAAAGAGACTCATGGGCAATTCACGCAAAAAGAAAAAGGGCGACTGAAGCAGACTAGTAACCGCGGACATGCATGTTTCTGGCTCATTTGCCATCTTCAGCACGGTATTACTAAATGAGGATGTGAAATTTGGGAGCAAAGATGTTAATTGAAACATGGGAAAACACAAAACAACGGATTTCAACAGGGAAACCAAACGCTCATTTGTGCCTTCAATTGGCAGATCCCGAGTTTTCAGGACAACAACCAAGATCGACACGGAGGCACATATAGCCCCCCTGCCTGAACCTTCCGACCCATAGTAAATAACAAAGAAGATGTAGGAATATCGCGTGATATGTAAACAACAACAACAAAAAGACTCATGGGCAATTCACTATATATGCGCCTCCGTGTCGATCTTGGTTGTTGTCCTGAAAACTCGGGATCTTCCAATTGAAGGCACAAATGAGCGATTAGTTTCCTTGTTGAAATCCGTTGTTTTGTGTTTTCCCATATTTTATATATATATATATATATATATATATATATATATATATATATATATACAAAAGAAAAACAAAATAAATATATATATATATATATATATATATATATATATACATATATGTGTGTGTGATTTACAGTATTCCTTGCTCGAATTGTCCCAAATATTATATTTGTCAAACGTCTCAATGGTTCAGACAACGGTTGACACAACACAGAAGCGACTGCCGATTAGGAAAAAATGTGTGTGCCACGGTAAATCACCACCAAACCACCGGACATACACTTGATTACGATAATGTTGACATAATCCGACATGAGAATAATTATAGGAGGAGGTTGTTCCTTGAAATGTGTGAAATTAAAAAGCAACCACATGTGGTCAACTACAAAATAGATGTGAACCAATTAAGTACCATCTACTCGAACCTCCTTAAAATTTAACATTCTGGCTGTTTTTCTTCTTTTATCGTTGATTTTCACTGGACTATTGTATAAATTGTAAAGAAGTTTTTATTATGAAAAGGAAAAATTATAAAAAAGAACAAAAGAAATAATTATCGTTTTAATTTATTGTGATCAGGTATTTTGTTTTCATTAAGAATTTCAAGTTTTAACGTGGTACATGCCTCACTTGCTGGTGGAGTACCTCATGTAATATACTGATGATTGCGTTTCATTTTAACTGTGTGCTGATAGCGTTTATACTCTGATCTGTAAGTGTGTTTTATCATGACATTTCTTTATAGTTGTATGTGACTATATATTATTTTAGTTAACTCCTGATGAAGCAATAAAATAATTGCGAAATATAGAGATTTAAAAGGAAAAGAGTTGTATTTATTGTATGCACAGACCGGATCCCGATACTCCAAAAACTAATTAAATAACGATAGACGGTCGAGAAAGAACTTACGTTGTTTTCGTATTTATATATATATATATATACACATATATATATATATATACATATATATATTGCAATGTTATTTTAAATATTATTATTATTATTTTTATGAGTCTATTTTATTTATTTTAGAAGAAATTTGCCATATTATTTATTTTTAAACCAAATTATAAGGATATTTATGATTTTATTTGTTAAATTTTGAATTTAGTTCAAATTTAATTTATATGTTATTATTTATTTCGTTAGGCGCCATATTATATTATACAATTTTGTTATATTATTATCATAGTTTATATTTTACTCTTTTTTATTCATATTTGTCCGGCTAGCTATCATTTTTATAAAATAAAATTTTTGATTATTATTACGCCACCTGTTACCACTAGTAGAGAAGGTTAGTATAGTTCATTTTCACGCTCCAAATTTCATCAGTCTACGGTATCACCCTTCAAAAGAAAAGACGAGGGGAGGTGACTTTTGAGAAACACTGTATATTCGGAAAGGTTTCCGCGGTTAGAGTTATAAAGAAATGTACCAGGTTCACGGGTTCAACCGCCTAGGAAATTTTTGATTTTTCGACGTTTCGGCTTCCACTTTGAAGCCATTATCAAGAAGAAGGGGTTAAGTTATTCGTTCATTAATTTAAGAAGTGCTCCGATTCCGTAGTCTCAATCTGCTTACTCTAAACAACGATTCGGCTGATTCCAAGACCTCAATCTGTCTGCATCTTAGAATTTTACCGAAATAAGAAATAATATTAAAATGCTTACCATTTAAAAGAGCGTAAACACCAACACTTTCACCACTGCCAGTAGTGAGAGTGTTTCCAATTTTAGTAATAGAGCACAGAAAAAAAGCAGTAAAATATCTTTTAGTGTCAGCTGAAAGTGTTGGGGCTAAAGCCTTTCAAAAATATTAAATAATAATTTGACAATTCGGCGACAACAAAAGTAAGACAAAGAAGTGGTTCCTCAAACAAGAATAACATGGGCCATCATAAAATGATCTAGATATGTTCGGATTAACGGGATGAATGTGTTTCCGAGCAAGAAATCCTTACATTCACAATCCAGAGTGATCCTCTAATTCTGCTATATTTCTTCGTATTTTACTTCCCATTTATTGCACAAGCGTAATTCTTAAAATTTATGAAATTGAAGATTTGAATTAATGGAAGTTGTGCAAAAGTAACTAATTCCACTCACCCAATTATTTTTTCAGATTCTGATATCAAAGCTGCGGTTGGATTTAATCTCAAATTCGATTAAAGGGCACTTCCACCATGTCAACCTTCCTACACCTCAAAAATGTCTTAAAATAATGTGATGATGTAAGGTACATTATAAAGCTATGCGGGGCCCAAGGACAGAACGTGAAGATAGAATCCCAGTTCTCGCATGCCTTTTACATCCCGTCTATTTTCTCCCCTTTCAGGCCCTTATCCTTTTCGACTGCCGGCAGCACGGAACAATCCGACACGAGCATTGCGGTCGCCAGATTTTCTAATTACATCAAATGATACACCCGAAACTATTTAAAAGGGTTCAGCTTACCCGGTGCGGGATCCCTTTCCATACTTTAATAGATTCCACTTTTAGTTGAATGTTCCGATTTGTAGATTGTACATTGAGTGTTAAACTGATTCGACTTACCAATCAAGAGAGATCTGTACTGAAGGTCTTACCTGTAAAAAAAGGTTTATAATCAGAAAAATATATAACAGGGAAAAAATATTAAATATAAATATAACAAGAAATTTTTTACAAGTATTGTAAATTATATACACATTAATTTGAAGTAAAGGTGAAAGTTTATGTCTCTTGGTACCTATTTATTATTTATTGTTTACATCACATAAAATAATAAAGGGTAATTATAGAACTCTCCTTATGGTTTTTGAAGCAATAAATAATTACGTCTATACAAAAAAAATCCAATTTTCGTAGAAAAAGCGAATGGTTTTTATTTCCTTATTCATTTAATTAATAACAGAGAACACATTAATGTTATTTTGTTTTGTAAACTCGACTTCATATAGCATAATACATGTGCCACAATTTATTATTTTTGAATCCAAATTCAAAATATTGTGTTACCCTCGTACGTATTAGCAGTCTCACAGCCATTAAAACTTTGCATGCGGAATGTACGTCGCCTGCTCTTCCCGGTAACTGCATTAACAACGTTGTCAAGTTGTATGGCTTTCTCGCGCATCGTCATCTGCTAAAATTAGTTTGCCAACCTGTAGTTTTTAATGTTTTCTGATCCAATAGATCTGATACATGTGTTTGTTAACTCGGTTTTGTTATTTAAGAACCCACTAACTGTTTTACTGTGTATGTATGTATTAACATGCTATTTATCGCACCGAACGTGGGCTGTTTCAGTGCGTCCGTACGGAAAATTTTACGGTGCGCTAGTGTCATTAGCTGCCTACTTGCATGTCAAAATAAAATAATATGGTATTGACAGTTCTCTAACAGTCACAAATTGTTTATTTATTACCTTAGCAACGGGGTAAAATTTTAATATTTGTCATTTTCGATGCCTGCCGAAGAGACGACTTTAGAAGACGTGGAAGATAATTCCTTCGAGATGGCAAAAATCACAAATCAAGAAGGTTCACAATTACAAAGGAAGGATGGCCCTTTGATCCATGCACTTTTTATCGTAAATATATTAATATAAGACCTACACGCATGAATAGTGAAAGATTATTTATTGCATATTGTAATAGTAAATGTTTTGCTGAATGTGCAGGATGTCAAACAATCATTCGTACAACAAAGCAGATTATCTTAACCTAGAAGTTTATACTCGACACGGCTTAAGACGATCTTCGGCATCTATGTTAGTCAAGGGCGGGGGAGATTTGATTACTCTAAAAAGACATGGAGGAAGGCGCTCCTCGACTGTTGCTGAAGGCTACATCGAAGAATTGGTAAGAAGAAAGGTTGAAGTTTCTCGTAGATTGTTTAGCCATTCAGAACGGTAACAACAACGCCAACATCAGAATACAATGCAGCGAGGGAAATCAAAAACTGAATACTTCTACTAATATAGTAGCACCATCGACTTCATTAACTACAGTTTTCTAAAATGAAGTGGCTGCTAAAGGATTAGCAATTTACAGCAGCACAAATTGTACCAAAAATATTTCAATTTCCAATAATTAAAAATACATGTTTTTGATCGTTCATCTTTAAAAATAAATGTTTCTTAACAGCCTGTGTTTTTCAAGTAGATATAATAAAAAATATCGTTCATTGCACGTCCATAAATGCTTTTTCCATGCTTACACGACTTCCCTTGTTCGGCTGTACCTCCCACGGGAAATTGTCGCGCGCTCACGGAAAAAGCCTATTTTCTCGACTCTATTCTCGCATCTTAGATACGGTTCGGCGGAAAAATAAAATGGCAAAATTTAATGCTATTAAAATTACATTTTTTCTACTTCCACTACTAAAACCGCACTTTGAACACGGGTTTGACATGCACAAAACGACTCTTTAAACACTAGTGTTTAAAATGCGAAAAGTCACATCTCGTTTATCTCTTGTTTTTTAAACGTCAAATCAAGTGTATCTTTTGTATGTTAAATTTGATATTCAGTGATAATTTTGTTATTCTGCGTCATTTGATTTGTCAGTCAGCTGTCGGCCATCGTCCGTCATGTAATGAATATAATTCTAATATAATAAAAAAATTTCCTTCCCGCGGGCGAAGAAAAAGTATATTAAGCACCTCGTGTTAAAAACGTCTTTAGTCACTCGTTTCACAAGGAACTTGTGACTAAAGTAACCTTTTTGACACTTGTTACTTAATATACTATTTTATATTGAGATGAAAATATTTAATTTATTTCTTCCGAAATCCACAATGCTGTTCATCTTACTGCTATCCAAAATATTGTGGATAAGAAGCGCTATCGTGAGGTTCTATCATCTTTTACACACATTTACAACACAAACAAGCGTATAAACCACAAAACAACATCCAATAACCAATTATACCTAACCTCAAATTAATTATTCGGGTAATTTGGAATGCCACCGTTATTCAACTGTTTTCAATTTTGCTCGCTCGCTAACGCCATACGATAATTTGTAAAATATGGCCGATGATAGATTGTAAATCAATTTTTATTTGTTTGCATATACATTAAAATATTCACATAACCGATATTAGATAGATGGATTTATGGGTAGTACGATACGGGATCGATATTATGATTTATGTTGAAGATATGAGTGACCGGTAACAGTACTTGAATAAATTGTTTCGTATACAATTGGAAACTCTTCAGTTTAATACATAATATAATAATAGTTTTTATGCTTAACAGTTATTAATTTCTTTCTATGAAGAAATATTGTCTGTAAACAATTTCGAGGTTTCTCTTGAGGTAAATATTGTAATAAAAATTTTTCTCCCCAAGCTTCACTACAAACGGTTACCAAGCAATTTTCATATGTTTATCCAGTTGACCTACTTAATTTACAATTATTATATCCTGTCCTTCTTGCTCGTAGAATAGAAAAAAGGCAATTTTCTTAATTTCTTGCTCCATCTAAAGCCCTTAGAGCAATTAATAAAGGTATCATCACTCCGTTTGAGCAAAATTAAAATAAACAGCACGCCATCTGTCTCAATTTTGATAATTAAAAAAACACAGGCCCGGCCGTCGACATGGCGAGCACTTCGTTTCTCTTTCGGCTGTTAATTTCAATTAATTTTAACGAAAATGAGATGAAAGAAACATAGGCGCAACAATAGATTTTTTATTGCTAGTGTGAGTTACGGACTAAGTACCATCAATAATTAATAGTACAAAATGTATTGATGTGTTGTTACACACTGAAATTAATGTGTTCAGAAATTAGTGCAAACTGATTTTATGGAAAATCTATATTAACATTGTATTATCTATTTGCAATGTATGATTTACTCACTTTAGTTGTCTATGGACAGATTTTTTTAGATTACTTTTAAGAGTTTAGTAAGCAATGTAGTTGTATTTTTGTAATAAAATCTAAAACGTTGTTTATCAACTGATATTTTCAAGTAAATCACTTTGTGCATGTCTTTACATGCATTTATGTGTACATATGTGCATAGATATGTGTTTTTCTTATTATAGAGGCAGGAAAGTACTCTTACGTATCGTCAGGACTTGGTGTTCTGTCTGGTATGCCGGACACGGAAGCCTTTTCAGTACCGACTAAAAACCTCCTCTGTCTCTAACCTCTGTTTCCCCCGAGGTACCACCGTTAGGCTTTACTTCGCGGAGGGAGGATCTAGCTATTGCTATTCTTTCTATAAGTCGAATTCATAGTGGTTGGTTTCGTTCTACGAAGTTGTCTGTCGAAGTCAAGTCTTCTTCCTTTACGCGTTTCGATTTTTCGCACGTTCTCATTCTAAACGACGAAGTTCTTGGAGAATATCTGTTGCAAATCGACATGTTGGCTCCCAGACCTCCCCTGATGGTGGCATAACTTCCACTAGGGACTCTGGTAGATTTTTTTAATGAAAGGCAGCTTCCCAATCGCTGCGTATTGTGTTGAAACGAGGGCAGACACAGAACACGTGCTCCACGACCTCCCTAACTTCAAGACAAGATGAACATTCTGCAGAGTCCTCATGTCTAAACCGATGCAAATATGCTCTAAAGCATCTATGTTCCGAAATCACTTGTGTCAGGTAGTAATTGACATCGCCATGATCTCTGCTTAACCAAATATCCAATTGTGGTATAAGGCGGTAGTCCACCTTCCTTTTTTTAAAGAATCCCATAGTATCTGCCATCGCCGTATGCTATTCCGCCGCTCTATAATTCTTTGTGCATCAGCGCTCAGCGTAGTTAATCCTTTTTACCGGCAAAGAGCACTTCTTTCTTCTGCGAGTACTTCGATTGGCAGCATACCAGCAATAACGTATACAGCGTCCTCAGACACTGTGCGAAATGCGCTGACTGTTCTCAAGGCACTCAGCCGGTAGACTGCCGCGATTTTCCTCCGGGACTCTTGTATACAAAGTGTACCCGTCCAGATAGGTAATCCATACATGAGAACAGATGTAACTACTGACGACAGTAATACTCTCTTTTGCATTGGTCCTCTTATGTTGGGCATCAGTCGTGACAGGCTTGCTCTGACTACTGACGCTTTGGCACCCACGTGCTCTGCCTGCTTTTTAAAATTGAGCCTGACATCGATCATTATTCCCAGATACCGAATGAACGGTTGCGATATAATATCGTGTTCTCCTGATAGTTACCACCTGATTTCTACTAGTGATGAGCACTGCCTCGGTCTAACTTTAGGCCAACTGTCTCCATCCATTGTTTGATTTTCTCGAAAGTTGTGTTAAAGCAAAAGTTTATCTCTTCAAGATGCTCCGCGACTATCACTATGGCAACATCGTTAGCGTATGCCACGAGTTTAGCTTCTCTTGGCAATGCTAGTTTCAGTAGCCCGTCGTACATAATATTCTACAATAGTGGGCCTAGTACCTTGAGGTACTCCTCCAGTGAATCTGTGGGCCGTTTAGAATCCTATTAGTGAAGTAACTTTTTACCATCCTTCGTACGTTCATTTCAATGAGAGCTTTCATAATACAATCCCACCTAGCAGTATCGAAAGCGTTCTGGATATCCAATGTTGCTACCAGGCGCACTTCTTTGTGCCTCTATACCATCTAATACCTGCGATTGCGTCCTTGGCTAAGTTGACGACGAGGTCAGTCGCATCGAGAGTGAAGCGACCTTTTCGGAAGCCGTATTTACCGTCAGAAAGTACCGGTTCGACTGCTGCTTCGATTCTCCTGTTAATTATGCGTTCTAGAATCTTGCCGGTTGTAACCAGCATGCAGAGTGGGCGGTGTAATGTGGCTTCTTCCCTTTTGGGAGAAGTAGTAGTCTCTGCTGCTTCCATTTTTATGCAAAAGTACCTTCTTCAAGACACGTATTATAGACTTCCAGATACAACGAAGGGGCCGTTTTGATAGCCAATTTCAATGAGCGTATCGGAGAAGTAGACAGTTTTTATTATATAGTTTACGATATAAGTTATTTGTACCGGGTGTGTGATTAAGAGAGGTAACCCACTGTATCTCAGAAATTATTGATCGTATAACTTGAGAAAAAATTATTCCACCGCTAGAGGGCGTACTTGATAATATTAACACAAAAACATATTTTTTCTTTAATAAATGCCCAAAATTTGAATATTCGTATTCATCGGATCATTTTTGGTGAATTTGCTCCAGTACTTTTTCCTCTATCTTGTAAAATAACTGGTAGGGGTGAGTGGGGAAGCTCCTTAATGGATATTTAAAAACATAATATTTTGAAGAGAATTGAATGCTCAATAAAATATTGTATCAGATTTTTTTTAGGGGGCGTTCTTTGAACAATTATTTTTTCAACTATGTAATTTTCAAATGCGATGCTACGTTTTTGATTATTTACTTTTAAGAGCATAGACTTTATTTTAAAATGGTAGAAAGTGTATCTGAATATCTATTTTCCGAATGAAGATTATGTTTTGAAGATTTTTAATTGTGTTTGATAAGTGATTTAGGTTTTCAATTTTATCGGTGATTGATAAGTGTTCGGTTATGTATTTTCTGTATTGTGTCCAGTTTGTGGTAGTGTAGTCGTGTATGTTTTTGGAGGATGTGTGTATGTTATTTTTAGTTCTAAAAGGACGGGATCGTAGTCGGAGATAAGATCAAGGGCTGTTTTCATTTTTGTTACCTAAAGTATTATTATTGCGTCGGTTGACTAAGTGGATTGTGCTGGGGGAGTAGTTGGAAACGGAAAAGTGGGAGGGGTTGTATGTACTGTAGATATCGCAGTCCAAGTTGTCACAGAATATCTGGGGAGTATTTCCATTAGTTTGTGTATGTAGCATAGGAGTCCCATAGAGGATGCTTACAATTTAGATCACCCACTATGAGGAACCTATTGTGTGTTATTGTTATGTTGGAAAAATGTGATTCCGTTAATTTGTTATTGGGTGAACTATAAGCCCCCACAGTTTTGATTTGTTATCTAGAAGGAGTGACAGGAGTGAAGAAATGTTTGATTGCAGGAGTTGGAAATTAATGCTTTTTTGATAAGTACTGCCATACCGCCTCCGGCGACAACCCGGGGGCGGTCCTGTCTAAAAAGACTATATTTGGGGCTTCCGAAATTCACGTATTTATTATGAGGAACGTCTCGAATAAAAAGAAAATATCTGGTTTATGATGCAACAAAGTTATTGTAGATAGTAAAGTTCTCAATTTTGGTTGTAGCTTTCCTCATCTGTTGGAGTAAATCGGATATGGCTCTTGTTAGTTCATCCAGGTTAACTACAGATTGTAACTTCTTAAACATATTGTTGAGCTCCGTGAATTTACTGTTGTCGCTTCTTGTGTTTGGGGGATGGTTTGATGTTTCGCTTAATTGTGGTTGACAGTTGGGGAGGACTAGGGAATTCTAAAGTATTGATGGATATTTGTTACCATTGATTATCTTTACGAATTGGGGCTTGGATGTATTTTGAGGGGGTGTGTTTGGTTTTTGGGTTGGATATTCTTCTCCCTTCCATCAATATTTTCCTCTTAAAAAACTCTGGATATATTTCGGCGTTTGCAGGGTGATCGCCTTTGCAATTAGCACATTTGGCTGGCTTAGCTCGCTCCTTAGTGCATTCTGGAGTTAGGTGGCACTGTATAATAGGTTTATTTTGCCTCCGGTACTCCCATTGAACCATTGAACCCTTGTAGGTTCAATGACTCGTACATTTTTGTTGAGAAAGTCCATTGTTATTTTTGAATTTGTAACAACCAGTTAGAGCGGTCGTCCCTTGGTAGTCATCCTGTAAACATCTTTGGTTTGGAGTTAGTGCGATTTTTATAAAACTTCCTTTATGCCTGTTATTTGCAGACCTTCTACAAGACCGCCGAGAAGAAACGCGTGTATACTCTCGCCTGGAGTATGAGTGCAATTGGACTTTCCCTTGCCTGAGTGTATTTTCAAGTTTTTCGAAATCTTCAGGATCCTTGGTGAAGCCGATAGATGAGTTGTTCGTATATTTGATTTCTAATACCATCTATTACGTACTACTTCTATTACGTACTCGTTTCACTTATATTAATTAATTAAAAATACAATGATTATTATTCCGTTTCTATGACTACTTAAAAATACTAGATAATAAGTCAGTGTGCCTAATTTTTTTATAAAAGATAGTTAAAAAATTGATTAGATGTACTGCTGGATTATATTGTATAATCCTTAAGGCATTCTTTTCTTGAAAATAGCTTTTATTATTTTATGAAATGACACAGAAATGTTGCCAGAGAAACAGAAATATGACTTTGTCAGTAAGTTATAATCTTCAAAATGTGACTATGAAAATTTTAGGACGGATTGATTGGAAATACAGTGGTTTTAGTGGCATTTTTTTATTTTCAAACCAATTGATAAAAGATTTTTCCATTTCGTTTTGTTTGGAAAATACACTGTTTAAACAAAAGCTTCTCTTGATAAGTATGGTCCGGATTTTCCAATAGAAATATCGATCATAATAGATTGGTTTTTTTTTTAATTTAAAAGTGGCTGTAAGAACACCGATCACGCTCCATGTTCTGGCCTCAAATAAGAACCGCTGTAACCTCAACAGTATCATTTTAGTTTTATTGTTTTTCCTCTTCTCTTCCATTTGTACAAAATTTGATGGTCCTAATGTATGACAACATGGTATTCATCAACATATTTTTTCCGGAATCACCACCTTTTGATATAATTTACATATTTAGGGGAGGCCGGGGCTACAATTAACAGGTGTAAGTATTAACAAGAGAATTTCTTAAGAACTATACAAGTTAAACCTACAACACGCGGTTGAAAGCGCCATCTAGATCACGCCACATGACTCGGTATTGCTCAGTTGTGCTCCACACGCGTCCTGCAATTTATTACGCAGGTAACGAACATTTTTAACCTTAAAATTTTTTGATTTGTGCTCAAAATATACGGCGTTGTTATTATGCTTTTCATCTTTCAGAAGCCTGTTTCATACTTAATAAGGCTGTGTAGTTCAATTGACTAACTTTTCAAGAAATATTTTCTTATGGTATTTGCAATAAAAAATATTCCTTTGGGGCTAAACTTAACAAATCACCAGGGTTAGAATTAACGTGTTCATACCTACCCCAAATTTGGGTTATAGACTGGGTATGATAATTATAGAAAAAATTTTCGTACCATTTTATTACAGAATGAGAACGTATAAAGGAAAGACTACAAGAGGAACTAAATCCTTAGAGGTCTACGAGTTGGCTGCGATGGAAATAATGGAGAAAAATAGAAAGTATAGAGAAGTAGCGACAGACTCTATAATTTCGTGAAAAAAAGAAATCGGGTGCACAAGCAGCAGTGGGTTACCAGAAAATCCGCTTAGTTTTCAATGCTGCACAAGAAGAAATTGTAGCAGAATATTTGTTGAAGTGCTCCAATATTTATTCAGGATTACTACCCGAAGAAGTAAGGCGATTAGCATATCGATGTGCTAAGTTTTACAATGTTGAGAAGGTACCAGTGTCCTGGCATGTTAACCAGATGGCCTGTAATGACTGGTTCACTAATTTCATGAATAGAAATCCGAGGTTGGCGATACGAAGCCTTGAAGCCACCAGTTTGAGCAGAGCGAATTCATTTAATAGAACTAACGTTCAAAACTTTTTTGAGAAGTACAGAAGCGTGCTAGAAAGGTACAGCTTCCCACCATCTCGAATTTGGAATGTTGACGAAACAGGTATCTGTCTTCTTGGCTACCCTACTAATCTTATGTCAGTTTTCACTTTACACTTTTATAAATATCACAATTTTCTAGGTATCACAATGCAAAAGCCGAAGAATATTGTTGCTAGAAAAGGCATAAATCAGGTCGGTGCAGTAACATCTGCTGAACGAGGTGTACTAGTTACACTTGCAGTGGCAACAAATGCTATTGGCAATGCCATACCTTGTATGTTTGTCTTTCCTCGTGTTCGTTACATTGACATATTTGTTAGGAATGGACCACCAGATTGCATAGGAGTTGGAAATCAATCGACCTGGATGACTCAAAACGAGTTTGGAAAATTCATTGATCATTTTATTCATCACAAGAAGCCGTCGAAAGAAGATCCCATCTTACTCTTACTGGACAACCACAGCTCACATGTGAATATAGAAGTGGTTAATAAAGCCAAGGAAAATAATATTATTTTATTATTAATAAATAGATATTACTTACCTCTGTTTCACTTTCATCTTGATTTGCCTCATCATCGATAGTGTTTGTCGACAGTCTTATTTGATCTTGGTCACTTAGAAACTCAAGCAAATCAAAGTACCATAACGTTGGTTTGTAGATATCATCTTCACCAGCACCACTTTTAGTGGATTTAATTATTTTGAAGCGTTCTTTTTTGTAAACGGTGCATAAAGAGTTAATTTTTTAGTAACTGTCTCCTTGTTTGTTGCTTTATCAATTTCCTTGTATTTTTCAATCATTATTTCATATTCCTGTGACTTCTTATTTCGATCACTATACTCGGCACTTTTAACTTCAAGGAAAACTACGATAGAGTTCAATAAATTATCTTTAAAATTCTCGGGAGCACTGACGAAGATATGACATATTGCTTTAAAATTTAAATTGGAATTACGGAGAATCGATTTTATCAGAAAAACACGCGTGCAAGAATGATACAATACAATTGAAAGAGATGGAAATGTGCTAGAAGATTCACCTCGGTCTGGCCGACCATCAACGTATTCAACTAAAAGAAAGAAAAGTTGTAGTTCAATTCAGAAAGAGATTGCGGCTGAATTTTCTATATCTCACATATGACTTCGTTCTATTTTAAGGGTTTATGCAGTACTAGGTATAACGCACGATATCAGAAAGTTCTTTTTGACCAAATAACTGAGCAAACTCTATCGAACAACCAATGAATGGCTGATATGGCTCCGGTTAACTTGTTTCGTTTTCCCATTTTCAAATAACCACTTCTAAGCATTAGTTTTCTGTCGATAAGAGAGAATTTGCAACGAGTACTAAAATCGATTCTTAAAAATACGTCTGAAAAATGTTTTTTCATGCCGCCAACCATCATCCACAGTTTTACAGGATTCAAAATCCGCCAGGAACATCAATTTCTCGGCCTAGTACTTCAAAAGGTCACATTTGTTCGAACTTCACTAGAAGTGGGGTGGCAGCATTGATTATTAATTTTCTAACTGTCAACAAGTTTAAGTTTGACATAAAAGATAAATTTTCCGTACATTTTTTACTTTTTAAAAATGATTTAAATTTGTTGGCATGAAAAATTTTGTGGATTACACGTACAAAAAATTTTTTACGAGTGCTACGCAACACCACTCACGCAATATTATTTTCTGGACTAGTGATCCAAATAACTATTTCGGCAACCATCCGGGATGTACGCACTTCCCGGACGCTTTTTCTTTGAGAAAGTATTTTTTTCGGCACGTACTTTCCGGACTAGCCTGGGAAGAGTCACATCGTTGTTGTCATTGTAAATATGAGAATCTTGGTAGGTATGATTTTGATGAATGCAGTTGATCATTACCACAGCAGCGAAATAATGAGTGACATGGAATTAATTCACATTTTGATTTTTGAACGTTTGCATGGTTTTTGGTCGTCATTATCGCAATAAAATATGGGAAGTAGCAGCGATAGTGAGATTGAAAATGGGTCTTACGAAATTTCCAATGCAGCAGCTACTGCTACAGCACAATTATTGCCTGAAAAATCAAAAGTTCAGGTACGAAAACGTTTATGATTTGTTTACGAAATGGATGGATTCGAAGAAATGCAAAACTATTACAGAGGATGTAATTTTGGCTTATTTGGCACAAAAATCTGAAACTGTGAAATCCTCTACCCTGTGGAGCATGTACTCTATGTTGAAAAGTTCCATTTTAGTGAAGAAAAATGTAAACATAGACCCAGTCTCAAACGTTATCACATTTCTTATGAGGAATAATGTTGGTTATAAAGCAAAGAAATCAGAAGTCTTCAGCAGCAAGCAGATCAACAAATTCATTAGGGAAGCAGATAATGGAACATATCTAATGCTAAAGGCAATTTTAACACAATATTATGATTGTAGGATAAAAGTATCTACTTCATTTGCTTTATTTTTAGGTAGCAACAATTATTGGGTTAGGCGCTGCGTGTAGATGGGAAGAACTATCAAAATGTCATTTGATCTAATAATAGACAAGAAAGACATGTTGCTTATGAAAATACCAGATTCCTAAAAACATATTGTGAGAACTTTTGTTGTAATTGGACAAAAAAACCTGCTGTTGTATAGGCAATATTTATCTATACGGCCATCCATACACAGGCCATAGCATTCATCGAATTTCAGCGACTTTATTTGCTGATAATGGTGGAAACATCACAAATTTGAAGTCGGTGGCTGGAAGTCTATCAATGTCGCTGAAGGGTATATAGACAATTCACTTATGAACAAAATTAAAATTTCCAAGACCATTCAAAAACTATCAGATGGAAACAATCAATGTGGTCAAACTTTTAAGTATACTAAGAAGCATTTCACACAAATTAAATCTCTTCAATATTAGCAATTGCTTGAATTTTAATATAAATAAGAATATTTCTGTTAGTACCTATATTCTGTTCGAATTTGAATATTTAATACAAATAAGAATTAAAATTTCCAAAATTTTGTTCTACAAAAAATATTATAAAGAAATGTGTCTCATTGATTTGTTATTCTATACAGTTGCTGAAAAAATAGTGTATGCAACACGCCCGAAAACAGTTTTTTGAACTCGCAGACTTCTAGGTTTCCCCTACCGCACGTCCTAAAATTTTTACTACTCATCCAAAAAAACAGTATTTTTAGGACTTGTTACGAAAATTACTATAACTGAACGCATAATTTCTTTGAGTGAGAGTTTTATTTCGCAATGAGCCTTTCCCGAAAGCGATCAAATATGTTCGAACGGATAATATTGTATTCTATGTTTCATTAACTAATTCCCGATGATTTTTTGGCAGTAGTATGCTCGGAATTTCTAAAATTTAGATTACAAGAGTTCTGTTGATCAACCAACTAGAAGTTAAAGGAATATAACGGATATTGAACATTTTGGAAAGTATTTTATTAATAATTTTATAACTACAATTATCAACTATTCTGTTTTCTCTTTAATTTAAGAACCAAATTCAGAATTTCAAAAATATCTACTGCGAATATACGTTTTAAACTAACAACACCAATCATTCATCTGAATGAACAAAACAGACAACAAACAAAAAAGTATCATTGTAATCTCGTTTGGACTTTAATAAACATATTAAATTACATTGTTCATATTTAAAGTACGCCAATGGCTAAAAGTGAGATAAAAGAATGGAAGAAAGCTTTTCCAGGCCTCCATCTTCGCATGCCTAACAGGCATCAAGAGAATTATTTCATTTATTTTCATATACCTGTTACAACAAAAGGTTATTATTTTTTCAGATGTGATGATTCAGCAAAAACAACAGGTTGTTCCTCGGGTAATTGCTACATCGATCAGTGCTTCCTAAATATTTAATTAATGCTGTAGACTCGTTAATTATATAAATTTTTTTAATTTCAAACAATTCATTTCAAATAAATAAATAACATTTCACTAGTAAATCCTATATAGTGACAGATCGTCTTATAAGAGTGAGAATAACTGTTAGCTTTTGGAGTTTGAAAAGTAAATATAGAAAAAAAACTTATATATTATAATTTATACTTCTCTGGAGTCAAAGAGGGTCAAAGAGAATCAGAGAAAGTTAGTGAGCATAATATTTGCCAAGTTTGTTCTAGCTAATGAGTTGAACAATTTTTCCACTTTGCTGGAAATTTTATTAAATTCTCTCATATCTTTTATCTTTCAATCCTGAGCACCTTCATGTTGCAAATCTAATTTTGTTGTAGGTACTACTTTCTTTAGTTCTTCCTGTTCGATGTCAAGTCACCAAGTGATCTGTTTACCTCCAGTCTCTGAAAACGATAACCGCATATTCAAGAATTATTTTCAGTACTCGCTACGAATAGTCTATTGAGTATTATATTTCTATGTTAATGGTATTAATAGATTCGAATGATAAAGAAATGTAATGCTGTCTATTTGGGTCAGACCCTTAGGAATTTTGAAATACGATACAGTGAGCACTTACGAGCATACAGATTAAAACAACCAGATAAATCCCACTACGCAAAACATCTACTTGACACCAATCATTCATTGACACCTAACACAGAACCAGAAGTGCTGCATATTTGTGAAAAGAAACAAGAACTAAAGAAACCAGAACTGGATTTCCTTGAAGAACTGGAAATTAGAAGACATTTAAGAAACCCACAATATGAAGTTGTCAATGAACAGTTAAATCTTGGGAGTTCTCCACTAATAAACTGTCTTCTTAAGTGATCATTGTAAAGATCAGCAGATATAGTTTTCCTGGTTTTCTATATCATTGCACAGTTATACTGATCTTAATTGGAAAAATGATATCCAGGATATCACCATAGGGCTAATAATATCTAAGCTTTAATATTTGTAATATCACATCTTCTTCTTTTTTCTATAAACATATATTAAGCCAATCACAAGTTAGGTTACTTCTTGGTCTAGCCAAAAATAACTACTAAACATCAGGTAGGCATAAAATGAAATGTAACTTCTGTCATTCTGACGATGATATTAATTTATCGAAACAATTGTCAATTTTTTAGAATTTTCAATAACTTTTATTATATTGTGGAATTAACTAGAGACCGTGAGTTTCATTTAAAAACACTAATAAGAAATTTCTCTCTTATACCAAACCGACAAGATTTATGTACCATTTTAAGCGCTTCCACATACGAAATTTGATTTGCAATGCAAAATTTGAATAAACAATTTTCTATTCAAGGAGATAAATTGAATAGAATGAATGTAATTTTCTGAACATATTATTATCATCCGTCAACATATCAGTAAATCGATTCCATTTGTAAACACGATCCTCGTATATCATTACAATAGTTACCGAAACAGGAAATTTGGGTTACATTAACGGAAGAGAAAATTGAGGGTTTTGAGTCACATCAAACACAAATATTATTGATACCTGGTATTTATAGTGGGAAATGTATTCTGAAAATTTAGGTGTGTTCAGCCCATACCATTTGTACCCATTTTCATTATTTCAGACAAACAATAATTTAAACATATTTATTCATAACCTTTACTCCTATTCACAAAAACAAAAGTCGGTTTGCTAAAACCCAAGTGTATAGAAGCAAAAGGCAAAACATCCGTTAACAAATAATTACGGGCTCTGTTTGTCGAAAATTGGAAATAAGCGATGATTTCAAAGCTCACTGTGTAATCTGATAACATCAAAGGAATATATTTAAGAGGGGATTTAGGGATGTATACGTCATGCACGAATCCTCCAACCGCGAATATTTACGTTCGCTCAACTGAAACTAAGGTAAAATCTCGACATGAAATTATACCTTTTTACTGTGGGTGCAGAGTTGTATTCAGAATCATCAACGGTTAATATTTTTCATAAACCTTTTAGAGGAAGTCAAAACTCACAAATGAGAGGAGAGAAACAAACAATAACAAAATGAAAATCTACAGGTACTTATTCCAATGACTTTCTGAAGTAAGTACATTAAATCGATCATTCATTTCAGATCTAATCTTATTCTTGAAATAATTGTTACAAAAAACTGATGATCCTGAATACGAAATAAATATTACCAAACTTACTTGGATGTGAAAAATAAGGCACTTAGGATTACAGGTGGTTTCAAACATGAAAGAACACAGATGAAAACGATATATAATACATACAAAGCCAAATAATGGTTGTCTAATAAAAATTATATTGAAATTAATAGCAATTGTACGACGCTAGAACTGACTAACTCAAGGACAATTATTTTTTCTACGTCCTATCTTTAAAAAACATTTACCTTGTCTAGAACTGACTAACTCAAGGACAATTATTTTTTCTACGTCCTATCTTCAAAGTACCTTGTATTTCACCGGTTTGTAGCATTTAAAGCGGTTGTTTATGGTTAGAGTGAAAAAAAGTAAAAAAGTGCCATAACGTTAACTTTATTTTACGCTTTCCATAAGCTAACACAATGAAACTCGGCTAGGGATCGAGGATGGACTTTTGTTAAAGGTGGCTAGGCATCGAGGAGGAACGATCAGAAAACTTGGAATACGTATAATTGTAATTTACCGAAGGAGCTTAATTAAAATATCCAAAATTTCTATTTAAATTTTATTTTTTTGTATAGGGCTGTAGAAAAAATAATGTATGTAACATGTGCATAAAGTTTGTTTTTTTACTCATGGAATTGCCGCGGTAGGTAGATCGATCTTGAAATTCATTTTTAGTTACCACGTAGAAGACGTACCACGAATTGTGTTTCAGTCTCAGTGTCTTGCCAGGGGCTGGAATCTGGTCTTCAATTTTTTTTTAATTTCCCAAACTTCTTTCGAACGACGGTTGTCAACCCTCGTGCGCTTTTGATACGGGCGGGGATGTTATATGCCAGTGAATAATCTTCCGGGAGAGTGAACAAATCTTGTCGTTGTTCTGAAGTGACTCCATATCTAGCTTTCCCGACAGCCTAATTTCAGGACACAAGGAAGCCTCATTTCACGTCCAAACAGGATTTTTGCAGGTGTTTCACCCGTGGACTCATTCACGGCAGATCGATAAGCCAATGCAAATAGAGAAATATACTGGTCACCATCACTCTGATGGCTGAAAACTACTTTGGAGAGATATTTTCCAATGGTCCTATTCATTCTCTCGACCATTCCATCTAACTGTGAATGTAATGCTGTTGTCCTGGTCTCCTTCATTTCCAGCTTGCCGCAAATCTCTTGGAATATATGGCTTTCGAAATTTCCTCCCTGGTCACTGTGGACTTCCAAGGGCACTCCATATCGGCTGATAAATTCTTTCACCAATACATCCGCAACAGTTGTGGCCTCTTGATTCGGGATCGCCCACTTTGTGAAATAACCCATTATAATCAGGATGTATTTACCACAATTTTCTGTCGTCGGAAATTGTCCAGCCATGTCTAGAGCCATCCTTTCGATAGGGCTTCCAACATTATACTGTTTCATATGTGCCTTTCTCTTGCGATGTGGACCATTACTCGTAGCACAAGTCGTACATTTCTTACACCAGTCCTTCACATCATCGGAGCTGTATCCAATAAAACCTCTCACAGATTCGCTGGAGGGTTATCTTCACTCCCAGATGACTTCCCGATGGACTGTCGTGTAACTTCTCTAGTACTTCATCTAGTCTTGTTCTCGGGATAACTAGCTGTCTCCTCATCTCGGAACCATCATCGTTTTCAAAGACTCTATTCAACAGCTCTTCTTCCAGGATAAGGGAGTCCCACTGAGCCCAATACGCCTTGAGTGTAGGTGAAAATCTTGACACTTCTTGCCATGTAGGTCACCGATTTTCTTTCTTCCATTGCCGAATCTTTTTTAGGTAAAGATCATTTTCGTGATCTTTTCTGATCCTGGTGGGTGACCATTCTTCATTGACTACCGTAATTCTTGAAACTGCAACTTCCTTAGATTTCGACTTGTTGCAGTGAGAATAGTCTATAGGTAATGACCGTATAAGCAGAGAGTCGGCTTTTCAGTGATTCACATCAGCTCGATATTGACCCCCGTCTAGTTTCCCCTGTGACTGGAGTTCATGGGTTGCAGGAGTCTTGGGGCGATTAGACGGACTGCGCACGTGCTCTAGCTCGCCACACTCCCGGCATTTGATCTTCTTCGGCTTCTTGTCTGCCATACCTTTCAACAAGTTGACGATCTGGTCAAGTCTGTCATCGTCATCTTCTTCCTGCATGGCACTACCTTTGTTGTACCGTGAACCCTTCGTGGCTACTTTGCACTTAAGAGGTTCTTGGTTTGCAGGAGTCGTAGGACGCTTACACGAACTGCGTGTATGCTCTAGCTCGCCACAATTACTGCACCTGATTTTCTTCGGCTTCTTGTCTACCACACCTTTCAACATGTTGACGATCTGGTCAAGTCTGTCGTCACCTTCTTCCTGTATTGTCCTACCTTTGTTGTATCCCGAAGCCATCGTGGCTGCTTCATATTCAAGTGCAGCTGTCAATGCGTCAACTAATGTTTTGGGATGGGCTAAACGAGGCGTCCTCTGCATATAGGGGTCGCGTAAGCCATCAATAAAGGCCTGGATGCCCAGACATTCCATCATGTTCTCTTATGCTGATGGATAAACATATCGAACTAATCGGGCAATATCCACTTCGTACTCTTGAAGGGATTCATCACGTTTCTGCCTTCTGCTCTTCAGCTGGGATTGGAATAAATGTTCCAAATGTTCGTGACCGTATCGCATGTCCAACCTCTTCTTCAGCTGCTCAATGTCATCCGTTTCTTCCAGGCGTATCGTCTGAAGCACGTCTAAGGTATCTCCCGAAGCGCGATAATTAAGTTCAACGTTTTCTCCCTATCCGACCAATTATTCACTCTAGCAGCTGCTTCAAACTGTTTTATGTAATTGGTCCACGACATTTTTCCATCGAACGTTGGGGCCTTGAATGGGGGTAAACTTGCCAATGTCTTCCAACTTAGGTAGTGTTTCTGGCTTGCAAGGTTTCGTTTGCTCGGTCTTATTTCCTTCCTCTGGCGTGCCTCGCGTTGTTGAATCGGCAATCTTTCCCTCTAGCTCCTTGATTTTCTCGTCTATCGTTGTCATCTTATTTTCAATATCTGATTTTATTTTCACGTTCATCGTTGTCATCTTATCCTCAATATTCAATTTTAGAGACGAAATTTTATTTTCGACGTCAGCAGCAATGTCATTTTTCATTAATAAGATATCGGCAAAAAGGTTGTCCAATTATCGTTTTTCACATTAGTTGAAATCTTTTCTTCCATGGCAGAAATCTTCTCATCCATGTTAGCACAAATTGACGAGATTAAGATGGAAGCCTCGTCATTGAATAAAAATGTTTCTAGATCCAAGCCGTCACTTAGCAGTGCCACTTTGAGTCTTTCTACTAACTTACTCTTCTTACCGGACGTTACCAACTCGCGATTTTCCAGTTCTGCCTTTAGCTCTGTCACTTTCAGATCACTAAGTCTCTTGGCCATGTTTACGTCTTATTTATTTATATTACCCCACACCTGACACCAATGTAATGTTTTTCTTATTTATTTAAACGTTTTTATTACCAGTGGGATAAATTTATATACACACGCTATGTCTACTAACTTAATTTATTTATTCACTACACTATTCACTAATTTATATTATACACACAGTATACTCACTTACATTAATTTATATAAACATTTCACTACTTAGACTTGTTCGCTGTTTATATCACAATATCACTTAATAACTAAACTTCTCCCGCTGGTCGGTCCTTTATATATTAGTTCCTTTTTTACTAGATAATTCTAGATTGCGGCTTACACAAAAACAATTGGCTCTCTGGAATATTCTTTTCTTTTCGGTATATTACTCAAATGCCGGCTCAATCCTTAAAAGATCTTCGGAGAACATGTCTATAAAAACGGTCACAAAAAATCCCAATTGACCTCAGAATTCGGCGCGCTCGCCATTTTTTTAACACTGTTAACATAAGGTTACAGGACCGTACTTAGTATATACTTCGGTGTACGAGTTCGTAACAATAATGACCTACACAGCAGAATCCCGACCAGACACGGCAAAAACCAAAAAAACCCGAGAAATTGTTGACACAAAACTCTTTCGAAGAAACGTTGGAAAAATTCTTCTAGGTAGAGAACGAAATGAAAACATTAGGCGAACGAGTAAAGTAGACAATATTAGTGAATAAGTTGTAAATACAAAGATGAAGTGGAACGAACACATATAACGAATGGAGCAAGAAAGAATAGACATGATAACACGTGATGAATCACCCGTAGGAAGAAGAAGTACAAAAAGACGGAGCGATAATCTTACCGCCATTAACAACCAGGCAAGTTACGAAGAATGAACAGGTATTTTGCCTGCAGTGAAGAATGAATAAGAAGAAAATTTCTTGGACCCTTCATTGTTTCTGCTAACTGTCGAGACATATCCAGCTATTTCATTATCTGATTTTCACCAAAACTTACCTACCACTCTGATCTAACATGTTCTATATTCGTAGATTCTGAAGACGACCCTGCGGAGAAATTGTACGGTTTAGTGGGGTCTCAGCTGAGTGTCTAAATTATGCTTTTAGCTTCCATTTCGTTCACCGATATTCCATCTGTCATTAGATGAGAGTAATTCATAAAAATATAGAATATGCTTGAATCATATGATAGGCGCGTTATACATTTCTAACTAGTTTTTTTCGTAACATAATTATTGAGAAACTGATTTTTCAATCCGGCATTTGCAGTAAACTGATTTTTATAAGCAATTTTTCGTGGATAATTCTTGTAATAAACCTATTTTAAAGTATTAATCATAACTCAGGGTCATGGCCCTAAAGTTCATGTTGGTTGATACAATTCGCACAACAAACACGAATTTTTACTTTACAACTACTACTATCTTTGTCGCGTTCCCTACTTATCTCTATAGATTTACCAGCGCCTATTATCATGTTAAACAATCCCTCGCACGCGATAATAGTGTCAAACATATTTCTTACATTACATTTCGAACACCTCCATATCTCTTTTATGAAACACTAGGCTTTATTATACAAATTTTGTTGTCTGCAACTGTGTATATAAAGTCTCAACACATTTCTCCGCCTTTATGATGTTCATTTCACCTTATACGCCAACAGAATATTAAAACAATGTTATTTCACTCGATACAAAACTCGCATAGTTAATTTTATTCACAGAATGCATTTCGCAAAACATAAAGTATGAAATATTTAGCAGCCACAATTTTATTATTTCAATTTTGGTTGGTTGCCTCCAGCTAGCTATGTTGCTTGCAATTTCTACATGTTTTTGTCTAGATATACGTTTGGTTGAGATATAGCGGGCCTTTCAAAATTGAGGTCGTGTCTTGACAGAAACAATCGCCTATCTAAAATTGTTTCATATCCAGGGCATTGATATTCCGCTAGAGTTCACCACCTTCGCAGTGATATGAAACACGACGAAACGAGACGTCTTGTGAATATCGACTGAATCACTCAATGGAATAATATAATAATAGTAAAGATATACTTGAGAATTTTACAACGAAATATTTACGTCTTAATTAATAATTTATTTTAATAATATAGAAATCTAATGACATTAGTTTGAAAGAATCATATTTTGTGGGAACATTAATACTGCAAAAACATGTTACTAATCACATGTGATGGCAAGAAATTTTAACGTCAGTTGTTTCGTCATTTATCTATATGTATAAACCGGAGGATATAAAAGACGTAATGGACAGGGTCGTGAAAGGAAAACCAACCGAATTCAGGACAGGTTATTCTTCTTTGCCTTCTCGCATATGGACAACCAAATATCTTCAAATGACACTTACAGCCACTCATTATGTGGAAATATCCGACCAGGTAGTTACGAATAAACTGAGAGAAGCCATTCTGAAAGCAAGAAGACCCGTGCGAGAACCTATTTTAACTATTAATCACAGAAGGTTGTTACCTATAAAAAAATAAAAAGTGGAGGGCAAGGTATAGGCGACTTTATTTGCCTAAATTTTTCTCTCAGGGTAAGGGTACGGTTACATTTCAATTTACCCCTTTGTAATTATAAGCAGCACTCGTGGCGATATACAAGAAAGAGCGCTCAAATTTTTAGGCCACTAGTGGCTGAATTGCGTACTCTGGAACAGGCCGTACAATTCAAACAAACGGCTAAGAGTAAGCGACGCGATAGATCTATTAGGTTACAAATCCGAATTGTTTTTAGAACAGCTATCTTTAATAGAATGAAGAACAGGTATGCAAGTATGAGATTATTACAAAATGGAATGGCAGAATTGCCCCAATTACTATTTTATATGCAGTTTGCGTTTAGAATACAATTTGTATATTCATGGTCGTAGGAAAAATATAGTTCATAACTCGTTAGAAATTGTATTTCCTGCACTCGTACGGAATATGTCACTTTACACACTTCTTATACAATGTTATTCAAATTCGAGTATATACATTGGAATCATGGTAACGGTAAGAGATATAGGGATGTTTAAATAGGGGCAAAGTTGTGTATTCCAGTATTCCAGAGATCATTTATTTGATTCAAGGCGTTATTTAATGCTACAATGTGAATAATATCTTCAAAATTTATAGAGCGTCCCCTCTCAATGTTCCATTCGCATGTATTTCTTATAAATTAATAATATTTGACGTTATTTTCTTCTCAAAATGTTTACTATGTTATAATTTAACGTTTACAATATGTTTCAACTTTAATTTTCAATAATTTCCAATGATTTTAATAAATTTTATAAAAAATGCTTACATGCGTCCATTCCACTTTTGATCACCTCACCGACCTCTTTTGTTCCCCAAATCAACAAACTCCTCGTTGTAAGCTTTGATATTTTTTTAACAAAACACTAACAACGCACTAGATACATAACAATATGTCCTATTTCATGTTTGATATTCTGTTTAATGTTCATTCAGAATTTTAAAATAATTCCTTATACCTATTTACATGTGAAATTCTCCTAAAATATGCCTTATTTTTACAAACAATGATTACATACATCCTACTTTAAATTCAAAATATCAATAAATCTACAAACAAAATTGTTTGAAAACCTTTTATAATGCCTTCCAATTAAATTATTATTTATCATCCAATATTTATTTCATATAACCTTGGCCTTATATTTCATTCAGTTATCAAATTTTTAAATGTTCCTACCGCTTTCCAAATAATCAATACATAAATATATTTCTGCTATCGGCATTCCGTGCTAAACTGACATGAAGTTTAATTGACACTTCAGTTATTCTATTTAGATAAACATGGCAATTTTGTTTGTATATTATAATCAAATATTCCGTATATTATTATCTACTAATATTTTTGTGTTCCTTTTAGGTTCAATGTTGGATATTACAGATGCTATATACAATTTATTATTTGTGCTGTAAACAAGAAAGAGAATTTATAATTTACTTAGGAAATGAATTGAAATTTATGAATTTAAGGTAAATAGTTTCAATATTACTTTTGTATTTCTACAATTATTCGGAATCAGTGATATCATAGGTGTACTATTCAATATGAGATATCCATCTCTCACATATTACTACCAGTAGAAAAGATAATTCTATCTGTTTGAAGGAAGTAATCTCCACTTGTTATTTGATAAAGTTGCAAATTTCCTATATTCTTGTCTTTATTTCTTCAATACTTATTACGATGAGTTCAATACATATATATATATATATATATATATATATATATATATATATATATATATAGACGAAAGTAGTTCGTTGCCGAAACTAGTTAGGTTAAACTTTTTTAATTGGGTACCCAATATTCAAAATTGATAGATACATGATTAATTATAACTTGCTACCAAAATAAACATTGAATTTTATATGTATTTTAGTTTGAGAATTTACTCTTATTTCAGTTAGAAAATCATTTTATTTTCAGATTTGGTGGTGGGATTTTAGTCTTAGTTAGTTATAGATACTTCTGGTGAAAGATATTTACCTGGTTAGATTGAATCTTGTTTTGTTTCTTAAAAGGTTCTTGAAATGATTTTAGTACATTTATTAAACAATTTACTGTAAATAATGCTGGTGTTCTTGGCATGGTAGCCTAATTCCTAACCTTTGGAGGATATATAATGAGCTTGAACAAGGTTGCGTAAACATGTCGTTTGGCAACTTCAGTGGAAACAATACTTTTTAGGGATGAATCACGATTTGATTGAACTCATTGTGATGTGTATACCGACATCTACATTGAGGCTATTTTGCAGCAACCATACTTGAAGTTGAAAAATGTTGTGGTGGATCTGTGATGGTTTGGAATTAGTCTAGATGAACGAACAGATCTTGAAGTAGTCCCAGGAAGATTAAACGCTCTAAGGTACATCCATCCCGTTCTGGGGAATCATGTTATACCAACCGCCTGTGACAGAGATCTTCTTCGTATATTCGTTGTAACTAAAAGTGGCAACATTGCTTAAAATTTCAGCACCTACCTTATGTGTCTTGGGTAACCTAGTTAGTAGTTTGGTTCTTGTTCAATGACCGTATAAGGAGAGATGCAAATATCGTCAGAGTATGTCCGAGGATAATTTCGAATACGCTGCAGTATTTGTAGTAAATAATGTCAAACGTGTTGTATTTATACAAGCGTCATTACAAGTAAGGAGTAAAAATTTAGTTCTTTACTTTTTATTTATTTTTCAAGACTTTTAGTGACAAAATAAACTTTGAAGTTAATTAATTTAATGTTTTTGGATGATCATAGTTCGCCAGTGCTAACAGCCGAAATTACCTAGCTATGTATCCATAATACCGTCCCCCTTTTTGTAATTCATGCATTTTTTCACTAATGGCGTTTAGGATTGTTGGCCGTAAAAATAAACGTGTTTATGAATGAATTACCCTTACTATTGTGTATTATTAGATTTAAATAATATTAATAAAATAAATGAAAAGAGTGTTCTTATTGAGGGATCTGAAATAGTATTGTGGAGAATAGAGGAAAATTAACGAGTTTCGGAAGCAAGGACGAAAGATTTATTATATGAAACATTGTTCAACGAGGGGCACACGGTGAAAAAAGTATGGCAAAATGGAAATGTGTAAAATGCACGGCAAGCAGCTATTGTAGGCTGATCAACCGGTTTAAGAATTCCATCTGGAATAGGCCGTCGATTGATAATTACACATATAGGAAGTGGTAGCGGATTTGTGTTAAACAGTGAATTAATATTTAAGTCCAAGGAAACGGGAGACTACCATGAAGAAATGAACGCAGAGGTGTACGAGAAGTGGTTTGGACGCATTACTGAAAATTTGTAATCAGGATCTATCGTGGTTATAGATAATGCTCCTTACCACATTTGACACTGCGAAAAAACGCTACAAGAGGCAGGGAGAAAAGCTAAAATTCAAAAACGGTTACGGGATAAAAGCGACCCTTGCGATGAAAATAGTGTAACGAACGAATTGCTTCAAATTGTGAAGATTGATAATTACACATATAGGAAGTGGTAGCGGATTAGTGTTAAATGGTGAATTAATATTTATGTCCAAGACAACGGGAGACTACCATGAAGAAATGAACGCATAGATGTACGAGAAGTGGTTTGGATGCATTACTGAAAATTTGGAATCAGGATCTGTCGTGGTTATAGATAATGCTCCTTACCAAATTCGACACTGCGAAAAAACGCCACACGAGGCAAGGAGAAAAGTTCAAATTCAAGAATGGTTACGGGATAAAAGCGTCGCTTACGATGAAAATAGTGTAACGAACGAATTGCTTCAAATTGTGACGATACATGCCTGTAAATATAAGAAACTTACTGTAGACGAATAGCACTGAGCAATGGAATTACTATATTAAGGTTACCCATCATCATTGTGAGTTGAATCCTATTGAATTAATTTGGGCACAAGTAAAGATGATGTGGCACGGGAAAATCGAAAATTTAAGTTAACCAATGTGGTAGGCCTTTTTCAGAAATCTTTGGAACGAGTGACATCAGAAACTGGCTCATGTTTAAAACGAAGAAAAGAAAATGTGAGATGTAGATAATATGGCTGATAAAGTTATCGATGATTATACTGTCAATGTAGGTACTAGTGATGATGATAAAAACGGCAAATGACAAAGGGTAAGTCCTAGCATTGTTTTTTGGTGTAACGAGTTTTATTTTTGTAATTCTTATTTTTGTACCTACGATTTCTTTTATTGAAATAAAATTCATTTTGTTTTCATTGAAGAGTTTTCCTTATTTTATAAATGTTTCCCACGTCTAAAAAATGATTCAAGGAAATGTTACAATGCAACTTTTTACCCCGCAAAAAAAGACGTCCACGCCACTGTGCAAGTCCTATATAGGTATAGGCGGAGGTCATTGCACTTTCCAAACATTATGGTTCGACTGTAGGCATACAAAGTGACGTATCATAATAAGAGCAATTGCTAAAGTTGATAGATTGATGACATTCTTGTTGTGGGGGACTACACTTCGGTTCAGTTTCTATTAAAAAAACAGTCATATTATTGATCGAATATCGAGATAGACGAGTCAGAATATTTGGTACTTTCTTCAGAAAAAGAGGAAATAAATCATTTAGAATTCCTAATATCGATGATTTATCAAATGTCATGAGGCAGGACACTATATATAAACTGCTCAAACCACTGGAAGTTCCAGGAACATAAAGAGTTCAATCTTATATATAAAATGCAATGTTGATTTTACCTCTTATAATATTTCATAAATATTAATTACCTAATACAATTTTTGGATATTGTCAAAAAGCGTTCTATTTTTTCATTATGAGTTTTTTCTAAACATTTCTTTTACAATTTTGTTTGTTTAATAAAAATTTTGTATATATGACATTTAGCAATTCTTTGTCCGAATTTACCCCACCACTCCAAAATTACACACTAGTGGACAATTAGATTTTTTTTAATAACGTTAACTTCTAAAAAAAGATTAAGAAATCAAGAACACAATTTTAAATGCAATAAACTGTATGTAGACATGCCTAGATATAACTATGTCATTTATTAAATGTTATATTTGGTGTTTTTAAATGAAACTCAAGGTCTCTAGTTAATTCCACAATATAATACAAGTTATTGAAAATTCTAAAAAATTGACAATTGTTTCGATAAATCAATATCATTCTGACGATGATATTGATTTATCGAAACAATTGTCAATTTTTTAGAATTTTCAATAACTTGTATTATATTGTGGAATTAACTAGAGACCTTGAGTTTCATTTAAAAACACTAATATGAGCATATTCCACGAAGTAAGGGTCGAGACAGTCAATTTTGTTATATTTGGTTTTTATATCATTGGTTAAAAAAAAGTCTCCGAATGAGCCCGGCGCTCCCCTACTTCAGTATTAGTTACTATTTCTACCCATGATATACGCAATATTGTTCGGTACTAATACATATTAAAAGCGTCTATATTCCTTAACATCGTTGGATCAAGCGTCGAATTATCACAGCCATACAGTAAAATGGACAATATATTATAGCACCTTATCATTCGTAGACGAAGTTCCAAGCCAATATCTGACCTTATAAAGAATTGTTTCATATATGTAAAGGCCCGTCTGGCTTGCTCAATTCTTGCTCTAATTTCTCTAGTTTAGGTTTTAGATATATTTATATGCAGATCAAAACTTTCGCTATAAGCAACTATATTATTTATTATCTATTGTGAGTCGGCTTCATTGTCAGCCAAGACAACCGTATTGTCTGCATATATAATATTTTTTATTAGTGCCCCGTTTATTTTGATTCCTGCAAAGCATCTTTGAATATTGCCTCAGAACTCAGAATAAATGTTAAAAGGGAGCGGAGATAATATGCATCCTTGCCTGGCCCCTTTTTTATCGCAATGGATTCCGATGCTGTCATTTTAATTTTGATTTCGGCCGATTGGCCCCAGTACAGAGCTGAATTTTGTTTTTATGCAAGATAACGCAAAGGCGTATATTGCAATAATCACGATGGACCTCCTTCAGAACCACGGGATTGAAACGATGGAATGGCCTGGTCTAAACCCCATAAGACATCTTTGGGATGTGTTAGAAACACATAGCACCCTTATCCACTTCAGATCCTTCAACCACCAAAAGGAGCTCTAATCAAGGAATGAGATAATATACCTTAACAAGATATTCGTAGGCTTATACACAGCATGCCATAGAAGCACTATCTTATATGTAATTTGTTTTTGCAGATTTATACGAACAAAATCTATATCCTTTAAACAAGCTTCATTAGATTTCGATATTGTTAATATTGTTGAGATTATTAAGACATGAATTTGTTCTCCCCTAATTCTTTTGGACAGTGTTGTTTACATAAATGTAATGAGATACCAAATAAAAAATTGTTTTTACAAATTTGGTGAATGCCCATATACAAATATAATTTGGTGAATGCCCTTATACAAATAATTTGGTGAATGCACTTCCACCAAAATGGTGGATGAACGTATACCGAAAATGGCGAATTCACAATAGAGAAAACAGAAGTACGCATTTACATTCTAAAGCGGATGGACTAGCCACGTTCTATTCAATTCAATGCGTGCGTTTGCGGCCAATATTAGTAAGAGAGGTATGATAAAGAAATGACGTTAGTCAGGGCAAAAGCTGTGGAGGGAAGTACATACAATATTTACCCACTTGTTTACTTTTAATTGTTGTGAAATAAAAAACGTAGTGATTCGCACGAGACTCTCGTTTTCGAGATTCTCGTATGGTCTCGTCTCGTTTTCGAGACGAGACTCGAGACGATACTCGGCCCAGACGAGACGAGACTTTTGTTTGGTCTCATCTCGAGTCTCGTGCATGAGGTATCGCGTCTCACGCGAGAGTCTCGCAGGTGAATATTTCTGAATGAACATCAATTTATTTTGATGAAAATGTATAAGCATAACACCAAGAATTGCTTTCAAAAGCTTCTGCCGGCGTTATCGGTTGACGGTAACGGATAGTGGTAGTTGTTTGAATTTTTGAGCGTGCGGAATTGTGCCAAGTTGATTCAAAATGAGCCGATTCAAGAGGAAAAGGAGCGAACTTTCGACTTTAGAAGATAAATCAAATTCCCGTGATTTTTCTAGTGTAACTGAGGATATTCACATACCAGACAATGTTAGTTTGAATGATAATGTGACTGAAAGTGAATTGTCGTCTTCGTTAAATAGCAGTCGCTCTTCGTCTCGCATGCAAATACAAAATGACTCTTCCAAAGCAAATTCGATACTTATTTCAACATTGAATTGAAAGGGACAAATCGAGATAAAATAGCCAGGTGCACAATATGTTATACAAAAGCATATTTCGAAATATATCCAAATGAACAAAATCAACTGTCAGGAGCAAGTACTTCCAGACTCACTGTTCCCGAAATGAATTGAAGGTAAGCTGTTAGATAACTTAAGAATTTAATTATTTTAACGCTGTATACCATCGTTGAATGACATTTTTATTTATGGCATATTTTTGTTTTAAACAGTGAAATCTATAACTTTTTCAAAAGGCTGACGGCATCTATCGTTATAAAAAATCTGCAACTTTTACAAGTTTAACAAGCCACGGCAAGTGCCGCGTGAATAGTCTTTCTAACACCTATCAATTTCGTTTGATACGCCGACACCTCAATTAAATGATGATTTATAACTTTACTGCCAAAGATTTTGCATTTTGCCGCACGTCAATTTGTCCACGGGGATCGCGGAGCTTCCTTTGAATGTATACGAGTTGTTGCAATAGTTGATAATGAATGAACTATATTCAAGAAATATTAAAATACAGCGTGGATCAAATTGAGCTTACATGTATTGTTATTTTAAAACTATAAGAGATAGATAATGTGAGAATCGGCTATACGGTACAATCTTTTCTAAATTTTAGCAAATTAGATTTTGATATACAGTGTGCTCAAAATTGATTGATATATTGCGATCTCGGAAAGTGTAATGTAAGAGATAGTAGAACGAGTAAATGGGGGAAGCTTTAGACAATTTAGTTAGTAATAAAATATTAAATGGCGCTTGCTGCGTGATTTTAGAGATTTTTGTTTTTTAGATATTTTGAAAAAACTAAAAAGGTGCATTTTCGAAAAGGCCCACAACTCACAACGTTTCGGCTTTTTCATAACCATCATTAACTTTAATTTTTTTTAATATGGGCCTGGATTGTTATTCCACACCAGCCATACTAACTACTACTACTATACTAAAAAGCAGAAAATAGAGAGTAGAGAAAGAACTATTCATGCATCAATTATCTATTGCATTACACAAATTGTGTCGTTTCGCAGGTGGTTACATAAATAGATATTTTGATACTGACAACCAAAATATGCTATTTTCCAGTTGTCATTTCGATGGGAAAAACATCACTAAAACATAAAACAACAATGCGAAAAGTGAATCAAACGTTGAAATATCGTCTGAATATTTTTTATTATACTTTCGTGGCCAAGAATATTGTATGATACATTTGTTAAAAGTGATTTTATTTTGCTCCTGGAGTTTCTCCACTCATGGACGGTTATTTCGCAATATAAAATGCCACTTTTAGCAATTGTATCATAAATTACTATATTTTGATATCCGTCCGTTTTAAAAGGTCTTATCACATTACATATTATTATTTTCAGACTACATCAGTGAAACCAAAAAAGGATCATTTTGACTTTGCGATTGTTGATTGGATGGCAAAAAAATAGTTACCTTTTAATTTCTTCCATGACGAAGATACTCAAAAATTTTTAAAGAAATATCTGGAAAGGATTTTCCAAAAAAGGATAAATTGAGAAGATTAGCAATGTTACGATTCGACTGCCTAAAGCAAAAAATGACCGACATGTTGACAAACAATTCTTCAAAATTATCATTTACTATAGACGGCTGGACCTCTATTAGCGGCAGATCTTATTATGGAATTACAACACATTTTATAGATGACAATTGGGAATTGCAATCGATCGCTCTAGATTTTGTTCCTGCCCATGGAAAACATACAGGAAAAGACATCGTTCTCACATTTTTCAAATGTGTAGACGCTAAAGACTTGATCCACAAACTTCAAGGAATAACAATGGATAATGCCTCAGAAAATACAACTTTTATTAAAGAACTTTAGGAACTTATTCCCGATTTAAATGTAGAGGACTGCCATTTTCGATGTTTTGGACATGACCGCTGTCGAAGAGCAGCTTATTGTTAGTTTTCAGGCTGCGAGAGACAAAATATTAAAGCATTATCGTAAAGCTAATTGGATTTATGCTGCAGTTTTAATTCTCGATCCGCGGCATAAGTTAGAAGCGTTCGATATGACAACATGGGGCCAAGAATTGAAAGATACTTCGATTAAGAAATTTCAAGATATATACAAAGTCTATTTTAATCAATCAGAAGATTCAGAAGGACAATGTTCAATAAAAACGGTGGCAAGGGAACGAGAAGATCCTGGACCGGAAAAGTGTCAGATTTTTTAATTCGTTTTGATGTTTTGTATGCAGTAAACCCTACGCATGCAGAAGGAGAATGGATGCAGGAGCGTCAAAAATATTATTCTATGCCTCCATGTAATGAAGAAACAGATATAATACAATGGCGGAAAATGCATGCTTCTGAATTTCCTATTCTAAGTTTAATGGCACGAGAACTCTTAAGCATACCGGCTACTTCAGTCCCGGCGGAAAGATTATTCTCACGTGCTGCATTAACTATAACAAAACATCGAAATCGCCTCAACAATGAATCTGCACGATGTTTGTTATGTCTAAACGAGTGGGTGAAAAACATTTGCAACCGAGAGGGCTAAGGGCTGTTTTTTACCTTTGATTTTTTCAGTTATTTCATTTATAAAATAATGTTATGTTGTTATTTTCTTTAGTTGTATTACTTTCGAATACATGTTGTTTTTCAACAATTGTAATTTTCTCTTCCGACTCTTATATTACAGCAAGTATTTAAGTATTCCTTATTGCACTGAAACAATAAGATTATGAATGATTTCGATACTTTTACGAGACTCTCGTACGAGAAACGAGACGAGACGAGACTGGAAGCTGTGAGACGAGACTTGAGACGAAACTTATCATTGCATCGGCGAGACGAGACAAGACTTTGTGAAAATCTCGTCTCGTTGGTCTCGTGCGAACCACTAAAAAAACGTTGTAAATGATATGAGGTAATTGTTATCAATATTGGTTTTAAGGGTTATTGACTTTATAAATTAGATGCATAATATTTAACTGTTAGGTATTAAATAAATAACATAGAAACAATTTCTTGAAAATGATTACAAATGTAGTCCAGGAATATTTCTTGTTTCAAAGGATAAAGGGTAGAACGATGGCAGGTATATTTTAGAAGAATGAATAAGTAAAGCAACTAAAAAATACTCAGTAATATTATCTTAGATATATTCACTTATCTTTACAAAATAACACTTGAAATAAATTTCTATTTAACAAACCTTAATTTTTATTCCTAATAATAATAATATTCTTATTTGAAAATTATGTACTATATTGTATAGAATGAAATACCTTGATAGCTTTAAAACAGGCAACTATAAAAAAATTAAAATAGACAGTTATAACGACTGCCGACAGAAGTGAAAACCCAAAACATTGGAATAACGGTGTTTCTTTTAATTTATTAAATCTATTGTAGTCTGATTATATGTCAGTAATTAATTATAATGTGAAACTAAATGATATACGTTTATAAACCATCATTTTGAAAAAAAAGAACGACATGTATTTTATTTCTGATAATTTCGACCCTATTCATACTATACAAGATTAGGTACTACACAACTATCCATTAAAGTGTAAAATAAACAATCGTCGGAAGAAATAATCAGTATTGAGAAAGCACAAAAACAACAGAGAACAAATAGCCGAAATTGAGCTTTCTGCCCTGACTAGCACCATCCCTCTCTTCTGTCTCACTCGGGAATCAATCATTGCGCATGCGTATTAGAGTGTCAATGGAAGTACGGCAATTAAGTATGTAGGAAAAAAAACTAGAGGAATCAAGAATTAAAACAAATTTATTAGTAATTTTTGATTGCATTATAATTTATGTATATAATTTAAAAAATTAGTTAAGCACATTCACGCAAAAAAAGCAGAAACGGAACGGCGCCTTCAGTGCCTATTCTACCATGGCACCTTCGATCCTTGCCCCATGCCTCCCCCGGTGGCTATGCCACTGTGAATATACATTATATAGGATGAGGCTAAAGGGAAATGTTAAAAAATCCTCCCTTCAAGGAGAACTTTGATTTTGTTAACTAACTTTTGTTGTTGGTGCTTAATTGGCTAGTGTACCATGTTACAGACTTCTTCTGAAGAAGTCGCTCAGAATAGGCGGTGAAACTTCGACTCTTCTATTCTACTATCCTGAAGTATCTTCTCCCAATATGATTAATCAGGTAGTGTGTAGCACCAGAATACGATGCAAATTATTCCTACCAAACCGGTTTTATGAACTCCCTACCCCTCAGACAGATGCCCCTCGGAACCGAAAAACATGTTCTTAATAAAGGGTTAACTTCAAATATTTATTTTAATTGAGCTATCGTAAAAAGTTGCCATCTGAATACTATATAGTTCTAAACATCTCAACATCTTTGTGTCATATAACCAGTTTTAGTTTCTATTCACTAGCCTAATCATTTTTAATGAGCACAATATTTTTTAACATACAAAGTTTACGTTGATTTCAATTTAAAAAAAAATGACAAACTTTCCATATAATGAACTCCCCAATGTTTCCCCAGACTTCTTAAATCAAATAAAACCGCATTTTCCCCTCAAAAAACCTAATCCCTAATTACCATTATACAGAGCTACCCCTGTCTTGGCAATTCCATGAAGTAGGTACTTATATAATTAGGCCCATGTCACACGAAACCGCCGACTATTTGCAAGGCGCCACGAGTTTGGTATATTTTAGGCCAATCGGTAGAGGTTTTTACGTGAAAAAAATTAAATTTGATTGTTTTTTTTATAACGTAGAATTGATATTGATATTATCCGTGAATTTTTTGATACATTTTTATAAGCGGTGGTTAATGTGAGGTATTTTTTGGCGTAAGTTCAGTTACTTTGATTCTCAAATCAGCAAAGATCTCTTGTGATCTCTTTCATGTATAGGTAGAAATATTTTTTGCCACTTCTAGAATTAATAAGGTGCTTCTGAGTCAAGCTGCAAATTTTTAAGCATTTGTTTGATTACGCTGAAGTTTGTTAAGATGATATGTATTTGTTATTTTAAGACTTCTAAACAGGAGTTGACGAAGTCTAAAACTTTTGAGCTTTCCATCTGTCATAGAATACACGATGAGAACGTTATTTCATAGGTACAGAAGGTACATATTGAGAATTTGTTTTAGTGTGTCGCATATTAGTGAGAAGGTTGCTTTTCCACGTTTTAGCGCCATGGATTAATTGCAAAATAGCCAGAGTGGTTTTAATTAACATTTTGTAGTATAATTATTTATGTAATCTGTTCTTTCTTCTTGTTGGAAATGATCATTTTTGTATAAACAATATAATTTCAAGGGTTCCTTCCGTATCATAATTATCTTACATTTATAATCGTGTGGGCAGATGGGAAATGCAGTAATAAGAATAAATTTGTTGTGAAACTAGGACTTGAACGATTCGATGTCTTGGGTTTCTTGTACAGCTTATCTCGAATTCCAACGCGAACTAATTGTTTAACAGCTAGATTTCCAAGCAATACCTTATTGATGTAGTCATACTGATGCATTTATCTCACGATATGGGAGTTGACTATTTTTGCTTCTTCAGATTACGCGCAACAATGATTTTGAATGACATTCTCGCATCTTTGAGCAAATTTAAATAATCATAGAATTAGTTATAGCAGTGCTGTAGGATGGCGCTTCACAGTTGTATAAAGGGTGCATTGATGCATTCTTGACTTCATAACTCAAGTTGTAAATCATGAAAAAGTTTTGTCCACAACCCACGCTCAACCATGCTTATTATTAGAAATATATCTGAGACATTTTGTGGAATGTATAAAACTGAAGGATATCCTCCCAAGTAAAAGCTTGAAGTATAAGGTTATGAAGAAAAAGTGTAAGGTAGAAGTAGAAGGATATCATTTTTTCTAAATGTATAATAATAACCTTATACTTGAAGAATATCCTCTATGATTTAAAGGATATCTTCTATGCGCAAGTATAAGCTGCCACTGCAAGATTGTATCAGACTTTTTAGTTCTTTTCTGGTTGAAAAGTGGAAGAGTGGGAGTTGACAGTTCCCCACGTTCCACAAGCGCAGATATATTTCTATCACTCATGTCCAGTCTTGTAATCAGCTGTTCACTGTTTGCTCTTTACTTCAAAACTTTGTATTTTGTGTTCCTATGTTTGATTCAAGTGGAGGTGAATGTGATACAAACAGTGGTAGTAATGAGTTAGATTTTATTGCTGATGAAGTTGTTAAAGTACCGGTTATATTAGAGAAGTGCCACGTTCCAAGTGTGAAAAAACGGATCAGGCCATTGAGAAAGGGACAAAGCAGTATGGTGCAGTAATTGGTAAGCCTTTAGATAAGAAAGGATTGTTTAAAAAAATCAACAATATGAAATCTCGATTGGAAAAGAAAATTGACCTTACCAAAACTGGTAATAAAACAATTAAATTGCTAAAATGTGAGAAGAAGTTATGCAACAATAAAAAAAATCAAAGGAGCCATGCAATTGGGTGTAGCAGAACAAGGCGGCAGTACTAGCTCACAAATATTTGACTCTATGATTAACCAAGTAGGCCAGAGTTCCATAAGTCCAGAGGAGTCTCTCTTTCAAGGGTCTCAGACTTTCAGTAAGCTTATGGCACCTGTGCAGCTTTCTCTGCTACCAAGAAGAAAACTGCCTACTGAAAAATTTGAAAGTGACGAGACTAGGCCATTAACCCTTAAAGAACTGCAACGCTTGGTTTTATTACAGCAGTATCGCACTGCTAAAGTTCAGCAAGAGTATTATGAGAAAAAACTTGAAATGATAAATGAAAAAAGTAAAAGAAACAGTTTCTTATGGTCAAAAAACATACTTCAAACTTTAATTTCTTTCAGTACACTTTAGTTATTAGTGTTATTATTAATGTAGAAGGTATTATTTTATGTTTTGTATTATAAGTAAAAATTTATATATAACTGTTTGGTTAGTTAACTTGCGAGTTTATTTAATTTGCTTCTAGTAATAGAATGAATATGGTTTTGCAATAATAAATAAAATGTTTATGTATAATAGTATATTATTTTATATAGAGGAAAAGTGATACTTTTCATGACGCGCTCGTGTTTAACAGCCGAATGGAGTGAGGCTGGTAATAGAGAGCAAGTCATGAAAAGTAACTTTTCCTCCAGAGAAAATATGCTGTTTTTTCTTCAAATGTCGACAAATTAATGCAAAAACGTCTCTTTTTGATAGTAATAATTTTTAAACTTAATTGGGTTCGCAAGGTTTAATTTGCAAAATGCAACAATTTCGCATTGTACATTAAATATTCATTTGAATGATAAATAAAAGTTTTAGTTTTGTTTTTAGTTTAATAAATCTTGAGTTGTTTACGCTTGGTTTCTTGTTTCTATCTATGTTGCTATGATAACACTTTTCCCTCCGCTGGTGGGAAAGTGAAAACTAAAGCTCCGGCGGAGAAAAAATGAAACTTTACGGTACACAGTCGAAAAATGACAGATTTACTGACGTTTGAAGAAAAAATAAATTGTTTATAACAACACTCAAGTTTCTTCTTATTTCTTGTCCTTGTTGTCAAAGAGCAAGGTCACCAATATCATGAAGTGGTTCATCATCTTCTTCTTCAGGTTCTTTTTCTAGTGGCCCAAAGTCAGGGTCGTTTGAAGCTTTAGCAATATTGTGAAGTACCATACAGGGAACAACTATTTTAGGTACACTCTCTAGTTTTTTCCGGCAAACATATTGGAAGATAGGAAACAGGCGCTTTAATTGACCAAAACAGAGCTCGATAATTACTCGCTCTGTTTTAAAAAGAGAGTTGTAAGCACTCCAGGTTCATGATCTGGAAATGGAGTCATGAGACATGGTTCTATTCCATACCCGCTATCAGCAAGTAGTACGAGGGTTGCCTTTTATATTTCAGGAATAGAGAATAAAAACAAATATTAATCATCGAAAATCCCTTTATTGTTTTTCAAAATATTCCCCATGAATATCTATACACTTTTGAATGCGTTTGAACCAATTGTCAAAGTACTTCTGCCACTCTGATTGAGGTATCTCCAAAACATGCATTCTGAATGCAGCAACCGCTCCTTCAGCTGTCGAAATCGTTGACTTCTCAATTTGTTTTTTACGTAGGGGAATAAAAAGAAGTCAATCGGTGCCAAGTCAGGACTATACGGCGGATGACTCATCATATCGATGTTTTGGGTGCTCAAACATGTAGTTGTTTGAGCTCGCATTGTCGTGGTGAAGAGTGATCCGTCTTCGGCGGTTGGTTTTCCTGATTTCTTGGAAGACAACTGGCAAACAAATGGTTGTGTACCACTCAAAATTGACTGTTCTGTGTTATTCTGGTGGTACTCTAGTGGTACCATTGCGACATGTCCAGTTTTTCCCAAAAAACAGGCGACCATTTACTTGGAAGTGCTTCGTGCGCGAACAACTTTTGTTAGATTTGGCTCATCTTGAAACACCCATACAGTCGACTGCTATTTATTTTCGGGCTCATGCAAGTAAGGAGTTGAGTTTCAGATGGTATTATCTCAGAATCAGGAATTTTGTTCGAATATGACTCATAATACTAACAGCTGAGCGCCTGATTCGTATTCCATTTTACACATAACATCATTAATTTTGACAAAACAAAAATGTAGTTCATGTAGTTCATCACATGAGTCATCATCGTTATCATCATGTGAATCATTTCCTATATCATTTTCATTCTGTATTTCAACAGCATGAATATAAATTTTCTCTCTGGCAATCTTTTTTTTCTTCATACACAAGTTTTCTAGATGGCCGACAATATTGCAAAGTTTACAGCGTAAATTCCCTATGGAACATTCGCTTTATGTGATGATTTGCCACATAGATAACAGACAATATTTGATGACAGAATATTTCCATAAGGCAAATTTCGGGTAGGTAATTTCAATTTTCTCACTTGTTCCACTTTCTGTAGGATATTGCTCCCATTTTTGGATACTTCTGCCGCTAAAGCTGTTTCTAATGCTTTTGCGAATGATGAACTTTTCTCTTGCAATAGTTTTTTACGAATGTTCGAGTCCTGTAGACCTTTAATGAATTGAGAACGTAAATGCGTGTTCAACGTTGACTTCTTACAATGTTTACACAAGAATTCGCAGTTTTTGATAGTCTTTTCAATTCTGCTATAACTAGCAATTATTTCCCCCTCAAGTTGCATTCGTAATAAAAATTTATGCTGTTCAGTGATAACATTGGAAACTGTACTTAACTGCTCTAGAAGTAATTTAACTAAAGTTTCATAAGATTTTGTATTTGGTAAATCTGGAGTTGTGAGGTTGGCTAGTAACTGGTATGTTCTTGCACCAATATCATTGATAAGGACTTGTTTTTTCTTTAAAGAGTCTGTGATATTTTTCAGCTCAAAGTAATTCTCAAGTTTCTGCATATATATATATATATATATATATATATATATATATATATATATATATATACTGTAAAACTTCCGATATCTTCATTGAACTGATCTATTTGAACTTTTATTGTGGAGGGAATTGTATTCACGGTTGGTCGAAGTGATTGCAATAGTTGAATTAATGCTACAACATTCACATTCTCAGAAGAAGAACTAGTCGATTGGTTAGCATCTGCCGTTTGGTTTGTATTATTATTTCTTATCTCGAATCCATACTTATCCTTGTAAAGGTATGAATTTGTGAGGTCGAAGTAAACTCGTCTCCACTGTTATGTATCTACGTACGTAGTTTAAATTGAATTGTACTTTTTGTATACTATTCTTTAATGATAATTCAAATTCGTAACATGACATATCTTGATATTATTTTCACACCAAGTATATTTTGATTAAAACATAGGCAACACATAGTATGAGATACCTCAGTAGGATATTGATCACCGATTATGAGCATGCCTAGACACATTAAATAATAGTTATTTGATTAACTAGGCAGCAAAGTAGTAGATTGACTGCCGAGGCTGAATTCATAGCCGAGCGTAGCGAGGCTAGGAATTCAGCTAAGGCAGTCAATCTACTTTGCTGCCGAGTTGAACATATAATTTTTTCTCCGATCGTTCATAATGATATAGGAGGATATTGTATATGCAAATTATTACAATTCCCACAATCTCTTTACTTTTCCTGTAGTGTTCAATTAAAATAAAATTTGATAGAAATGGCAGTTGTTGGAATGGTTGGTTGCTATGGAAATGTCCATAATAATTATAGTTTGACAATTCATGAAATTTCTGACAGTTGTGCGAAAAAATATCGGTATATTGAAATTATTATATAATGGACAGTGATAGCGACCTGGAAGTACTTACTCCTCCAGAAATAAGGAAGGTGGCAAAAAATATAGAGTTGAATTTGTTGCCGGAGAAGTCTCGGATGAAATATGTAAGAAATTATAAACGATTTATGGATTATTGCATGGAGAAAAATGCGAAGACTTTTTCGAAGAATGTATTACTTGCTTATTTTGCTGGATTATCTCAAACAATGGAGAGTTCTACCCTTTGGTCTGTATATTCCATGTTGAAGGCAACTATGAATGTTAAAAATGGCGTAGATATAGGAAGATACTTGAAGTTGCGGGCATATTTAAAACGGTCATCTGAAGGCTACAAGGTAAAGAAGTCCCGAGTTTTCGAAAAACAAGATATTATAAACTTTATACTGGATGCACCAGATGATGAATATTTATTAGCAAAAGTAAGTTTTGAATAAGATATCTATACCATGGAGAGAAAATATTTATAATCCATTATTTTAGGTTGTATTGATTTTTGGAATTGCGGGTGCATGTCGCTGCGACGAACTTTTGAATTCAAAGTTAGAAAATATTGAAGATATGAACAATAAACTATTGGTATCCCTATTAAACACCAGGACGAAGAATTCGAGGTCTTTCGTAATATTGGAATATTTGGATGTTGTTAGAAATTATATAGCTCTTCGGCCTGCTGAATTGAAAGACACAAGATTTTTTTTCAAATATGTAAAGCAATTTGTTGGAATCCATAAATTTGGTAAAATACCTCAATAAATAGCTGTCTATTTAAAGTTGCCGAATGCTAAGGAATATACGGGACACTGCCTCCGCAGAAGTTCTGCCACTTTACTTGTGAATGCAGGAGGTGACATAACAATGTTGAAACATGGTGGGTGGAAATTCTCAACTATAGCAGAAGGGTATATTGAAGATTCAATGGCAAGTAAAACCAGCATTTGTGGAAAAGTTTTGACAAATATAGGAACTACTTATGAGACGAATCAAACTGGTAATATAATTAATGTAGAGAGAACGGTATCTGAGGAAAGAAAAGGTGGACCATTCGTTCAAAATTGTAGTAATTTTACCATCAATGTTAATAACAACTAAACATATGTTTTTAAATTCTTGTTAAAAGTGTTATGTAATAATTGCTAATAAATGTTTACGTCAAATGTTTTATTCCAATTGAGTATAATCACTTTGCTGCCTAGGCAGAAAAGTACCCACTTTGCTGCCTAGGCAGGAAAAGTAATACTTTGCTGATTGATATGTGTCAGCAAAATTAATATTTGCTGCCAATCGGAGAAAAAATAATTTTACTGAGTGTTCGGGTTTCTATGTCACTGAGTATAGTAATTGCTGAATTGTTGATATCATTTTTACACTTTAAGATAAAGTTATTCAATTTTTTACTTGTAAACCATTTGGTCTTTCTTTTTATTTTCCAAAATTAATAATCTGATTTTTTTCTTTTCCCTTGAGACATATTTATTTGGAATTTCGTCCGTTTAATTTCTTCAAAAGGCAAGAAAAAGATTATTTATTGTTTTTTATTGGTTCAAATACCGTCCTATTCACTCAACTAATTATTTGAAGGGAGAGTTAAGAGGGTGGGCGCACGGAGGTGTCCTGGAACGTTATGGCTATAAATCTGAAATATGTAAGATGGCGGCATTAAATTACTAGAAGTAAATTGATGCCGGCATAGTACACCTGTGTCACATCAGAATATGGCGACCAATTTTCCTCGGAGACGTTGCGCGTCCTATATGAAGATGTGCGTTCTGTAATAAGGTGCTTGTGGCTGCTTAAATTGAAAAATTACTGTTTTTGTTCAAATTGACTTCATATAATTTGAAATGTACCCAAATTAGCTTCAAATGCCGAGCTTTCTTGGGATTCTTTGGAAGGTTGACAATAAATCACAAGTTGCGATGTTTATTTATTATTAATACACATGTAAGAATTAAAATTAATAACATAGATTGAAACATAACTAGTGTTTTAAATGAAACTCACGGTTTCTAATTAATTCCACAATATAATAAAAGTTATTGAAAATTCTAAAAAATTGACAATTGTTTCGATAAATCAATATGAGCAGATTCCACGAAGTAAGGATCGAGACAGTTAAAACATAACTGTATCACATTTTAAATATTTGAAAATCTATTTTTAGAGGAACTTGCAGTTTTGCAGTTTTTATGATATATGAGCGAAACGTCTACTTTACATATCTGAGTTTGGTAATTTTTCTGTTTGAGATCTTTTATTTGGGACTTGTACAACTGTTCAAAATCTTCATGGCTATATCACCAGTTTTATGTCGTTTTAGCAAAGCTATCAGAAAACGCTAGTGAAAACGATAAAGTGTATTTCATCCAAATAAATCCGATAATAAGTATGGGTGTCATGTAACACTGGAACTCTTTTGTATTACAAAAGTCGGAACCAAAACTGGTTATTAGCGATTTTTTGGAAAATAGCACAATTTTGAGATGGTAGTTTATTTAGGAATTCATTAAATAGAGTTTATGATGGAGATTTTTCTGAGATAATTTTTAAGGTTCGGTATGTTGTAGTTAGGCACTGAGATATCATACATTGTTCCAGGTAGATTGGATGATGATCGTTGTGCATTTAACGATGGGCAGTCTGCGATTATGTGTTTTATAGTCAACTGAATGAAAAGGAAGAAACTGAAGAAGAAAAAAGGAAAGAAGAAGGAGAAACAACGAAAATTAAATTGGACTATAAGATTTATAGTAATAACTTTTGTAAACATAGTTATAAGAATAGTAACAGTTATGGGCATTTTAGTAATTGTTTTTGATTATATTTCTAGCTGAACTTCGTTGACTGGCGTAGACATTCAACTAGATTAATAATCTTAATTTGACAAAATTAATGTCGAAATTAATGATTTATTATGTACAAATTTACAAGAATGGTACAAAGTTATGAATGTTGAACTTCGGTGGTTTCAGATCGGAAGGCACTGTATGTTTCGATTTGATGAATATTCACTTGGTTCGTATAGAAACTAAGTAACGATGTGTTAGCCTTAGTATCTCTGACTGTTTGACATTGAGTGAAGTTACTTCGATATGTAACGACAACTCAATGAACTCGATTGAGTGTTGAACTGAGTTATGAACTAACTTCAGTATTGAACCGATTTCGTTTTCGAGTTGTAAGCTCGTTTAGATGAGTATCAAAAATCTTTGTTATTGAGTGCTGAACTCACTTCGATGAGTGTAAAGAACTAACTTTGTTATTGAGTATTGAACTCGTTTCGATGAGTGTGAAAACTAACTTTGTTATTGAGTATTGAACTCGTTTCGATGAGTGTGAAAACTAACTTTGTTATTGAGTATTGAACTCGCTTCGATGAGTGAAAAAACAAATTTCTTCACGTTGTAAGACGAGTTAAATAGAAATCTGCAAGGGGCGTGTTTACACGTGGATTGGGTTGACCAAACGGAAATAAACATTTCCTATTGGCCAGTATCATTTGACTCGTCGGGTTCATCGACAAGAATCAATAATGGACGCCTTCAATAGATATTTCAATTTCTATTGAATACTCCAATAGAAATTGTAACCTTCTCACTCAGAAAGGTTATTCAAACATTTCTTACAATCTTCCGACCGTCGACCATAAAAATTCACGCACAAAGTGACAATAAGTTTAGGGTTTTTACAGTACAATAGATAATAGGGTGAAACGTGACATTTTCCTAAATTTTTACCTATAGTATTTCAAACACAATGCGACAATATGTCGACTTTCAAAATGTGTTCTTTCAATGCTCAAACAAAACTATTTTCAATTATTATTGCAAAACGTGATATTTTAAAGATATTTAACAAAAGCTGCGAATAAAGTGTAATTAACCATTGAATTCATAACAATACAAAAGGTCTATCAATTATTTAACACCTTTTTACAGCCCTAGCAACTGAAATGAATTTACGTTTCAAATATATACAATGATGAAAAGAAGTAACATACAAATATCTTACATATTTTTTGAAAAGGATGCAATATAATTCAACAGTAATAGTAATGATTATGGTAAAATTAGTAACGGGGAATTGGGAAACATAAATAAACATGAAAATATCAATATTAAAAATATACAGATTAGTAGTAGTAATAAGTACAAAATAAGTAGTATTGAAGAAAAAACAAATCACAAATACACATAAAAATAAAAATAGCAAAGATAACGATAATAACAATAATTTCGAAAACAAGAACACTGACAATGACAATAACAATGACAACAACATTAATAGAGGCATTCAAAAAACAAGTTTCTTAAATAATAATCATAGTGATAAGAATGATAATATGAATAGTAAAACTAATAATAAAAAAGAATTGAGAATAAAAAACACTTTAATATGGAAAATAGCGACATGGAATATAAAAAGTATCAAAGGAAAAGAAATAGAATTAAAAGAATAATTTCAAAAAATGTAGGTTCACATACTAGGAATAACAGAAACAAAAAAAGGGTCACGGAATACAAAAACTAGCAAAAGATAATATACTAATATACAGCGAAGTAGCACAGGGAAGAAGAGCAGCAGCAGGAGTAGGACTTTTAATACATAAAAATAGAATCACAAATATTAAGCTGGAAAGCATGTTCAGAATGGTTATTAACAGTAGAGATGAAAGCGGAGAAAAGCAAAAAGAAAACAATAATAGTAGTATACGGACGAAACAAAGTTGATAAAGCGGATAATAAGCAAATATTCTGGGATGAATTGACAGAAATAATAGAAAAGCGGAGAAAAGCAAAAAGAAAACAATAATAGTAGTATACGGACGAAACAAAGTTGATAAAGCGGATAATAAGCAAATATTCTGGGATGAATTGACAGAAATAATAGAAAAATCAGAAGGTAGATTGTACATAATAGTTGATTTTAACAGTAGAGTCGGTCAAAAAGATGAAGAATAAAAAAAAGTTATAGGAGCATATGGGGAAAATGTTAGGAATAATAATGGGAGGAGAATGCTTGATTTTTGTCTAAGAAATGATTTGATAATAACTATTACATGGTTCCAACATAAGGACATCCACAAATACACAAGAGAAGTAAAGAGCAGAAACGAAAAAGCAATAATAGATTATATACTAATAGAAAGACAATACCAAAAATTGATAAAAGATACAAGAGTAAGGAGAGAACCAGAAATCGGCAGTGATCATTTTGTAGTAGAATCCAAATTTAAATAAGACGAAATGGAAAGATACAGAAATACAACACCAAAAAAAGATAAAGTCCAGCATGAAACAATAAAAACGTACAAACAAAGAGAAAAAGAAATAGCACAGAAATACGAACAGGAAGTAAATTAAAAACTTGATTATAAACAAATTAAAAACAGAAATATATAGGATAAATGGAACACCTTTTAAAAAGTCATACTAGATACTGCAAGAGACGTGTGCAGGATAAATGCAAAATTAAGGCATATGAAGCAAACTTCGTGGTGAAACAAAAAAAACGAGCATGGAAACAATACCGATCTAATAGAACGGAAGACAAATATAATAACTATAAGGAAGAAAGAAAGAAAACTAAAGAACTGATTAAAGCATCGAAGAACGAGCAATAAAATAAATTTGGAGAAAAATTAGAAGATGACGCTAAAGCAAACAAGAAACTTTTTTATAACGCATTAAAGAATATGAGATTAGAAAAGAAGCAAGAAACATATTTTATAAAAAATAAGAATGGTTAAATATTAACAGAAGAGGAACAAATCATACAAAGATGGAAAGAATATTATCAAGAACTACTTAATGATACAGAAGATAAAAAGTAACAAATCCGAATTAATATGCCGCAATATGTAGAAATAATAATAAGTAAGGAAGGAATAAAACAAGTAATAATAGAAATTAGAAATGGAAAAGCACCTGTATATGACAAAATTACAACAGAGATAAGTAATATTGGACAAAAAGGCAGAGATATAGGGTAAAGTACGGATACTTGCCCACCTTTTTGAAAAAAATTAATAAATGGAAAATTTGTCTTATTTTCTGAAAGTAAATTATACTACGTTTTAGTGTATATATTTAGCTATTTTTCCACAAAAGTTAGTTTGTCTATACTGGATCACCGACAAGAGGGATAGTTATTTTACTTACCATTTTTTTGGCCATCTATCCTCCAGAGGTGGGGTAGTTGCCTCGCTAGAGAGGGATAGTCGCCCCAAATAGAAATAGGGCATTAAATAAATATTAATTTCAAAAACTTGTTTATATTAAAGCAATAAAAAGAAAAAACTCAAACTATTTCACTATCGTACCCACCTTATTGATAGGTATTAAGAAAAATTTACACCCCACCCCTATTATTTTCTTATATTTTTAATTTTTTCTGCACGGCCACATTTGTTGCAGAAATCGCCATAAAGAGTGCAATTTTCGTGCAACCATTTTTCACACGAAATACATCGAATCCAATCAGCAGTAGATTTAGTGGTACCATAGATTTCAAGGCACTCGCGACACTGTTCATTTAGTTCATCACTAGTATGGGACAGTTCGGATTCTTCTGATTCCGAAGAGGAGGAGTGAATGTCAATATTTTTCTTTTTCTTTTCTTTTTTCTTATAATTTTCTTTTCGATTAGTAACGTTTTGAAGGGTAGTTGGTTTAACTATTTCTTTTCCTTTTGATGTTTTACCTTTATTTGTCTTATTGATCTTTTTGTTTTCTTTTTCCTGACTTTTATGTAAAGCTTCCTCAATTTTCTTTTTCTTTTCGTTAATCACAGTGGGAGAATTTAATAATTGTGCTACTTGTCTTTTTCTTTTACTTGGCACTTTAGCAACAATGGGAATTGGAGATAGCTGCAGAAGTTGTTGAGTTGGACTAATATCTAATAAAACTGATTTACTTTTAGATGTAGAGGGGGAGCATTCAATAACAATTGGTATTTTTTCAGTTGCTTGCCTGGTAGAAGACGCTTTTTCTACAGTATTAGATCCAAACATCGGTTCACTTGTAGATGTGGAGGGTGGGGAATTCATGGGAACGAGTAAATTTTCCTTGATTGGCAAAGTGTCTGCGTTTTCTGTTGGTGTCGTTAAATTATTTTCAGACATATTAGTAGTAACAGCATTCTCCGTAGAATACTGGGAAGCATCTGCTACCGTGTAATAATGATCAGGTATAGCGTTGGGGTTGTACGGAAAAATTCCACATGCCTTGAAACCTGATAGAGCATTGACCGTAGAAGTTGCCCTGATCCAAGCAGCACCAATTAGTCTTCCAGCTTGATATCTCGTAATTTTTCTTTCCTTATTTGCAACAATCCACTGACGCAATTCTGTTGCATAAAATGTTTTAAAAGATTTAAAAAAGGAACGATCTAACGGTTGTAAACCGTGTGTTGTATGACTGGGAAGTCCCAAAAGAATTATGTCATGTAGAGCTGCTGTTTCCAACATATTAATATCGTTGCAGTGGGAACCATGACCATCAAGTAGTAACACAACTTTACCTTGAGGTTTGCGAGGAATAAAATGTTCTACCAACCACTTCATGAATAGCTCCGAGTTTATGTAAGCAGATTTTTTACTCATATATACATTAGATCCAGGTGGTAAACCGTCCAAAAATTCCGGTTTTGTATTTACTCCTTTAAGGATTAACACAGGTGGTAGAAAAACTCCTTCTGCATTATTGCACGTAACAATCGAAATGGTTTCACCTTTTTCTCCAGAAGTTATGTGTTGGACCAATTTGCTTCCTTTGGTAGCGATTACTTTTCCGGGTTTGTTGTTCATTTGTACACCAGTCTCGTCCATATTAAAAATATGACCTGGCTTGTCAAAAAGATCGTGTTGACTTAAAGTTTCCTCATACAGTTTAAAAAAAGATTCAATTTCTTCCCTTGTAAATCCTAGTGCTCGAGCTCGAGACATTCCTTCTGCTTGTCTAACACTTAAAGTTTCATGTCTTTCTAAAAAGCTTTGTAGCCACTGTTTTCCAGCCATTTCTGAACCTACATTAAAATTATGTTTAATATTTAACTGTTGTGCTAACTGAAATGCCAATTTTCTAACATCAGTTCGGGTACATGGAAAGCCCGCTTTTTCCAATTTCTTAATATGTAAAACTAATTTTTTTTCTACATCGTAACCAAGAGCAGGAATTTTTCCGAGACCACGTTTAATGTAGTCCTTTTTTAACATACGTCGCCTTAATGTACGTGAAGGAACACCAAACTGTTTGGAGGCTGCATTGATGCTCATTGCTTTAGATTCTACTTCACTTACAGCTTGTTTTAGAGCTTCTTCTGACCAGGTTGCTCGAGGAGCAATGCCAACTTTTCGAGTATATCGACGAGGCATTATCTGTAAAAAATATTGTTAATCAATTATTGCTATTAATTATAAGTGAGTCTAAAGTCACACACAGTTCTTGATAATTGAGGCATCTATCCCCCAAAGGCAAGTATCCGTACCACTCAACAGGGCAACTATCCCATTGCGTCCGGATAGATGCCCCAGCCCTCTAACAAGTTTGTTTAATCAAAATGACTTTAATTACACCAAAAAATCAAAATATATACACGATTTAACCTATTTCGATCTTTAAACCATAATAAACTTTACTTACCTTGATTTTACAAACGATCCAAATTAACGGCACAAAACTATTCGGATATTTTAGAAATAGTTCGGTATTTAACGTTCTGTTGCAACGCCCACGTGCACTCCAGCCGCTTGCTACTTTGTGACTAAGGTATGGAACGTAAGACGCTTGGAACGCGGTATTTGAAAAACGTCGCAACTATTCTATTACAAGATGGCTGACAACGGGGCGTCTATCCGCCTAGGGCAAGTATCCGTACTTTACCCTACTGCGACACATACTCAACAAAGCTATAGAAGGAGAGGTGCTCCCAACTGACTGGCAGAAGGAGCTCATTGTACCAATTTTTAAAAAAGGAGATGTGAAAGACTGCAATAACTATCGAGGGATAACATTAATTAACACCGTGTTGAAAATAATGGAAAAAGTGCTAGAAAAAAGAATTAGATCAACAGTAGAAGATACATTAGAAGAATCATAAAGTGGATTTAGAAGTGGAAGAAGTACCCAAGACCACATATTCACTATGAAACAGATGACAGAAAAAGCAATAAAAGAAAAAAAACAACTGTTTGTAGTTTTTGGATCTAGAGAAATCCTTTGATAGAGTATCTAGAGAAAGATTGTGGAGAATACTGGCAGAAAGAGGATTAAATGAGAAACTGATACGAATAATACAAACGATTCATAACAACAACGAGAACGCAGTCATAAAAAATAACAAAATATCCGAAAAATTTAATACAAATATAGGACTAAGACATGGGGGGAGCCCAAGCCCGTTATTATTTATTATATACATGGACGAGATTATTGAGAGATGCACAACACTAAGTAAAAAAGTATGTGTAGGCCATTTGCAATTATGCAGAGTAAACATCAGTGAAGAAGTATTTGCAGACAACGTGATATTAATAGTCAAAATGGAAAAGAGCTACAAGAAAATATGAATGTGTGGAATATGGTACTGTTAGATATGGGTATGAATATAAACAAAAATGAAACCAAAGTGATGGTCATTGAAAGAGAAAAAGAAGAGATAAATATATAAATAAAACATATTCAATACCTTGGAACGGTAATAGTCGAAAACGGAACGCAAGAAGCCGGTATTAATAACAGAGCAGTTAAAACTAACAAACTATACTATGCCATAAACACTAAGTTCATAAATAAAAAAGAAATATTCAAAGATACTAAATTTAATGTATTCAAAACAATATACCGACCAATCCTCAGATTTGGCTGCGAAACATGAGAGATTAACAGAACAACAAAAAAGTAAAATACAGGCGACAGAAACGAAATATCTAAGAAGAGTAATAAGTGTAACAAAAAGGGACAGAATGAAAAACATAGAATTAAGAAAATACCTAAAGATACAAGCTACTTTAGAATTTATAGAAGAAAGACAACTGCAATGGTGGGGACGTTTACAGCGTATGGATGAAAGAAGACCGGTTAAGAGAGTGTGAAAAGCAAAGATTGTGAAAAATAAAAAGCGAGGCAGGCCAAGGAAAACGTGGGATAAGGTAATAGCTGTACTACTGAAAAAAAGAGGAATAAACTGGAACGAAGCCAAGGACTTAGCTCTGAACAGAAAATAGTGAAAAATTTCGTGCAAGGAAAGTAAACATAACACCTTACACCGCTAAGTGGTAGATGGGTTTTAAGATTATATATTTGCAGTTACAGTTTTTACATTTGGGTTCTAGCTTAGTATCGAATTGGTAACTATGGTTCAGTAGCGTTAAGAGAACTTCGTCTACGATTTTTGGGTAGCACTGACCACGGTTTCACATAGTCTTTCACATACTGTAGATGTTTTCCATTTTTGTTTCCACTCACTAGACATTTTATGTTTTATGCTTGTTTTGATATCGGCGCTCGTTAGAAAGTACACGCACTCCGCGCTAGTACTATTTGTAGCTTCCTTAGCGACCAGGTCAGTCTCTCCGTCTCTCAGTCTCTCCGTCCGTTTCCTTTTATTCCAATAAAGGAGAGGATCCCACAAAATGCTAGCTTCTATAAATTGTAGTTCCTCCTTAATTGTAACTGCCACATAATTCGTATTGTAAACTTTTCTAATAGTTTGGACTAAGTTAAGAGAACATGTGAGTATCAGATAATTAGATTCATCTCAAATAGCAGCGATGTGTGTAGCTCGATTAATTGCATATAATACAGCCGAGAAAGCAGATAAGATTGAAGGAGTTCTAATCATGTATTTGGAGGTTGGTGTGATAATGGCGGCACTTGTACCACTTTGAGATTTGGATGCATCGTTGTAAATATGTAGAAAATTTTGGTTTTTATCAAGTATATCCCCTCATCATCATAGTCACAACGTCTTGACAGACATGTTGTGAAGTCATAAACTGTACTAGGTCACAATTGGAGGATTGTGGCACGAAGATTGTCAAATGATTTGTAAATGATATTTCTCCATCGTTCGCACCAATATCTAGCAATTGTTTGGTCGCATCCACCCAACGTGTAGGAGAGCGCCCACTACGCCTTCCGTTCGGAGCATGGTACTGGATAACAAATTTTTTCATATTATCACCTCTATGAATATGGCCGAGGAACGTCAGGATAGTCGCTTTGGATTGCCGAGTTCACTTATAGAGATGTTAGTTCGGCTGTATAAGGAACTCTTAGCATTCTTTTCCAGGTCCATATTTCACAGCGTCTATGCGGGGGCGATCTGCCTTTTTAACGGTCCACGTTTTAGAGCCCTACAAAAATATTGAAAAGTGAAGAGACCGGGTCAGCGACATTTTGGTGGTTTTGTTGATATTATTGTCACACCATATTTTAGTTATTTTTGTCGTGACTGACCATGCTTGTTGAATGCGCCGACAAATGTCAGCCTCGCAACCCCCTGAATTGTCAATCAGGGAACCGAGGTATACAAAACTTTGGTCCACCTGACAACGACTTACTGATGTAATTTCAGGATGATTGTTATGTTTCCTATCGATGATCATGCTGTTGTTAATACTGAGACCACACGCTGCGCTGTGTTGTTCTAAGATGTTGAGTAAATTTTACAATTCATCCTGAGAAGCATCAATAAGGGTAGTACCATCGGCAAAACTCAAATTTGATATGTTGATTCCACCAATAGTTACACCACCATCCCAGGCGTCCAGTACCTGTCTCATCACAAATTCAGAATATGTGCTAAACAAATCGGCGACAACACACAACCCTGACAAACCCCTTTCTTTATTGTAATTGGACCAAACATGTTACCGTCAACTTTTACTTGAGCTGTGTTGGAATCATGGAGCTGTTGTATGAGAAATATCAGGTGGTAAGGAACTCCCATGGTGAGATGAATTTCCTATACTTATGGCCACTTAACGTTGTCAAAGGCCTTAGAGTAGTCCACAAAGCAGATATAGACTGAGAACTAATGTTACACAGTTTTCTCAACAATTTGCCTCAAGTTTAAGCGTTCAGACGCGCCACGTCCTTCTACGAAACCTGCCTGCTCTGGAGATATTTGCCAGCTAATAAAACCCACTAAACTAGATAGCAGAATGTATAACATAATCTTGCTTGAATGGGAGATCAATGAGAGGAGACAATACTTGTCTGGGTTTTCGGACATTCCTTTTTATGCAACGGGAAAAATATTGAATTGGTCCATTCGTCTGACCACATTTTTTGACAAATACGTTGTAAAAAGTATAGGACGTCATCATCTAAGCACTTCAAAGTTTCAGCCGAAAGCAAATAAATGCCTGTAGCTACAACGGTTTTCAGTTTCCTAACGGCCTATTTCACTTCCGAAAAAAGGATATTCGCTCCACGCTGGTGATTTAAAAGGAGCTTGAATGTGAACGTCGGAATATAGGTTTTCGCAATATGTGTGTCACACCTCAATTATTCCGTCTAAGCTGGTGATGAGATGTCCATCGGTGTTCTCAACTGACTAAGTTTTGGGTTTGACATTCTATCTGTAGGAACATCTGTCTTGGATGGTTTGTGTTGGCGTGGGTTTATATTTCCCTGCAAAGTTCTTGGAGAGAGGAGTTCTTACCTTGGCGGCATAGTCTTTGGAATTCACGTGTTAATTGTCTATACCGATCTTGCTTTGTGTCAGAATCCAGACCCGAGATCTTAAGCTCTTTACGTTCCTCAATGACGGATAATGTATGGGTGATGATCCAGGGTTGTTTAGGTTGTGTGCTGTGTTTTGGTTGAGTTGTTTGGGCAGCCTGTGTAAGAATATTTTCAAATGTTAACCACATATTATTAGGAGAAGATTTAACCTTCATCGAGTTTCTCTATAAAACGTGAGAACATTTCGACCCAAAAGAGGCAACAATTTCAGTTGAAAGTTTTCTGTGGACATAGCTTAAGCTGGAGTTCACCAAGAAGAAGTTGATGGTCTGAGCCACAGTCGGAGCCTCGTAGAGTTGTACAGACTGATAGATGACTTCCATCTTGTTCTAATCAAAACGTAATCGATTTGATTGCGATATCGCCCATCCGGTGAGACCCAAGTATATAGTCGTAAAATTAAAAAATTAAAATTATTCTATTATGTATATCTAGCTTTTAGATATTGCTGTGAATAAATTTGAAACACTATAACTGCAACGACATTCTCATTTCACATGTAATTCAGTTTGAAAATGCACCTATTTCCTGTCTAAAACACACATATTTTTACTATCCACAAAAATTCTCAATTGCTCTTTTCTCGTATTCAAAATCGCATTTTTAAACTAGTTCAGAACTTCTTGCAATGCAGCAGAAAATAAAAAACAACTTTTTTACAACTTTACACAAGCACTCTTGATAATTTTCTGTGGTTGACACTTGTACGCGCATCAAAGGACAAAAGAGAGCTCTCCTTTCACCGACTATAGCCAGTATGACGTGTAAATGCAAAAAACCATTAAACAAAAGGCCACGACTCATACAGGACCGAAGTAGGTGAACTATGATTCAAAAACGACAAAAGTTGTGTTTATTGTATCTACATCGAAAAATGTGAATTCTCATGATTTTCAATCTCAATTTGATTAGTCGATTTCTTAGAGTTAAGGCATGCCCCAATAAATTATTGAAACCATCTGTAGTTACTAAAAAATCTGGTTAAAGGGATATGATAGTACGCGTCACTAATAAATGGTATCAAGTTGAAAATCAATGCATTCTTCATTGACTGATAATTCATACTTTTTGGTAACTAAAAAAGTTTCGAAATTTTACTTAATACGCTCCTGTTGTGACTATAAGTAACGACGCGCACTTATTCCACCGGTGTGACAAAAGCACATCAACATCAACACACGAGAGTGATTATTAACGTTCTTCCTTTGTTTTTACGACAGGTAATGGAGAAAGTTGAGAGGAAAAATGAAAAAAAAATTCAAGTGTTTTTCTTTACGGACGGTTTAAGCGGCATTATGTGTTTATTTGTAAAAAATATCCATCGTTAATCTACAAACAGAAATTTAAAAACGGCCTACTGGACTACGCATACATAATTTAATAGCCGGCATTATAAAATGAACATATTTAATGGGCGTAAAAATCTAAGAAGGTTCTGTTCACTGACATATTTTTATTTAAGACCTTTGTCTAGGAAATTATGGTTAATAGGCCAAGCTACAGAGATTTAGAGCGAGCATTTTGTGTAAAAAATGTACCAGCTGCACCAAGGTTTAGAGAATAGTTTCATATAATATAGAGAGATGTTTTCCACTCGACTTCATTATTCATAACAGTAACAATTTTATGCAAAAACTCGCTTTTTTTTAGTTTTTTGCTAATAAAATTAAAACTGTCGGAGTAATCATGGCCGGCCAAAGTGCACTTTTGTGAGTTTACATTCAGCAGTCCATTCTGAGTTTGCAGCTGTTGGTAGCTGTCCACTATGTATCAGGTTGGTCTTACCAATAGCTATGCTACCGCGCCATCGCACTATGGATATTGCAGACTTCGTCAAAGTGATAATCCCCACAGAGGGATAGCCAATGATTATTATTTGTAGTAGTTTTTAAACAAATTGAATAACAGTCAAATTTTTTGATGTTGACCATGGTTAAAAAGTTATGAATTTCATGTTTATTTCCTATGATAAATAATGTTTTTCCATAATGTTAGTAAAGCGAATCAATTTTTAATTAAATATTTGCCAGGGCATGGAATTTCGTAAAAAATTGTTATTTTACACATCTCTCGATTATGTTTGTGCTCAAAAGTAATTTATAATTTTCAAATTGATATAACCTGTCTTTATAAATATCCTAAACCATCCACGTATTTCTAATATTGAACATACTTGCACATAATCCCGCCATTCTTCTGTTAGCTTCTTTGGTTGTGCTAGAAGAACTAGGAAAAACTTTAAGAATTTTCATTACCTTATATTCAAATTCCCTATTTTACTCTCTGTGGCATGATATATTTCGAAAATGGTTATGTTTATGATCGCGTTTGTGTTTTTACTTCCAAATTTTACTACTATGATATAGAGAGATGTTTTTCACTCGACTTCATTATTTATAACATTAACAATTTTGTGCAAAAAATCGTTTTTCTTTTAGTTTGTTGCTTATAAAATTACAACTGTTGGGGTAATCGTGATGGCGTGAATAGAGAAATTGTAAAGAATAAAATGAGAGGTCGAACAGCTTGATCGGGCCGTTAGTTTACGAGAAAATCTGGAAAAACCGGCCAAATTGCAGTTTTTGCAAAAACGCATAACTCTGTTATTTTTTGAGTTGTAGCATAGATCATCGGGCCAGTACTAGATTTTAATATAAACTTTATATGTGCTAAAAGCAGACACTGTCCAATCAATAGTTTTCCATCTGTGGTTCAGACGTCGCTTAGCTTTGTCTTTCATTACTTCGAGACCAAATCAACCAATAGCTATTCTACCGCCGGCATAGCTCCCTGGGTAGTGGAGACTAATGTGCTCTCTCACTTCATCAAAGTGATAGTCCCCCTAGAGAGAGTTAGCATAGCCAATTATGATTTGTAGTAGTTTTTAAATCAATTGAATAAAACTATCAAATTTTCATGCTGACCATAATGAAAAAATGAATGAATGAATTTTTAAGTTGATTTCCTATGCCATAATATAATGAGTGTTTTCCAAAACAATAATAATGCGAATCAATTTTTAATCAAATCTTTGCCAGGGCATGAAATATCCTAAATAAAAAATGTTATTATTGTTACGAAACAGCACACTGGTATAGTCCCTAAATCCGACTCTGTCTAAGCCAGGTATGAAAATTAGAATTATGGCGGACGCGCAGGGTTCCCTAGAATTATTTACGAATAGTGACTATCTTATCTACATTGTTTTTGTGACCAGTCTTATCTAGAAAACCAATTGTTTTTGACTAAGCCGCAGTCCGGAATTTTCTAGTAACAGAGGCACTAATATATATAGTGGACCGATCAGCGGATAAGATAGTTGATAATTTGACATCGTGAGATAAACAAGTGAATAAGTGAATATAAATCAGCTAAGTATTTATATAAATTAGTTTAAGTAAATATACTGAGTATATATAAATTAAGTGTTAGTGATTAGTTTAGTGTATAAATAAATTAAGTAAGTGAACCTACCGAGTGTTTAAAATTTATCCCACCCATTTACCGTTTAAATAAATAAGAAAAACATTACATTGGTGTCAGAAGTGGGATAATATAAATAAATTGCTACGTAAAAATGGCCAAGAAATTATGTGATCTGAAAGTCACGGAATTAAGAGCAGAATTGGAAGATCATGAATTGGAAATATCCGGTAAGAAAAGTGAATTAGTAGAAAGACTTAAAGTGGCACTGGAAAATGACGGCTTTGATCCATAAACAGTTTTATTTAATGACGAGGCTTCCACCTTAATCTCGTCAATTTCCGCTAATATTTCTGCTAACATGGACGAGAAGATTTCTGATATGAAAAACGATATTTCTACTATGAATAATGATATTTCGGCTAACATGGACGAGAAGATTTCTGCCATGGAAGAGAAGATTTCTACGAATGTGAAAAACGATATTTCTGCATTGAAGAACGATATATCTGCCGATATCTTATTAATGAAAAACGACATTGTCGCTGACTTTGAAAATGAAATTTCGTCTCTAAAATCTGAAATTGAGAATTGAGAATGTTAACGATGGACGAGAAAATTGAGAATAATATTACAACGATGGACGAGAAGATTGAGAATAAGATGACAACGATGGAGGAGAGAATCAAGGAGTTAGAAAAAAGATGGCAGACATAAGGATTCAAGACACGCCAACGGAAAAAAAAGACCGAGCAAACAAAACCTTGCAAAGCCAGAAACACACCCTAAGTTAGAAGACATTGGTAGTTTTACCCGAGACAAGGCCCCACCGTTCGATGGAAAAAAAGTCGTGGACTAATTATGTGAAACAATTTGAAGCAGCCGCGCTTCGGGGAGATGCCTTATATGTACGTCATACGATACCTTTGGAAGAAACGGATGACTTCGAGCAGCTGAAGAAGAGGTTGGACATGCGATATGGTCACGAACATTTGGAACAGTTACAGATTCCAGCTGAAGAACCGAAGGCGGAAACGTGACGAAACCCTTCAAGAGTATGAAATGGATATTGCCCGACTAGTTCGATTTGCTTATCCATCAGCACTAGAGAACATGATGGAATGTTTAGGCATACAGGCCTTTATTGACGGCTTATGTGACCACGATATGGAGAAGATGCTTCGATTAGCCCATCCTAAAACATTGGTCGATGCATTTGCTGCTGCTCTTGAATATGAAGGAGCCACGATGGCTTCGGGATACAGCAAAGGTAGGACCATGCAGGAAAAAGGTGACGATGACAGACTTGACCAGATCGTCAACCTGTTGAAAGGTATGGTAGACGTGAAGCCTAAGAAGATCCGGTGCTGTAATTGTGGCGAGCTAGAGTATGCACGCAGTTCGTGTAAGCGTCCTACGACTCCTGCAAACCAAGAACCTCTTAAATGCAAAGCAGTCAAGAAAATCTCGCGGTACAACAAAAGAAGGACCATGCAGGAAGAAGATGACGATGACAAACTTGACCAGATCGTCAACTTGTTGAAAGGTATGGCAGACCAGAAGCCGAAGAAGATCAAATGCCGGAAGTGTGGCGAGCTACAGCACGTACGCAGTCCGTCTAAGCGCCCCAAGACTAATGTAACCCAAGAACTCCAGTCACAGGGGAAATCAGACAGGGGTGAACATCCAGCTGATGTGAATCACCGAAAAGCCAACTCTTTGCCTAGACGGTCATGTCCTGTACACTATTCACAATGCAACAAGTCCAAATCTGAGGAAGTTGCAGTTTCAAGAACTACTGTAGTCAACTAGGAATGGTCACCCACCAGGATCAGAGAAGATCAAGAGAATGATCCTCACCTGAAGATGATCCGGCAATGGAAGGAAGGCAATCGGCGATCTACCTGGCAAGAAGTGTCAAGATTTTTACCGAAACTCAAGGCGTATTGGGCTCAGTGGGACTCCCTTGTCCTGGAAGAAGGGCTGTTGAAAAGGGTCCTTGAAAACGATGATGGTTCCGAGATGAGGAGACAGCTAGTTATCCCTAGAACGAAAGTAGCTGAGGTACTGAAGAAGTTACACGACAGTACATCGGGAGGTCATCTGGGAGTGAAGAAAACCCTTCAGCGAGTCCGTGAAAGGTTTTATTGGATGAACAGCTCCAACGATGTGAAGGACTGGTGTAAGAAATGTACGACTTGTGCTACGACTAATGGACCACCTCGCAAGAGAAAGGCACCCATGAAACAGTACAATATTGGAAGCCCTTTCGAAAGGATTGCTTTAGATATCGCTGGACCATTTCCGACGACAGAAAATGGTAGCAAATACATACTGGTTGTAATGGATTATTTCACAAGATGGGTGGAAATTTACGCTATCCCGAACCAAGAGGCCACAACTGTAGAAGATGTATTGGTGAAAGAATTTATCAGCCGATTTGGAGTGCCCTTGGAAGTCCACAGCGACCAGGGAAGAAATTTCGAAAGTCATCTTTTCCAGGAGATTTGCGAGAAGCTGGGAATGAAGAAGACCAGGACAACAGCATTACATCCACAGTCAGATGGAATGGTCGAGAGAATGAACAGGAATATTGGGAAATACCTGTCCAAAGTAGTATCCAGCCATCAGAGAGATTGGGACCAGTATCTTTCCCTATTCGCATTGGCTTATCGATCTGCCGTCAATGAGTCCACGGGTGAAACACCGGCGAAAATCCTGTTTGGACTTGAAATGAGGCTTCCTTGTGACCTGGAATTTGGCTGCCGGCCTGGAGAAGATCTAGCAGGCGAAGACTACGTGATCCAATTGAGAAGAAGGCTGGACGATATTCATGAGTTAGTTCGAACAAATCTTCAAGTTGCCAGCGACAGAATGAAAAGTCGGTACGACACGCAGGCCACAGAAGGCGGTTTTAAAGAAGGGGACAAAGTATGGTAACACAACCCGACAAGGAGAAAAGGATTTCCTCCAAAATTACAAAAATCCTGGGAAGGTCCATACTTAATCAAGAAAAGGATCAATGATGTTATATATCGCATAAGCAAGATCCCCAACGGAAAACCAACACCGACTAGCGCCATTCGAAGGAAACCATTACCTGGAGGAAAGAGTAAACCTTATTCGATATGTGTCTGACCCTACCTTCGATAAATGTATGGGCACGTATGGAGGTACCGGGAAAGCTAGATATGGAGTCACTTCGAAACAACAACAAGATTTGTTCACTCTCCCGGAAGATTATTCACTGGCATACAACATCCCCGCCCGTATCAAGAACGCACGAGGGTTGGCAACCGTCTTTCGAAAGTAGTTCAGGCAATTAGAAAAACTTGAAGACCAGAATCCAGCCCCTGGCAAGACACTGAAACTAAAACATAATTCGCGGTACGTCGTCTACGTGGTAACTAAAAATGAATTTCTAGATCGATCTACCTACCGCGATGTGTGGGAAGCACTTCGAAACCTACGAGACCATCTGTTGGAATCCAGCGTGAAGAAACTGGCTATGCCTAAGATAGAGAGTAACCAGTTGGATTGGCGAATCATCAGGAACATGGTAGATATTATCTTTCCAGATACCGGTGTCCAGATATTAATTTGCAGCTACAACCCCCGTTATCAGTATCCGATGAAGACGGTGTCCTGCTATTTCCATAAGATCGGAAAGTGTAGAAATGGGGCCAGTTGCCGATTCGAACATCCAGTCTCGGCTACACAAAAGTTCCAGGAGGAACTTTCATTTAAGGAGGGGGTAATGTTACGAAACTGCACACTGGTATAGTCCCTAAATCCGACACTGTCTAAGCCAGGTATGAAAGTTAGAATTATGGCAGACGCGCAGGGTTCCCTAGAATTATTTACGAATAGTGACTATCTTATCTACATTGTTTTTGTGACCAGTATTATCTAGAAAACCAATTGTTTTTGACTAAGCCGCAGTCCGGAATTTTCTAGTAAAAAAAGCACTAATATATATATATATATATATATATATATATATATATATTGGACCGATCAGCGGATAAGTTTAGTTGATAATTTGACATCGTGAGATAAACAAGTGAATAAGTGAATATAAATCAGTTAAGTGATTATATAAATTAGTTTAAGTAAATATACTGAATATATATAAATTAAGTGTTAGTGATTAGATTAGTGTTTAAATAAATTAAGTAAGTGAACCTACCGTGTGTTTAAAATTCATCCCACCCGTTTACCGTTTAAATAAATAAGAAAAACATTACATTATGTACACATCTCTCGACTATGTACGAGCTCAAAAGTAATTTATATATTTTCAAATGAATATACCTCGTCTTTATAAATATTCTAAACAATCTAGGTATCTCTAATATTGAATATATATGTAGATAATCCCTCAATTCTTTAGCTTGCTACTTTGTTTGTGCTAGAGGAAAACATAGGGAAAATATTTAAGAATTTCCATTACCTTATATTCAAATTCCCTATTTTACTCACTGTGGCATAATATGCTTCGAAAATGGTTATGTTTATGTTCGCATTTGTGTTTTTACTTCTAAATTTTACTACTATGGCCAATGAAAGCCTATTTCTTTACGTTTACTTTGCAAAATAAAATGGCAGCATAACGACGGCTGTGTATTCCATTTTACAAGTTAGAAAATTGGAAAGCGTATTTTTACGAAATCTATTTGGGGATGTAAAAGTTCACTACATACTTTTTAGCTAAAAATACGAGGTATGCACCTAAAATTTGACATATTTACTTCTAGATAATCAAATTGTGATTGATTATTGTCTCTTGAAATTATAGTCAGAGCAACAAATCAAGTAACAATAAATGATTTGAAAAATCACAGACTTTTCATAGTACAACTCTCAAAATAACATTAAGATATCGAGTTTTGGTTTTGCGATGTGTCTTTTTTTATTGCATTTGAAATAAGTTGAAACTCAACAGGGGTTGCAATAATTCAAAAATTTTGACCATATAAAAGTACTTCCTGTAGTCGAATCATAAATATATAAGAGTAAGCCGCCATTTCATTAATTTTTGAAAAGGTTGAAGGTTAAAAACTAACCAAAAATAAATTTTAATTATTCTTACAAATTAAAATGCAAGCCTTTAATTGATGTTGAATTCAACCTCATACATTAATGGTTCGACTATAGTGTTTTATACCATCTAAAAATGTAGTTTTTATAGACCTGTAGTGGTCCCCAAATTTTCAGATATTGTTCTTCACTTATTTAAAACTTAATTCCGTCCCGGGACTTATGGGAAACCCTATATCGTTGCGCAGATCATGTATATATGCAGTGTAAAGAAGAAGACGTAAAGCAGACCGTTGGGGTACTTTCGTTGAGATAATCCTTACACTCACCGTAAGGCTGCAGTTTCATAAGACTCCATTGCAAAGACATCAACCGATATTTAGGGACCAAGATTACCCGGAATATCTGATCGAACGCACACCCATAGTGTACGAATTTGAATTAACACTCAAATTCTTACTTTGTCTTCACCCTGTATATCACAATTTATATATTCCGTACATATCATAAAATAAAAATATCATTCTTCCCACGTATTTAACATGTATTTAACCATACAAAACGCATATCAAACTTCCTTCCATATAAAAACCACAGATAACTATATAACAATTTCTTTTGCCCACAAAAATACATGCATCGGCTGAGTTTTCAACAGTCGTATGATGGTTTCATTTAAATCCCTATTCCCCATTGGCTACATCCTTACATAACTCTCCTTGTTACCACCCACTTTGAACGACATATAAAATATCCATAACAACCCATTTTTAACTTATTAATCATCATCCATGAACACCGTTAATCAAGTTACAAAAAAAGCAGCATTCGAAATCTAATGTCACATCTTGTCATGAATTAATCACGAAAAAGTAAAAATATATCAATTGCATCTTACCGTAAGCAGTTTGTCATATTCTTAGTTGTGACGCAATATGAACAAAAATGTGAAATAATGCAAATATAGAAAAAGTGCAAGTGATCATCGAATTTCATTTAATATAATAACCAAATCCTATACATGTAAACGCAGTTATTACCGTGATATACGGTTGGTCCTTCAGAGCCCATTAAACATACAAGTGAATACGACTTCCCGCATTTTGCTGTCCCATTAATAAAAATGAGAACGCAAAACACATAGTGTATCAAATATAGTATATAGTAGTAGACTATACAAAGAAAAGAGAAACAATGAAAATAAATCCTGCAAAGAGAAACAAAATTGTAACGCGAAAATTCGCCGAGCTGTCGGGGCTTTAATATTGGCAAGCCTGTCGACGGCGAGAATTCAGAGAGCGCTGACTGTGCGAAGTTAAAATTCAGTCCTCCATTTGCCGTCAACGTGTAAACACACATTTGTAATGTAAAAATTTTTGCATGTGCTCTGGAAGCCATAACGTATTTTACGATAAAACCTGACGATTCCTACGCAGGGGAAGAAAATACGGCTTAAGTCAACAGCTGGCAGCTCTGATCCGGTAATCTACTGCTCTAGGAAGGGCCGATGACCAAAAATACCAGTAGAATTGGGTATAGTACAGTTAAAACAACTGCAAAAGGTGCTGGAACACGCCCACGGACGGGACCACTTGTCCCCTACGTATTTTGGGGCACTGATCACGAAAATGAGGGTTAAAACTTCCGCCGGAGGGTGGAACACCCTTAAAATTGCAAAAAACACCCCTAAATAGGTGTGTTTTTCGACTGTACTTGTTGTTTTGCAAACTAAGGCATCTTATATGTTTTTTGGGGCGCTGATTACGAAAATGAGGGTTAAAACTTGCAGCAATGGCTCAACCACCCCCAAAATTGCAAAATCACCCCTATAGAGGGGTGTTTTTAGACTGTATTTGTTGTTGCGCCCCAAAAAACATATAAGATGAGTTAGTTTGCAAAACAACAAATACAGTCGAAAAACACCCCTATATAGGGGTGATTTTGAAATTTTGGGGGTTGTTAAGCTATTGCTGCAAGTTTTAAACCTCATTTTCGTAATCAGCGCCCCAAAAAACATATAAGATGAGTTAGTTTGCAAAACAACAAATATAGTCGAAAAACACCCCTATACGTAGACGGCGTTAGTTAGTAGGATTTATTATTAGGGTAAATGGTTGAAAATACTTTCTCGGAATTAACAGTTCTATAGGTAGATTAACGTAGGAATTTTAGCTTTGAATCGTAGTTTATTGGAGTATGTAATCTGGATTTCATGAAATAGTTTCACAAATTCTTATCAGTTCATTTTCGTTTTGTACATTTTCTTTTGGAAATAAGAATATATCACGGGGGCTCAATATTATTCAGGGATGTGTCGAGCGACGTAGTTTTTATATTATGGGTTTTTTTGATATCGTAGTTTTTTGCTAAGCGGAAAAAAACCAGTCATATAGTTTTTATTCTCAGTGTAAATGGCTTTTATACAGATAAAAGTCAGGATGTATGATTATTTGCGAATTTCGGGTGATGATAATATAGTGTAGTAATATATGGGATATTACGGGGGGACGTCGAAAATTTGACCGGGGTAAAATGTAAACCCTATGTAGAGGCTAATTTGTTTCTCTATTTTAGGGTTTTTTTATGTGGATATTAATTCACTGATTGGAGATTAATGAGTCAGTGAGACCAGTTCCAGGAGAGCTGGAATATTCTGGAGCGACTTCAGTTGCTGTTCTGGGTCCGGAAGCAGGATAAGTGAACAGTCTTCCTTTTTTTTACTCTTCTTACATTTGTACATTCACCTTTATTCGTCACATTTCATAATTTTTTTTATGTAAAGTTTTTATTTCTCTTTTTGCGGCAATTAGTAAAAATTTATTTTCACTTTGTGTTTAAAATTGTAATAATTTGCTTATAGTTTAAAATATTGGGCTGTTGGCTCTGAACACTAGGGTACATACCTGGGTATTGCGTTATTTAGCGGAGTTTTCAAACTCCGACGATTATATGTAAATTATTTTGCGCCGTACATAATTTCGATTTATATTTTATATTAGCAACGCTGAGCTCGTTTGCTATTTAAATTCTATGCTTATGCATATATTTATATTTATATTCATTTTCGTATAAATTGCGGGTGTGTGAACCCATGTAACTGTGCTATTGGTAATTTTGGTATATATTTTCATAGTATTTTGAGAAATTGTACATGAACCATTTGGTCGTTTCTCTATAATTGTAGAATTGAGACATCGGTGTAGTTTGGGGCCCTCAGCTCTTCTGCACCCCGAGTTTGAAGCCTTCAGCTCTGCTCAGAGTTTATAGAACATGCTTGTCAGTTATTTATTTAAGCTGCGATTTCGTTGTAACTGATAATTTAGGTTGCGATTTAGGATTTATGTAGATTCCGGCCTTCAGCCTAACTACATTCTGAGTCTACAGCCTTCAGCTGAGTTCAGACATTATTTGGGACATTGTCATTGTAAAATTGTAATAAATATTTTGAAAAGAGACCTTTGGTCCAAAGTGATTAATTAAAACTTCAATCAGGGGATACTTGCTGACTTTTATTTTCTTATGATAACTTACCTATCAGTTTAACCTTTGGAGTGTGTAGTGAGTGTTGTTAACCCACTGAAAAGTTGTGGGCTAATTTAAAGAAGTCTTGGGTGCTTGCCAAAACTTCTCTGTCGCCCTTTTTGTAAACTTAATAATTCTTTGAAGAATCCACCTCTTCTTCGACTCGAAGCTAGTCGACTGGCGAGCACGGGTTGTACCACGTGAGACAACCCGCATATATATAACGAGCACTGAGAGGGTTAGTAGCGTTTTCTCGTTATAAAATGTGGCTAGATGCGCAGATGAAGGAACTAGAAACAAACAGTAAAAACAGTGTTAAACTGTTTGGATACATTAGAGTACAAAATGCTAGAAATAAGGCTTATGCCAACATAGAAAACAGAATTTGGAAAAACTACTTCGAAGAGATGTTCAAAGATAATTGAAAAGAAACAGTCGGAGTTGAAGTATAACAGATGGTGGATTAAGAGTAGCAACATACCAAGAATTCATACAATTAATTAACCAGCTTAAACAAAGAAAGCACCAGGACCTGATGATATAGTCAATGAATTAATAAAAAACGGAAGCGTAGAATTGCTGCAAGCTATTCACTAATTAAAAGGGCAAATATGGAGAGAAAACATCATGCCGCTAAAGCGGAGAAGAAACGGAAGGATAACACCAGTATTAAAAGAAGAGACCCCACAAAATGTAACAATTATAGCCGTATAACACTACTTAACTATAAGGTACTAACGACAATAATAAGGCAAAGGCTAACAAAATACATCGATATGAAAATAGGGGATTACCAACAAGGATTCAAAGAAAGCAGATCGACAATAGATGCAATCCATATACTGAGAAAAATGTTATGAGCACGACTTTTGACAGTGTATTGAGATCAAAGTTAGTACAGCATATGGGCAAAGCTCATAAGACCGGAGTAAGGCAAGGTGGCGCCCTATCAACTACACTATTTGAAATAGCGTTAGAAGGAACAGTCAGTACCTTAGAGAGTAGAATGACACTAGCACAAGCCTCGATCAAAAATTGTTGCTTATGCCTAGTAGTAATTTACTAGTACTAGTAATTTACCAGAACAGCAACAATACATCGTCAGCTCAGAATAATAGTATTCAATAGACCCCAATCCTAATTTTGACAAAAAACCGGTTTTGATGTTTAATTTGGTCTGTCACTTTTAATATGTTGACTATATTGGATATTTTTGTAGGCTTTAATTACTATGCAGTTTTAGTACTACTAAGTTCTATAGCGATAAAGAGTTAAATGTCTAAGAAGTTTTTTAAAAATTGGATATAGAGCACTAGGTACATTGTTTTCTAAAAATATAGGTTATAGAACAAACACATCCAACAGGTAGTGTTCTGATAACATGGGATATAGAACAAATTTCGGGATAGATCAAAAAATTTAGATGAAGATATTAATACAATAAAATTAACTGTCTCGACTCTTACTTCGTGGAATCTACACACTTTGCACCACGATTTAAAAACCTTTCAGACACTAATTTTACAGATAGTAATATTAACACAATAAATTGCAAAAAATATATATTCTGATAAAAAAAACATGAACGAATGGAACAAAAATAAATTAACTTATTCTATATACAAAACCAGAAAGAATCGAAGTTTACTGCATTTAATTCTATTTTCATTTGACGACTTCGCCGAAAATGTATTTATTTTTTGGCTCTACTTTTGGGTTTCACTTCTTTGGGCATTCCAGACTACCTTGGCATATCTCTTCGTACATCTGCCGTTTCTTTTGGAACGATTCCTCTGTTTGTTACTTTGGTGGGTTTTTTTTACTTGGCTTTGGCTTGTTGGGCGCTTTACTTCTGTTAGGATTCTAGTTGATGTGTTCACTTGTAGATCTTCCGTTCCTTTAACAACTCTTTTTCTGCTTGTTACTTTAGTGGAAACTTATTCTTGTGTATGTTACTAATGTATTTCTACTTCACTTGGCTTTGGCTTGTTGTGCATTTCACCTCTTGTACGCTTTTAGTTTCCGCGTTCGCTTTCTTCACTTGGTTGTTATTAACTGGGGAAATTGCTATATTTGGATAAATTAGAGAATTATAAATTTTCTTTTCTTCGTCGAGCATATGAGGGAGCATTTCTTTTAAAGCTTTCTTTTTTGCTTCTGTTATACTACATTTAATTCGGATAAAGCTTAACTATTCTTTGGAAAAATAACTAAGCTTTCATTTGCCTTTGAAGAAGTGTTTTGACGAGTTGGTTAAATAGTGAGACGAATATTATTCAAATCAGCATGAAAACTTCCTCGTTATTTTATATTAAATAAGCTATCTTTTTCGTACACTATGAGTTTTATTTTTGAATACGGTAATAGTTGGTACCCAAACTGAAGTATTTTTGGTAATTAAAGTAGTCATTAGGCATCATTAGCAAAACCTTGAAGTTTCCAATTATCAGGCATGTGCATAAGTCTACTTATTAACGTCAAAGGAGACCATCTTTCCAAATCTCCAATGTATTTTTCGATACAGCTGTGTGAACAGTCAATTTCATGTATTGTTCCATGATCTGGTTCTAAGTAATGCTCTACAGTTTCAAATTGCCACATTCGTCAGAATTAAGAAAGTGCTGCAGGGCAAAAGTCAATAGAATCATCTGTATCGCATTCCGAGGGCTTTCTAGTAACCAGAGATGACTCCCTACTCATATTTTGCTGTCATTTTTTATTAAGATATTTATTTAAATTGATAAAAAAACACGAGCACAAAACAAAACTGTAAACACTATTATGGGATTTGGAACAATATAATATGTTCTTAAAATAGGGACATAGAACAGTTTCCCAAACTTGTGAAGGATATAGAGCACTATGTTAATTTTTACTTGTGTAAATGTATTTAAGTGATACGAACGAAATAACAGAAGCAAGGCAGATAGGACACTATAATACTTTTAAATCTTATATTTTTTCGGATATAAAATAAAATATTGCTGAAACCTTTTTTATTGAACAAAATACTCCAATTAGTGTTTTAAATGAAACTCACGGTTTCTAGTTAATACCACCATAATTTTGAATATATATCTTATTGTCAAAAGTGAAATAATTTTGATTAATGCATACATCAAATAAGTTAAGTATATCTGATATTATTCCTGGATTAATATTTTTATCTTCTAGTAATTTTCTTACAAGTATTAGACATTCTTTAGGAGGAATTTTAGTGAACATATTAGTCACATCGAACGAAATAAGTTTATAGTTATCTTGTAAGTTGATTGCTTTCAACTTTTTGATTAGTTCTATTGAATTTCTAATTGAGTACTGAGATTCATATCCGTAACTATTAAGTATATTGTTGAGCCTCTTTGCCAATATATTATTAGGAGCATTAACATAAGAAACTACAGGTCTAATTGGTTTCGTTATTTTATGTTATTTAATGGTTCCATATAATTGTGGACAATGAGGATTCTTATGTATGATAGACCTTTTTTCGTAATCACTTAAAAGATAATTCAAATTATTAACAATATCCCTTACATTATCAGAAAACTTTTTTGTTGGGTCTGCTTTAAGAACTTTTACATCGCTAGATTAAAACAACCAGATAAATCCCACTACGCAAAACATCTACTTGACACCAATCATTCATTGACACCTAACACAAAACTAGAAGTGCTGCATATTTGTGAAAAGAAACAAGAACTGGATTTCCTTGAAGAATTGGAAATAAGAAGACATTTAAGAAACCCACAATATGAAGTTGTCAATGAACAGTTAAATCTAGGGAGTTCTCCACTAATAAACTGTCTTCTTAAGTGATAATTGTAAAGATTAGCAGATATAGTTTTCCTGGTTTTCTATATCATTGCACAGTTATACGGATCTTAATTGGAAAAAGGATATCCAGGATATCACCATAGGGCTAATGATATCTAATCTTCAATATTTGTAATATCACATCTTCTTCTTTTTTCTATTAACATATATTAAGTCAATCACAAGTTAGGTCACTTCTTGGTCTAGCCAAAAATAACTACCAAACATCAGGTAGGCATCAAATGAAATGTAACTTCTGTCATTCTGACGATGATATTTATTTATCGAAACAATTGTCAATTTTTTAGAATTTTCAACAATTTTTATTATATTGTGGTATTAACTAGAAACCGTGAGTTTCATTTAAAACACTAATATGAGTAGATTCCACGAAGTAAGGGTCGAGACAGTTAATTTCATTAAAATACTCCAAATCTGTTTTATGGATATCCACCAGTATACATTTCTAAAACAATGTGCCTCTCAGGTAAGAAGAGCTGAGAAGATTTGCGAAGAAAATTATATGCAGAATCTATGGACCCAAGAGATTAGGCTAGAAAATGGTGAACAGAAGAGATTGAACAACATCCTAAACAAAGAAGACATTGTTAGGGACCGAGAGGAAGACCAAAAGAAAGATGGGGAAGCTAAATAATGGAAGGCATCAGAACACTTAGATACAATTTCATTGATAAATATCGCGTTACTTTATACATTTCTTCATGTTCTAGAGTTTTTGATGATAAATTAGCTATAGTAATTGTAATAAAATGTATTAACATAATTATCAATCTTTTATAAAACAATTTATTATTACATAAACACATATTCTTATTCAATATTTGATTATTTCTCATAAGATTCATTATAATATGTGTCTAATGAAATGAAAACAGAAAGTGTTGGATCAGACAATAACTGTACTACAATATTATCAATAAACTTGATTTGACAGAATCTAATGGAAACAATACTGAATCGGAAAAATAATTCATAATTTTCCAAATCGTTCATCTCTTTTGTTATACAATCAAAGATTAACGCCAGAATATTATATCAAATGACATTTTTCTGAATAGAATACGAAGATTTATACAACGTGCTCGGTATAAAATAATACCACATACCAAATAGTCGGATGCTGTGCCAATAAGCTCACATGAAAAAACATTTTTCCGAAAAGGTAAAACATCCGTTTTCATTAAAAAATACTTCTATATAAAACTTTGAACGGGAAAAACGTAATAAAGGGAAAATGCATTTTCTGGATTTAATAATAAAACATTTTAACGTGAAATATGAACGATTTTTGATAGTAAGTTATAACTATTAACTTTATTAGTTTTACAGATATTCCAGGCGAGTTCATTACCTTTGAATAAAATGTTGAATTTGAAAAGTGATAAATGTAGTAGTTGAAAAGAAATGGAATTTTAATATTAACTAATAAAAATTCTTAATCAAATACTTATCCTTCTCACGAGTTATATAAAAATACATCATTAACTCACACCTCACCAATTTCGAAAAATCAGGAGATTATATAAGTGATCATTGTAACGATGTTAAGATCTATACCAAAGTCCCAAAAAACGATATTGGTAAAATTTTGAAAATAAATATGGCAAAAACTAATGTTGTGGCCAACACCCTAAATACTTTTAGTCTGGAAATCGACACTAAATACATATATTTGGGACAAAGGATTAAATCAAATGGAAGAAATCGACCGACTGAAGCTAAACTGGCATGGTCAGGATCTGAAAAATTAAAATTTATATTCAACATCAAAATATAACAATATTTGAAATGTTGAAGACATACGGTGCACAAGCACAAACACTAACGAAAAAAAGATGTACAAAATAGCCAAAATACGAAAGACTATGGCGTGAGCAATAATGGAAGTAAAGTTATCAGATAGGAAGACAAATGAATGGGTAAGAGATAGAACGACAGATAAAAATCATGTAGCCAAACTCAAATTTTGATCTTAAAAGCCACAATACCAGACAGTGAGACATGTAATACAACAATGGAAACTACGGTTTAGAAAACTAACAAAAAGACGCCCACTGATGAGATGCGAAGACGATTTGAAAATAATAGAAGTCCTACACTGAAAACGCGTAGTACAGGATAGACATAAACGGTAGAAACTGGAGGAGGTCGGCATGCAAAGTTGTAATCAAATTTAAGACTAAATAAGAAGATAATATGTTGTCTCTGCCTAATAATACGAGTGTTATGACTACTTATATTCAGATTAGTGACTGTGAACGAGAGAGCATGTACCTGTACTAATGATGTCCAAAGGCCCAACCCGGTATATGGTTTACTTCTTTCTCCTTTTAATTGCGTTGCAAGAGAGATGATGAGAACAGTAACGTTTTCTACTTAAAAAATACTTGTAAAAACGGCCGTGATTATGGACATGAATAGTACGAGTACTTTTTTACATATTTGGTATTTTCAAACGCGTTCAGAAATTTTATTAATGTATGTGTTAACAAGTTGCAACGGCCACCTCGTCGGAGAGCTACTCAGGCGTGGGTTATATACTAGTAGAGACCCAAGGAGTAGGTCATACCGGTTCTCGGGTAATCCTACTTATTTTTGCGTAACGAGACGGAAAGATAAGTGGGCGCCACCCTGAGTTCTACTAGTTTATAAGTTACCTAACATCGACTAATCTCAGTCAGCAACGCTAGAAGTTGGAAGGTTATATAAAAAAAATATAAACAACGTTATTCAAAATTTACAAGTAGTTTTATTGATTAACAGATGAAAATTTATTTACAACTGGTTTATTGAATAACAGTTGAAAATTTATTTTCAAGTGGTTTTATTGATAAAAAAAATTATATTTTGACTGAAAAGTTTAGGATGTTATCAAATTTGACAATTTAATTTATGAATTTAGAAAAACAAACTAGAACTGAAAGTAAATTGAAATACAAATAAAAAAATACATTCTGAAGGAAACTAAGGTTTAGCTAAAAATTAAATATTTTACAAAGTTATAATTTACATTGGTACAAACTATTAAGTTGATATTATATGAACATTCCTTGGAAATAATCTATAGTTGTCAAAGATTATGGACGTTAGTACTTTCCTTGGTTTTTCTTTCCAATGATGATCTGGATGACGTAAAAACGAATCTGGAACCAATCATCTGGCTGTGCCACGTTCAGTCCATTCGGTTTTGCATAGAGCCGTGGTCCCAGCAGGTAGAATTCATCCACGGGAAAATGTTTCTGTCGCTACGAAGGCTTAGGCCAGTAAGATGACTTTAGGCCGGTACGGAAAAGTTTAGGTCGGTAAGGAAAAGTGCTAGAAAAGGCACTGGAATCAGATATAGTTCTTGAATTCAGTAAAATGCAGGATATCTGCACAAAATTATGAAATAATATCAAACAACGTGGTTCATATATCCTGTATTTTACAATATTTTAAGAAAATTCATTCATTTCATAAATAAAAAGCACAATAAAAATCATAAGAAAAGTTACTAATTTATTCAACTTTATTTTAATGGCTTTTCAACGTAGAATTCCATTGGTATAAAAAATATAAAAAAAACAGAACACGTGGTTCATGTTTCCTGTATCAATATTTTAATAGAGATTTTAGATATAAAAGCATAATAAAAAATCGTAAGAAAAGTTACGAATTCACTTAATTTTGTTTCAATGCCTTTCAACGTAGAATTCCATTGGTATAAAAAAAATATAAAACCAGAACACGTGGTTCATGTTTCCTGTATCAATGTTTTAATAGAGATTTTAGAAATAAAAGCATAATAAAAATCATAGGAAAAGTTACGAATTCACTAAATTTTATTTCAATGGTTTTCAACGTAGAATTCCATTGGTACAAAAAATGTATGAAGAACCAGAACAAAATATATATAACAAAAACGAAATCGACATAATATCTCTAGTACTGAATGTTTTAAAGAAAAATTAATTTGAAACTATCAAGTACCATGTGATAAAGGATTAGCGGAGAAATATTATACATTTTAAGCGAAAACTTCGATACGATAAGATGTCGAACTTGACAATAACTAGATGAATAAAGGGCCGAATGTCCACGCGCATTGGTTTAAATATCCAAATGAAACGAACTCTTCCGAAAACTTAAAACTCGGCAAGCATCGACCAGAAGTATTATTCGATGTTACGAGGGGTAAACGAAATTTACGTTACTCTTTCATCGACGAGAAATATTATGAGTGGTGAACGAAATTCACTTTACAAAGTACAGGTCGACAAATTAATTTTGGTAGTCGGAAGTGTGGCAATGTCCGATGCGCCGTAGCAAAGACGTATGCGGATTGCAAGAGCTCACTTCGCTGGCACAATTCGTAAGCTTCGGGTCGACAGTACAGTTCAGAGAAAAGTGTGATTACCGGGGTTGTGCGATACTAACTTGTTATTGCGACTCCAGAAAGTGAAGTTGTTCATTAAAAGGAGAAGCAAACAATGGCAAGTCAATAATTCCATTAACAAAAGGAAGTTTTAGTCATTGGTTAATAAAATTTTTGAACCAAAGTATTTAACAAATTTACACTAGATAGTAATTTTTTTAAATCGATTTTCATACATAAAATATTTATTTGTTAAACGATTTAAAAAAGCGACATAAGGTTTTAAGCTTATAATTATGATTATTATACTCATTTCACACCTATATCTATTACGTTTCGGTTTTATTATTAACAATATATTCTAGTACTGTTCAATTGTTTATTATTAATTGGTGAGTGTCTAAATGGATCCTTATATTCAGCAATTCAATTCCAACTTTTACTATAAATACTGCTGATGAATGTTCACAAATACTAAATATTAATAATGAAAGTAGCACTTTTCAAATCCTGCATATGAATATACGTAGTATCAATAAAAAATTTGATGAGAAATTTGAACAGAGAATTTGATTGTATAGTTTTAAGTGCGACTTGGAAAATAATAGAACCGAGCATTTTTGACATAAATGGGTATGAATTGATCTATAATGAGAGTCATTTTAACCAAAATGATGGAGTAATTGTTTATGTTAATTCTTCTCTATGATATATTACCATTGCACAATAATATCAATGCATTAAAGATTAATATTACATCAAATATCAATGGTTCCGTTGTTGTAACGGCATTTTATAAGTCACCAACTATAAACATAAATGAATTCAATGCGAGACTGAATGCATTCCTAGAGCGGCACGAAAATAATGAAAACGAGATAAAACTTTTTTTGGGTGACTTAAATATTAATTTACTAGAGCCACATGATAGACATACAGCCGAGTACCTAAATATTCTGAATGAATTTGGATATAAATCTACCATCAATGACTCAACACGGGTCCAAGGTAATAGTGAAAGCTGTTTAGATCACATATTCCTAAAGACGAATGTAAACAATTACGATAACATCTTGCCCTTGGTGTTAAAAACAACTATAACTGACCATTTTGCAACCATCTTGCAAATTGGTTATGAAAATAATGCTGTACATGAAATAGGTAACAGTAGATATATCAATTTCATCAATAAAAATAAATTAATAAATTCATTACAGCACCTTTGTTGGGATTCAGTGTACGCTGTTGATAATCCACATAATGCAACAAACGAATTTATAACTAGTGTTACAAACGTGTTAAACCAATGCACTGAACGAAGACAACTGTTCAGAAAACGCGATAAATTAGCTCGCTGGTTAACTACGGCCCTACTTAATTCGATAAATAAAAAGAACATGATGTATAAAGAGTGTCAAAAAAATATAAATAACATTACTATGAAAAATGATTACAAGTTATTTAGAAATAGGCTGAATACACTAAACGTTAAAGCAAAATCAAAATATTATCAACAACTAATTAATAAAAATTCGAACACCACAAAAAACTTATGGAACGTAGTTGAACAATTAACAAATTTGAAAAAAAAAAAATCCCATCAACAGCATTACTGGCGTAGATTCTGACGATTTGCTTGTGAATGACATTGATGTAGCTAATGAGTTCAACAACAACTTCACTTCCGTAGGCAAAAAATTAGCTAACAAAGTTCCAAAAGATAAAAATTATAAAATTAAACGGTCATCTACTTTGAAATCGTTTGTGTTTGCGCCAGCTGATGACAACGAAGTTCTAGAAGTAATATTAAATTTAAAAAAAGGAAAATCAGTTGGTGATAACATAAAAGCTGAAACAATTAAATTAATTCGATATCATATAGTACAACCTTTAACTTATCTCTTTAACAATTCAATTCAAAGCGGTGTGTTTCCCATGGCCTTTAAGAATACTGTTGTGACCCCAATATATAAAAAAGGAAGTAAATCAGACGTCAATAACTACCGACCAATATCACTTATAACACATTTTGCTAAAATATTCGAGAAATTGATTAATACAAGAATTCTTAGTTACATAAATAAAAACTTCTATCAAATCAACAATTTGGTTTCAGGCAAGGTAAATTAACTCAGGACGCTGTGATCGAATTAACATCTAAAATAACCGAGTCACTTAGTGAAGATAAGTCGTGTTTGTGTATATTTATAGACCAAACAAAAGCCTTTGATACAGTGAGTCACCCTTCATTATTACAAGCATTGGAGGATATAGGGATCCGAAACGATTCCCTAAAATTTTTTGAAAATTTTCTAACTAATAGACATCAATTTGTAAGGGTGAATGATGTGAAGAGCTGTGACAGATCGATTGACTTTAGTGTACCTCAAGGTACCGTTCTAGGCCCAACGTTGTTTAATATATATATATATATATATATATATATATATATATATATAAACGATTTATTTTCGTTCGGAAAGAACGATAATATTATTGGTTTCGCAGATGATACTGCTATATTCTATAAAGCAGATAACTGGGAAGATTTAAAAAGGATGGCCGAAACCGATTTTTCTAAAATAAAGAAATGGTTAGATTTCAAATTATTAACAGTTAATACAGTGAAAACCAATTACCTGCCTTTCAGTTGCAATAAATTCGGAATGCCTTTATTTCATGAGTTAATAATAAATACTGAATCGGATACATACCGCATATTGCCTGAAAAGAATATCAAATATTTGGGAATTATATTAGACCCGCATTTGGAATGAGATGGGCATATAACATATGTCGTTAACAAATTGCGTACTATACTATGGAAATTTAGAAAACTCAAGGACATTTTATCATCAAACTACTTACGAACTCTTTACTATTCGTTGGTGGAAAGTCACTTACGTTTTGGAATTACTGTGTGGGGCTCTGCTTTAAAGACTCATTTGCACATACTCGAGGTAACACAACCAATTATATACAGAAGCAAAAATGCTGGATCTCAGACAATTATATTTCTTATGCGTATGTATTAGATATCACACGCATAAACACAGTAGTAAGTTACCTACTCATTCGTACGATACAAGACAAGGTCATTATTTTGTGGTTCCCTTCATGACAAAAATAGTTTCTCAAAGGTCTTACTCTTATTTGGCCCCTAAGTTATACAATACAATTCCACAAGACTTGAAAAAAATATTGAATATTCATAGGTTTAAAAAATATCTTGTAATAAACACGAGATATGACATAAATTTTAAGAACGCCCTATATAGACAAATTCTTCTTAATTCAAAATAATTTATTAATTGTCGACCCCAACTAAAGAAAATAATACAAACAAAAATGTGTTAGTGCAAGGTTAACAAAACATATTAGATTACGATTATGTCAGGCTTGTTTACTATATAAAAAAACAATGATATCGAAAACTAACCTTCACACAAGGTAAAATTTAGAAATAAATAACGAAAAAATGGGAATCAAAGGAGAGAAAGTATCTCTCCCCCGGTGAGGCAAGTCTAAGTATTGACGGGCCCTCACCCCCCAATAGTAATAGTGTGCAGTCTGTGACTAGTGATATTCCAAAACGTAAGTTTTTAACGTACAATTATTTATTATATTGTGTATCGAACTGTGATATTATATTTTCTTTGACTTAACCGGGTGACCCAAAATAGGTAAGGGACCCCACAGTATTTTCGGTCATATCTAGTGTTTCATATATATCAGCGCCCCTCATCTACTGGTAGGGCCTAAATAGTTATAGGTATTTTTTTTTCTTATGTTCAGGGACCATTTCTCTCTCTCTCTCTCTCTCTATATATATATATATTTTGGTTATTTGATAATAGCGTACAGATATTTATATTATACCAGGGATCATAGTTAGTCCTATCCTCATAATTAATTTCCCGAATTTTATTGATATTCAGTGTATTGCTATTTCTTTCCTCTTACTGCGAGAAACGTAATTAGAATTAGAAATAGGGGATAAAGAATTTCCCCTTCCTTTTATGTATTTACCAGTGGATTAAATCTCACAGATCTGTATTCATTTCTTTCCCATCCCAGAAATTTTGGCAATATAGATATAGGATTTACAGGATATCATATTTGATACGATTCATAAAGTTTCCTACTTATTTCCTTAATTTTTGTGGAGGATAACCAACATAAACATTAGGTGGATAGGGTACCATACTTATACAGGTTAAGTACCAAAGATATACCATTTGTTTTTCTCTTATTTATGTAAGGTATATCACGTAGGCCATCCTAAAATCCAGGAGAAAGAAAGCCTCGTATATTGTTTTATTATATTGCAAAGCGTTCGTATATGGTTTTAATAATTTTCTTTTCATGCTTGTATATATTTTAACCTTTCAATTTATTTCCATAACCTCAATCCTCACCATCCCCATACCCGTCAAATAGGACGGACCGACTAAACCTGCACTACGAACTCGGGCTTGGCACACTGTATAAGCCCAAGAGGCCCCACGACGACCTTGATCGCTCGAGCCTGGAACAACCCCTCCCTCGAGGTAATCCCGCAGGGAGAGTTCCTGGTTCTACAATTTTTGTGCCGCGAGGCACTGGTGACAGCACGCTGCAACTATTTTGTTCTAGGGTAGGAGTATACAGTAGGGCCCTTCCGGTCACTACAATCAGCGAGATAATACAGGAACCAAACACATTTTACCGGTGACAGCAGAATAAAAATAGGATCTACCATAAATTAATTACACTAAAAAACAGCTGACATTCTCACTTCATTACACTGGTGATTTCTCACTTCATTACACTGGTAACAGCGGTTGTCCGTAACCATTTCTCTCCGAGAGGTAAATCCGGTTGTCTGGAACAACACCCCACGAGCGGTGACAAGCGGTTCAGCAACCATACCCAGGAGGGAAAACAATGGTTCACAACCAGGGTCTAGTATAGCGCAACATAGAGCCTTCGGGACCACAGCTTCTGCTAGATCAAGACTAGTGTGCGTGGTGAAGAGCCACATCCTGCACGAGGTGTCACTGCCGACACAAAACACACTGGATCTAGACCAGAGAAGGTCGAAAAACAATCCTACTCAGCAACATCGGCTGAGTTGATCATTGCTTCACCGTAATAATATGGATAATACCGATCCATTTATTACACTGGTGATAGCGGTGTTCCAGATACTAAGTCCGTACGACAGGGAGTTACAAGAGGGGAAGTCCTACCCAATCAGCAATCCTTTGTTTTTATTATTCCGATTAAACTACCCATTTCAGGCATCGCAGAAGCCCAAAAGGTAGGAGTAGATAGTTAAGGTCAATTAGATTAATTAACACATTATAAATTTCGTCTACATAAGTAATATAGTTACAATCACTAAAACCATTTATTTTCAAGGGCATAAGTTATTCAGTTCGTATTTATATCACGAAATAAATATTGCTACTTTCATATATAATCAAAGTAGTATAAGTTTTAACCAGATATATAAAACAGGTATATTCGCTTAATCATTTATTTTTTCATAAGTACCTAGTCATAATTATATCGCTGAAAAATTTTTATATTAATTGCCAACATACGTTGAAATAAATCTATTTTTAAATACATAAACAAAAGTAAGAAGCATTTAGGCAACGTATGAGTTTCAACAGCAAATATGCAAGGAAAAATGCGCGGAGTCAGCAGCAACAAGCTTCCGCAAATACTAGAATATCAATATAAAATATAGTACGGAGGATAGCATCACGTTTGACAAGTAGAAATTGTTTACGGGAAATTGTGTTTTACTTTGATTGATGAACGAACTATTGTCAACTAAACCATCCATTCGATTTCATAAATAAACTAGACATTATCTAATTTAGAAGAAATTAACGATTTAAGAAAAAAGTTGTTAGGGAAATATTCATGCATTAAAATCTAACTAGTAAATTAAATTAGGATATGATACATAAATACTAAATTCAATTAGGGTATGACGATTTTGTTCTGGGCTAATTACAGTGGAAAATACTAGATGTACAACACACTCGCCGGAATCCAATGAATTTGGGAAATTGCTAAAGCACATGAAGCTGTGTCTTGAAGGTTACTGAGGATAATTCAGTTGTATGCATGGCAAAGAGAGACGTTTTCATAAGGTTGTTTATTGTATACTATTATGCCCCGACAATATATAGAAAATTTCAGTGGCCAAGAGTTGCCAAAGGGTATAAAAAATAGTCGTGCCAAAAGAGTACGATATGAGGATAAGACGTGCCAAAAGCGGTACGCCATAAGGATAGGTAAAATATTGCAGTGGCAAAAAGTGCCAAGGCATAGGGACTAAAGACGTGTAAGGAAAACACGCGACAGTTGAATTACAGAAATTATAGCGGCCGCAGGAGCCAAAGAAAAATAAATAGAATCAAGGAGTACGCCAAACAGGGATTACGGAGCATATAAGGTTCAAAGGAACCAGATACAATAAAGATAAGATGAAATAAGAATTACAGGTGACACAATAAACATAAGTAACAAAGAGGAGAAAAAAAAATTACAGAGACATAGGCTAACAGAGTAAGAAAGGAATAACTAAAACTAGAAAATCCAACATTTAGTCCCAAAACAAAATAAAGTCGCAAATAGATATTGTAGATAGTAGCTTTAAAATTTGTAAAGGATTAACCCCAAGATAAAATAGCGTAACACAAAACGTCACAATCAAATTGTATATACCAATTCTATTTTTTTACGTAAGTTGCAAATAATTAGTTTTATATTGTCTACAAAGTAAGTTAAATAATAATCAAGTATGTGATAAAATAGGACAACAACGATAATTGAAACAAACAAATCGTACCGTTGTAAAAAAAATTAATTGAATAGGTCTAGAAAAAGTATATATATATATATATATATATATATATATATATATATATATATATATATATATATATTATAATATAATTTATCTTATTTTAGTTATTTTTATTTATAATTTGTCTATGGTTTTATACTGTTTATGAATTGTTGAATTTACTAGCTCAGGTTATTTGATTTATATTTTTATTATTGATTTAATGGTTTTAATGGAGAACATGAGAAACTTACTCTCGTTGGGTTCATGATAATTAAAATATATGAAATTTGCATTTATCAAATATTACCTTATCATTGTTTCCTACAAAAATAGTGTGAGTGTTAGCGCGGAACATACCCATTCAACCTCTATGATATCCTACCTTTGTCTATCATCAATATATGACATAAATAAAATGCAGAGGAGTCAAAATTTAGTATATATATATATAATTATGAATCATCAAATTGAAAAACGTTATCACTATTAAGGACAAACTTCAGTTAAACAAATTATTATTACAAACTACTATACAAATTGAATATTCTTAGACTTAGAAAATAGTTATACGTGAAATTTGGCCAAATTAGTTATATATATATATATATATATATATATATATATATATATATATATATGTCTGAATTGTTTTAAATGGTACCATATAAATTATATATACACTGACCTGTACATAACACTTGGAATTCTCTTTATGTACACTCTATTCCTGTTCTCCCCTCCTGGAATGAAGCTGGACTCTCTTCAAATCGTGGAAATAAATTCACTAGTTTGTATCGCAGGTAAGTCAATATTATTTATTAAATTGTTCTTCTCACTTGACTTAAAATGTTTTGCGATGATCCTAAATGCTTTTAATCAAATACATGAGACTATCATGTAGGAATTTACTTAAAATTCACGCATAGCGTCCCTTCTCAAATTCAATAGTTGATAATTTCCACAAATAATTGTTATTTAGAAATATTTTTTTCTCTAAATGTTTCTTAGGTTATACTTTATCATTTATATTCAGTTTTTACTTAAATTTCAAACAATTTTTACTTATTTTAGTTAAATTTTTAGAAAGATTTTCTTACATGTCCATTTTTCTAAGCATCACACCACACACTCCTTTGTTTTTTAAATCAACAAACTTTTGTTGCTAGTCTTGTTATTTGAAACAAAACACTACTGAGTTGCTAGATATTTCATAGTCTTTTTATTGAATGTTTAATAGTTAATTTAATTGTCTTCTTCTTATTCCTATTGTTATTAATTATTTGTGTAAAATTTCAATATAATTCATTATACCTATTTGCATGTGAACAATTTCCAAAATATATCTTATATTTATTTACAATGATAGTATCTATCCCACTTTAAATTTTAAATATCAATGAATTTACAATCATTACGTCCTTAAAATCTTTCATAATGCCTTTCAATTCATTTCTTATATATAATTTACCAATTATCTCCTATGAACTTGTCCTATCATTTAATACAATTACATATTTTTAAACATTCCATCCGCTTTGCAAATATTCAATATTTCAAAATTCTAACTTACTTCTGTGGTTGAATATATTTCTATGTTTTAGTTCTATGCTACATGACGTGACGTTGTATGTAGTGACAGTTCAATGATTTCATTTCAACAAATGTGATAACTTGTCTGTATATGAGTATCAAATATCCTGTAATAATAACAATTTCATGTTCTTCTCAGATTCATTTTGATATTCTAGATACAATATACATATGATCAACTGTGCTGCTAATAAAACAATATGAATTTATAATTTACCAGCGATGGATTAAAATTTATGACTCATTGTTTACAACTGAAGTCTAAGGTAACGATTTTCAATATTATTGATGTATTTATATAGTTATAAAGGATAATTGATATCATAGGTGTTTGATTTGGTATGAGATATATTTCTTACTTATAATTATACGTATAAATGATAATTCTATCTGTCTGAAGAAAGTAATCTCTATTCACCATCTGACAAAGTTCAAATTTCATATATTTGTGTCTCATTCTCTTTAATATTTACTACGATAAGTTCAATATATATATATATATATATATATATATATATATATATATATAAAACAATTTACGATAGGTTTTAAGATAGGTAAATCAGATTAGAGACACAGATTTAGTCATTATTTCATAATTCATACAATAAATATATTGTGTTATTGTCGACTTAGACAAATAAACAAGAAAGAAAATTTCAGTAATTATGTTACTACTCATAACACATCGACAAATGCAAGGTCATTGTAGGTAATCAATATTAAAAAAAATTTGCACCGTTGCAAGGTCAACTCAAAGTAAGTTTAAAAAGATTTAATTTCAATAACTACAAGGTGAACACATAAGTTACATTTTAAGTCACCAACTAGAAATTCCCATGCTATCAAAATCAACGTAAACACCCATATGGGCTTTGGGGAAAAACAAAATTATACTTTAGACATTCAATTAAACTTTATTGAATATTCTGTACAAGAAAATAAGAAATATATTCAAAATATAACAAACAAATATGAGGAGAAAGAATAAAAAGTTACCAAAAATCAGGAATAATTCATTATGCTCATTAAAAATTAAAAAAGAATTTAAGCCGATGCGCATACAATGTTTGGTTTGCTTATTCTATGATTTTGACATACAAATTGTTTGCAATTATATTATCGCATCTAGTGTTCACTTTTTTGTCACATCTTCTGGGACACTGGAAACATCTTGCCCTTTTTCTGTTTTGGTTCGCTGGTTCTCCAGCAGCTTTTGTGGCACGGTATTCTGCTATGCAACAGTCTCATAGAGCCGCCTTTGTGTGCTCCTCATGGTTCCTATATAGTGCTCTTTTTTTCATATTAGTTCGAGCCAAGTCATCACTTAGTTGCAGTAAGAAGAGACGTCGCCGGGCATAGTTCTTTTTCTTCCAAATGGGATTTTTCTCCATATAAATGACATAAGCATTCAATGTACATATGTCTATAATATTGAAAAATAACCTATACGGCCATCGAGCTATTCTCCTACTACATGAATATTCCCTTACAAGCTTATCAGCATTTTCAACCCCTCCTTTGGTTTGGTTATAATCCAATATCATGATTGGTTTCTTGTCATTATCTTCAGACACCTTGTCTTCATCATGTTGGCTGGATAAAGCGTGAACCATTCTTCCCTTTTTTGGAATGTAAGAAATCATCGTCAGATCCTTTGTAAAAGCAAAAATAGAAGAGTGGGTTGGCCTAGACGTGTAATTTAGGGTTGCGGGAGTATCAGGTTTATTTTTACAAACAGTTCTCAATGAGGTTAGATTTTTGGATAATAAATAGTTAGCTAAAGGGACTCTTGTGAAGAAATTGTCAGTAGTTATTCCTCTCCCAGTATCGTGATATGGTTGTACTAAGTCAGATACAACTCTATAGCCTTGGTTTTTCTCTGATAAATTTCCAGGAAGTTTTCCGGTGTAGACCTGAAGATTGCAAAGATAAGAAGTTTGTTCGTCAGCAGCTGCCCATATTTTAATGCCATATCGACCTGGCTTTGATTTAATGTATTGCCTAAAAGGGCACTTTTCACGAAAACTAACCAACTGCTCGTCAATAGTAATATGGTCATATGGCTCAAAACTTTTTCTAGAATTGGTAACAAAAAGATTCCATACTTCTCTCATGGTAGCTAATTTGTCATTCTCTTTTCTTTCTGCTCCAGTAGATTTGTCGTCAAATCGTAAATAAGTTGAGATTTCTTCAAATTTATTCCTTGATAACGAAGCAGTGAAAAATGCTTTATGAATGGATGTATTCGTGGTCCACATTTCCTTAGTGGATTCTTTCCTACATTGAAGCGCGCCTGCTTTTATTAGAACTCCCAAAAAACAGACTAGCTCGTCACGTTCTAATGGTGTCCATTGTTTCTGGTTATTCGGATTCTTACCGTTCCAAGCATCATAACATCTAGAAGTTTCCTGATTTGTATGTAGACAAATGACATCTTTAATTTCCGGCAATAAGAATAAATTGAAAGCTTCTAAAATTATGTTAGCATCGGCACTATATTGTGTAATTCCAGGCTTAGTATTTAGAATATTTCTTTGCTTTCGGCGAATTCGCAGAAAAGGTTGCTTATGCCAAATCATGCCAGACTTTGCAGTGTAAAATGCGCCACTAACCTGTTCATTAGTATTTTCTTGTTCTGTGAATTCTTCAGCAGAATCTTCTTCGATTCCAATTTCCAAATTATCCTCTGTCTCTGAAACATTTTCTGTAGTACCAACACAGTTTTCTGCAGAAGTATCACTCTCATAGTCATCTTCAGACTCCAAATCCACGTTTTCGGCTATTTCCTCTATCTCACGCTGTGTAAGGGGTCGTTTTCTATGAAAATCACCCATTTTTATAACTCTGAAGAACAAAAAAAGGGAAAAAATATACCGCGTATTTAAAATAAAATGGGTACGTAAATGCCCGTACGGGGTACCGGCGGGACCCCACTCACCTAAATCACCTCTAAGTTCGATGCACTCGCTGCAAATTGTGGCAGCGTATTGAATTATGCTTACAAACGCCAACACAAACACATACTAAGCGGCAATGTTGCCAGTATGTTCAAATAAAAGATTTTTGGACTTGGGGTCCTCAAGCGACCCCCCTTGGGGGTTTAAGGGTTAATAGAGGTTGAATAATGGCATGGTTTCAACTACGAATATTTAGCATTCCTTCCTTTTCCCATATTTCCCTCATTCAATCCACTATATGTTCCTGTAAAAATATCCTCCGTATTTGAGCATTTCCCCGAAGATACCAGTTTCTCCTGGACTATTGTTATTTTTTAATTTATTTAAAATACTCTTTATTTCCGTCCCATCTTGTTTCTCTACTTCTTCTACTTCAAATAGGTATAGGTACTTGATTTTTGTTAGTATCCAGTTTTGTTGTTGTTCAGCTTCTTTCTTAATGTAGTATACTTCCTGTTCCTACAAATGTTCATTACAATGTTCAACATCATCGTGTTTATTTGAATTGTTTGCAGACGAATTGAATAATTTCGTCAACTTAAATGTTTGAGTAGATAATACCTCCCACTTACGAATATGAGCTTGCAAATATACTTCATACATCTGACCAAAGTCTTATCGTTCCAATATAGAAAATTAGGAAAACTCTTTAAAAAATGAACATTTTGTTGGTTATGTTCATTATCAAACTTGTATACGAACAAAGTAGCTCACATGTAATGTGCAATTTTAATGTCACGCTATTGGACATTAAAGTTCAAAATGTTTAAAACTTCTCGCATTTATTTAGTGTCCACGAACACTTACATTGTACGTAAAGTCGTATAAAATAGATGTTGAAGCAACTTGTTTTACAGAACCAACTAGCATAACAATTACTTTATAGCCAGGAATGTACAAGGCGAACGTTCCAACAAAAAGTGGCAAACGAGCACTAGTTTGAGAAAAGAAAGTCAAGAATCTTTAAAAGATCTACAAATAGTGGAAGATAATCATAAATAGAGCTTGTAGAATTCGGAGAATATAACGTAATTGTGTGGCAACCATCTCTTTTTTGATAGTTAAATATTGTGTTTATATTTTGCAGTGCAAGCAAAAATCTGGAATCTATTGAATGTACTTGTGAATTACTGTTATAAATGAATCTAACTGTTTCTAAATAATTCCACAATATAATGAGAAAATGATAAAAATTCTAAAAAATGAGATTTCATAAAATATCATCGAAGATTCCACACAGTAAGAGCGGAAAAAGTAAATTTACTTGTGAATTTATAATATTTTCACTAGTAATACCACTAGAGGTCAAATTATTTCCGGAAATTTTCTAAAAATATACATGAGCGAGAAAAAATTTCCGGATATTAATTTGACTTCGCGTGGCATTCGGAAAGAAAATTCCACACTGATTTGTGGTGGAAAATGAAATATTTTTAAAATTTATTTCAACAATGCAAAGTATTTTCTTCATCAAGTCACCAGCGAAACATAAAATGTGTGATTGACTTGATTGTTGAGTTGCCATGGTAACTAAGTGAGACCCTAACCTTGAAATTATTATTTCACTTTTGAAGCTGTCAAGTAGCACAACGTAAAATATGTTTCGCTTCGGTCAAGAAAGTAAAGAAAATATTCGCCAGGAGATTGAGCAGTTGACACCCGCGAATACCAGGAAATCGAAGGCAAACGTATGAAGGCAGTTTACAAACTTGCGCAGATAAATCGTATAATTTCGATAGAGCGGATATACCTGTGGAAGAACTGGCGCTTATTCATGAAGACTATGGGTTCAACATACGAAAAAAGAATTCCGAAGTGTACAAGGAGAGTGTTATCAAAGTTTTATGGAATTCCACAGCCAAGCAGTTGCCGGAATATTTTTTTGAAAAGTATAATCGCAAATATAATCCATTCTCTGACTTACAATTTTTGAACGCAAGAGCTGCAAAAAATGCTAAGCGCGCCGGAAGCTACAGATGGATCCAGCCAAGAGAAAGGAAAGTTCATCTGCACTATCAGCAGACGAGCTGAGAAAACTTATTGAGCTTTGGGACAAAACCACTCCGGAAGGACTGCAGAAAAAGTTTTACCACGTTGCTGGTCATTAATTGACCCGAATAGGAAATGAAGGAGCGGTAGCACAACTCGAGGAAATTGACAATAGAGGGGAACCAACAGGCCGCATTGAGTATAACCCGGTTTTTTCCAAGACCACCCAAGGCGGTTCAAAGAAAATGGCTGGCAGTAAGTGGCTAGTACCGAATACACTCAACAAAGAAATATGCCAAGTAAGACTGTTCAAAAAACTAACAAGAAAGCGAGACTCCATCAAAACGAAGCATTTATTTTTGACACCAAATCCAAACTGGATTCCAGTTCCAAAGGCTGATACAAGAAGAGTCCAGTTGGACAGAATACAATATCTTCCTGGTTCAAATCCGCTGCATCATTGATTGGAATTGATGTCAAAAAGACCAAAATAACAAATCATTCTGCAAGGGCCAGTGCTGTTTCAACTTTAGCCAAAACGGGAATTGGAGAACAGCAATTGATTAAAATAACCGGCCATGGTAGCAGCCACTCAATAAAACCATATCTGCAAATAGACTCGGGCCATCATCAGGAAATAATTGACGCAATGAAGTCTGCTTCAACTTTGGCAAAGACGATTCGAGAATCTCTGAATCAACAACAAGAAACTACTAGTTTATACTAATTGCGTTTTCCATATAAACAATAATTACAATAGTCAAAATAATGTAAAATAATTAGACCAGTCATAAATGGTCTGTTATTGTAAACGTCAAAAAACTTCGCTGTTGGGTATCCCACGATAGAAAAATGTCCACTAAAATACCACCGCTGCCATGGTGGCTGGCAGTAAGTGGCTAGTACCGAATACACTCAACAAAGAAATATGCCAAGTAAGACTGTTCAAAAAACTAACAAGAAAGCGAGACTCCATCAAAACGAAGCATTTATTTTTGACACCAAATCCAAACTGGATTCCAGTTCCAAAGGCTGATACAAGAAGAGTCCAGTTGGACAGAATACAATATCTTCCTGGTTCAAATCCGCTGCATCATTGATTGGAATTGATGTCAACAAGACCAAAATAACAAATCATTCTGCAAGGGCCAGTGCTGTTTCAACTTTAGCCAAAACGGGAATTGGAGAACAGCAATTGATTAAAATAACCGGCCATGGTAGCAGCCACTCAATAAAACCATATCTGCAAATAGACTCGGGCCATCATCAGGAAATAATTGACGCAATGAAGTCTGCTTCAACTTTGGCAGAGACGATTCGAGAATCTCTGAATCAAGAACAAGAAACTACTAGTTTATACTAATTGCGTTTTCCATATAAACAATAATTACAATAGTCAAAATAATGTAAAATAATTAGACCAGTCATAAATGGTCTGTTATTGTAAACGTCAAAAAACTTCGCTGTTGGGTATCCCACGATAAAAAAATGTCCACTAAAATACCACCGCTGCCATGGTGATCTGTCAAAATAACGTATTTTGATTGGTTCAAAATTACAGGTGTGGAATTTTCACCAAAAGAATCTGCGTTAATTTTATGTGGATGGTGTAAAATCAGCTTTAAGAACAGTTTTATCAGCTCATTTTGGTTGTAACTCTAGGAACAATATATTCAATAGTCGAGTTTTCGAAACACTCGCTACCGGCCTACACATACTAAGATCAAAACCGAGAACTCGAACTTTGAAAAAGCAATGGGCGCGACAAGAGTTTATATAAAGTTTTATTAAACATCAGATTTCAGCTTTTATATAGGTGTATATATTTATTCGCCCGCCTTTTTGATATTCTCCTTATTACAAAAGTTTGTAAAATTTGAAATGAACTTCTGGCAATGACGCTATGAATCGACCTAAAATTTTACGAATTGCATATTTTACGAAATCTCAGAAATATAGAATGAAACCGTGGGAAGAGTTATTTACTTTAAGTTGGATAACTTTGAAATATATAACATGTCCTTCGAACTATATCAATCCTTTTGTGTTTAATATTGATGAAATTTCGCTACGGCAAATTCAATTAGATTTTCTTCTTTGGCTCTGTCTTTCTCCCCGTTTGAACAGAGGAAGAGAGTGTGTGATTTGAAATCCCTTACGCTTGATTTTTGGTAGCCATCTTAGAACGGTTTCAAGCGAACTTTTTCACTTAATAAGCAATAAGTCATCCTAAACTGAAATTTGTTAGAAGGCTTTCGACCTTTTTCGGGTCTTCTCAAACAAAATTCCGTAAATTCTGAAATTATACGATTTTACTAATTTAAATGAATAAAATGTTCTGTTTGCCTGATTTATCTAGTGTGAATTCATTGGTGGAGAGATCCATTTTTCCTCGATTTTCCACTGGATAGTGCTACATTGTTTTTAATACGTCTGTATCACGTTGAAAGGTAAATATAATACACATATCGTGCCTTGTGGACTTTTTAGGGCTTAAGACATTTTTGAATTGCGTTAAATTGATATTATAAATAATTTTGGAATAACCTACCAAATTAACCCATTAGCATCCAGCGTCCTCGTTTGAGAACAGTAATACTATTGCCATCTTGTTATTTGCATTTAAATTTTAATTGAGAATTTAGTTGATATATCGCTAGATGATACCACAATTTAACAAATAACATAGTCTGCTTTCATTTCTTTGTCATAGTCTTTTACTCATAAATTATTCTAGTTGTCATTTTTTGTGAATCTGATACGTGTTACTGACCGAATACAGAGAATCTGTGTTCAACGTGGGCTCCAATTATTTTCAAAGATACTAAGTGTTAACAAAATAATAATTGTGAATTTTGTGTTGAGATACTTTTAAAACAGTTAGTGCATTTGCTGATATCTTCAAAATTAAAGTATTAACTCTAAAGTGGACGATAACTGTGTATTAAACAATTTCAGTTTCATTTATTTTATATTGTTATTGATAAGAAACCGGTCTCATTAGCTGGATAATTACTATCGCAGGCCCATACACCTGTTTTATCAGGTTACAGGGCCGTATAATTTTTCGGACACTTCATCATGAACCCCAACCAAAATGTTTCGACATTCCACATTCTTAGTCTAGATCAGATATTTCCCGAACCTATTCGTCCGCAGTTTCAAGCCCCATCTTCCTTTCAAAAGAACAAGCAATCGTCTTCAGTGCATTAGATACTCGTCTTCAAGATTACCTCATTCCTCTGGGTAGTAAAATTCAGCCAAAAAACATAATATTTTCATCCCGGTTATCAAACAACCGTATATTCATGTATTTATCCAATAAACAACTAGTAGAAACTTTCATGAATGACTACGGACAAATAGAAGTTAATGGAATGGTAGTCAGTGCTAGAGAACTAATATCACCAGCAGAAAGAATCGTTCTCTCAAATGTGTGCCCATCTATACCTCATAATATACTGATTAATGAATTACAAAAAATTGGTTTAGCCCCTGTTTCACCCATGACATTCTTGAGAATTGGTGCATCTGTACCGGAATATAGTCAAATATTGAGTTTCAGAAGACAAGTATTCGTCAGCCCACACAACCTACAACTTCCAGATTCATTTATACTTGATTTCGACAACACTTCCTATAGAATATTCAGTTCTTAAGATAATATAGTTTGCTACAATAGCAAATAATAAGGCCACATAGTATGTCCATGTTCTGAACCTATAATACAACTTACAGTACTTCCACATGTATCAAATGAGATCCCAGCACCGTCTCAAATAAATACAGTAACGCAATTAACAAATACAAAAGCTGTCTCTGATAACCCACAAATATTCACAACTATGGAAACTTCTCAAGCAACTGTCGATACAAGCCAACTAAAACGTAATTTTGACGAAATCGTTTCACCTGAAGTGAGTCCATCTATCACACAGTGCAATGAATTCCCTGTACCAAAAGATAAGTCAAAAGCAAAGAAGCCAAAGCTCAACTCTAACTCAAAAAATAAAGATATCAATTTAAACTTAATATAATCCTTGAACCGACCAAAACATTTATCGAAAAACAGTCTCCTCCATTTGTTCTCAATGTCGATCAACTAATTTTTTTGTTACACCGTCTTAGCGGATCTTAAGATCCCATTTATATTATAAAAGAGTGCGCCACAGATATTTTAGCACTGACTATTATGCTACGTCTAATATATCCCCACGTAAAAGACAAATCAACAAAGTGCAAACTAACTTTACTTAAAAAGAAAATTTTCGCTCAGCTTGGTAGGAATTTTTCAGATGACGAAAGCGACGCCTCTCAGTTAAGCCAGAACTAACATATACAAATTAATTCCTCATTAAATTCACATCAATACTACAGTGGAATATTGATAAATTTTTCCAATGCCTTGCTATGCTTCTACTCCTTATTGCTGAACAAACTCCGGACATAATATGTCAAAAGAAGCCAGTTTAAACCCTCAAAAATATACAACTCGGTATCATTCAAATGCTTTCGAAAAGATAGAGTCGCAATCAACAGTATATCGAGTGATAGCGTAGCAACATTAGTTAAGGATACATTAGAAGCAAGTTTATTTCCCGTAACAACTAACTTGGAAGCCATAGTTGTTAAAATTAAGTCAGACAATGTTTATTTTATTTGTAATCTCTATCTACCGTCAAGCACTCCTCTAACTTATAACGAACTACAAGATTTGTTTAGTCAGATACCGACTCCTCGCATTATAGTAGGAGATTTTAATAGCCACAACATTATCTGGGGAACGTTTCATACTGATGCTAAAGGGAATATTGTAGAAAAAATCATATCGGACCTTCAGCTTAGCTTTCTTAACGATGGCTCTCCAACAAGATTTAACATCAACACTGGGAACTCATCAGTAATTGATTTAAGTTTGTGCGAACCCAACTTACTCCTCCCCTTTTTTGGGAAGCACTTCAGTACACTTATGACAGTGATCACTATCCTATTCTTACTAAGAACTCGGCAGTCCTGACTCCTGAAAGTTTGGTTCCGAAATGGAAAACAGGATCTGAAAGTTGGACAGAATTTGAATCCCACATCAACCACGAAATGCTGGAATGTACGATGACTGTCGATGTTAATGAATCCTTAAATAATTTTAACACCGTTATTATAAGAAGTGCAGAACTCTTCATAGGAAAAACTATGAAGACAAACAAAAAAAGCACCCCCGTACCATGGTGGAATACGGAATGTCATACGTTAATTCGTGTCGCCAAAACAGCACTTAACAAGTACAACAGGCACAAGACAATCGAAAATAAAATATATTTCAAAACGCTCAAAGCGAAGACACAGCTTGTCATCAAAACAGCATGGTCAAATTATGTTTCCGAAATAAACAGCGCAGCTCCCATCAGTGAAGTATGGAAAAGGATAAGAAAAGTTTCAGGACTAAAGTACACACCAATATTATCTCGACTAAAGATTAATGATGCAGTCACAACCTCCCTTCAGCTAATGCCCGACGCTTTAGCCAATTACTTTAAAAGTTTGTCTTCAAACCGCAATTATGATAATACCTTCCTTGAAAACAGATTAATGGTGGAAAATTCAGAGCCATTTCAAGACGAAAACTCTCCATTAAACATACCCTTCTCTACGGAGGAATTTGAAAATGCACTTTATAGCATGAAAGATACTAGTCCTGGACCAGATGATATCCCAGTCATTTTCTTAAAACATTTTCCTGAATCTGCGAAAACGTTCCTTCTCTAACTATACAACTTTGTTTGGAAACATAATCAATTTCCTTTAACATGGTCAACAGCGTATACATTCTACCTTTCCTGAAAAACCAAAAGTCAAGTCTTGAACCTGACTCGTATCGACCTATAAGGTTAACCCGTTCAATGTGCAAGTTAATACAGAAAATGGTTAATTACATCAAAACGTTTAATATCCGAACAAAATCGTTCCGGCATCGATAATATTCTTGAACTGGAAAGTGATATCCATGAAGCACTGTCGACTAAACAATCATATATATCTATATTTTTTTAACTGAAAAGAGCACTATGGCAACGTTGTATCGGTAACTAAATCTGTAAAGTAAGTGTCAATAATACTTCAATTTAGGTTATCTATGCTATAGACGACGTTTGCCATTTGCTTTTGTTCAATTTCTTATTTGTTTGTTGAAAGTTTTTGGGGATTATAATATAATATATACGTGTGTTCGCAGTAAGTTAGATTAAATATTTATGTTGTTGTTTTACATCAAATTATTTTATAGATATGGCTAGTAAACGAAGTAAAGGGAAAAATTATACTCATCAAGAAAAACAATTGTTTTTAAAAATCGTTGAATCGTAAGTATTTAAGGTGTTAAGGAAATAGGAGATTAGGATATTAAGAAAATTCTAGGTAACATTGAGATAGGGAATTATAAGTTAATCATACAGCATTTAAAATTTTTGATTTGAACCTTTTTGTCAACACATAACATATAACTAACTAATTAGAGTTAAAGAATACGAGAACTTCACCAAATTACTAAACTTTTCAGTATTCATATTTTAAATTGCTACTCAGACAAATTATTCTTAAATGTAAATATTACGAACCTATGATAATATAGGTACCTACGTTAAGGCAAACATGCCAAATGTTGATAAATATACCAAAAAATATGAATGTCTCTGCAAGGACATTTCAATTTTTTTCGTAACCTAATCCTTCTTCCTAAATTCCTCAACTATACAGAAAAAAGATATTGTGGAAAGCAAAATTACAAATGCTACCATAATAAAAAAGAAGCGAGAAGCTTGGGAGAGCATTACCAAGCAGTTCAACTTTTCTGCTGAAGAGCCCAGAGAAGAAAAACAGCTGAAAACATTATACGAAAATTGTAAAAGAAGATCTAGGAAGGATGTTGCAGAAGAAAATGTAAGTTCTACTTGATAATTATTTATTATTTCCATAAAAGTATGTTTAAAATGAAAATACTTCAGATTAGAAACAAATTACTTCAATTTTAATGAATAATTGGATAATTTTCTTCACATCTACATTATATATCTATGGATTTCATTGATTTGTTAAAAACTAAAGTGTGAATATTTGTAAAGACAGAATTAAATGAATATGTATGCCGTTGATTATTGTTATATTTAATAAATTTCAGGGCTTGTAAATTTGATTAAAATATATGTCAATTCTTGCTTTTGCAAGGAAATTAACTGTGCGAGTTGCCAGTAGGGCAAATTTTGTAGATTGTTCATTTATTACTACTTTTTTCACTGTCAGCAATTTTGATATTCAGCATAGTATAGGTACTATAAACTGTTTACATAAACTCCTTTACAATAAATAAATATATTTTAGATTTTTTGCAGAGAGATATGAACAAATCCTCATGGAGACTGATGTCGAGGAGGATGCTGCACAAGCCATACAGCTTGCAAAGGAAGATGCTAAGCTTCATAAGGTAAAAATAATATGTGGCTAATACATTTCAAATACTAATATTGTTTAGAATGACAGCATAACATTCTGCTCAATTTCAATGTGGTACAATTTTCATGTAAAATTATAATATTGTTTTTTTTTAAATGTAACAATTTCAAAGTATATAAACATTCTGCAACCGAAATAATTTGTAAATATGCACAATTGTGATATGTGTTTTGGTTACCTAATATATTTCACAAAAAATGCCGGAAATTGCTGACAATTCACTAAGAAATATATAACTAATTTAATATAAATTTATAAATTATCAATTAAAATTTTTTTAATGAATTTATTTCATTTACTTTATAGATTGAAATTTTCAAAACGGGGGGAGGCGACAGGTAATTAGCGGCACCAGTCAGCAGATACTAGGTATAGTGGGTGCAGTGTTGCCAGTGTCATTTATTAAAATGTACCAAATATTATTCGAAAATGTACCAGAATTCAATATTTTGTACTGAAAAATAAAAACCAACATAAACATTCGTTCGCACGGAAACATTACACGTGACTGCTGAACGTTGTCTATAAGTTCAGGGGCCCTATTCACAAACTTGTGTGAGTCGTCATGTAGGAGCTCTCTCTCACAATTTCTCTTTACAGCGCATGTCACCCTCCTAAAATGATAAAATTCTTATTCTGAAAGGTAATAGAATGCTCATCTACTCCTATGGGAGTACTCTACTGGGTAAAACCAAGAGAATGGTGAGATTTTGAGAGAATGGACTTGCGCACATTGGTTTTAGTCACGGAATTATTCATATAAAGGCCAATGAAATGAAAACGGACATGTCTCTTTAGTCTATGATTATATATTAAATAAAATGCATTTAGGTTTTGTCGCTTTGGGAGTTTAATTGTTTATTTATTGTTTTTAAAGTGATTGATGTCGATTTAGTGATGCAAATGCTAATAGACAATGTTAAAGATCCCGAAGAACGAGCTGCAAATAATAATATACCTCGCCTGAATTACCAATGTCAAGATCCTTTCTTGGTCTTGGTCCAATTTTAATTTTATCAAGCATTTTCGACTAAATAAAGCCTCACACAACATTTACTTTTCAATAAATTATTATAAAAAAGGTAACACTTTCTCACATCACAATACATCCAGTCGAAAAACATTTCTTCTCAAAATCAAAATGTGTGGTTATCATAGACAAATCAAGTTTATTTCTCTATGATGATTTTCCACCTGAAAAATCTAAGTAAATATATAGTATTTATGTTTTTGATTCCATTTACGTTCATAATTCTGTCATTTGTTATGCACGTGACAAAATTTCAATGCTGAAAAATTAGAAATTCTAATTCATACGATTGACATTACAAATCATGACTTACCATATATTGTTTATATTTAATATTATTGTTTTTATTTAAATTCTTCAAAATGTATAGAAAATTTATCAAATCAAGTGTCCACTGACCAATGTCAACAATAAAAGTTTGTTAGCCATAAGCTAAACAGTACCTCCAACTGTATAAAAAGTTACCAGCAACGATGCTGTAATGGTTATTTTGTGACACTGTTTTCGATGTCACAAAGTGAATTTTGTATACGTGAATTATATAAAAAATATTTCGGGTAAGTATTTTATCATCTGAAATATCTGAAAATGTAATTGGTCAAAAATGTACCAAAAATAGTGAAATTGTATTTTTGTACAAGAAGTGTGAAAATGTATCAAATTGATACAATTGTACCAGCCCTGGCAACGCTGAGTGGGTGGCAATATTAAGCCCAATGCCAATATGTATGATTCAGCTGCTGACTATTACAATGGTAAAGTATTTAACGAATATTCATTATATGTACAAATTATTAATGTTATCTAAAATTTGCTTGAAGTTTATTTTTAAACAAACATTACCAATTAATTACCAATTAAGTTTGCAGATGCACTTGTACAAAAATATTTTGAATATGTACTCACCAATATTTATAAAAAATTATAGTATAATATATTATTGGGAGTAGAATGCGCTTAATATGTGTTGAGTCAGACATTTACTGCCGAGATATTGCGATCTGAGTGAAACACATACTGAAGTCTTCTACTCAGAGTAATATACATATACTGTAGCGGTCGTACATATAGGCAACGGCCTATACCCCCATCTAGCTAGCAACCAGCATTACGTGGAGAATACTTCGGAACCCCGCGCGTAGATGGCGCACGAAGCGTACACTGAATAGAGATGTGACTGGTTCCTATACCCTCCGGCGACAGTATACGTAGGAAGTAGGATCAACCAAACTGATTTTAACTGACGTGGACCCAACGGCACGGCAAAATAGTTTAACGTTTGGGAATCAAATATTCTTAATTCTTACCATTTTATTTATTTGTAAAAGTAGTAATGATTATTGTTGGATAGTTATTTTAACAAATACTTTAACTCGTTTTCAATACCATTTTTTTTTAAACGAAAATGCAATTCAAGTTATATGGAACAAAAAGAAAGCATTATTGAATTTATTGACATCTTTAACTATTCATTGATAAATTCGAAAGAATGAACGAAAAAAAACATTTGGAATAAGTGTTTCAATACTGGAATTAGGTATTTCGACTAATTCCGGAATTAAGTTTAGTAACAGTTATTAAGGTTTATAGTATATGTTAAACTATCAAATACTTACTTAATTTTTCTATTGATTACTAATTAATTGGGTGGCCAAAAAGGGATCAACAAATTTCGCTTTTTATCATTAGAAGCCATTTAGTGGCTATAATTGGAACACGTTACGATCCTATTGTGGCCACCTGCGCATTTTTAGTGGCCACCAATGGATGAACAAATATTGCGTTGTTACTATTTATGGACATTTAGTGGCTACAATTGGAACACGTTGATATCCTATTTTGGCCAGATGTAAATGGAACATTTAAGTACCGTTTATGGTCATTAAAATTATATATATATATATATATATATATATATATATATATATATATATGTATTACTAGTTTTTTAAGGTTCTTTGACTAAACGTATATTTTTTTATATAAAACTTTCTTGGATTTCAGTCAATTAAAACATTATTGAATGAATAAAATGTCATTTTATTAAAATTCTGTCGAACAATGGTGACGTTTCAGTCTTAAATTTAGACCTTTTTCAAACTAAAATAAATCGGAATGCATATGGTAAACAAACTATTGGAATACAAAAACAAACTTACCCCAAAGTGTAGTCAGTGAATTTTCATTAAAATCAAACTCAAAAATACGTTCACATCATTATAACACATTGAAATCATTGGATAACAATTCTTTCATGTATGTGTTCTTAACGAGTGATTGTCAGATTAAACAAAAACATCAATAATAACTTGAAGATTTGAAAGTACACATTTACTTTCCTTGAAGAGGCATCAAACGAGCAATGCAATTTAAAAACAAATAATGGAACATAAAAGAAATATCATCAAATACTATTTCAAGCACTTTTACCGAGTATATAAGTTCAGTTTACATTTCTGATCAGACAGTCTACGAAGTTACCTATAAAGGGAATAAATAAATGTTAGATCATAAAGCTGGAACTAAGACAAAACAAAATACAGAAACGTCGAAGGGAACACTGTATCTCCCAGCACATAAGGGATCTTCAGTAAAACGGCTTAGTATGTCATAAGGGACTTTCTTAAGTAGGTAGTCATTAACTTTAACTAATTTACAACGTTTCGGCTTACGACCGGTCGATCCATGAACATGAATTGCTAACGGCTTGTTGCTAATTTGAATTTTGTGTAAAAGGAATACTACAAGAGAATCACAAGCGCACGTAATTGCCTATACTAAAGATTACATTAAAAATATTTTGATAATTTCCAAACACAAGGAAATTTAATGAAAATAATGTAGCGAATTTCACATACTATTTTGATTATAATTATTAATGATGTGAACGTAAAATTTTGTATCTGTATCGACCAAAGATACAGTGAATAAATTAATGCCATACGCAGGGAATATACAACAAAATACATATTTTATATTGTTACGACCATATCCCCCCAGTTGAAGACAATAATGACATTTGGTTAGGTTAGGTTAGGTGCTGACACTAGAGAAAGTTAGGTTAATTTATTAGTTTCTTCAAATATTCAATACTCTTATATTGGTAGTGCCCGTAAGTGGAAGTGTTGCCCACCAAGAGAGACACCACTGCATTCCTCTATACCATTTATTCAAACTCGATCTGTTGTTGTGCACAAGCGTTGCGACTGTAGTGGGAAATGCAATGGGAGAAGCTCCACTCTCGGGCAAGTGTATAGCTATTGAGGTCTAAATGCCGGATATAGACGTATGTTAGGTAGTCATCCTTTTCCAGGCCTCCACTAGCAATATAGGAGTATTCAATACATGAGTTTCTTTCTGTCACATGTAGCTGTCAATAAGGAATGTATTTAACCCTTAACTACTACCACTGGGTCACATTGACCCATGCGCAATTGGTAATTTGTCAGTGCGCCATTCTACGGAGATTCTATTGCTTGGGCTTCTCAGTATGCTCTAGGTAGCCAGAGAGAACACATGCAGCAGCGTTTTTAGTTTAAATTAATTATCGCAAGTCTGTTAGAACGATCATACTGAGTCAGAGTGACCCAGTTATAGTGTAAAAGTTATATTTGAGTCAGGTAGGTAATTGTTCCCTACAAAATAGTATTCGCTAAATATAAATGTATTTCCTAATAACTACTTTATTTTTTAGAAAAATGAATAACCGTCCTCTTACTGAGAAGGAACTCGTAGAATTGGCTGAAAGTGACGAATTTTGGCTAGATGATGACAACCCTCAAGAAAATAATGAAAATATACTTCTTTCAAGCAGTGATAAACTAGATGCTTGTAAAAATATTCTGGACTGTGGATATGAAAGCGACAAAGAAGAAGAAGATGAAGAAATACAAAGCGATCATTACACTGATAGTGAAGAAGAGTGGGAACCTGAAAATAATGAAAATTTAGAGAGTGACGATTCTGTTGAGAATGATACGGTGGTTGAAAATAATGAACAAATTGATGAATCCCAAAGAGAAAATATAGCGCCAGAAAATGAACAAACAAGAAAAAATTATTGGTATGGTAAAAAAGACAAATTGAAATGGTCAAAGACACCTCCAAAAAAATGTAAAACACTCTCAAACAATTTGATTAAATTTTTAGCAGGCGTCAAATGTTTAGCACGTGAACATCCTCCTACAACTCCTCTAGAAAGTTGGAGATTACTTTTTGATGACTCAATGATAGAAAGTATTGTGCAATTCACGAATCAACGTATTGACATAGTCGCTGCAAAATACAATCGATGCAAAAGAAAGAAAAATGCGCGCCGATCATTTTTTCCAACATTTACCAAAAATACAGATGTATTGGAAATTGAAGCGTTTATTCGTCTCCTTTACCTTCAAGGTTTGTTCAAGTCAGGCCATGGGGACTTAAAAAGTCTATGGGCTACGGATGGTACAGGAAGGGATCTATTTAGAGCTACTATGCCACTAGCCAGATTTTCATTTCTTTTATGCTGCATTCGTTTCGATGACGAGACTACTCGAGGATAGAAGAAAAGAAAATAAACTAGCACCAATTTCTGAAATGTTTGATTAATTTGTCACTAATTCAAAGCAAAACTATACACCTGGTGATAGCATGACTGTAGATGAAATGTTAGTACCTTTTAGAGGCCGTTGTGGATTTCGAATCCCGCAAAGTACGGCATAAAGGTACAAATTCCTGCAGATTCTCAAACAAATTATATGCTAAATGCTGAAATTTACGCTGGAAAAGATCCTACAGAGAAAAAAGACACAACTTTTCTAATCCAACCCAAGTAGTTCTTCGTTTGGTGGAACCAATAAAAAATACTTCTCGAAACATAACAGCCGATAACTGGTACTTCTCAGTTGAACTAATGGGAGAATTAGAGAAATTAAAGTTGACATTTGTTGGTACAATGAAAAAAAAAACATTTATTCCTTTGGAATTTATGCCATCTCCCAAGATTGTGTAATGTCAGGTTTATTCGAGGAAGATCAAGAATGAGAGAAAGAGTGTTATCAAAAGTTCTAGAACATAAATAGATTATATATACATCGACGTGGTGAAGTAAAGGGGACAGTAGTGTAACAACAGTAGTAGTGAGAAATAGTAATAGTGACGGTAGTACAGTAGTGGAACAGTAATAAACTAGTAGAGAGACAGTGAGGGAGTTTTTGTTTGTGGAAGTTGAACTGGTATAGTGTTTTGTACATGTTGATAAATGTTAGTTTTTAGATATTGTATTTTGTAGAAAGTCATTTTTAAAGTTGTTTTCTTATGCCACATTTGTTTATTTGGAGTAATATTCGTAACAATATTAAACACATATGTGTCGCCCTATAATTTTTGATAATTTTGAGTAGCTCTATATTTCCTGATTTCAAATACATAGCATTGTATAACACATTTAAGCTTCATCAATCGAATACAAATCGAACTCAAGAAACCACTGTTCTCCACTCTACGCACTAGTCAACCATGTTAGAGCAGTTGAAGTTCCGAGCAATAATCACAACGTCTATTCCGTTAACCATTTGTCAGTGCTCTATTGGTCTGATTATTTGAGTTGATTAGAAGTTTGTTTTTCGGATAATACGGTAAAACTATTCAATACGGTGAAATGATTACATTCAGGTGTGTTTCAATATGTACCGGCTAAATCTTGCAGTTGTTAACAAAAAGTGCTAACACGGCTGTAAGTATTTATGGTGTTGTTGGAAAGTTATGAATTAATGTAGAATATGAGAAAGTTGTTAGTACCGAACCTTGTGGAGCCGCTACCATTATACAAAAGGGTTCTCCAATTGTATTTCCTACTTCATGTATTTGATGAATTTGTAATTAGTCAAATATGAATGTAATGGTTTCGGGAAATAACTTGGTACCTTTCTGGAGTGGTCTACTTATCACTTGACGAATCAGGAAGTTCCTGTGCTTAAATTAAGAATTTTTCATGTATATGATGAAATCTAAAAAACATATATCTTTTGAAACCTATTGTGATGACAATCATAATTCAAAAGTCGTTTAATACTTAGATTTTGGCTAACGCTTTTAAGCTTTTTTAGATCCATTTTTTGAGGTATATCACTCAGTGGCGTGCATACAATAGAAGCACAAAAGCATTGTTGTATCGATAGAGAGTGTTCTATGCAGTTTTCTTTTGTGGATATATCTTTTATTTATAAAAATAATCAACTATACTTGCCACACAACTCATAATAAACACAATAAAATCCATAAAACCGATATTATAAACCACCGCTGCTGGCTCTCTACTCTGTGTAACAAAATAAGCATCCCATTCAAAATGAAAGGCAAGCAATTGTATATACTTATTAGAAATTGTTATGTGGTAAAAAAACTTTCGACTTGAAACGAGGCCGATTTCCACCGGCTGGTGACCCGAGCGATACGAAGACGATTCAATTATGACAATGAGTGTGCCGATACAGTGTGAGTGATAATAGCAACTGTAATTCGAAGTTAACAATAAAAGTTTTCACACGTTAACATTCGGTGAAAAGCAGAGTGGTTCAATTACGCTACCCTACTCCATCTTTAAAATTAGAACAGCAATAAAAAACCGACACGATATTTCAACAGTAAGTTTTATGACAATTATAAATGGCTTCGTAGTTGTATAAATGACAACAAAATATACTGCTGGTCATGATTATTGATTATTATTTTCCAAATACATAAATGTGTTCTTAAGATTTAAATAATTTTTCTAACGCGTCAAGAACGCCTGATCAATCATCACATTATTTAAATGTTTCTCTTGCTTTACACAGTTTTGGAAAAGTACCTACGTATAGAAGAATTCTTTCACGCGAATTTCGCGAAGAAATCGAAAGACATAATGCCAGAGTAGATAGAAATATAATACGAAGACTTATTGACAGTACATGTTACTTGCCGAAACATGAGTTGCCTTTTCGTGGACATATTGAATCGGTGGAATCTGCAAATCGTGGGAACATTATAGAGTGCAATTAAATTATTTGACAGAATTTTGAGCGAACATTTGTAATCCACATCCGCTGATGAAAACAAAGACAGGGCCGGATTCAGTGCTTTTTCTAACCGAATTCAAAATAATGTATAGCAGCTGTAATTAAAAATAGTAATTTGGAAATAGAGTAAACAGAGTATGTTGCCGTAATGATTGACCAAACCCCAGACGTTAGCAGAAAGGAACCACTTTGCGCAATTTTGACCAAACTAACGAAGTTGTTGACCGTTTCGTTGGATTTGTTGATGTTAGTTGTAATATTACCGCTGAAGTATTAACAAACATTATCATTGACTTTTTAATTGACTACAAATGTTGTACAAAATTAATCGCGGAATCTTATGACGCACCCGCAGTTTTTTCATCATCAGAAAATGTTCGTGAAACATGTCCAGATGCTTTATATGTTTGATGTAATGTGCATATTTTAAATTTAGTGCTATCGAAGTCTTGCTAAACACTTTTTTTCGACTGTTAAAAACTTAGCTACATTTCTCCAGACAAGCACTAAGCGGTCAGATTTATACAATAAATTATGTTCAAAAAAATTACCGCGCGATAACTTGATGGGTTTATAATTCATTCATGTCATTTTTATTGAACACAAATACCTGCTTAATATTTTCAATGAAATCTTCGAAATTGAGTCGAATTGGGACAGAGAGACACTTTCAGCGGCTATAATGTACGAATTCGCTTCAAGCGACTTCGAGTTCAATTATTTTTTAGAAACTTACAATACAATATTTATACAAACTGATATTCTTTTTAATATAATTTAGTCAAAAATCGTAGATATTGGCTATTGTTTGAAAAAAATAGAAGATAAAAAATGTATTGATAATGACTTTGATAAATTTTATGCTTTTTGCGGCGAGCCAAGAAGAAAACGGAATACTAATGTTGTAAAAGTTCATTATAAGCGAGAAATATTGGATAATATCAAAATATAAATTTTTGATCGATATAACGAAATTAACCAGCTGCGTTTTCCTCACCTTCTGGATTCAGATTCTTTTTCTGAATTCAAAGCTTAATTTTCCTGAAATCATTTTTTTGGAGCTAAAAACAAAATGTAACAAACGATCTGTTTTTGACAGATTTTTAGTTCAGCCAAGCTAGTTGTGACGATACAGCTAGTAGCGCTTCGGCAGAACGATCACTGTCCGGTTTAAAACGAATTCATACCATTGATTGATAACTTAACAATCAACGTTCAGACTTATTTGCGAAACATTCAAGAACAAGACAGATTAAGTTAATTATTCTAAATGAAAAAGAACTTTAGCAAGACCTAAACCGAAATACCAGTTTTTATGATGATGTATTAACTGAGTTTTTGAAAAAATACTGCCGTATTGACTTGATTTATAAAAATTATAGTTTTTAATGTTTTCTAATTCAATAGATCTTATATGTGTATTTGTTAACATGGTTTTGTTATTTAAGAACCCACTAACTGTTTGACTGATTTCACAAATTTAGTTTTAAGTGCAACGTCCTATTCACAATGCAATTATTGACTATTATAGTGACATCTACGAACGAAAGCTAATTTTGGTGGATAATGGTGAGTAATTTTTACCTTTTTAAATTTTTGCCTATCCTAACGTGACTAGCATTGCACGCCACTGGGATCACTCCTTTTTTCTCTTATTTTATTATATAGTTTTTCGTTGGTTTTAGCTGAATTTCGTTTTCTAGTCTACAATTGCCAGTACTTTCCCTTCTCTATCTCGTTACTCCTAGTCATCCTCGATCTGTCTCTTTTTGTCGACAGAAGTGTTGCTTATTAATTATGTCTATTGCTCTTTTTGTTATCATGTGTCCAGTCCAGATGGGTGTGCTTTTACATGTTTTCTTATTTTTGTTCCTGTTCTATTTCATCGTTTTTCTTCTAATCTTCTGGTGTCATGTTGCAACCACCCAAATCGGTCACTAGTTTCGCTAGTGCCTATGGGCCACAGGTGTAAGTCCAGCTGTCTCCGGTGACAACCTTTCGGGCCTTCAGCTCACTTAGTCGGTGAGTGGGAGTGAGTTCTATAAGATATCCGGGATGCTCTAAAATAAAATGGGCGTCAGCCAGGTTTCTGCTCGGCCAAAATGTTCGTCCTATCTTAAACCTAGCAAATGAATAGGAAAGAATAAAGAAAACATGTGTCTAAACTTACCAACGTGTTTATTAATAAACAAAAAAAAGTTTTTAAAATATAGATACTGAAATTTTCTTGGTCAATTTCTAAAGATGCGTAAAAAAAGATGAAAAATGACTGGACTATAACGCCTGTCAAGTCATTTAATTAGCTAATAAGGAAAAAAACTAGTTGAAAAATAACTGGGCTACACAGAGCACCGAGTTATCAATAAAACACGTGAACTAATAAAAAAAACGCAAGATGGAATATAACTGGACTATACAAAATACCAGTTATCAGTTATATATGTGAACTAATAAAAAAAAACGAAAAATGAAATATAACTGGGCTATACAAAACACCAGTTATCAGTTATACGTGTGCTTGCACTTAGCTAGGATATAACATACGTCATCAACGCAAAAAATAATAATACAGACCTTAATTCAGGGAATAGCTTCGGTACCAAGGCGATCTACTGTAACTCAGGTTGGATGTGATTCAACATGATAATTTTATAAAAAATATACGTTGCATAAAAGAAAATATATAATATATATATATATATATATATATATATATATATATATATATATATATATTATAACAGATAAGAAATCGTTGATATATTAATCACATGGGGAAATACAGTAATTGTTAATCAATGTAAATTTATTGTTTATAATTTATCAATACTGTCCAAATCGAGCTTTATTGAAACCAAACAAACCAATATAATAGAATAAAATAAGATCAACCAAGATTTGAAACTTTAACCTAATAGGAGTTACAAAATTTTATCTCGAACAAGTGAAGTTGAGAGTTACATCCTATAATCATAATGTTGGCATATTATGATGAACTCAACGGTTATTAAGCTTAAACCTGTATTCAGAAGATATTTTTCATAAACTATAATCCATCATTTCAAATAAATATAATCTATAATTTTGAGATTTAGATTCCAGTCACAGACTTTTGTAAATATTTTCAAAATGGTTTTATTGTGGAGGAATAAAAGTTTTGCAGCTTTTGTAGAAAGTTTTCAATTATTGTTATTTATAGAGGTTTAATTGATATACCCTGTAAGTATAGCAAGGTTAAATTATTATGTTCATAATGTTTTGAAAAGATATTTTTTTTATGTTAAATAGGAGTGTGAATAGGACTTGATAATGCTTATTTAGAAAAGTGGTTCAATTGTGATGGAACTTTTAATGAATTAAGACCACATCAAGAGAATCATTTGATGAATGAACAGAAAAACTTTGATTAAATTTTATTGGATGGTTCTTTGATTTTAAAATTTATTATTTGACATTTGTCAAGTGAGTTAGAGACGGATAATTTATACTCAATTTTAAGGTGGCATAACTGATCGGCATTGCTTGGTTATTTTTATAAAATTTTGATAAGAAAATAATTAGTTTGGCAAGATTGAAAAAAAAAAGAGTTTGGTTTAGACGACAGAGTAGAAGAGAGAGTCATTGTGAATTATATTAGAAAAAGCCAAAAATTTGATTTATCTATCTTTTTAACAATTATTAACTGATATAACTACGTACTGGAAATCAGAACTCATGACAATTTAAATAATTTGACTCCATTATAATATTATGGAAGAAAAATAAAGCAGTTGTCATCATGTGTCAAGTAAGAGGAGAGAAAATCAGAATTTTGAATCGAGTTTAAATTATTGTATTCCATTCCAATGCATGTGAGCGAATAACGTTGATTTATAAAACAAATTTCAAGTCTTGCCAATCCAGAATTATCTTTTGAGAACGTTGGTGAATAAATAAATGGAACTCTGGAAGGAACAGTGATCGGTTAATGCATGTGTTAAAGGTACTGTGACATTTTGTTTATTATTCCCATAAAAATTTTTCAAACCCATTTTTTGCTATTTGTAATGCTTACTTACAGAGTTACATAATTTTGTAATATAAACTTTATGATAATTTGATTTAATTTAAACACATACTTGTTAGTAATTTTATTTTTAATTTCATGATATTTTCTTCAAAATCCACACTAAAACGGATGACAATAGTAATAACCTAAAAATCTGTGACAGAAATTGAATTAAGCAATTTCAAGCGACTAATAATATTAAATATCCATACACACGAAGTCATTTCACTACAATTCTTTCACGAATCGACTCCCTGAGAGCAAGACATACTATAGAGAGCCGGAGCAAGTTAGTTAGTATATTATTTTATTTTACTTACCTTATACATGGTAAGTTGGCGCCCTAAAAACTTTTCACAAATATAATAACAAACATTACTAATCTAAATTGAATCTTAAAAAAAAATCTATACTTATAATATACCTTAAAAATTTGTTACAATATATATATATATATATATATATATATATATATATATATATATATATATATTATACTGGTTTAAAGTGAGCACCTTGAATCTATTTTTTTAATACATTGACGTTGTGACGGAACTAATAAGGCTGCTGATATTCGGATTTACGTTTAGAATGGAATTTGTACTTTCCGTAATATTGTTTGGCTTGTCGATGTATATCAGACCAACTTCAATCATAATGTTGGGTGGAGAAATTGATTTGATACCATTTAATTACTTAATTTTGTATCCGAATGATAGTGTCTTTTCATTTTTGGGTTATGTGTAGTTCAGCCATTACAAACTTAATAGAATTATAAAAAAATACTTGCTTTCAATTTTTATTTAAAATGATTATCAACGTGAAGTACTGAGAAATATACAAATACTTGGTGAATGTACAGGATGACCTGACTAGTGTTTTAATGTGACATTAAGTTGATAGTTTTATAATATGTAATGTCAAAAGTTTAGGAACTGTCACATAGGAGAGAATTGTTTGGTTATATATCACAGTGACATAGATGTCAAAAAAGTCTATGGAAATGAATAATGCAACAAATCGAAACAGAAGCAGAAATCACAGAACTTTATATTTATTGTGTCAGGAAATATATGAATTTTGTTGTTGAGTAAATAAAGCTATTATTTAGGAATTAGAAAATAGGAATAGAGGATAGTTTATGTAAAAGAATAATAATAATTTGGTAGAAAGAACATTTTAAAAGGACACAAACACAATTTAAAAAAAATTAACACTTAAGAATTAGAATCAGCACACATATGATTAGGGCATAGCAACAAAAAACAATGGGAGTTTGTTGATGAAGAAAATGTAGTAGGTATGACATATGGGAGAAATGATAAGAAATTTTAGATAAAAAACTATCACCATTGCACAAAAGAGTCCTGAATGAACAGTAGAAGCGGCAAATAAAAATATATAAGAAGGAATACTATAAAGAAGCTACATATAAAAATATATAAAATAACAATTATTAGAGTCCCGGCAATTCTGTATGGTGTGGTTTTGAAAGACAGCACTTCAAGAAGGAGTATTAGTGGGGTTGTGAGGACCAGGTTAGTTTTTTTTTTGGTCTTTGTTGGTACCAACATTTATGTTAAAGATATAAAACAGATCTGATAAAAGTAATTACAAAAACATTAGTACTTACGCATTTCTATTTAATGTTTATAATTCATCACTTTGTTTCTTTGTTCCAAATTAGTACTTGCGCATTTCTATTTAACGTTTATAAATTTCGACTTCTCAACTTTTATATTAGCATAAGACATTTCATCACTTTGTTCCTTTGTTCAAATTTATAATACATATTTTCTGACCAATACAAACTAATTCATATTAAATATTATTGAAATCATTGTTTTCTCAAATATCATTTCAACGGATACGAATTGACATCTGTTATTACTGTGAGATCTGGAATCGACTATTCTAATGAGGAATTTTAACCATAGGCGCACCAAATAATATAAAAAAAATATTAAAAATTGTTTGAATGAATAAAAGATAAAATATTGGAGATAAAGTGTAAAAATAACTGGAACCCAAAAAGTAGATAGAGTATCTCATTCTCTCGCATAAATTAATACATAAAATTTTTCTTTTCCTTTTAATGAGCTAGCCACACTAAAATTTAATAAATCAAAATAGTAATACAATAATATTAAAAATTTCTCTTATACACACAAGTATAACTATTACAAAATGGCACCCAACGTGGGGCGGTATAAATATAGGGTTATTCACAATTATAGAGTGATTATTGTAAGGAGTCTTTTCTGAATATTTCAATCATCAAATTACGACATACATCATGGATTTGAGAAATAGAAAATTGACGGAACATGGCAATCACAATGCAGATGAATCATTAGAAAAGGTTGAAACACAGCATGAAAGATCACTGGATGTGTACACAAGTAACACTAATGAGGAAGAACAAATTGTTTCAGATAGAGGGGATGGAAATCAAGAAGAGTTACATGAAAGACCAGTGGATTGGACAGTAATATTAAGACATATTCAAAATATGGGACAACGAATGGAAGAGATGAAGCAAGATCTGAAACAGGATAATAATAACAAGTTTGAAGACAATCAAGCTAGGTTGGAAGATATGAAACAAGATTTGAAACAGGATAATCAAAATATGAAAGAGGAAATAACCAAGAAATTGAAAGAGCAAGGAAAGGAAATTCGTAAGATTAGGAATGATACCATTCAAATCAGAAAAGACATAACAGAACAAGAGAACAAATTGAGGCAAGAGATTGTTGAAAATGGGTTAAAAATTAGGAACGAATTGGAGAAAATAACGATGGAAATCAGACAAGATTTAGAAGGACAAATCAACCATACTCAAGATAAAATAGGGGACATACATAAAGAAGTAGAAACAATAGTATTGAGAGTGAATATTGAGTCCCAGGAAACACATGATAAAATACAAGAAATAAAAAATGGAATAGAAATGGTAGAACTAACATTAATGAATGGAATGAAAGGAAACAAACAAGAACTAGAAAACAAGGTAGAACAGGTAGGTAGAGAAAACAAAGACACATTGGAGAGATTAAGGAAAAATATTGATGACAATGGTAAGAAAACGAATGTATTGGGATTGGGAAGAGAATATATCGGAGAACAACTGAGAGAAGAAATGTTAGCAAGGACAGAATACAAAATAAAACAAATTGAAGAAAAACTGAGAAGAGAAATAGGAAATCGTCAAGTTGAAAGAATTTGTATGAGTGGATGTGGAAGCCAAAATTTCATGAAATTTGATGGGGAAATTGAGAGAATTCATCCAAAAATATTTATTAGAAGTTTACGGAATAGAGAGAATCAAACAATAAGAGAAGAGAATAAGACGAAGTTTAGGAAAAGAAAATAAAATTAAATTATATGACAGGGTAATAGGAATGAAATCTAGAAAACGAAAAGGAATTGTGCATGGTAAGGAAGGGATATAAAAAGATATGTAAATAAAAAGTTTATGATTAACAAATAATATTTAAAAACATATGTAAATAGAAATTATATAAACAGGGTTTGATAATATAAGAAATAATAGCCATGTTGATATGAATTATGGAGATGAAAATAGAAGTTACAGAAATGAAAACGAATATATGGAAATGGAGATAAAATTAATGACAATAGGTATTTGGAGAATAGAAGAGATTTTAGAAACTTTGATAGAAGAAATGATAATGAAAATAGAAATGAAATTAGGCAACAAAATAGATGGACAGGAGGAAATAATTACATTTATAGGAGCAAATGGAAAGAAGGTATATGAACTAAGCAAATCTATGATACGAAAGATTGAAATAAAGGATGGGAAAGAAGTTGATATGTAAGCAGAGTTGATAAAGAAGTTAGAAACAGACATAGTTATTGATGAATTGATGAAATATAAGGAAATAATTGATAAGATAGATAGAATTAAATGGTAAAAGAATTGAATTTGAGGAGGTAAATATGGTAGTATTGGCAATTGAAGAGGATAATAAGAAGATATGGAATATAAAAAGGAGTGGAATTATGGAATAATTGGAATTAATGAGTGAAAATAAGGAATATGAAGAGAAAGTTAAGAATTTGATAATGAAATATGAGGGATTAATTGAAAAAGAAATTAGAATGGCAAATAATTATGTGCGTGAGATAGAAGAAATAAGAAAGATTGTAATGAAGAATATTATGAATTTAAATGAATTATTAAAGACGTATGAGAGAAGAATGTCGAAGGAACCGAGGGTTGCTTAATAAAAATATGGATATAATAAAATTCTTAAGAATATTGGTTCATAACAATCATATGGCGTGAGGAGAAAACTTACAAAACATACAAAATATTGTGAATAATAGTCCAAATAATACAACAGAAGAAACACCTATTTATGTATTTAAACAAACGTTGCCGGAAAGACATTGGATTTTAAATGAAAAAAATTATAGAGCAACTATTGAAAAGGTAAATAAAAATTTACAAAGATCTGCAGAAAAGTGTTTTAAACGTAAAAGGGCTAAAATGAAAAAACAAATAACATTTGATAAATGTGATTTAGTAATAGTAAAAGCCTTAAGGGTAGCTAATAGAAAAGAAAATAAGTGTGCAAAGCTACAGATACCTTATGAAGGGCCATATGAAATTTATAATAAACAAGGAGTAAACAGTTATATATTAAAAGAAATACATAATGATAAAATAAGGGGAATCTTCAATATAAATCAAATTTACAAATATTATGTAGAGAACTTAAAATATAAAATTTTCTCCTTATTTCACAAGTTTTGAAATAAGTCAAAAATTTTAGGGGAAAATTATACTGGTTTAAAGTGAGCACCTTGAATCTATTTTTTTAATGCATTGACGTTGTGACGGAACTAATAAGGCTGCTGATATTCGGATTTACGTTTAGAATGGAATTTGTACTTTCCGTAATATTGTTTGGCTTGTCGATGTATATCAGACCAACTTCAATCATAATGTTGGGTGGAGAAATTGATTTGATACCATTTAATTACTTAATTTTGTATCCGAATGATAGTGTCTTTTCATTTTTGGGTTATGTGTAGTTCAGCCATTACAAACTTAATAGAATTATAAAAAAATACTTGCTTGTAATTTTTATTTAAAATGATTATCAACGTGAAGTACTGAGAAATATACAAATACTTGGTGAATGTACAGGATGACCTGACTAGTGTTTTAATGTGACAGTTGATAGTTCTATAATATGTAATGTCAAAAGTTTAGGAACTGTCACATAGGAGAGAATTGTTTGGTTATATATCACAGTGACATAGATGTCAAAAAAGTCTATGGAAATGAATAATGCAACAAATCGAAAGAGAAGCAGAAATCACAGAACTTTATATTTATTGTGTCAGGAAATATATGAATTTTGTTGTTGAGTAAATAAAGCTATTATTTAGTAATTAGAAAATAGGAATAGAGGATAGTTTATGTAAAAGAATAATAATAATTTGGTAGAAAGAACATTTTAAAAGGACACAAACACAATTTAAAAAAAATTAACACTTAAGAATTAGAATCAGCACACATATGATTAGGGCATAGCAACAAAAAACAATGGGAGTTTGTTGATGAAGAAAATGTAGTAGGTATGACATATGGGAGAAATGATAAGAAATTTTAGATAAAAAACTATCAACATTGCACAAAAGAGTCCTGAATGAACAGTAGAAGCGGTAAATAAAAATATATAAGAAGGAATACTATAAAGAAGCTACATATAAAAATATATAAAATAACAATTATTGGAGTCCCGGCAATTCTGTATGGTGTGGTTTTGAAAGACAGCACTTCAAAAAGGAGTATTAGTGGGGTTGTGAGGACCAGGTTAGTTTTTTTTTGGTCTTTGTTGGTACCAACATTTATGTTAAAGATATAAAACAGATCTGATAAAAGTAATTACAAAAACATTAGTACTTACGCATTTCTATTTAATGTTTATAATTCATCACTTTGTTTCTTTGTTCCAAATTGGTACTTGCGCATTTCTATTTAACGTTTATAAATTTCGACTTCTCAACTTTTATATTAGCATAAGACATTTCATCACTTTGTTCCTTTGTTCAAATTTATAATACATATTTTCTGACCAATACAAACTAATTCATATTAAATATTATTGAAATCATTGTTTTCTCAAATATCATTTCAACGGATACGAATTGACATCTGTTATTACTGTGAGATCTGGAATCGACTATTCTAATGAGGAATTTTAACCATAGGCGCACCAAATAATATAAAAAAAATATTAAAAATTGTTTGAATGAATAAAAGATAAAATATTGGAGATAAAGTGTAAAAATAACTGGAACCCAAAAAGTAGATAGAGTATCTCATTCTCTCGCATAAATTAATACATAAAATTTTTCTTTTCCTTTTAATGAGCTAGCCACACTAAAATTTAATGAATCAAAATAGTAATACAATAATATTGAAAATTCCTCTTGTACACACAAGTATTACAAAATATATAAATATATATATATATATATATATATATATATATATATATATATATAAATATATATATATATACTATGCTTTTATATTTTATTATTTATTCATATAGATATTTATTTATTTGTTTGAATTTGTGTGGCTAGCTCAGTTATTTATTATTATATGATATATTATTATTTATTATATGATATTGTTCGGGAGCATGAGACTTTTTCTACTCTTTGAGTTCAGGCTTTGTTTGGATATACTTTGCCCATTTAAAATAAAAGAAACACAATACTTTCAATAATTTAATTTTATAATGAAATTTTTATTTAAATATTTTTAAAATAGTTACGCCTATGGAAATTACCAACACAGAATCATAAAGGATATACACCATCTTATGCGCATGCCCAACTAAAATCGAACAGAAACGATACTGAACGAACGTTTCTTATCGACGCTCTGCACCTGCGTGAATATTATATACATAGCATCGTCCATAAATTCCAATTGGAATTTATAGACGATGTACATAGCATCTTTGTCGTTATAACAATGTTGGATTCGCATAAAAGAATTTACGTTTAGTAATTATATACATACAAAATTAAAATGTTCGGAAGAAATAGTTTACAAAATTTATATATACAAATGGAAATATTATGTGAATGGATTGAGATGCATTTTTCTTATATGATTTGAAAATACGTAAGTATAAGCATTATTATATTACAGAATAGGCCATTTTAAATAATATTTAGATTTTGTCTAGTGAATAAACTACATAAAGTCCTTTTTCTTTTTTATAGATCGATCATATGGACGCAAGAATTCTTATATATACATGGAAATAGTCACTGAATTTATACTCAAGAGTTATTATTCTTATTATTGGCCAATAATATTTAAAGAAGCACTGACCTGATGTCTGGATTCTGGATCTATCCCGTCTTGAAACAGGACTACGCCTTCCGAAGTTCTAACTGCGTACTTTGTTGAGAAATTTTGATATTCTCACGGGAAAACTGGATACAAATACATGTGAGTGTTCTAAGTTTTACATTTGTTAAGAATCTAAAGCTTTGATCATGAAAATTTGTGATTTTACTTGAAATTTCTGGAAAAATTCTTCATCACCTCCTCACTATTTCGACGCCAAAAACCAACTACTAATGCTTCTATTTGATCGTCAATTTTTTTATCAACAACGAATATATTGTTTCTAAGCTCACTAATTGTCAATAAAGTTTTTGTTAATTTTTAGTTGATCAAAATTTGTCCTGTCATTTTCCCACCAATCACATTGTTTCTGGAGCTGTCGAACTATATTCACAATTGCTACACTTTATGAAGTTTTTGGAAAAATATATAAATGTAAAATTTCACTTGAAAAGTATCTGTTTTCTTTTACTATTCAACGAATTTCAATAGAACAAGTCTTTTACAGATAGTGAAATTCTTTGTAATATGTTGATATGACAATGTCTAGTTTTGTTTTGACATATATATGACAATTTGAAAATTATATTTATATTTGTGAACATAAATTCTTTTATAATATCTTTTGCTTTGGTTATTTATACTATTTAAATTCTCTAGTAGCAGATATTTCTATAAATCCATCATCATTTTTTATACATTGATTTCATAAATTTGATATACATTGTGACATATAACTTACCTTTATGTCATTGATATTTTTATCTTTTAAACTTATCTAATTCTTTATACTAAATATGAATTTGATTTATATTAATACTGTTTCAACTAATACTTATATTGAATTAGATAACTAAAACTCGTTTAATATCAGATGAAACAGCTGATTCATTCATGACAACTAAACATCCATATTGGGCAGATTTCATGTTCTCCACTATACTTGTTAAGCATTTTCAATTATTAAGGTAATTACTTCATATTTATTCTTGCTCTTTTAATTATTGTAAACAAATTATTCAATATATTCTGATTTTATATGCATTTTTACTTATGATTGTGGTTTTCTTAATGTGTTTTTAACTACATAATTTCAATCCATTTTAAATACTAAGCAAAATATTCTCAAACAGCTGATACTCTTTAATATATAAGATATGTGGTTCAATATATATATATATATATATATATATATATATATATATATATATATATATATATATATATATATATATATGAAATATATATATGAAATATAAATTTCGATTTTCTACTGCACCTGTTTTAGTCGAAATTTCAATAATTTCGACTTATTGGCCTGACCGTTCTTCGAAGGGCAAAACAACTACATTCCTGGCTAATACCACGCAGAATATTGAATTACATCCCCTTCGAAAACCGTGACGTCGATCGGCCATTTTGCCGATACGGACATCTGTGGTGATTCGCAACAGATAGCGGAAGAGCATAGTACACTTACGCGTTTCGACCTTCTTGGGTCTCTTCAAGAGTGCCGTAATGCCTTCCAGTTCAGAATCTCTAATGAAATTATTATCATTTATATATATATATATATATATAAATATATATAAGATCTCTTTTACATACCTCTTATTGAGGGCCTAAACTTCCTCGAAACTCCTACAATCGTCTCATCAAAAGCGAGGATGAAAATAAGCTATCCAAATCCCAACGACGCTATGATTGAAAATCCCTTCAAAAAAGGTCAGGCGGTTTCCAAAACGGCCAATATCCACCAAATCTTCCAAAAATACAGCCTCAAACAGCCTCCCGAATCAATTTACACCGTCCTGATTATTATCCCCTACTGGGATGGTTTCAAATAACATAAATAAATCAAGATCTTACTGAAAATCATGTAGCCATCTCGAAGTTTGGATTAGAAAAGAAAGTCAAGGATGCTCCAATAACACATGTAACTTAACTTCTCCCTACAACGCAACTTGAATAAGTTTTCTAACCAATAGCAATCTAGCTGACATAAATTTGTCTTAACCACAGATTATAGAACCACAATTCGCTTAAGACATCGAACAAAAGTCGAGTAAGCCCAAAAGTATTAATAATGAAAGTCCGCATGTCATCTACGAGCACATCGGAGAGGAAATCTGTAATCTGTAAGTATAATGAGTTATCTATGACTCGTAAAGTCGAACCACAAATGCTAGACAGAGATCTCGACTACTCCCAGTGCGAAACGACAAACGAACGCAGCTATCCAAGACGTATCTGTCATCGACCAAATTGTCAACATAACCAGACTTCACAACAACAAGATTACAACGATTCTTAGAAGTATTGGATATTATTTAAATTATTTTAAACAATAATAGTACCATAGTTCCCCCACAGATGTTGATGTACAAAGCCAAAATAACCGGAATTATCACGCAGATCAGATGTAATCAAACAGTTAACGTCTTATGGGTAAATGTTCACAATATATTCTAATAACAAGCAAGTCTTAAACAGAAGTTTCTGAACGATATGGATGTACTTACTGAAGCCATGACATGATATATAAATTATCATCAAATATACAACCATCTCGAGAGACAAGTATGTATAAACTAATCAGCAAATACGTTTTAACCTAACACTAGTAAAATATTTTAGACAACGTCAAGGAATCGACTACAATCGAACCCTGATAAGATATAGCCCTTATCAGTTAAAGCGGGCAGTTTTTCGGACTACTGAGGCTAACACCCCAATATAATGTAACCAAAGCAAAAATCAGTAGTCCAACGGTCACTTATATCTACAAAAAAAACCACAAGAGAAATGAAATAAACACTCATGAAATATACAACAATAAAACAGACAAGAAAAATAATTACCGGACTTTTAAAAAGGTAGGCGCTCATTTTGTTTCATACAATAACAAAACTTTACACTCTTCACACTTACCTAGCGACAAATATAAAATTGTGAAGACAGGTTTGGCTACAGCCTGCACCACTTCACCGGAAGGATGATGGCATAGTTATCCCTAAAACTCTGGGCTGACAGAAATGATTTCAAACGATTACAAATGTGATATAAAGCAAGGTCGGACTCTGACTGTTTCAATGTTTGATCCCGATATTATTCTTATTATCATTCACTCGACTATTTTTGGATCTTCTTTTTGTATTGATTGCTGTGGTTTCCTTTGTATATGGTGAACACTTGTCTTATCGATGTCTTTTGTATTTTATTTTGTTTAGTTTACTTTAGTTCTTATTTCTTCCGAACGCTTAATATCCTTTCCTTTATCCTCTTTTCATTGAATGAAGATGCTTTTTGAAAGTTGCTTTGAATTTTCATGGACCTGTTGTTTGTCCCGTCCTCTCAGTTTCATATATTACTTTTCCGCCCAACCTTTCTAATGTGCGAGAAAAGTATTGGTTTACCCCAAAAAAAGTTGAAATTTTTACGTTTTCCATCAAGAACAATACGAAAAAATGGTTTTTAGAAAAAAAATCCTGTGTGTATGTCGTCAGTCACTTTTCGTTACGTGTCTTGTTAGCACGATACAGCCTCCGGAGAGCAACGAGTCACCAATTTTATGATTGAATATTATTCAGGACGTTTTATAGATGAAGCGTATTGATTCTTAGCTCACCAGAGCTAGTACAACGGGTGCTATGGTACCTGAAGTGCCACATTTTTGGGTCCTTTTTGCAGAAATTTCGGGTTGTTAGTACGATACAGCCTCCGGAGTGTATACAAGTGACCAATTTATAATTGGATATTTTTCAAGGTGCCTTACAGATGTACCCCACTGATTTTCAACTGACTAGAGCGAGTACAGCGGGTCCTATAAATCCAGATATACTACATTTTTGGTTACTTTTGGGGTAATTTCGGTTTGTAAGCACGATACATCCCCCGAAGTGTATACAAGTGACCAATTTTATGATAGAATATTGTTCAGGGCATCTCACAGATACGGGAAAGTAAGTTTTAATGTTTAAAACCGTTTATTTTGCTATTTCTTCTTGCATTTCCAATCCGTTTTTTGCCACATTTTCGAGTCTAATGATTGCCTTCAATAATTCTTTTTGGTAACTTGATTATATCATGTCAAATTATAATGCATTTTGGTCGTTTTCAGTGGTAATTTGGTGATGAAAAATAAAATATAAATATCTGTTTTTACGTAGCCACACAAATACTTCAGAAACTCGAAATATATCTTGCAACGATGAAAAAGATACAACAAGTACAATCACAATATGTCTATTTGTAAATATTATGTTTATTCTAGATCAGTTTATTTCCGAACTAAACTTTTATTTAAATTTTATACCCTTTCGATACCTTCCAATCCGATTTATTTATTCGTGTTAAATTACTGCCAACAACGTTTGGGCATTCTTTTACTTTATTTACTCTAATTTTCTCATTTATTTATCACCCAATTTGCGTCGTTACCGTATTGTTCATTATTGCTAATAAATCATATTTTTTTTCAAATTCTATAACCGAATCTTTAATTTTTCATTTGGATTTGGAAAAAGCTACACCCCGACAAGATTGTGGCTCAAGATAATCTTTAAAGTTTTTAAAAATGTTTGATACTATTAATAACTGACTTTTACAATGGGTATCATACATTGTGAAAATATTTACACAATAATTGATTAACTTACATGTAATGGAATAGAACTATAGTTAATCAAGAATCTACGCCTCTGTGCACAAGTAAATACCACGGAGAAGTTAAATGTATGTGCTCTAAGCTACGAAGAGCAAGGTATGCTTCATTAGCTTTACAGATTTCGTGACGATACTTAGTAACGATGAGGGTGTTATTAAAAATTGATGTACGTTTCATCAGTAGGAATTTATGTATGTTTGGATATTAATTGGAGAATATTGAGATTTTCGTCTCAGTAGAGGTACTCAGTATTAAATAATACATTTATTATTAAGGAATATTGATCAAAATATAAATATATTTTTTACATGTAACACAGCCTTTTCTAAAGAGGTAGACATGAGAGCTCTTTTGTGGGATCATTTAATATTCTGGTTTCAATGTAGGCCAGGCGGCAAGTACGGTAAATCATAAAAAAATGTTGGCAAAGCTATTATTATTTTAAATGGTTTATTAGGGTGTGATTATCAAGATTCTAGGTTTTCCCCACACCCTTAAGGCCCGCGTCGATCTCAGTGAGGCTACAAAGGAACCTATTTTTGGTTTTTCGGTAATATCTCGATTTCTCTTCATCGTACGGCCAAAATGGCCCTATATGAAATTAAAGGTGACAAAGTTCTGTATAAAATAGTTCTGTATCATTTTTTCATGGGACTTATAGTTTCGGAGTAGTAGCCGCGCGAAGTTGTGCGAGTTTTGACAAATGCAGTAAATATCGATTCTTGCTTACCGAATTTCACTCTTCTCTCGGACTGGTGACGGTTGACAATATAAATAAGCACATATTGCATAAGTTTTCTTAAAAGGGTATAGAACTTTTGTTAAAATTGCAAATAGTTTGATTTATCGTGGATTCCATTAAATACATTTCTGCAGCGGGTCAGTGAAGTCAATATAATCCTATTCTTTTTGACAAAGTACGACGTTTTCGCGTAAAAGTTTCGTCCTGAGCTGGTATTTTACCCGAAGTCGATGGTTCAGCAGTGACTTCCTTCACTTCAATCCTGCTCTCGTTGTCGATCAAAGATGACTCACTTTCAGAATCAGTCATGTAAATGTCTTGTGTAGCTGAATGCTCGAACTGCACGTCGATCTCGTCATCAACGTCGAAATTATCCTCTTCCATATCGATATTTGCGCAAGGCTGGCCCAACTTCCACACATTATCGAGCAACGCAGCCCAGTCTTCCCGCAGCTACAAGCTGTTTGACACCCTTGCTTGCACTTGCAGGATATCGTGTTGAGAAGCTCCTGCGGGGCAGCGTCTATTAATCTATTAATGTAGGAATAGGTGTCAGTCCATTCCTCGTGCTTTTCCAGCCCCAATCTTGCGGACTCTTCTTGTTTCCGTACCACTTTTGAACCTGATGGTAGGTTCTGAAAGAATGCTGTCGTGCTGCTGCTTCGGTCGGTGGTAAAGATGCAAGATTGCAAGCACTCTTAGAAATTGATTTCGTGAAGCACTGGAACCTGCAATCATTCAACGATGTGTCACCGCTCGCTCCATAGAGTGCTCTAATGACAGCTTTTCCGGCTACCTTAATCAGGTCTGGAGAAGCATTTGGGTCTTTAAATATACCAACGGTTCTTCGTACATTCATATTTTTTTAAAATAGCATGACGAATTTCTGTTTTCCATGCCTGAAGAATGCTGAGGTTGTGTCACACCCATTGAAGGCGCGAAGGAAGAGTATGTGCACCGCAACTGCTTCTGTATGTTTGAACGACTTCGTCGAGTAAATTCTGCTCTCAATTTTTCCTTTCTCTGGTTTCATGAGATAAACATTCGACAACGATGATGCGAGGCCTATTAGTAGTACAAGGAGGTCGACATCTCCACCCACTACCACTACGGAATCATAGTCTGGCGATAATTCAATCGCGGTGTTAATTATAAGAGTATCAGCGTCTTCACCGGCTTGCTTTACGAGAAATCCTATAGCTCGAAGTTTGCCCTCCAGCATAGAAATGAGCCGAGTCTTATTCTGGTCGTTGCCAAGGAATTTCTCCTGTGACATGGTTGCTGTCATCGTTTCATCAAACATCACATTAGCAGCGACATGCCTCTGCGATCTACGGAGTCGTTCAGCAGCTTCAGTACTTTTGTTGTTAGCGTCATTCGGATAGCCGTCAAAAACAACTACGCTGTTGGCCTTGTAGTATTTCTGTGCGTACTGTACATACTTCACAAGTATATTGAAGAACGTCTCTTGTTGGTACCAGACCGCACGATGGAGAAGGAATCCACCGTCTATAACATGTACCACGTTATCTGCATCGTTGATGGAATGAGCCACATGAGAAAACGTATTATACAATGATGATTTATTTGTATTGCGCATTCCTATTTAATCAAAAAGCGAGAGTGGATAAGGAGCTAGCTCGAAGTGAAAATATTGCTGCAAATCATGTTCCGTTTTCGTGTAAATTGTAATACTTTGAAAAAGTAATGAAGGGTCAACAGGAATCACTTAGATATTTATTGAGTTTACTGCTCTTAAATGAATTACTCTCTTCTTTCGCTGGAATTTCACATCTCCAAAATTACCGCCAACGATAGCTGCCATTGATGACATGCCGACTTCGTATGCTTTGTAGCAGTCGATTTTCACATCTCCCTGTACTCAACCAATGAACAAACTTTTCGAGGCCTTGTGTATCCCTTAATATTCGCGATACTCTGGCATCTACATGCTGTTCGGAAGTAGCAAGCGATACGCTGCAGAAATTTTCAATGGCCTCTGACACTTCCGCAAGAACGGGCATTGCAAGAATCCATTTCGCCAGGACACTGTCGGTGATTCCTCGGCCGTGTGTCAAACCACCAGTCTATTTCATAGATCTCATAAGAGTCTGTTCTATCCGGATTTATACCTATACTTCCCGTATTCTTAGAACCAAACAGCCGTTTGAATTACGAAATAAATTTTTAAACAGAAGCTTATAAGCTTATAATATATTGCAGACGACACAACACATACTTATTATCAATGATGAATATGAATTACTTATACATAGTCATAAAAGAAATAAAACAAATTGTCAACTGTCACCAGAACGAGAGAAGAGTGGAATTTGGTAAGCAAGAATCGATATTTACTGTATTTGTCAAAACTCGCACAACTTTGAGAGGCTACTACTCCGAAACTATAAGTCACATGAAAAAATGATAGCGAACTATTTTGTACAGAATTTTGTCACCTTTAATATCATAAAGGACCATTTTGGCCGTACGATGAAGAGAAAACGAAATATTACCGAAAAACCAAAAATGTGTACCTTTGTAGCCTCACGGAGATCGAAGCGGGAATTACGGGTGTGGGGAAAACCTATATTCTTGATAATCACACACTAATGAATCATTTAAAACAATAAAAGCTTTGTCAACATTTTTTACGGTTTTGAACGATTTTATCGCCCTGCCGCCTGACTTAATGGAGAATATCCTGTTTGTGTATAAAAGACTTTTATTGTAAAAGCGGCAACACCGCCTGTTATTGTATGAAAGTATTTCAATGTAAAAGCGGCAACGCAGCCCAATCAAGAATTCAGTTACCACAAAATGACAGCGCAAGCATGGTGTTGTACCGATGCTCACAAATTTATATATTAAAATAATAAAAGTTATACAGTCCATTGAAGTGTGTGAGTTTATTCATATAAAATAAAAGGTACCCTTACATATCCCACGTATAAACGGCTAAAATTAAAAAAAAAGTTATAATTGGAAGTTAGGTCCAGCGCATGGACTTTCTCAACTGCAATTTCTATTAACACACTGCATTGGTCATACCTTTCTGTATTCTAACCGTAGCGCTATAACAATGAACGATTTTGTGTTTCTGGAAAAACACTGTAACTTATAATCATGTTATTTTCAAATGTTATTTATTGTTTTTGATAGACAAAAATAGTGGACGTTCCGAAACGATCAGTAGAAACGTAGAAACAATATATCAATAAGAAAGCAACGTTTCTATTTCCTTTCTATGGCTCGGCGTTTTGCAGTAATACCTCGGTTGTACATTTTCATCCAATATCGAAACAAATTGAGAAGTGTAGAGCAATTTGGCGAAATGTTCGACATTCTAATAGTGGCACGGTCTAATCGAGTGGAGAATTGGGCGAAAGAGTATGGAGAGGGATAAAAGGAGTAGGGTTTAAGTGTTGCACACCACTATAGAGCGTCGCTACGCTGAAAACGTAAATGGTACGAGAAAGGGAAATATATAAACAAAACGAATATTTATTAGGTGTTTTGTGTGTTGCTCACAGGTGTGCATGACAAGGTTTAATGTACATAAATGTCATGGCCTTCAATCGATTGTTATGTGCAATATTTATTCTACGAATGAATTTGGATTAGGAAGGAAAGAGACAAAAAAAGGAGGAGTCGATGTACTTGACCAAAAATGTGCACTTAATTAATCGTTTCCGCAGAAGAGGCTGGCGATGGCATTTAGTAATTTAGAATACTATAATGGATATCGCTATAGTGAACAGTTATATTATTTTTCAAGCTGCTAATCTTGAAGTCAGAAAAAGTCGGCTGATAAACTCTTTTACCAGTACATCCGCGACAGTTGTGGCCTCTTGATTCGGGATCGCATAAATTTCCACCGACTTTGTGAAATAATCCATTACAACCAGAATGTATTTGCCACCATTTTTTCCTGTCGTCGACAATGATCCAGCGATATCTAAAGCTATCCTTTTCAATGGGCTTCCAACGTTACATTGTTTCGTGAGCGCCTTTCTCTTGCGCTATGGTCCATTACTCGTAGCACAAGTTGTACATCTCCAGTCCTTCACATCGTCGGAGCTGTGCATCCAATAAAACCTTTCACGGTCTCACTGAAGGGTTTTTTTTACTCCCAGATGACCTCCCGATGAACTGTCGGGTAACTTCTTCAGTACATCAGCTACTCTCGTTCTCGGGATAACTAGTCTTCTCATCTCGTAACCATAATCGTTTTCAAGGACTCTTTTCAACAGCCCTTCTTCCAGGACAAGGGAGTCCTACTGAGCCCAATATGCCTTGAGTAGTGTCGGTGAAAATCTCAACACTTCTTGCCAGGTAGGTCGCCGATTTTCTTCCATTGCCGAATCTTCTTTAGGTGAGGATCATTCTCCTGATCTTTTCTGATCCTGGTGGGTGACCATTCTTTGTTAACAACTGTAGTTCTTTACACTGCAGCTTCCCTAGATTCGCCCTTGTTGCAAAGAGAGCAGTCTGTTGGGCAGGGCCGTGTGGAAAGGGAAAGGGAGTCGCCATTTCGGAGACTCATACCAGCTCGTTCAATCCATCTAGCGATCTGGCCCTCGGGATTCTTGAACTGCATCAACCACTTGAGTGCTGCATGATCAGTTCGGATTAAGTACTTCCTACCATAGAGATACTGGTAAAAGTGTTCCACGGTCTTCACTACTTGCTTGCTTGCGTCAGTGTCAAGAATAAAGTCTCCCTCTGGTAATGGATACGCTAATATCAGCGCCGTTGTTAAATGTCTCTTCACTGTTTCAAAAACCGTTTGACAGTCTTCGTCCCACTGGAAAGTTCTTGTTTCTTCTGAGAGTCGAGTTAGGGCTTGCTAAACTTCCTTATAAATCTTATATAGTATTTGCAAAGTCCTAATTTGGTGTTTATCGGTTAGTTGCGGCCATTGCTGAATGGAAGCAATTTTCTCTGGATCCTCCGCTACTCCTCTATTGCTCACTATATGACCTAGATAGTTGACTCGGTTTTGGAATAGGTGACATTTCTTTGGATTTAACATGAGCTGGGCAGTCTGGAGTCGTTTGAATACACCTTTTCCAAATTCTTTAGTTGTTCATCAAATGTCTTCCCCAGTACTACGATGTCGTCCAGATAGACCAGGCATGTATTCCAAGGCAACCCTCTCAAGACATTTCCCATGAGTCTTTCAAATGTCGCCGGCGCATTACAGAGCCCGAATGGCATGACGTTGAATTGTCATAATCCTGATCCGGTGGTAAAAGCAGTATTCTCTTTGTCTTCTAGGTCCATTTCAACTTGCCAATAATCAGACTTCAGGTCCAAGGTTGAAAACAATTTGCTGCCGGCCAAAGTATCTAGCGTATTATCGATTCGATGCAGAGGATAGCTGTCTTTCTTCATCACGTTGTTTAGCTGGCGATAGTCCACGCAGAATCTCGTAGTTCCATCCTTTGTCTTGACGAGCACTACTGGAGACAACCATGGACTAGTAGATGGTTCTATTACTTTCTCTTCTGCCATCTCTCGAATTATTCTTTTAGCTTCCTCTCCCTTTACTCGTGGTAGTCTTCGAGCAAATTGCCTAATTGGCTTGGCATTACCAGTATTGATTTTGTGTTTGACGGCTGATGTTCTACCAGTCTTCCCTTCTTTTGGTACGAATAGGTCTCGATACTGCAAGAGAAACTCCCTCATTTTCCTTTTCTCAGCTTGATTCAAGGATTGACCAACTACTGATAACATCTGTTCGAATCTGGCGTTGGAATTGTCAGTTGCCGTTATTTGGAGAACTATAGACGTCACCGGTTTCTTTCTTGATGATAATTGGGTAATCGTCCACGTTTATCACATGTACTGGGATCTCCTTCGCCGACGTAACCAATACTTTTCCAATTAGTACTCCTTTGCCAACTTCTTCTTCGTCGTGGTTCCTTGGCTTCATCATAACCTGTGTACCTTCTTCCACGATTCCCTGTTGCTGCGATACTATCATGGTTTCGCTTCGTGCAGGTAGAATGGTATCTTCCTGTATAGCTGCCAGCACCGTGCTGCCTTCATATGGATGAAGGAATACCTCCTCGGAACCCACTTTAATGGTTGTGATTCTAAAGTTCAACTGGAAACCAAAACATTTTCTGGACTTGTAATCCACAAAATGTTACATGCCAACAAAATCAAATAATTTTTAAGAAGTAAAAAAACTTACGAACTATTTCTCTTTTGTGTCAAACTTGTTGACATTTAGAAAATTGAGAATCAATGCCGCCGTCCCACTTTTAGTGAATTTTAACAAATGTCACCTTTGTCAGTACTAGGCCGGGAATTTGATGTTCCCGGCGGATTGTGAATCCTGCAAAACTGTCGATAATGACGGGCGGCATGAAAATTATTTTAAAATTGTTACTGTCATATTACCTTAACCTATGAGCTTTCACTCGCGATTTATACTAATATAACAACACATCCTATGACTATTAACAAACTCCTTAACATTATATTATCTATTCTAGTTAAATACTACAATAAGAATAATAACAATATGCAAATCAACAATATTATTTATTTGTTGCTATTAAAAAACATACGTACTTACTTCTTATTTGTGCTATATGAAAGAAGTATAACAATAGTAGTTTTCATCGTTTTTTATTCCATATATATGTACCTATATTCTTAATGCGTTTTCTATTCGAAACGAATATCCAACTTCTTTTCAGTAGATGTTATGATGAACATTACAATATATTATATATCTTCCAAAATTATTTTAAACAATACAGGGTCGCATTGAAAATATTTATAATAATATTAGGAGCTTGATGATGCCTGTTTGGGTACTAACCTAGTATATGTTATGGGATCTACAACGAAATAAGTGATGTATAATGTTACAAAAAATCCAGGTCCGTATTTAAAAAGAATTAAGTTGATGATGAATGTGTTAATTCGAAATGTAAGGTGGATATGTGGATACTTAAAGCATTTTTTCTTGACGAAACAGTTTCGAAGACCGTTTTGAAACAGTTTCGGCGTGACGTATTCATGGAAGGCGATTGCAAAAATGAAACGTTTTAAAAACGTCACGTGAGCAGTATCTCTGCCCTGCCAGCTTCTGTTAGTTTACGTTTGTTTTTGAACATTGCTTAGCGGATATTTTTTTGTCGTTTCGATTTCAGTATTAGTTATTATCCGGGATTTGTTGGTTATTGGTTAATTAGTTTACGTTAAGATGGAATATGAACTGTTGTTTAATGAACAAAGCACAACTCTCTAAATAATCAGCAATGGATTCATTCACTGTTATTTGATATTCACCCAAAGTGATTTTCACAATTTCTTCCATTGCAAAATACAATAAATTAAAAAACCTGGGCTATATAAGCGATAAAGTGAATAAAAGAACTGAAGTTCCCTTTGCTTCGTATAAAAATATAAACGAAAATGACTAATGACACCGATGACAGCTTAAAACGGTCTTAGAGAACGTTTCGAAACGCTGACAAACAGTTTGATTCCTGACGTGATTAAAGGACCAAGAAAATGGACCGTTTTCATACAGTTTGAAACTGTTTCCAAACAGTTTTTCAAGAAAAAATACCTTTAATATTAAATACAATAAAAAAGTACAGTGAAGAAGTGTCAACTGTTTTTGATCTCTCCAAATGTATCTACAAAAAAATAAAAACAAAAATCCAAAAAATCACTTATTTTCAATTATCTCCAAAACAAAACAAAATATTTGAAATCTGATACGTCAAGTTTACGGCACACTTGTATTGTGTTACTTCAAATAGTGCTTATTATTCTTAATTTAAAATAAATTGTAAACGACTGCGGATCCGTCTCTGGCAGAAACGACAAAAAAATTCAGCTGTCAAACAATACCTCTCTATCACACCACCATTCTATTTGCATTTATTAACCCATCACCAGTCATTCGAAGACAAAAACAATCAAGCACCGACTCCAGAGTAGTTGCATGGTGTCGTGGAACCCCTGTCGTGGTCAAAACAATCGTAGAGGGACAAGTTATACCAACCTGCAAATTCAAAACGACGTTCTCACGTCACGCTAACAAAAGATGGAAGTGATGAAGCTATCAAGACGTATTGTTTGCGTAGAGGGCTGGAACGCTTCGTTGTTAAGCGACGAGAATAAAAGGCTATGTTCAATATACAGAGTGCAACTATAATTAGGACAACATATACTACGATCTTAAACTACCTTTACCAGGTAGACTAAACAAAATACTTATAAAAAATTGTGGAAGTGTATGGAAAATCAGCATCAATATCAAATTGTGGTTCAGCCCATTAACCGAATTGTTTGATCCTTACATAAAATCTTTCAACGCCAACTACTGAGAACGACGTCTAATAGATTGATTTGGGTCTTGCGTATTATCATTTAGAGGTAGGAAATTAAGGCGACCGTAAAATTGACGTATTGAACGATGAGTTTCGTGAATAGAACCATTATTTTGATAAAAAATTCACAAGCGTTGCACAGACGTGAAACTATTCGTTATAAAAATAAAAACCAAATCAACAACAAATCATATGTTTCTAAATCAGTTATGAAACAAAACAGTGCTGTCGACTCAAAGATGTTAACCTCTAAAAAAATCGCTGGAAATATATAGTAATATATTGTACGTTACATATAGAACTGTCAGTGTCTACCCGGTAAGTCAAAATTAATAACGCCTCATTATTTAGGTAAACAACTAGGTATATTTTATTATATTACGTGCAGCATAAGTTCAACACGACGCTACGGCACAAAAACTGAGCATTCGAGCAAGAAAACACAAAGTACTCGTATGCTAATATACAAAGATCCGACATCTACATTGCAAATTGATAGTAAATGAGCCAATTATTGACCAAGTTATGAACTTTCATGATTTGGGGGTAGAAATATCTAGCAGCAGAAGCATATTGTTATGAAACTGCACACTTCAGTAGTCCCTAAAGACGACTCTGTTCTAGTTCGATATCTAAAGTTAAATTTTTGACGGGAGCGTACGGTTTTCTGGGAAGGAGCAGGTAATTTTGTGTGCTTGTTTTTATAGGGATTTCCAAGAAGATCGATTGTTTGTTGTGAGCCGCAATCTAGAAATTTTAGGAATCCGAAAGTTCGATAAGGTGGTAAGAGAGACTACCTACGAGCGACGAGTCAGTCTATAGTTTGATTTCATATTCAACGGAGCAGAACAAGTGGAATATAAAAGTGAACTGAGAACACTGTATTTGATATAAATTATAAATTAATTGTGTATATAAATTTAACCCACCCGTTGTGCTCCAAACTATTTAAATAAATAAGAAAAACATTACATTGGTGTCAGAAGTGGGGTAATATAAATAAATAGATACGTAAAAATGGCTAAGAGACTAAGTGACCTGAAAGTGACAGAACTAAAAGCAGAATTGGAAAATCGCGAGTTGGAATCGTCCGGATAGAAGAGTGAATTAATAGAAAGACTCAAAACAGCACAGCTTGGATCTATAAACATTTTTATACAAAGACGAGTCTTCCACCTTAACCTCGGCATTTTCTGCTATGGACGAGAGTATGTCAATTATGAGGAACGATATTTCTACTATGACGAATGATATTTCTATTGATATGAAGAACGATATTTCTGCAATGAAGAACAATATTTCTGATCTGAAGAACGATATTTCTGCTAATATGGATGAGAAGATTTCAACCATGAAGAACGATATATCTGCTAACATGGGAAAGATGTCTGCTAATATGGATGAAAAGATATCAACTATGAAGAATGATATTTCTGCTGAGATCTTACCAATGAAAAACGACATTACCGCTGACGTCGAAAATGAAATGGAGAATAAGCTGACAGCGATAGAAAATCAGATGGACGAGACAATCAAGGAGTTATAGACAAATATTGCAGATTTAAGAACACAAGACACGCCAGCAGAAAAAAAGATGGGACAAATAAAAAATTAAAAGTCAGAATTACTTCCCAATGTAGACATTAGCAGTTTTGCCCGAGTCAACGCCCCAACGTTTGACGGTAAGACATCGTGGACCAATGAAACAATTTGAAGCAGCCAATAGATTTCATAATTGGTCCTATGAGGAAAAGGTAGTGAACTTAACCATCTCACTTCTGGAAGATGCCTTAGATGTGCTTCAGACGAGATGATATTGGAGAAACTGATGATTTCGATCAGCTCATGAAGAGGTTGGAGATGCGATATGATCACGAACATCTAGAGCATTTGTACCGATTCCAGCTAAAGAGCCGAAGGCGGAAACGTGACGAAGCTCTTTAAGCGTATGAGCGGGATATTGCTCGACTAGTTCGATTTGCTTATCTATCAGCAGCAGAGGACATGATGGAATGTTTGGGCATCCAGGTCTTTATTGACGGCCTATGTGAGCACGATATGGATAGGACGCTTCGATTAGCTCATTCCAAAGCCATAGTAGATGAATTCACCACTACTTTTGAATATGAAGCAGCCACGAAAGCTTCGGGATACAACAAAGGTAGGACCATGCAAGAAAAAGACGACGATGATAGACTTGACCAGAGCGTCAACTTGATAAAGAGTATGATAGCCAAAATTCCGAAGAAGATCAAATGCCGGAAGCGTGTCGAGCTGAGGCATTTACGAAGTTCATCTAAGCGCCCCATGACTCCTGCAATCTAACAGCTCCAGTCGTAGGAAAAACTAGACAGGTGCGAACATCGAGCTGGTGTGAATCATCGGAACGCCGACTCTCTGCCTAAACGGTCATGCCCTGTAGACTATTCTCACTTCAACAAGGTGGAATCTAAGGAAGTTGCAGTTTCAAGAATTACGGCAGACAACGAAGAATGATCCTCACCTGAAGATGATCCGTCAATGGAAGAAAAAAAATCGGCAACCTACCTGGCAAGAAGTGTCAAGGTTTTCACCGACATTCAAGGCATATTGGGCTCGATGGGACTTGTCCTGGAAGAAAGGCTGTTGAAAAGAGTCTTTGAAAATGATTATGGTTCCGAGATGAGAAGACAGCTAGTTATCACGAGAACGAGAGTAGCTGTGGTATTGAAAAAGTTACACGATTGGTGTAAGAAATGTGCTACGAGTAATGGACTACATCGCAAGAGAAAGACACGCATGAAACAATATAATGTTGGAAACCGTTTCGGAAGAATTTCTTTAGAAATAGCTTAAACATTTCCGACGACAGGGAATGGTTGTAAATACATCCTGGTTGTAATAGATTATTTCCCAAAGTGTGTGGAAATTTACGCGATCCCGAATCAAGAGGTCACAACTGTCGCGGATGTACTGGTGGAAGAATTTTTCAGCCAATATGGAGTGCCCTTGGAAGTCCACAGCGATCAAGGAAGACATTTATAGAGCCAGGTATTCCAGGAAATTACTGACAAGCTGGGAATGAGGAAGACCAGGACAAGAGCGCTGCATCTACAGTTAGATAGAATGATCGGGAGAATGAACAGGACCATTGGAAAATACCTGTCCAAAGTAGTTTCCAGCCATCAGAGAGATTGGGACCCTATTCGCATTGGCTTATCGATCTGTCGTCAATGAGTCCACGGGTGATACACCAGCGATAATCCTGTTTGGACGTGAAATGAGGCTTCCTTGTGACCTGGAATTTGGCTGTCGGCCTAGCGAAAATCTAGCAGAGGATTACGCAATCCGATTGCGAAGAAGGATGGACGATGCGCACGAATTGATTGCCAGCGACAGAATGAAAAACGGTACGACTCGCAGGCCCCAGAGGGGGACAAAGTATGGCTGCACATCCCGACGAGGAGATAAGGATTTTCTTCAACATTACAGAAATTTCGTGAAGGTTCGTACGTAATCAAAAAAAAGATCAATGGCGTCATCTATCGCATAAGCAAGATCCCCAATGGAAAACCGAAAGTAGGCCACCAAAACCAACTAGCACCATTCGAAGGATACCTTAACCTCGAGGAAGGAGTGAATCATTTCTGAAAAGAGCCTAACACTGCCGTCGAAGAATTTATGGGCGCAAATGGAGGTACCAGGAAAGCTAGATATGGAGTCACTACAGAACAACGACAAGATTTTTCGGTCAGCATCTTCTCGGTCATGTGGAATTGTTTTCTTTGAGGAAGTACGTTTGGTTAGTTATAGTATAGTACGCAGGTTACTTCTCATGCTTCAAATAAACATGTCTTGCTATTTTTTGGAATTATTAAACTTGCACCTCAAAGAAAAAGATGTTCAGAATCACTGTCTTAGTAGTTAATAGCAAATTAAGAGAAAGAAGGTACGTTTTATTAAGTTAAATTGAAGCGGAAGAGACTAGATTCAATTTTTGTTTATCAAAACATAAACAACAAATTATCATCAAACAATGTACCCAATTGACAGAAAACACTCTCTTAAAATGGTTTGTCATGAAATTCATGAAATAATTTTCCAATTTCCACTGGGAACATATTTCGTTGATGTTTCATTATCTGTTCGATTATACTCATCCACGGGGACATTTTTATTATTTCTATCCGATTTTGTTTTGTTTTTCGCCTCTGGCAGTGTTTGGACTATGTATTGAAAAGTTTTATTTTTGAAATTTCCATTTATATTTGCAAATGCGGCCGTATGGTTAGGTGTATAAAATGAATTACACTCAAATCAATAGAACAAATAAAAGAATATTCACGTCCCAGTCAAACCACACTGGCGTACGAAAGAAAATAATTTAGAATTTTTTATTCACCAACTGATATTGGAAAATCTGAAATTATTCGAAAGCTCCAATAAAAACATGGAGAGTCTGTTACTCATCCGATTTATCAAAACGTTCACCTCCGTATGGTCACAGAAAGTTGCGACTTTACTCACGTTTACTCACGTTTACTGAACATCCTAAAAACATTTACTACATTTCTCACGATCTATTAAATATCGAACAAATAACATTAGATCATATCATACCCACCAATTATTAGCAAGAATAGTTGTACTTGGAATAGTCACCTCGTATTCATATTTTTTTCTATTGTTTATAGTACTTTTCCAGCCACTACTTGTTTTAAAATATTCTTGTGTAGGAAATTTGAAGTAATTTGTTTGTCGACTGGAAATATTTATGTAATTAAATTTAGAATCCGCATTTATATCTGTCTATAAGCCTGTTAAAAAAAATACTCAATTATTATTGTGAGCGTATTTTTTTCACAATAAAATTACAAAAGGGAAAGAAAGCATTTGAGAACTGTTACTTATTATCTGAGGACGAATATAATAAAAATATATCACACTCTATATGTTTCAGGATTGACAACATTCTGAGATGTAAAGCGATAGAAATGCTCTTTTGTAAACCATATCAAGTATTTAGTTCCCGTAAAAATCATATTATCATTTTAAATATGGAAATAAACAGTGCTGATATACTGATTTAATTTTTATATCATTCATTTTTGTTCAATATTATTATCCGCTTTTTTGGCAAACCTCTGTATACCTGATATCGTTCACCTATATTTATAGAAAATGTTTTGTTTATGCTGAACAACTTTCCCAAATAAAAATTCCATATTGTCAAAATAAAAGTATTTCACTCTTGGTCCAAAATCAAGGTTTCAAAAGCATGCTTGCTTTCAAAATAAATGTTTATGTTTTTCGTTTGATAGACACTTGGGGCTGCAATGGCATGATATAATTATTAATAATAGTAGTAATAAATGCTTTTATTGACAACAAATAAAACAGTAGTACACAGTTACAGGTTGGCAAATTAATTTTGGCAGTCGGAAGTTTGGCAACTTCTGATGCGCCGTAGCAAAGACGTATGCGGATTACAAGAGCTCACTTCGCTAGGAGAATTCGTAAGCTTCGTTTCGACAGTACAGTTCAGAGAAATGTGTGATTACCGGGGTTGTGCAATACTAACTTGTTATGGCGACTCCAGAAAGTAAAGTTGTTCATAAAAAGTTGAGTGAGCAGTGCCGTGAAATAATTATGAACGTTTTAAATTTCATGATCGAAGAGGCAAACAATGGCAAGTCAACAATTCCATTAACAAAAGTAAGTTTTAATTATTCCAATAAAATTTTTAAACCAAAGTAATTATTTAACAAATTTAGACTTGATAGTAAATTTTTTAAATCGATTTTCATACATAAAATATTTATTTGTTAAACGATTTAAAAAAGTGACATTAGGGTGATACAAGGTATTTTTTCTACTACCGTGCGCAAAGTACGTACTTTAGACACACTTTCGAGTGCGTAAAACTTTACTTTACGCACTAGTGAGTAAATAAAAAGTTCCAATGTGTATGTAGTTTTATCTAGTCTTATAAAAATATACGTAGGTAATAAACGGAAATTAAATCTGAGTTTGCTTTAAATCAGAGATTGAAACATGTAGAATTCAGTAAAGTACATACGTAATAATTATTGAGTACTGGAAAAGCAGCAGTTAATTGTTTTATGAGTAAACAACTTCAGAGAAACTGGTGACGTAAAAAAGAAGAAACCTTGACTAGACATTCACGAAAAATAAGGAACAGTAAAATATCGACTTGTTTTTGCGATCCCCTAGGCGCTTAGCGGTAAAACATGCTGCTGCAATAGAGTAATTCACTCGTTCTGTGATGCGGTACTCCATGTACAATTTAAATTTCATCTGTAAAAATAAGCTGTGGTGCAGGAACTTAATCCCTTTGTATTTGTTGATAATTCATGTTAAGTGCTTTTTGCAATACCTGACGACGATCTTGTTTTACTTTCAGCGACTTGCATCTTTCGGAATGTGCAAACAAGCATAATATGGCCGGAAATAGTTGAACGAACCCCCAGAAGTATTTAAAGCTGCGTTACTTGAAGTTTCACTTGATAGTGTCGGCAGAATAGAATGTATATTTGCATAACTTTTTCGTTTATTTAATATATAATAAGCCAGTTGCTTTGTTCCAACCTGTATTACTAAATATTATGCAATCACTCATTCTACTCTTTCTACTCCCACTATTTGCCAAAACTCATGAGTAGGATTCCTTCCGCCGGAAATTAGTAAAATAAAAAATCATCTCAGTAATTTTTACAGGATAATTTTGTCGACAGAATTGTTAGGGTTTGTTTATCAATTAACAGAAGACTTATCCGCTAATTGTTTCACGTAATATTTTTACTGTGCAGCTGCTCTAAATACATGTTCTATATCCGGACAACAGTAACACAAATGTTGTATAATTATGGTGCACTATAAACCGAAATGGTGTCTGCAGCTTTAATGCTGCATTTAAGAATGCAGTTTTTTATTTAGAGTTGGGAGCTAAAAGTTATTTTAACACATTATTACTTTTTTAAATGAAACCAACTGTTTCAAAATAATTCCAAAATATTTTGACAAAATGGTAAAAATTCTAAAAAATTGACAATTGTCGTCACAATGACAGAAGTTACATATCATGTTATGCCTATCTGATTGATAATTATTTTTGGCTAGACCAAGAAGTGACCTACCTTGTGATTGAATTAATATATATTAATAGAAAAAAGAAGAAGATATTATATTACAAATTATAATGTTTAGATATTATTAGCCCTATGGGGATATCCTCGACATCTTTTTACCATTTAAAATAAGTATAACTGTGCAATGATACAGAAAATCAAGAAAACTATATCTGCTGATCTTTACAATTATTACTTAAGAAGACAGTTTAAAAGTGGAAAACTCCCTAGATTTATCTGTTCATTGACGACTTAATATTGTGGGTGTCTTCTAATGTCTAACTCTTCCAGTTCTTGTTTCTTATCACAAATATGTAGTATTTCTAGTTTTGTGTTGAGTGTCAATGAATGTTTGGTGTCAAGTAGTGCACAATCAACTTCACTTTCAATTCTTTCCAAATACTGCGTTCGACGCACTGCTAATATTGTCTGGAAGGAAGTAGGGGAGAGTGTTCCACAGTGGAACAAACTGATTTTTAAATTTAAATACCGCGCCAATTCAACGCACACTTCTCTGTACACAAGTTCTTGCCTCCCTCTACTGATCGCCTTACTCTCTCTTAGGCGTTTACAACCGCCGTTTTGTCCAGATGTGAAAAAGGTTATTTTTATGGCCCGCCGTAAATATTACATTCTAAACTAGGTCCCCAAATTTTTCTATTTCAGGTTTGCTAAAAACTTTGTCGGGTAAAGCACATCTTTGCATATTATTTATTACGTTTGCAACGTTTTAAAATATATTTGATTAGGTTATTTAGTTTATTGTTTTTGTCGGTGACTGGTGGTCCAGATTGAAAGAAGCAACAGTGGGACACAGTGAAACATGTTTCACTGTACCCCATAGGGTATAATAGTGTGAATATTTCAAATGATAATTTTTATTTCAGTTGTCACATTAAATTTTAAGATGGCGCGCAACCGTAAGCGAAAGACAAATATAGGAACTTTCAGTGAAGAGCATATGAAAGCCGCTGCTTGCCTCGTTGCTGATGAAAATATGCCTATAAGACGAGCAGCAGAGTTACAAGGCGTTGCTTGCGTTACGTTATTTAGGTAAGAATTAAAATATAGCTCGCGTGTTTTTTTCTTTTATTATCTATCGGAACTTAAATTTTAGGTACGTGCGAAAAGTTAAAGCGAATCCCCACTCAAACATTGTATTTTGTCCTCAGTTGACTATCTTTTAACATTTGCAAAAATCGGTTATGGACTTACTCCACTAGAATGTCGCAAGCTAGCATTTGAGTCGATAACAAAAAATATTAAGGATATTCCTAATAAATGGAAAGAACAACAAATGGCAGGAAAAGAGTGGTATCTCGGCTTCAGGAAGAGGCATCCAGAATTAAGTTGTCGAAAACCAGAGTCTTGCAGTTTATCCCAGATATTTCAGTTGTTAAGCTAGTAGATATTAAAATGATTCTACCTCAACCCATTCCATCAGATTCGACGTCAATACAGCAGTCCTTCCTAAGTTTTGAGATCAATTTTGAGAGTTATGATGTTCGTTAAAATATTTTTGTACAATTATTTAAGTCTGGGTGACTGATATTAACGATAATACTTTTTTTGCTTTTGTATTTAAAATATATTTGTTTAAAAAATATGTTTCATTGTACCCCTCCATCAGTTTCACTGTGCCCCCAACATGAGGCACAGTGAAACAAATGAATTGATAATATAATATATTCAAAATCATATATTAGTTTCACACAATTCTCACCATACCCCTGTCATTGTGGGAGACAATACTTACTTCTTATCATGGTAAATAATTTTTTACGTAAAACAATTTTTTCCCAAAAAAAATTTTGATTTGATTAAAAATTGATCCATTGTGGAACACTCTCCCCTACTGTAAAATGATTTTATGTAATAATTACACCCTCTCATAGACAGTCTATCCGAATGCTGTGTAGCAGCACGGGTCCTCCAGTAATATTTGAAAAATAATATCTTTATCAACGAATACAACAATTTCTTTTAAAGCAGAAAGTAATGTAAGTACAAAATTGTTAAATGTAAAATAAAAATATTCCCATTAAAGGAGTCTGGTATATATAAACTTAAATGTCCAGAATATAATCCTGTCTATTTGGGTTAAACCTTTAGAAATTTTGAAATTATATACAGTGATTTTTTAATTTTAGAATTTGATTACAAATGGCTGATTGCTCCTCATCTCTAGGGAGCATTTGGCCAGCACAGGGGAGCATTTGGCCATTGAGCATAATTGCTACATATATGCAAGTAAAAAGTAAATATTGGTTTAGATAAACAGGTTTTATTTGCTAATTAACAAAAACAGTTAAAAACAGAGTATTAAACAAATTTCAGAGTTCAGTTAACAATAAGTGTCGCAAAATTATAGCAGAAATGAAAACATGCGACCGTTCTCGCAGTTCCAGTCTTTGAAGAGGCAACAATTTTATTAAAAATGTCTTTGTTGTTTACTTCCATTATATCCTCAATGACTGGAAGATAAAACGTGGTAGTTAAACTTTTTCTTCTTAAGAACTTAATCTTTGTGGTATTCTCATTTATTATGTTCAAGATTTGTCCAACAAAATGAGCTGTGGTGTTTTTAACTCTAAACTACACCAGAACAAAGTCTCCTTCACTTAGTTTCGCTTCATTAATCTCTTCGACGTTTTCAAACTCGTCACTGCGATCTTCATCTGATTTATCATGAAGGGACATGTCCCCATCACTGGAAGAAGAATCTGAGTAATTTTGTTCCAGTATAATCCTTTTTTTCGGTTGCTTATCTACATTATTTTTTGTTTCATGTTTATTAAACAGGTTTCGTTTTGGACATTTATTTCTTTTTCTTTCCTTTTCCTGTTCAATTTCCTCCAATCTGTCCTTTTCCAGAGTATCAGTGTATACTCTTGAAAGCCCAGGGTTCCTCGTACTTTTTATCTGTTTATAATTGCTTTGAGGTAGGGCTGAATCTATTCAGGTGTTATTTTGGGCGTTGTGATGTTTAAAATATTAATTCCGTTTTCCATTTCTTGAATGTTTATCCAGCCAAGGATCTATCCGTACCATAACTTGAATTAAAGTCATCATCACGAAAAGCCAATCTATTAAATAGCCAAATTTCGGGTTTCTTAAATCCACTTATTATATTGCTGCTCGTGAAAGCTCTTAAATAACGGCGATTCGTTAGTTCAGCAATGTTCCTAACCTAACACTACAGAACTGTTTGAAAAGCCCATAGACTGCAACGTCTAATGGTTGCATTCTGTGTGTCGTGTGGGGTGAAAAACTTAAAAAAAACTATCCCATTGTCGTTACAGAACTTAATACAAGTAAAACTTACATGTGACTCATGATAATCAACAAGTAATAGAATGGGGCTAGCGGTAGTGCAATGAGTATGGTTGACTATATGCTATAAAACACTGGAAAATAATTCAGCTGACCAACCACTTCTACTTCTTAATGCTAAACTGGAAACTGGAGCGTCATGCATAAACTTATCAAGATACCTCAATCTTGGAAACACATATACCCTGCAGCATTGACGATACCAACAAGAGTAACTAATTCACCCTTCTCGGCGGAGGCAGCTTGAGATACTTGCTTCTTACCCGTCGTCGTCACAACTTTTACTGGTTTCATGACTGTTGTTACGCCGGTCTCCTCGAGGTTGTATATTCTTTACGCAGGCAACTTATAGCAATCCAAAACTCTTTTTAGGTTGTCATAAAACTGGTTTACTTTATACTTATTAAAAGCTGTACTGCTGAGGCTCGTGCTTTCGGGTTTTCTTAGAGATAGTGTTCTGTGCCTTGCCAAAAACCCTCTTCTCCATTCTTCTTTAGCCTGTCTTGATTGGTGCCATTCTTGAGGTATTCGACAATGAGGCAAAGCACTAGCATACTCATAAGCTAGTTTTTGGACCTGAACATAAGTTAGTCCATAGTTTATGTCGGAACATTTTTTAATATACTTTTCCAACTCTGCTTCTTCGTCCACAGTAAACATTTGCTGGAGTACTTTGGTGAATCATCATCCAACTGTCATTTCCCGAGTCATCCTGGTTTTGCAAATTGAGCCTTAAATACTGCTCTTTGGTTGTTTTTGCTAAAATGTTTTTGCAGCGTATATCTCTTTATTCCATTTACTCTGGCGGCTTCTTTTTCCGAACAACTACCATTGAAATAAAATTTGTTAGCTTGTTTTATGGTATTTTCATCTAACGAGTTTCGTGGCATCTGAAAGTCGAAAAACCGGTATAAACCTCAATTTGAAAATGTCGGGGAGCATTCAGCCAAAATATTTTAAAACATCGTGAATATCAACACTTGCTATTTATAGATTAGAAAACAACCGAGTAATAAAACCAGCAGTATATAAGCATCTTTTAGAAAAAACAGAGATTTAAAATATTTTTCATTTCAAACAGATTATGAACTTTACATTCATGAAAAAATCCTTACCTTAATAGTATATTATATTATAAGGATTAAAAGTGCATATTTTTTTACGAGCAATATTTGCAGTTGCGAGGCGGAGCGTAGCGCAGCCGAACGAATGCAAATATTGCGAGTAAAAATAGGCACTTTTAGTCCGTATGATATATACTATTTTTTCTCCAACCAAGTCAAAATTGAAATAAATTTAGTTTTATTCAAAAATCGTTAATAATTTGGTAATAAATTTGAACACCTAATAATTATAACAGCGATAGCAAGTCGGTAGTCATGGATATCTGGTATTGTTGGTAAATATTGATTGTCAAGTAGACGTCAGTAATTTCTGTAGTAGTTTTTACGCTGCTTTCAAAATGAATCCCAAATACGATGAAAATATACCTGCGGATATATTGGAAAGTGCCGAAGCAGTATATCTAAATCTTTTGCCACCCAAACCTCGCCAAGTTTATGAACTTGCATATCAGCGATTCATGGATTGGTGTAAATAAAAAAATGTGCAAAACTATGCAGAGAGTGTTCTTATGGTGTATTTCTCAAATTTAACGAAGACCGTCAAGCCATCCACTCTTTGGTCACAGTATTCAATGTTGCGATCCACACTGGATATCAAAAATGGTGTGGATATTAGTGAATATTCAAAATAACGAGCATTGTTAAAAAGGCAAAGTGATGGATATATACCTAAAAAGTCTAGGGTTTTTACAGAGGAGGAAGTGGATCGGTTCCTGGATAATGGCACCTGATAATGTATATTTGATGATAAAGTTTGTTCTAGTATTAGGAATTGGAGGTGCTATGCGTTGTGACGAACTAGTTCATTTGAAAATTGATTACATTGAAGATATGGACTCGGTCCTGGTCGTAAAAATTTTGCCGACAAAAAACAAGAAACCTCGTTTGTTTACCATTATAGGCGATAATTATTTGCTTTTATTTCGAAAATATGTTGAACTACGGCCATCAAATATACAGGAACGTCGTTTATTTTTGAAGTATGTTAATGGGAAGTGTCAAAGAATGGTTGTTCGTATTCACAAAATTAGTGCCGTGCCGCAAGAAATTGCAAAATTTTTGAAGTTAGAAAATTGGAAGGAGTATACTGGACATTCGCTAAGAAGAACATCTGCTACACTGCTGATTGATGGTGGCGGTGACCTCACTTGTCTAAAAAGACAAGGAGGTTGGAAATCGAGTACGGTAGCAGAAGGATATATTGAAGAATCACATATCAACAAAGAGAATACTGCCAGAAAAATATTGCAACCTGACAAAGAAGGTACAAGTACCTGTTCAGATATTTCCTCGAATGTTTCATCAACAGTTACGGAGAATATTTTGAGTTGTTCTAACATTAATGAAAATCTTTTGAATTGTTCGAAAATTGTTAGTCATAATTTAAGTGGTGCTTTGAATTTTGGCAATAGTTGTTCCAATTGTACATTCAATATAACTATAAATAACAAATAATAAATATAGTTGCCCAATTAGTTTGTTTTACTAAGTTTGTAAGAGACAATGTTTTTTCTTCAAATTTCAATTAAAGAGCTCAAATGCAATTACTTTTAGTCCTAGGATTAAAAGTAGAGTTTTTAATCCTAGGATTAAAAGTGTTGCTAAGCAACGAGCAAATTTTTGTACGGTAAGGGAGTTGATGGCGTTTGCACCTGAAAATAGTACAAAAATGTCAACATTTTTTGATGGTTGGAGAAAAAGATCGTTTTTATATTTTCTTCATTAAAATTTGCTTGATGTACAAATCAGCTATATAATGTAATTTACATTATGAACAGAGATGTTAGCGATCCTGTTTTACTTGAATTGTGCGGAAAATTTAAATAACGTTTGCAATAAATTAGATGACTGAATGCTCCCCGTGGCCGAATGTTTTCCTATCTCCTCTATCCCCATAGGGCTAATAATATCTAAACTTTAATATTTGTAATATCATATCTACTTTTTTCTATTCATATATATTAAGTCAATCACAAGGTAGGTCTAGCCAAAAATAATTATTCAGGTAACATCAGGTAGGCATAACATTAAACGTAACTTTTGTCATTCTAACGTTGATACTGATATTGAAACAATTGTCACTTTTTTAGAATTTTTACCAACTCCTAAATATATTGTGGAATTATATATGAACGGTTAGTTTCGTTTTAAAAAGTAATAGGAATAGATTCCACCAAGTAAGGTTCGAAGCAGAGTAAATTTCATCAACACATTATATTTCTAATAGAGTTATTTCTAAAACAATTTGAATCCTAAAAGCATTATTGGATTTGAGGTAGCATCTAAGTAGAACATTCAATATATACTCATATGTTTATGCCTCTAGTTTACTACCTACTTCTGGTCAACGATAAAACCATTTAAAAAGTCCAGTGTTTTAAGAACAACGTTACAGCCATCAACAATGGATTTTGAATTGTTCTACATTTAGGTACAAAGAGGCTGTTGGCTTAAATATTTCCATAAATTTAATTATACTGGAAAAATTAGTGATAAAACTTTAACTTTATTAATGCGGTTTTATTTTTTAGTTAACACAGACAATAAGACTTCTTGATTACACTCATAGTATGTTGAACATGTTGAGAATTCAAAAGACAAAAACTTCGATAAAAAAATTAACAGTGTAATACGAGTTTTATATTTTACATTTTAATTCCAAGAATTCTACAAAATTACTACCATTGAGTGATTATGTTTTTCAAATTACTTAAGCTTTTTGGTGCTTCATGGATTTATATGAAATCGGATTAAATTTTGAGGAGTGCGATTGTAGAAACGGCATTTACCATTTTTATGTTTGTTTGTTTAAAGTTGATCATTGGATTATGTTTTTAGTTCGAAGCGTGAATCATAATATTAATAAAATACGAGGTGAATAACATATTTATCATTAAATCGGGCATATTGAAGAAATGAAAAAAACACCCGACACTGCAAGAATTATCACGATTATGCTTCAAAATATTTTATGTTGATTAACTTTTGGCACCATTAACCAAAATTAACAAAAGAACGACACCAGTCCATTATTCATGTGCGCAAACATAGGAAACGTAATACTAAGTGCGCCTAAATCTTATCGGAGTTCAATAGAAAAATTGAATATATTTGACCAGTAATTGCTATTTTGTTAATTGACAGTGCCATATAAATGGGAAATAGCTCAACTAGAAAAAAGGATTTGATTGTAAAAATGGGATTATTGTTATTTATATTTGACATTGATTTACAGAACTCCATGCTGCCATCTTGAATGTCTTCCTTCATGTAACAATAAATACTGTGCTTGAACTATAGCTGTATTGCAAACCGACATTACAGATCATTTCTCAACGATACTACAAATAGTACTGGAAAAGACCAAATGCCATAAGGAACGAGAAATAGTGAAATACATAGATGAAACAAAACTTAAAAATACAATCAGACAAAAATCTTGGGATTTCTTATACTTGAATCCAGATCCTAACTATACAACAAATACTTTCATTGAAACACTTCAAAAATATATGGACTACTGTACATATACAAAAAAAATTTAAAAGGAAAAACACGAACATCGCCCCTTGGATGACAAATGCTTTACTTACCTCAACTACCACAAAAAATACAATGGCTCAACTTTTGAGAAGAAACCCAAATGACAACGAACTAAAACTACAAAACAAAAAATAGAGAAACAAATTGTCGACTCTAATTGACAAAACTAAGTTCGAATACTATAAAAACAAAATCGAACAAGAAGTAGGTAACACCAAAAAATCGAAGAACTCTATTGATAATATTGAAAATGAACTAGGAGACTTATTAACAAATCCTAAGGACATCGCAAACGAATTCAATACATCATTGTTTGTTTGTTTTAACATGCCTTTATTTCAATAGTTATTAACATAAAATTTAACAATTGTAATCAGAAATATTGTGGCCGATGTTCTGGCATTCCTGGTATGATTGTTGTAGATTGTGAATGCAGTATATGGCACCTTGCTTAAGCGCATTATCCATTTATTTTCGTTTGTAAAATTTACTTTGTCCCGTATTCATAAATATGACTCCACAGCTATTTCGACTTGTATATTCCCGAAAAGAAGTAGAAAAACAGGGTTTCGAAACGAATAGAATGTTTAGTTTGTGAGGCAGCAACATGACAGATGTTTCTACTAATGAGAGATATGTTTTGTGAGATGGATATTTTTTTAATTGATTAGTGGTAACTATGTTAGCCTCTAAATCGATGTGTTTGGTTTGGGAATGTAAGTTACTTGTTATGTGAATAAGTTAACATGCAGAGGCCTACACCCACTATCACGGAAGTCTTCTGCGCGACTGGCGGCTCTGAGTGTATTACGAAGATTTTTGGGTATACAAATTTTTTAGAAATTTTTGATATGAAGTCCTTGATAGTGGGCATGTCTGCTTGTTCATGTAACTACGAGTTTTTAGGAAGTTTTGGATATTCTGTTTTGTAGGGTATTGCCATGCGTAGGCACTTGTTTTGCACCACTTGTAGTGTGTGAAAGTTATGTTTAGTGGCGGTGTAATAAGCTGGTGCGACGTATGTTAATATAGGTCTTATAATTTGACGATATATCAACAGATTGTTGGGCGTGGATAGACAACGTTTCTTGCAAATCAGTGGGTACAATTTGCTCATTGCCATTTTTGCTTTTTGTACTTGCTTCCTTATGTGCGCGTTGGCGTTGGTATTGTCATGCACTATGTAGCCAAGTACTTTAATGTGCTACTGGGTGTGATTATTTGCCCATCTACACACAGCATCGATTGCAATGAGCCCCTGTTCCTCGCCGTCCTCTTGAGTAACAACTAGTCTGTCTTGGAGGGGTTGATTGAAAGTTTGTTGTCTCTCATGTATATGAGAATTTGTGTGTTAACGTGTGTTTCAATATTTTGTAATGCTGTGTCTGGGGTTGCTGCAGATGATACAAAACAAGTGTCGTCTGCATACATGACTGTTAGGATTTGTGGTGGGGAGGGTAAATCCTGGGTGAATAGGGAATATAACAAAGGTGAAAGAACAGACCCTTGTGGAACTCCGGCTTGGATGGAGTAGGGTCCCGCCAAGCCATCGTTCATACATGAGTAAAATTTTCTGTTTGTTATGTATGATTTGATTATTTTTATTAAGTATTCTGGAATTTTAAGTTTTATTAATTTATACAATAGCCCCTCGTGCCATACAGTATCGAAGGCTTTTTGTATGTCGATGGTGACCATTATTTTTTCTATAAAATTATTACCTAATGTGATTAAAGACTCGGGTAATTTGTGCAACAGTACTGGTCCGCCACGGAAACTGTACTGTTCTTGGGAAATTATATTTCGTTTGTCAACAAAATGTTGAAGTCTTTTTAGAATTTTTTATCAATCACCTTTGCTATATTATTTAATAGTGAAATCGGTCTGTAGCTATCCACATAACATGATTGTTTATTAGCTTTGATGATCTGGATAACATTAGCAATCTTGAGCATATCAGGATATATACCGGTTTTTATTATGTAATTAACAATATATGTAAGTTGCACTATTGCTTCCTTAGGTAAGCTTTTAAGAAGAATATTCGATATAACGTCAATCCGCGACGCAGTTTTATTTTTAAGTGTAGCAATGATATTAAGAATTCAATGGCACTGGGAAAAGTGTTGCTCAAAATATAAACCCATATCCTAACTACAAAATCAATAGACCCTCCCTTCCAAACTCAATTACACTCCTACCCACAAACACACTAGAAGTAAACTGCATTATTCAAGAGTCGAAAAACTACAAAGCCGTGGGATCAGACGAAATCAAAACGGAAACGCTCAAAGTTATCGCGTCATTAATAATTGAACCATTAACTTACATCTTCAAAAAATGCATAGAAACTGGTATCTAGCCTAGAGCATTCAAACATTCAGTTATCATCCCAATACATAAAAAAGGTAACAAAAAACTAGCAGAAAATTATAGACCCCTTTCATTATTCACCCACTTATCAAAAATATTTGAGAAGCTTCTAAAAAACAGACAATAACTTTTTATAAATAGATATAACATACTTTCCGAAAGACAATATGGTTTTCGAAAAAAAAACGTCTACTCAAGATGCTATTCTGACCCTTACTGAAAAAATATATAACTCGTTAAACAACAACAAACCCTGTCTATGTGTTTTCATTGATTTATCGGAAGCATTTGATACTGTTAGCCACGAGTTGCTCTTTCAGTCGCTGGAGGACATCGGTATAAGAAATACTTGCTTAGATTTATTCAAAAGTTATATAACGAATAGGTATCAGACAGTCCGAATAAACGGTGTCGACAGTTATACTGATCTTAATTGGAAAAATGATATCCAGGATATCACCATAGGGCTAATAATATCTAAGCTTCAATATTTGTAATATCACATCTTCTTTTTTCTATTAACATATATTAAGTCAATCACAAATTAGGTCACTTCTTGGTCTAGCCAAAAATACCTACTAAACATCAGGTAGGCATCAAATGAAATGTAACTTCTGTCATTCTGACGATGATATTGATTTATCGAAACAATTGTCAATTTTTTAGAATTTTCAACAATTTTTATTATATTGTGGTATTAACTAGAAACCGTGAGTTTCATTTAAAACACTAGTAAATCGTTAGTCGTACAATGTGGAGTGCCTCAAGGTACGCTCCTCGGACCCTTACTTTTCAACACCTACACGAATGGATTGATTTCTGTGAAAAGCAGGGGCAATATTATCGGTTTCGCAGACGATACCGCGATTTCATATGAGGCGGATACCTGGACAGAAGTAAAAAAAATAGTAGAAACAGACTTTATTATCATTATATCATTCAAAAATGGCTTGCAAGTAGGTTGCTAACTATAAACTTTCAAAAAACCAACTTCCCACCTTTCAGTTGTAATAAAACAAATCTTCCTCGCTTTACTCAGCTCAACATCTTCCATGATAAAAACAATCTTACACTTTCAGCCGAAAGTAACATAAAGTACTTAGGAGTCGGAATAGACTGGCACATTAAATGGGACATACACATCAACTGTGTTGTGAGGGTGCGTCAGTGTGGTAGAGCATAAAAGGGGTTGGATGGTTAGATATATTTCTTTATTCAACCTACAATAAATATCTACAATTAAAACCTAAAACTCTGTACAATAAGTATATATACAAGATTTATTGGTCCTGGAGGCGGGCAGTCCCTCTAGGGTGGTCGTCGGATTAGGTCGCGGATTATTCTTCTCGGTTGTCCGGCTTCGTCACTGAGACGCCAGGTTCCTATAACCAAAGGGGTGTGTGTCAGGGTCAAGATCCCGTGTTCAACGCACAGCGTGATCTCGGAGGTCGGGAGTTTGCTTCCGTCTCGGGCTCAACGCGCTCCGGAATTTCAGCTAATCGGTAAGGCCTCGGTCCTGCGCTCAACACGCTGCAGGGCTTGACCTAGGGTAGTTGGCGTCCGCCCTAAGCTCAACACGCTTTAGGACTTCGTCCGATATACAGGTTCGCTTAGCGTCTAGCCTCGAGTTCAACGCACACCGAGGGGTCAACGAGAAGCGGGATATTTATGTGTTCACGATTCCTAAGCTCAACACGCTCCGGAATATAGTGCAACACTTCGGTTATTTTCAGTTGAAGCTTCCTATCGTTATTCTACGTATATTGAATTACATCTCCTTCGAAGAACGTGACGCCGATCGACCCTTTCATCGATGCAGACACCTGTGGTGATTCGCAACCGTAAGGAGAAGGGCATAGTACACTGACCGGTTTCGACCTTCTTGGGTCTCTTCAAGAGTGTTGTAATGCCTTCTAGTTCAGAGTGGTTACACACTTGCGAAAAGTAGTCAGCTGGCGGCATCTTCACTTTCAATTGCGAACCACCGCCTCAGATAATTATTCCACCGTATAAGTCGTATCAAATGATATTTCATAAAATACGAGGTGAGTCTATATGAAAAATAAATATCAAAAAATGGGAATTCTATGTAATGGTATATATCCAGAAAAATCAACATTGCATAAACTCAAAAACTGATACAAAAAATCTAAGCAACCTAATATGTTAACAGCTAATTTCAATGAAATATATTCTAATACATTTCCAAGTGTAAATTTTAGATCCCTTTAATAAATCTAATTAATTAAAATAAAAAAACAGGAATTTTAAATCAAAACGTGTCATTTTATTATCATTTTAAATTGTAAATGTCAGTTGCTCTACTTGTAATTTATGATGCATAATTTTTGAACTGGGTCATGAGAAAAATAACTTTCCTCAAACCATTTTAAATTATAAATGTCTGTTGCTCTATTTGTCATTTATTATGGATAATTTTTGAAATGTGTCATGAGAAAAATGACTTTCATCAAGTTTTTGTGTTAGATACAAATATCATTTCATGGTAACATATTTTAATTTTAAAAGATCCTTTTTTTATATTAACACTACTTTTTATCTCTTTGTAGTATTTTTGTGAAAACTCTTATCCTCCGTATCTATTAAATTGAATTTTATATAATTCTTCGGAAAGGAGGACTTACATTTCTAATAACATAACATCAAACTTAGAATACAGTGACACTAGAACTGACAATAATCATATGCCAATTTATGTGTCTTTACTCAAACGACACATTATAAAAATTGCTAACAAACAACATCTTACAATTAATTCAATTTTCAATAAATTAAAAGATAAGACACCGAGAAACAAACTGACTAATATACTTTATGAAATTGTAATAAAAAGTACTATGGTCAGTCCAAGAGGTCACTTTCGAATCGAATTACCTCTTACAAAGGTGGCAGCAAAGTGTACCCTGATTTGCACTTGCCGAACAAGTATTGCATAAAGGCCATTTCATGAACTATCAATTTGCTAAAACATTGACAACAGAAGAAAATTATAAAAAGCGTCTGTTTTTGGAAACGGCATATATCAATCAAGATGATGATTGTATAAATAAAAAAAAACGACTGGATTAGTTTTAGCGCAATATATTCATACCTATTTGAATTTAAAATACCAAATTCAAAAAATTTCCAATTATAATAACCTATAATAAAATTGATCATACCATCATAGTAGGATAAATTAATAAAACTCGTAGTAACTTAACCTATTTAATGTATTTATATCATTTTTGTGGAGTTTAATAATTTTTCGAAAATGTTTAGAGTGATTTATTATTTATATTTATTTTACAACTTTATCATCAATCTCATTTAATTATGTAAGTATTTTATATATAATATTTAATTTAAATTGAGACCATACCTATGTATGTATTTTTAATTTTAGTTCTTGGCAATGAATACGTGAGTATTCGAAAGCTCAGATAACTAATATTTAAAAAAGTACACTTTGGTATTTATTGCCAAATACCCAAAAAATAATCTTCATTATAAAGTTGCCAAATCTCAGTCATCTCAAATTATATATAATGAAATTTTTATGAATTTAGAAAGAATCTCTTCTCTTAAAAAACTGATTTTTCGGTTTTTCGCGATTTTCTCTAGATTTTCCTTCTGCAGTGGTATGTTTTTATTTTACTGAATAAAAGTAGACGTCATTACGAAAAAAATGATTCATTTCCATACTTTAATAGATTCCACTTTTAGTTGAATGTTCCGATTTGTAGATTGTTCATTGAGTGTTAAAGTGATTCGACTTACCAACACAGAGGGATCTGTACTGAAGGTCTTACCTGTAAACAAAGGTTTATAGTCAGTAAAATAGATTACGGAAAAAAATATAAAAAGAAAAGGAAAAGTTTCACAACTGTAAATTGTATAAGGGATATATTGTGGTTATAACTTATAACTTTCATTAAGATCAGTATTAAAACGAAAATAAACGGTTTTGAAGATCAAAACTAACTTTTCCATACTTCGGAGGCTGTATCTTGATAACAAAGGAAAATGTGAAATATATAACATAATGATGGATAAACACGGGAAACAAAACTAAACTAAATAGATAATAAAAAACTCCCATATTTTTTGGTGTATCCAAGAATTTCGCCGAGAGGGATATGAAACGGAATCTTGATTCTGAGGAAGCGGAATTCGTTCTTTTGCAAGAGAATTCGTCATATACTTAACTGCATCATCATCATTTTACTTTTCCGCCTAACCTATCTAATATCCGAGAAAAGTATTGGTTTACTCCAAAAAAAGTTGGAATTTTGAAAAAAATGTTTGAGTTATTTTTACGTTTTCCATCAACAACAACACGAAAAAATGGTTTTTAGAAAAAAAATCCTGTGTGTACACGACAGTCCATCGGGAGGTAATCTGGGAGTAAAGAAAACTCTTCAGTGAGTCCGTGAAAGGTTTTATTAGATGAACAGCTCCGACGATGTGAAGGACTGTCGTGTGATGTGATGTGATGTACGACTTGTGCTACGAGTAATGGACCACATCGCAAGAGAAAGGCATCTATGAAACAGTATAATGTTGGAAGCCCTTCCGAAAGGATTGCTTAAGACATCGCTGGACCATTTCCGACGACAGAAAATGGTGGTAAATACATCATGGTTATAATGCATTATTTCCCAAAGTGGGTGGAAATTTACGCGATCCCGAATCAAGAGGCCACAACTATCGCAGCTGTATCGGTGAAAGAATGACCAATGGCCTGGGAAGAAATTTCAAAAACCATCTATTTCAGAAGATTTGCGACAAGCTGGGAATGAAGAAGACCAGGACAACAGCATTACACCTACAGTCAGATGGAATGGTAGAGAGAATGAACAGGACTATTGGAACACACCTGTCCAAAGTAGTTTCCAGCCATCAGAGAGATTGGGACCAGTACCTTTCCCTATTAGCATCGACTTATCGATCTGCCGTCAATGAGTCCACGGGAGAAACACCTGCGAAAATCCTGTTTGGTTGTGAAATGAGGCTTCCTTGTGACCTGGAATTTGGCTGTCGACCTGGAGAAGATCTAGCTGGAGAAGACTACGTGATCCAATTTAGAAGAAGGCTGGACGATATTCATGAATTAGTTCGAACAATTATTCAAGTTGCCAGCGACAAAATGAAAAGTCGGTACGTTTTCAAGAAGGTCTGGTTACACAACCCGACGTGGAGAAAAGGATTTTCTCCTAAATACAAAAATACTTGGAAGGTCCATACTTAATCAAAAAAATGATCAATGATGTTATATATCGCATAAGCAAGATCCTCAACGGAAAACCAAAAGTAGCTCACCAAAACCGACTAGCGCCATTCGAAGGAGACCATGAACTAGAGAAAGGAGTAAACCATATTCGCGATGTGTCTGAACCTACCTTCGATGAATTTATGGGCGCGTATGGAGGTAGCGGGAAAGCTGGATATGGAGTCACTTCAGAACAACAACAAGATTTGTTCACCCTCCCGGAAGCGCACGTGGGTTTGCAACCGTCTTTCGAAAGAAGTTCGGGCAATTGGAAAAACTTGAAGACCAGATTCCAGCCCCTGGCAAGACACTGAGACTAAAACACAATTCGCGGTACGTCTTCTACGTGGTAACTAAAAATGAGTTTCAAGATCGATCCACCTACCGCGATGTGTGGGAAGCACTTTGAAACCTCTGAGAACATATGTTGGAATCCAGCGTGAAGAAACTGGCTATGGCTAAGATAGCGAGTAAATAGTTGGATTGGCGAGTCATCACAAATATGGTAGAGGTAATCTTCCAAGATACCGGTGTCTAGATATTAATTTGCAGCTACAACCCCCGTTATCAGTATCCGATTAAGACGGTGCCCTGTTATTTCCATAAGATCGGAAAGTGTAGAAATGGAGCCAGTTGCCGATTCAAACATCCAGTCTCGACAACACAAAAGTTCCAGGAGAAACTTCCATTTAAGGAGGGGGTAATGTATACGAAATAGCACACTAGTGTAGTCCCTGAATCCGACTCTGTCTAAGCCATGTATGAAAGTTAAAATTTTGGCGGTTGCGCAGGGATTTCTCACAACTATTTACGATTTTTTGAGGCTATCTTATCTAGACATTGTTTTTGTGACCAGTCTTATCTAGAAAATTCCAGAGAGCCAATTGTGTTTGTGTAAGCCGCAATCTAGAATTATCTAGTGAAAAAGGCACTAATATATAAAGGACCGACCAGCGGGAGAAGTGAAGTTTATAAAGTGATCTCGTGACATAAACAGCGAACAAGTAAATAGTCTAAGTATTGAAGTGTTTATATAAATTAATGTAAGTGAATATACTGTGTATATAATATAAATTAGCGAATAGTGTAGTGAATAAATAAATTAAGTTAGTAAATCTACCGAGTGTATAAATTTATCCCACCAGTTGAAATAAAAACTTTAAATAAATAAGAAAAAGATTACATTAAGTTCACTTGAAGACATTGATGGCGGGTTACAGCGGAGCGAATCTGCCATCATCTCTCAGTGGCGTTTGAATACACTGTAAAACTCATACAATTCTGTTTTAGCTACTTTAAGCATTATAGCACAATTTACAATTCTATGTGAAAATCGAAAGACATTTGGACAAACAAAATGGAGCAAGTGTGCGACAAAAATAATTTCTCGGTTTTAAAGATTAAAACTAACTTTTCCGCAATTATACACTCTGGAGCCTGTATCTTGCCAAAAAACCGAAATTTCTCCAAAAATGTGGTATATCTGGATTTATAGGACCCGTTGTACTGGCTATGGTGAGCTTAAAGTCAATAGGAACAATATCCAATTTTAAAATTTGAATACACTCCCGAGGCTGTATCGTGCTAACAAATTGAAATTTCTTCAAAAATGACAAAAGTGTGGTACTCCAAGTACTATAGTACCCGTTTTACTGGCTCTAGTGAACTGAAAATCAATAGGGTGAATCTGTGAAACGACCTGAACAAAATCCAATGAAAAAGGTTATTTGTATACATTCCGGACACTGTATGCACTGTGCTAACAAACCAAAATTTGTCCAAAAATGACCAAAAATGTGATACTTCAAGTACCATAGCACTGGCTCTGGTGAAGTGAAAATCAATAGGGTTCATCTGTGAGATATTCTGAAAAATACTCAATGATAAAATTGATGACTTGTTGCACTGCGGAGGTTGTATCGTGCAAAAAGTGGACGACGCAACGATTTTTTTTCTAAAAACTCTTTTTTCGTGTTTTTGTCACTGAAAAACGAAAAAATAAATAAAAAAATCCAAAATTCCAACTTTTTTGGGGCAAACTGATACTTTTCTCGCATCTGAGATAGGGTTGGGCGGAAAAGTTATAAATACCTATTGAATCTTTGTTAAGTGATGCGAGATAATTCACAATAGAACGTTGCTCATATTAATTTCTTTCAGTAATTTATTTTATTGCAATGTCAATAACCCACTGAACTTTTCAACAACATTCCGCTTGCCGGTATGAATATGTATTTGTTTATTTTAAATAATTAATAAATAGCATACCAACACTAAAACAAATACAGTTCATCCGATCTGATGATTATGAATTATAATCGTAAACAAAAAATATTTTGGAAACATCAAATATTGATATTAAATATCGGTAATAATAATTATAAATGTTATTTAAAACTAATTATCTGAAATGTGCTTTTACTAACCATTGTATTAAAAACAAGTTGAAGTGAAGTGAACTTGTTAAAACTGGCAAATTCTATGAACATGAACACCGAATTCCAATTTTCTGCCAATGTAACCATGTATAGATATGGTACTTCTTACGTAAGGATTTTTAATTCGCAGAATTCTCTTTTCTGCTCTAATATGAAAGTTTTTAGTTTCTTTTTAAATAATTGAATATTTTGAATGTTTTTAATATAATCTGGAATAAGGTTGTAAATAAAAAGAATATGTTTTCTGACAACTCGTCCTTATCATCCGAGGGACAGTATGGAGATGTCTATTCCTAGTATTATACGAGTAGTTATGGATTAGTAAGTTTGTTATATGTATTCTTTGATCTGTGATATTCCACTGAAACAGATAAATTGTGCAGATTTTTAAGATGTAATTATTTTCAGAATACAAAAGATCGGAAGTATAAAGGTTTGGTTTGGACATTATGATTTTTAGAAATCTCCTCTGAATTATATTTAATGGCTGCAGGTGAGTTTCCAGCGTACTTCCCCATATTGAAGATGACTTTCTACTAATCCAAAATACGAATTACGCAGATATTGAATAGAACTGTACTGAAATTGCCTAAATTGTAATTTTTTTATTACATATTTAATGTGATAATCCCATTTTAAATTTTTATCCATTATAACACCCAAATATTTTATTTTGTTTATTGCTGTAATAAATGTATCTTAATCACACTGTGATATTTTCTGTAGATGAAATTGGTTATTAGATGAGTTGGAGTTAAGAATAGGCCTGTAAAAAGTTTTTTCAAAATATCTAGTTAAAAATTTACTATCAAACCACGATTTAGTTAGCTTTAGGTCAGACTCAAGTTAGTTTCAAAACATACCAATTACTGTCCACATAAACAATTGCAGTATCATCCTCGTAACCAATTATATGACCAGCACTGTGTAAAGAAAATAGATCATTCAAGTAGAGGTTGAATAACACAGGGCCTAATATGGTACCCTGTGGTACTCCGTATGCTATATAGCATTCTTCACTGGTAAATCCATTAGTTTTGACGACTTGCTGTCTAGCCGAGAAATAATTCCTAAATAACTTCAAACAAGTATCCCGTATCTCCGAGTTCTCCAGTGTTTTTATTAGATTTCTGTGGCTAACAATATCGAATGCTTTTGTTTGATCCAAAAAAATAGATAGGCACGTTCTATTCCTATTTAGAGCATCAACCATTTTGGTGGTTAAATTTAGTAAAGCATTGTACGCGGAACTGTTCTGTTTAAATCCAAACTGCTGGGACGATATCGAACTATATTTGGTTATGTATGAGTCCCTATTCAATATTCTATCAAAAATTTTAGACATGTGTGGTGCTAATCATATTGGTCGATAGGAAGGGATTTGTCTCTACGTTATATATATATATATATATATATATATATATATATATATATAAATATATATATCTCTACAATTATCACTTAAGAAGATAGTTTATTAGTGGAGAACTCCCTGGATTTAACTGTTCATTGACAACTTCATATTGTGGGTTTCTTAAATGTCTCCTAATTTCCAGTTCTTCAAGGAAATCCAGTTCTTGTTTCTTTTCACAAATATGCAGCACTTTCAGTTCTGTGTTAGGTGTCAATGAATGATTGGTGTCAAGTAGATGTTTTGCGTAGTGGGATTTATCTGGTTGTTTTAATCTGTATGCTCACTGTATCGTATTTCAAAATTCCTAAGGGTCTTACCCAAATAAACAGCATTACTTCTGGACATTTGAGTTTATATATTCCTGACTTCTTTAATAGTGGTATTTTTGTTTTTAAATTTAACAATTTTGCACTAACGTTACTTTCTGTTTTAAAAGAAATTGTATTCGTTGCTGAAGATATTATCTTTGAAATATGATTAGAAATATTTCCTGCATATGTGATGGTTTTATAAAATTTAATTTCATCAGCTTGTTTAGGATATATTAGTTGTAATGCCACTTTTTCTTCTTTTTTACTAATTAGCTTATTTATCATATCTAATGGATAACCGTTAGATGTTGCTATTTGTCTAATTGTATTAATCTCTCTATCAAAATTACATTTGTATATAGGAACTGAAAAAGCTCTATGTATCATTGAATTATATGCCGCCAGTCTGTGTGACATAGGGTGGTTAGAATTGAATGGAATTGTCACATCAGTCTGTGATGGTTTTCGGTAAATTGAATAATCAAGTACATTATTAACTCTTTGAATTTTTAAATCAAGAAAATTGATTGAGCTATTTTCTTCAATTTATAATGTGAATTTAATTTTGGGGTGTAAATTATTGATGTGGTTGAAAAATACATCTAATTGTCGTTCCCTACCCATAAAACAAGCTAATATGTCATCTACATATCTATACCAAAATAAAATATTTTTCGAAATATTACTTTCAAAGATCTTTCTTTCTAAATTGTCCATAAAAATGTTTGCTAAAATAGGTGATATAGGGCTTCCCATTGGTAAACCTTCGTTTTGAATATATATCTTAGATGACATATTAGCTTGTTTTATGGGTAGTGAACGACAATTAGATGTATTTTTCAACCACATCAATAATTTACACCCGAAAATTAAATTTACATTAGAAATTGAAGAAAATAGCTCAATCAATTTTCTTGATTTAAAAATTCAAAGAGTTAATAATGTACTTGATTATTCAATTTACCGAAAATCAACACAGACTAATGTGACAATTCCATTCAATTCTAACCACCCTATGTCACACAGACTGGCGGCATATAATTCAATGATACATAGAGCTTTTTCAGTTCCTATGAACAAATGTAACTTTGATAGAGAGATTAATACAATTAGACAAATAGCAACATCTAACGGTTATCCATTAGATATGATAAATAAGCTAATTAGTAAAAAAGAAGAAAAAGTGGCATTACAACTAATATATCCTAAACAAGCTGATGAAATTAAAACTTATAAAACCATCACATATGCAGGAAATATTTCTAATCCTATTTCAAAGATAATATCTTCAGCAACGAATACAACAATTTCTTTTAAAACAGAAAGTAACGTTAGTGCAAAATTGTTAAATGTAAAAACAAAAATACCACTATTAAAGAAGTCAGGAATATATAAACTCAAATGTCCAGAATGTAATGCTGTCTATTTGGGTAAGACCCTTAGGAATTTTGAAATACGATACAGTGAGCACTTACGAGCATACAGATTAAAACAACCAGATAAATCCTACTACGCAAAACATCTACTTCACACCAATCATTCATTGACACCTAACACAGAACTGGAAGTGCTGCATATTTGTGAAAAGAAACAAGAACTGGATTTCCTTGAAGAACTGGAAATTAGGAGACATTTAAGAAACCCACAATATGAAGTTGTCAATGAACAGTTAAATCTAGGGAGTTCTCCACTAATAAACTGTCTTCTTAAGTGATAATTGTAAAGATCAGCAGATATAGTTTTCCTGGTTTTCTATATCATTGCACAGTTATACTGATCTTAATTTGAAAAATGATATCCAGGATATCACCATAGGGCTAATAATATATAAACTCCAATATTTGTAATATCACATCTTCTTCTTTTTTCTATAAACATATATTAAGCCAATCACAAGTTAGGTTACTTCTTGGTCTAGCCAAAAATAACTACTAAACATCAGGTAGGCATAAAATGAAATGTAACTTCTGTCATTCTGACGATGATATTGATTTATCGAAACAATTGTCAATTTTTTAGAACTTTTATTATATTGTGGAGTTAACTAGAGACCGTGAGTTTCATTTAAAAATACTAATGTGAGCATATTCCACGAAGTAAGGGTCGAGACAGTTAATTTTATTAAAAGTGAAATAATTTTGATTAATGTCTAATACTTGTAAGAAAATTACTAGAAGATAAAAATATTAATCCAGGAACAATATCAGATATACTTAACTTATTTGATGTATGCATTAATCAAAATTATTTCACTTATGACAATAAGATATATATTTAACATTAAACACAATAGAAGTAAATCAATATTTTCAAAACTTAAGAACTCCTGAAAGGATGAATATTGTGGATGAAACTGGAATTTCCATTGTTCCAAAAGAAGCAGCCAAATGTTTGGGACCCAAAGGTATAAAACAGTTTTGAGTTATTGCATCAGGAGAACGTGGTAAAAATGTTTCAGTTATTTGTGCTGTAAGTGCAGTTGGATCATATATACCTCCCTTATTCAATTACAACAGGCAAAGGATGACACCTTTATTAGAAAAAAAATGGCCCATCAGGTGCATTGTACTGTTGTACTAAGAACGGTTGGAGTAATGAAGACATATTTTATAGATGGTTACAGCACTTTCAAAGTCAAGTTCGAGCAACAAAAGAAAATCCGGTATTATTAATTTTGGATAACCACAGTAGCCACATCTCTTTGGGAATATACGAATATTGTGAGAAATATTGTATTGTAATGGTTAGTTTACCACCCCACACATCTCATAAGCTCCAACCGTTAGACGTGACATTTTTTGGTCCTCTCAATAGCGCTTTCAGCAGACATGCCCAGCTTTTAATGAGATCTAAAATTAACTCTGTTTCTGACCAATAAAAACTAAGTCAATATGATATAGCAGAAATATTTAATTCTGCATATGAACAAGTGGCAAGTATAGAAAAAGGTGTTTCCAGATTTCAGGCAACTAGAATGTTTCCATTCAATGACGAGAAATTTTGCGAAGTTGATTTTGCTGCAATACATAATTTTTGAGGAAACCCAAGATAAGGAGAATGTGAACATACTAAACAACTTAATTGAAGAAGAGGAGCCAAACACTCTACCACCAACTGCTGAAATTGAACCTGTTAGCACTTTGAATGTGCTTCCGGTACCAACAACCGATTTAAATAGAAGCCTTCAACCGTCAACATCGAGAAATGATAACCAAATAAGTTTAAAATCAAATCTTAAAGCACATGTGAGTATTTCAACCATATCTCCTGTACCCACTGCATCAACAATTAAATAAATAAGAGGACTTGAAAACAACATTCTGAAATTCTAACATCTACCCCAATGAAAAAAATTCTAGAAGATAAAGAAGAGAAGAGAGAATTTGATAAAAAAGAATCGGACATCTAAAACCAAAAAAACAGTTCAAACGAAAAATTATATTCAGACACCAAAAATGAGAGTAAAGAATAAAGTAATTGACTGTCTCGACCCTTACTTCGTGGAATATGCTCATATTAGTGTTTTTAAATGAAACTCAAGGTCTCTAGTTAATTCCACAATATAATACAAGTTATTGAAAATTCTAAAAAATTGACAATTGTTTCGATAAATCAATATCATCGTCAGAATGACAGAAGTTACATTTCATTTTATGCCTACCTGATGTTTAGTAGTTAATTTTGGCTAGACCAAGAAGTAACCTAACATTTGATTGGCTTAATATATGTTTATAGAAAAAAGAAGAAGATGTGATATTACAAATATTGAAGCTTAGATATTATTAGCCCTATGGTGATATCCTGGATATCATTTTTCCAATTAAGATCAGTATAACATTTTTTTAAAAAGGCAAATTTATCATATTTACTATGAAGATTTCTTTTATAAATTCAAAAAATACTCAGTGAACATGACAAAGTTTACTGTGTATTAATGCAAACTTGTTACTATAGTTTTATTGGTCAATCTGAATTTTTTTAATTAGATGCGTCATCTTCAACTGATCTCCCCTACGTATCAGTTAAATCTCAATATAATATGAAGAAAATGACAAATCGTTACGAACATAAAAATGATTTATAGAAGTGGGGATGTTTCCATCATTATTCCAATACGGGAAACTGAGTACCAGAACTGTATCAGAGTGAAATTACCTCAATTAGAGTTTTAATTGTCAGTTGAAGATTGTTAGGTGTAAAAAACTGTGTTTTTATACATTACTAAGCAAAAAAGGAATTTTCTTAATAACAATTTTGGAGGATTATGGTTGTTGAAATACTTACCTACGTGGATTGCACAAAATAAATAAAGACAATTGATAAGGTACGATGATTCCATTGTAAGGTTTATACTTAATTTCAATAATTTACGAATCATTTATAATAAATTTGATAGGATGGTGACTAAGCAATTTTTAGAACATTCAGTAGAAACTTGCTTTATATAGCAAAAGATTTTATAGCTGATAACAACATGGCGTCCAGAGAATTACGACCTATAAAGATGCTCGGTGACGTTTAATGTGATTTTCTCCTATCAAAAATTTAATGTAACTCCATAGTCTATAATTTTAACTAAAGAATAAAAGGGTAACGTAACATAACGTAACATAGGCGTTCCTACCTAGATTATAGCGAATTTATGATGTGCTCAACTCATGATTATGTTCAAAGATAAGAAGTTTCGTCGAAAAACGTTGGAAAAAAAATAGAATGTATTAATACCTCAGAGATGTTATAAATTATTTGAAGGGTGTGTTAAACTTGGTAACATCACACTTATTAGGAGCCTTGGAAACAACAAATATTAACGATACCCTTATAAAAGCGGTCAAAGTAGGACGCAAGGATTCTATATCGATTAAAACAAGGATGCTTCTTGCCGCCAACGCTCTTCAAAATATATCTAGAATACGCACTAAGAAAGTGAGGAAGAAAATGTTAAAGTATATGTATTATATTGGTTGATGACACAATATATACTTAATGTTTCGCGGAAGATCAGATTATTCTGGCAAAGGGTTGTGATGATTTGGAATACATAACAAGGAAGCTAGTGAAAGAGTAGAGGAAATGGAAGTGAAATAGTATATTTGTGTATTGCTAGGAGGACTACAACAAAATATAAATACTAATGCATTTATATTACGAATAATGGTAGATTGGAGGAGGCAATTACCCAATGAAACAACTAAGTGCGTGCAGCCATCTGGCAACTTAATGGCGAATTATGGAAACATAGTATCTCAAAGGACAGCAAATACAGAATAATATGTTGGGATTATAACAATATACTGCAGGGACATCTATTTTGTTCAATAACATCAACAAGAACACGGTTTTATAATGGTAATCTTGGCCTTGAATTATATTCTCACAACACCGTATAATCGTCATTTGTCAATAACAAAAAGCTGTAAACAATATTTGAAATCCATAAATCGATATAAATCTAAAACGTATTAAATTGATGCAAAATTCAATGATGAAAACGCAGTTATTAATATATTTATCATTTTGCGTCATTATGAAAATCTATTTAAGCCACTTTTATGATGATATTTGATAAAAAATTAGAGTAAATTCGCGGTTATTTCGTTATTGTAAATTTCACAGAACCAATTTCCAAGTAAAACAGGTAGGTCCTCCAGTGAGTTTTATTGAGAACAATTATTATAACTTGACAAACTTATTACAGGCGAAAAATCTCGGCTATTCTACTGTTCTTGTTATCAGCTCGCCGGCCACATCCAAATTACTTGTCAAAACCCCTGTTCAAAATGTAGCCAACCTCTTTACATGGAAACCGACTTGAGCGGTCGGCAAGGCTACCAACTTGGAACACACATAACATTTTCAACATTTTCTCCCTTTCTCAAAAGAAGGGACACCCTTCACGAATTTTTTTGGTGCTTGTACTACGTCTTAACTGGGACACTTATGGTTCTTTAGTTCGAACTGGTCTTAGTAGACTACTCTGATTTTTCGTGGCACTCACTGAGCTTTTAAACACCTCGGAGTCACTGTTTTGAACAATTGGTGAACCGAGTGAACTTACATGTTGCCTATCTATTTGAACGGATATTTGTTATATATTGGAAGCATTGTTCGATGAATAAGATGGTACATTTTGCAACATTGGAACTACGTTACTTATTGGTTCTTTCCTAATTTCTTCATAACTTGAAAATTTTATAATACTATTAACATACTTATACATGATTTTTTCATCGACTTTAACCAAATATGTCACCGAATTAACACATTTTATGATCTTCCCAGGTCTCCATTTATCATTAGAATATGGTCCTTCCCCACTAACATACTTTTTCCAGATATAAACCCTAATTCAAATACCCTTCTTCTTAAAGTGTCTATCCGCTCCGGATATTGGCTATCATGTTGGCTATTCGAACTTTGTTAACAGCAGCTCGGTATACTTGAGTGGTTGATTTGTTTAACCACGTTCTCAAAGTTTTCAACCACGATATTTTCCTTCTTCCCACTCCTCTAGCCCCCCATACCTTGCCTTGAAGAATCTTCTGTAAATGGGTATATCGGCTCTCATTACGCATTATATGTCCAAGATATTGTAGCTTTCGGGTCTTGACTGTGTTTAGGACTTCTTTTTCCTTTCACATCCTTCTCATTACTTCCATGTTGGTTATTTTCTCTGTCCAAGGTATTCGTTGGATTCTTCGGTACAGCCACATTTCAAATGCCTCAAGTTTTTTGGAGGAGGCCTCCGTAAGCGTCCATGATTCGACCCCATAGAAAAGAATCGAAAACGCTTAACATTGCAGTAATAATTAATGGACATAGCTCGCGAATGAGTTGAATTGGTCGGTTCAGGAGCCTAGCACGTACCAAAATGCATTGGACCAGACCAGAAAAGAAGAAGTGGTATCGACACGGTAGAAACTAGGAATTAACAAACCTTATTATTTAAAAAGTTTAAAGGCAATTTATTTATTACTGACGACATTTCACATTTTCTCTCATATTATAGCGAGTAGTATTGAGAAGTATGCAATATAAAATTATAAAAAGTGAAAAAAGTGAGTTTTTTGTGTATACCCAAAAATTAGAAGAAAATAATATACGTGTTTTTCAATATACTATGTTTAGATAATAGTATAGGTTAGTATAGGTCATACGTAATAAAAATTGATGCACGTCATCACTGACGTATTCCTTTTCAAACTCGGTATTAACAATATCGCTTAATACTACAATCACTCGCTCGTTTTGAATTAGACCGTGTAAGATATATAGTACAAGTTGGCAAATTAATTTTGGTAGTTGACGATGCGCGAGAAAGTCATACACCTTGACAACGTTGTAAACGCAGTTACCGGGAAGAGCAGGCGACGTACATTCCGCATGCAAAGTTTTAAAATATTGTGAGGCTGCTAATATGTACGAGGGTAACACAATATTTTGAATTTGGATTTTAAAATAATAAATTGTGGCACATGTATAATGCTATATAAAATCGAGTTTACAAAACAAAATAACGTTAATGTGTTCTTTATTATTGATTAAATGAATAAGGAAATAAAAATCATTAAATTTTTCTACTAAAATTGGGTTTTTTTGTACAGACATAATTATTTATTGCTTCAAAAACCATACGGGGAATTTTATAATTACCCTTTATTATTTTATGTGATGTAAATAATAAATAGATTCCAAGAGATATAAACTTTCACCTTTACTTCAAATTACTGTCTTTTAAGTGGTCCCTTCATAATATTCGTCATTGAGGTTTATTTGAATATAAATTTGAAGTCAGATAGATTTTGTAGATAAAGCGTACAATATGATAAAGATTGTTAACGACTTTCTAAATTTAACATTGGCCAACAATTTTTCCTATCTGTTCGTAGTAATAGTTAATGACTTACCTACCTGTTAAGCTTTCTAAAATTGTTATTCTTAATAATATGTAGTAGATAATAATGTAAAAATTCGAGTTTATACTGTGACGCGTTTTCCTCCCCAAGAGGCGATGCCTGCGCGCTGCGTTGCGCGTGGAACGCCTCGGAAACGTCACTCCTGACACCTTTGAAACCTTACACTTTCTCGGGCGCCAGATTTTTAACGTGGTTGTCTCCACGGCCCCTCGACTTCCCTCGTCGAGAGTTCCAGGTAGCCTCAGATGGAGGTACGGTAAATTCCAGGGGTCTATTGTCGTCAAAATTCGGGATGTTGCTAAATATATAAAACAAATGTTCTCGCTAGTCCTGAAATAAAAGTTATGTACCTGATCCACTCTACGAGAAGCTAAAAATTCGTGCAGCCAAATATCTACTCTACTATGGACAGGTACTGATTCTATGGGTGGTAAATGAAACACAAAGCTCGTTAAGGTTATATTTTAATTATACAGTCAACGGAGACGCTATATACAATGAAGATTTCTACAGTTAATGGGAGGCCATATTCTAGTCTCCAAGAAACAGATATATCAACAGATTATATATACAATTGATAGGTGGTTAGTAGCGACGAAGCAGGCAGGACATAAGCGAGAGTGTTTCGTAAAATATAAAACAGTGTATGCAAGAAAGAAACGGTAAAAGCAACGATAAAATCTTCCGAATTCGGTGGTCTTTTCGTGCAATAGGTTTCACCAAAGCTTTTATAAATTACACGGGTTGCATGTCAATTTAAGATACATACCTAAACGTAAATTATTCTTGGCATACTCGGTACGTGTAGTAGCCTTTTGAATAACGGGGTGAGTTACAAAAATGGTTGGGGTTGTTGATTCAAAATATTAGAAAGCCCGAGCGGATATGTATGCCTGGCGCTATCTGATATTTCAATCTAAACCGTCTCACGGAAAAATTGAAAGAAAGATCAAGAAAAACCGGGGTTGTAAATTATTAAATTATTGGGGTTGTCGATTTAAAATATTAGAAAGCCCGAGCGGATATGTATGCCTGGCGCTATCTGATATTTCAATCTAAACCGTCTCACGGAAAAATTGAAAGAAAAGATCAAGAAAAACCGGCGTTGTAAATTATTAAATTATTGGGGTTGTCGATTTAAAATATTAGAAAGCCCGAGCGGATATGTATGCCTGGTGCTATCTGATATTTCAATCTAAACCTTCTCACGGAAAAATTGAAAGAAAAGATCAAGAAAAACCGGGGTTGTGAATTATTAAATTATTGGGGTTGTCGATTTAAAATATTAGAAAGCCCGAGCGGATATGTATGCCTGGTGCTATCTGATATTTCAATCTAAACCGTCTCACGGGAAAATTTAATAGTTCAATCTGAACCTATTCACGGGAAATTTAAAGAGAAAACCAACTCATTCTTACAGCACGAAAATAAATAAAAATCCATACATTAGATTTGCAATTGAAAGGACCACCTAATTACGAAAACCTATTCACGGGAAATTTAAAGAGAAAGCCAACTTATTCTTAAAGCACGAAAATAAATAAAATCAATACATTAGATTTGCACTTGAAAAGACCACCTAATTTCGAATTGTTATAATTAAAAACTTCTTACCTTTGCCAACAACCAAATTCTGGTGGTACTTATACACCAAAAGAAACTCGAAATAAATTATTAAAAACTTCAACTAAAAACAAGCAAAAGAAAGACCCAGAACGTATGGTTCGGCGGCACGGTACTTTCGGTGACTGGACTGTCGTCTAGGAATCTGCACAGCTGACTACTTACACCTGACTCGACTAATTTTTAATCTCTCCCATATTTCCCTATCCCTCGATCAGTCCGACCGGAGCGCTACTCACTGCCTATGGTAGGGCGGGGTAAAATCAATATCTGTAATTTTAGTCGTCTTAGCCGGAATAAACAATTAAATTGTAATAATTAATTTCCCACGGAAACTAGACAGTAAAATAAAAATATCATTGGAACTTAAAATAACTATATCTCTTATGTACAAAACTATTTCACCCAAAAGCTAGAGAGTAAACAATATTGCCCTTTTGACACTTAAAATAATTATAAAACTTCTAGCTGAAATGTTTTGAACATATACTCGGCGACATAAACTATAAAGGGATATTTATACAGAGGCCAAAATACATAACGAGTGATATAATAGGTATATACTCGGCGACATAAACTAAAAAGTGATTTTTATACAGAGGTCATAATACCTAGCGGATGATATAATAAATATATACTCGGCGACATAAACTAAAAAGTGATTTTTGTACAGAGTTCATAATACCTAACGGATGATATAATAAATATATACTCGGCAACATAAACTAAAAAAAATAGTTTGAATTAAATATATACTCGGTGACATAAATTATCAAATAATTTAACTCAAATATATACTCGGTGACATAAACCCTCAAATGAAAATATAACAAAGAGACGAATACGTGACGGGTGATATGTAATATAAAACAATTATACTCAGCGGCAGAAAATACAAAATAAAAATACACTCAGTTACACAAAATAACCTTGTGGTAACGAAAACTTCGTTACATCCCCCCCTTACTTCGGTAAAAAAAAATTAAAGGACGCGAGCATCCAGGTTTATTATCCTCTTTATGTTCACTAACCCTCTTCAGAGTCGACAAAAAGACTTCGGCATTAGATTGCTCCTTGACAACCCCTAAACTACTCAGGGTGGGTGCAGAGACTTCGGAAATAGCTTGCTCCTTATCAACCCCTAACAACACCGGGGAAGACGTAGATACTTCAGAAACAGATTGCTCCTTGTCAACCCCTAACAACAACAGAAACAGATTGCTCTTTGTCAACCCCTACCACCAGGGAAGACGCAGAGACTTCAGAAACAGACCGCTCTTTGTCGACCCCTAACACCAGGGAAGACGCAGAGACTTCAGAAACAGACTGCTCTTTGTCAACCCCTAACACCAGGGAAGACGCAGAGACTTCAGAAACAGACCGCTCTTTGTCGACCCCTAACACCAGGGAAGACGCAGAGACTTCAGAAACAGACTGCTCTTTGTCAACCCCTAACACCAGGGAAGACGCAGAGACTTCAGAAACAGACCGCTCTTTGTCGACCCCTAACACCAGGGAAGACGCAGAGACTTCAGAAACGGATTGCTACTTGTCAACCCCTAACAACACCGGGGAGGACGCAGAGACTTCAAAACCAGACTGCTCTTTGTCAACCCCTAACAACACCGGGGAGGACGCAGAAACTTCAGAAACGGATTGCTCCTTGTCAACCCCTAACAACACCGGGGAGGACGCAGAGACTTCAAAAACAGACTGCTCTTTGTCAACCCCTAACTCCAGGGCAGACGCAGAGACTTCAGAAACGGATTGCTCCTTGTCAACCCCTAACAACACCGGGGAGGACGCAGAGACTCCAAAAACACTGTCTTCTGAGAGACACTTGTCGGTATTGTCCATACTTAGTGTCGGTTTAACAGCATCGGATTCATTCGTGAGCGGGCTCACTACTTCCAACATCTCAACAGGACTGGTTGATGGTGAGTGCATTACTAGTTTGTCTTCTATGTATATTTTCCCGCTTCCTAGCTCCAACCGGAAATTATACTTTTGAAGGACATCGTGTCCGAACACAATATCAGTTATAAGACCAGGAAAATGTTCGAATGGCCCTTCCATAATGACGTCATGGATGTTCAGTTTAAGCTTGTATGTGTCGGTGATAGGGACTAAAATTCCATTAGCTAAACGGGCTCTCGCAGCTTGACGGGCTATGGTTTGCTTTCTTTGGGAAAATGTCCTAGCTATCTGATCACCGATGTATGATTTAGCAGCTCCAGTATCCAATAGGGCTCTGAACTTACGGTTTTCAATTTCAACGTCGATGTGCGGTCGGAAATCGGTCATTTCTTCTGGCGTTTCGGCATGAGAGGCAAATATCTGCGGAAGCTGTGTCGGCCTCTCCTCGGGACAGCTTCGGATTAGTTTTCCTGCCTCCTGCAGGAATAATCTCGGGAAAATACTCCCTCCTTATGGCAACGGGAACAGAATATCTTCTGAGGATTCTGGCAATTGCTTCGGTAGTGTCCGGATTCACCACAGCGGAAACAGGTTGGTGGGCGTGAAGACGGGCCAGACGGTCGTTGAGTATTATCACGCGTCGGAGCGTGATGAGTTTCGTTCGGTGAAGGACGGCTGGTACCGGGGTTGGCTTCTCTTACTGGATCGAACGGCGGATTGTGGGACTGTCCATATCTAGGGGTACTCACTGGCTGCGGACGGGCCGGTCCACGGTTCGGTCCACTGGGGTTGGGTGCGTTTTGGAGTTCCTTCCTCAGGAGCTCATATTCCCTAACCACTTGACAGAACGTAGGAAAATCCTTGAAGTCTACTTTTCGGATCTGCAGCCGGTACTCGGGTAAAAGATTTCGGTACAGCCATGCTAACTGTTGTTCGGAAGTTAGCTTCCCATGTCTCCTCATCAGGGTCTGCAGCTCGGTCATGTATGTTGCAGCGGATTCATTTCGTCTTTGAAGACGTCTTCCTATCTCGGCTTCCAAATCGACTTCATAGTTGATTGGATAAAAGAAAATTCTGAATTCAGCCTCGAATTCGTCCCAGGTTGTGAACCTACTTCGGTTGTTGCGGTACCAAGATGCGGGTTCATCTGATAATAATTCCGGTAATACCGGGAGCAAGTTGTCTTTCTGAACATTCTTTGCAGTGCAGATTTCTTCTATTCTTTCTATGAAAGCGGCAGGATCTCCTCGGTTACCAAAAGACACCTTCCAATCGTGTACATTTATCGGTTGGGTCGCCATATCGGTCGGATAATCCACCGGATCTCCTGGGTTTCTAACGGGTGGTGGAGAAATATTTCTTCGTCTCAAAAAGTTAACGAGCCTTCTCCGTTTGTCAGGAACGGTTCCAGCAGTCGATAAATTCCTCTTTTGTAGTTGAGCAGTAAGACCCTCGTTTTTCAGTAAATATACCCAATTTACGCGACGGTCTGAAGCTTCTTCTACGGAATTTACGACGTGTAATTGGGTATATGCCGACGGTAGTGTTTCCTCTGCAGCTTCACGTTCAAATGGTAAAGCAATGTCCAATTCCTCGGTACTTCCTCTTGACATCTACTTTTATCTCTTCTTTCTGTATCCCTCGTAGTCGTAACTTCTCGTCTCTCCTTACAGCAACGAAGCCTCTTCCTCAACCTTACAGCAACGAAGCCTCTTCTTCAACCTTTTTAGCAACGAAGCCTCTTCTTCAACCTTTACAGCAACGAAGCCTCTTCTTCAACCTTTACAGCAACGACAAGATAATTCGAAACGAGATATAAAATCCTTGTTTTAATAAACACTCAGCAATAAGACGGAAAACAGTCAAAACAGTATATAACGGTACGCCGTGGAAACCAAATTACCAATCGGACTCCTACGACAATCTAAAGGTCCTTATACAAATCTTCACACTGAAACAATAGAATTCCACAACAAAATACGACGGTTCCTATTATAACGAACAGTCAAGGCCCCTGTCCAAATCTTCACACTGAAACAATAAAATTTCACAACCAAAAAACAACGGTTCCGGTTTTAACAAACAGCCAGTGTCCCTGCTAAATCGGGAAAAAAAAATATTATTCAATAATCTGAGAGTACGGAAAACCTGAAAAATAATAAAATAGTTCGTACTTAAACAACAAATTAAGGTCCCTGCTCGGGCGCCAAGATGTGACGCGTTTTCCTCCCCAAGAGGCGATGCCTGCGCGCTGCGTTGCGCGTGGAACGCCTCGGAAACGTCACTTCTGACACCTTTGAAACCTTACACTTTCTCGGGCGCCAGATTTTTAACGTGGTTGTCTCCACGGCCCCTCGACTTCCCTCGTCGAGAGTTCCAGGTAGCCTCAGATGGAGGTACGGTAAATTCCAGGGGTCTATTGTCGTCAAAATTCGGGATGTTGCTAAATATATAAAACAAATGTTCTCGCTAGTCCTGAAATAAAAGTTATGTACCTGATCCACTCTACGAGAAGCTAAAAATTCGTGCAGCCAAATATCTACTCTACTATGGACAGGTACTGATTCTATGGGTGGTAAATGAAACACAAAGCTCGTTAAGGTTATATTTTAATTATACAGTCAACGGAGACGCTATATACAATGAATATTTCTACAGTTAATGGGAGGCCATATTCTAGTCTCCACGAAACAGATATATCAACAGATTATATATACAATTGATAGGTGGTTAGTAGCGACGAAGCAGGCAGGACATAAGCGAGAGTGGTTCGTAAAATATAAAACAGTGTATGCAAGAAAGAAACGGTAAAAGCAACGATAAAATCTTCCGAATTCGGTGGTCTTTTCGTGCAATAGGTTTCACCAAAGCTTTTATAAATTACACGGGTTGCATGTCAATTTAAGATACATACCTAAACGTAAATTATTCTTGGCATACTCGGTACGTGTAGTAGCCTTTTGAATAACGGGGTGAGTTACAAAAATGGTTGGGGTTGTTGATTCAAAATATTAGAAAGCCCGAGCGGATATGTATGCCTGGCGCTATCTGATATTTCAATCTAAACCGTCTCACGGAAAAATTGAAAGAAAGATCAAGAAAAACCGGGGTTGTAAATTATTAAATTATTGGGGTTGTCGATTTAAAATATTAGAAAGCCCGAGCGGATATGTATGCCTGGCGCTATCTGATATTTCAATCTAAACCGTCTCACGGAAAAATTGAAAGAAAAGATCAAGAAAAACCGGGGTTGTAAATTATTAAATTATTGGGGTTGTCGATTTAAAATATTAGAAAGCCCGAGCGGATATGTATGCCTGGTGCTATCTGATATTTCAATCTAAACCTTCTCACGGAAAAATTGAAAGAAAAGATCAAGAAAAACCGGGGTTGTAAATTATTAAATTATTGGGGTTGTCGATTTAAAATATTAGAAAGCCCGAGCGGATATGTATGCCTGGTGCTATCTGATATTTCAATCTAAACCGTCTCACGGGAAAATTTAATAGTTCAATCTGAACCTATTCACGGGAAATTTAAAGAGAAAACCAACTCATTCTTACAGCACGAAAATAAATAAAAATCCATACATTAGATTTGCAATTGAAAGGACCACCTAATTATGAAAACCTATTCACGGGAAATTTAAAGAGAAAGCCAACTTATTCTTAAAGCACGAAAATAAATAAAATCAATACATTAGATTTGCACTTGAAAAGACCACCTAATTTCGAATTGTTATAATTAAAAACTTCTTACCTTTGCCAACAACCAAATTCTGGTGGTACTTATACACCAAAAGAAACTCGAAATAAATTATTAAAAACTTCAACTAAAAACAAGCAAAAGAAAGACCCAGAACGTATGGTTCGGCGGCACGGTACTTTCGGTGACTGGACTGTCGTCTAGGAATCTGCACAGCTGACTACTTACACCTGACTCGACTAATTTTTAATCTCTCCCATATTCCCCTTTCCCTCGATCAGTCCGACCGGCGCGCTACTCACTGCCTATGGTAGGGCGGGGTAAAATCAATATCTGTAATTTTAGTCGTCTTAGCCGGAATAAACATTTAAATTGTAATAATTAATTTCCCACGGAAACTAGACAGTAAAATAAAAATATCATTGGAACTTAAAATAACTATATCTCTTATGTACAAAACTATTTCACCCAAAAGCTAGAGAGTAAACAATATTGCCCTTTTGACACTTAAAATAATTATAAAACTTCTAGCTGAAATGTTTTGAACATATACTCGGCGACATAAACTATAAAGGGATATTTATACAGAGGCCAAAATACATAACGAGTGATATAATAGGTATATACTCGGCGACATAAACTAAAAAGTGATTTTTATACAGAGGTCATAATACCTAGCGGATGATATAATAAATATATACTCGGCGACATAAACTAAAAAGTGATTTTTGTACAGAGTTCATAATACCTAACGGATGATATAATAAATATATACTCGGCAACATATACTAAAAAAAATAGTTTGAATTAAATATATACTCGGTGACATAAATTATCAAATAATTTAACTCAAATATATACTCGGTGACATAAACCCTCAAATGAAAATATAACAAAGAGACGAATACGTGACGGGTGATATGTAATATAAAACAATTATACTCAGCGGCAGAAAATACAAAATAAAAATACACTCAGTTACACAAAATAACCTTGTGGTAACGAAAACTTCGTTACATCCCCCCCTTACTTCGGTAAAAAAAATTAAAGGACGCGAGCATCGCTCGCGTGCTTTAAATTTTCTCTTAAACAACCTATCTCAACTACAATTTACTTAACTCTATTACAATCTTCTTTCCATAGTCCAAACTTGTCTTCTATGGTGCTACCTACTAAGGTCTGGTCTTTTTGAGTCTGTAGCCTCTGCTACAGACGCTGGAGCAAGGCCTAAATCCTCGGGCTCTGGTGTATCGGCGCAGACGGAAATATCTCTCCTGTAAGCGGAATTAATCATTCAACGGTCTTAAATCCTTAATGTGGATTCGGTTATGTCGCTTGCCGGTTTCGTCTCTTAAGTCATACACTACCGGGGAGACGACTCGGACCACTTTATAGGGCCCAGAGTATTTTGGAGCTAATTTTGCGGCGACATGTTCAACGGTTGAAGACAAAGTATACTCTCTTTTCATAACCTTTTCCCCCACCTTGTGGTAACGAAAACTTCGTTACAATACATAAAATTTAAGAAATAAATGGGGGAAATCGCATTTACAGATGGTCTAATAAGTATACTAATAATATTAATAAAATATGAAAGCTTTTTTGTGGTAGATATTTCTACATTTATATGTAAATTTTTGGGTTTTATGCAAATATTTACTATGAAATTAGAACATCCCTTCACACTTTTGACAGAGAGGACTGGCAAAACAAAAAAATCTTGGTTCTGGTTGCCTTCAATTATTGTTTATTTAGAACTATGTACAGATGTGCTACAAATATTGTATTACTCTAGTAGCATTCGTCTCTAATATCTACAATTTTATAACACACATTTACATTTTTACATTTGTTGCGTTTATTGTATTCAATCATACCACCTACAAACAAACGCTATAGTGAAAAATATGTTTAGATGTACAGGGATCATCAACAGTGAAATGTGCATCTTCAAAATCATATTCTATATCAACTTCATCATCCTCGCTATCTCCGACTTCGGCCAAGTTAATATTAATATTATCTAATAGTGGTTCATTGTTCATAAATTTATCTTCAATCTTTTTGACATGGTCACATCAAACTTTCCAATCATTTGCAGAAAATGTGTCAAAAAATTCATTACAGAATTCTTCAATCCCTGTAAAATTGAAGGTAACATTTCGTTTGGCCACATATTCTTTAAGTGCCGCCCAAACACTTTCGCTCGGATTTAAGTCCGAGTGAAAAGGGGGTAGCCTAAAAACTTGCAATCCATGTCGAATAAACAATTCATACATTTTATAAGTTTTATATTGCGGTTTGTACATTTTTGCAACGTTATAAAGATCCGGTTTCAACATTTGATCACTGTAATATATGTTTCTTTCAGAATGCCAATTGTTTAATTGTTGTTTAGTCCAAGCAGTCGTAGGTAATTTTTCATTTAGAATAGTGTGATATGGGGCCTTATCAATTACCACAACAGCGTTTTTTGGTAGGTTTGGAATAAGTTGTTCTTGTACCCACTTCTCTTAATTTTCGTAAGCCATTTATATATGATAAACTTCTGTTTTTGACTGGTAGTTTTACATAATACCAGCATTAGGTACAAAACTATTTTCACTTCCTGCATGCACAATGATGAGCCTATTACCTTTTGAAACGGATGTTCTTAATCCTCCGTTACTCTTGTCGCTCCATCCTTTAAGGTGCGTGTAACCTGAATGAATGTATGTTTCATCCATATAAATGATAGCTTTGTTCTGTTCTCTGCATTTTTTATGTTTCTGAAATATATTAGGCGTGAATGTCTGATTTCGTGACGTTCCATTAACAAATTTCTGTTGTTTTTCATGTTGGCCCCAGGAAAACCCAAAGAATGTATTTGTTTCCGCAGAGATTCACTACTTCCTGCGAAGCCATAACTATCTGCAAACGTTAGGTGTACATTTCTTAACCTGGGTACTCTTTTCTCGGATATGTGATAACTTATTATGCACCTTCTAAGCACAGTTTTGTCGAATTGATCCATACGGATACTGGACGTTCTTTGTTTTTTAGTAGGCACATCAATGTAAGCTTTACTTCCTGCCAGAACTTCTTTTTTAATACGGGAAAGCATTCTTTGGCTAACTTTCGTAACAGCAGAAGCTCGTTCAATGACCTCACAATAAAATAAGTCGACATAAATGTTGTATTGAAAGTTTCACTCATGTGTATTTTTATACAAATAAAATGAAGAGTAGTAAAATTTGTTTTCAGTGACCGTTCTTTGAAATAAAAAATTTTGTCGTGGTTTTCGGCCATTTAAAAGAAGTATTAAATTCAAAAATACTATATTACGTTTCAGTTCATTAGTTGCTTTAAACGATCTTTAGATTTTAGTTCAAAGATATTCTGATATGACCAAACCGCAATTGTAACTGAAATCGGAAGATGGTTCAAGACAAATAATAAAACCGAAACGTTATAGAGATAGCTATGAAATGAGTATAATAGTTATAAGCTAAAAAACCTACTACATTTAAATAGGTATCTTACACAAAATAAACATGTGCCATTTCATATACTCCCGTAGACAGGAACAGAATAGTTATTTATGCAACAAGTGCATAAAGTGGTGCTTTTTTTCACGAATGGAAAAATTGACGCATGAGCCGCAGGCATGCAAAAACCAAAAAATGCCTCATTTAGGTTGCTCTAAATAGATTAAAAATGGCGATCGATTTGTTTGTTATGATGACATAACGGTGCATAAAATTGACACATGAGTACATAAAATACTTTTTCTACTTCCGCTACTAAAACCGCACTTTATCTTTTGTTTTTTAAACGTCAAATCAAGTGTATCTTTTGTATGTTAAATTTCATGTTCCGTGATAATTTTGTTATTCTGCGTCATTTGATTTGTCAGTCATCTGTCAGCCATCGTCCGTCATGTAATGAATATAATTCAAATATAATATAATTTTTTCTTTCCCGCGGGCGAAGAAAAACGGTAGTAATCACCTCGTATCAAAAACGTCTTTAGTCACTCGTTTCACAAGGAACTCGTTCCGCTTCGCTCCACTCGTGCCTAGTTAAACTCGTGACTAAAGTAACCTTTTTGACACTTGGTACTTAATATACTATTGTCTCACCCTAATGTCACTTTTTTAAATCGTTTAACAAATAAATATTTTATGTACGAAAAACGATTTAAAAAATTTACTATCGAGTGTAAATTTGTTAAATAATTAGTTTGGTTTAAAAATTTTATTGCAATAATTAAAACTTACCTTTGTTAACGGAATTGTTGACTTGCCATTGTTTGCCTCTTCGGTCATGAAATTTAAAATGTTCATAATTATTTCACGATACTGCTCACTCAACTTTTTATGAACAACTTTACTTTCTGGAGTCGCCATAACAAGTTAGTATTACACGACTCCGGTAATCACACTTTTCTCTGAACTGTACTGTCGAAATGAAGCTTACGAATTCTACCAGCGAAGTGAGCTCTTGCAATCCGCATACGTCGTTGCTACGGCGCATCGGACGTTGCCAAACTTCCAACTGCCAAAATTAATTTGCCAACCTGTAATGTGTTTATCAGGAACCTTAATTTGTTTGTGATTTGTGGTATTGACTGATTCTCTAGATTAATTTAATATAAGTTTTGTTTCATATAAAACTGGTTTTATTAAAATCCACAAATCCAGATAAGTAACCAAATGTTTGAAGGGGTCCAAGAATATGTCTATCTAGATCACCAAATACGTATAACTCCAAATGAAACTGGGAAAAACCAACAAACTGAAATTGAAAGAAGAGGCCGTATGACTTGGGTCGCTACTGGCAAGCTTAGTTACATCCTTAAAACCCTCAGAATTCGTATCAACCTAAAATGGACTAGAGACAATAATTATCACTTCCAGAGGTGCTGTCAAACAAAACAAGTTGGGCGTACTAATAAACGAGGAGATCAGACTGCGGACAATGGTGGAGGATATAATTCATCAAATTGCTGCAGTGAAGTGAACTTGGACAGGGCACGTAGCCAGACAGGATGACATTCGTTGGATAAGACATATTATGCAGTGTTGACCGAGGCTGCTAAAAAGACCCCCAGATGATGGACTGACGACATGAGAGAGGCAGCGGGTCGTAACTAATATCAACTAGCTAGAGACTAAAAAAAATCCCAATGGCACAGGACCAATTGGACAGGCTTATTTCAGTAACATGTTTGCATAAAACCCAAAATAAAAAATTCGATACAAAAGTAATAGAATGTTTTGAGATGTACAAAAAACCAAAGTAACATTCTGGCATGAAATCAAAAACAAAAAAATTCTGGTAAATTTGTGAATTTTCTTAAATAATTGATTTAAAGTACGATTTAGAGAAAAATGTTGAATACAAAAGTTGTAGAACGTGTTAAGGCCTATAAAAAAGCTTAGTAACTTTTTTGCGTCAAATGAAAAACAAAGGAAATACGATTTTTTTTCAACTTTGACAGGCCGCCATTTTGTTTTTACTGGGCCGATTTGGCTCACTAACGAACTCGTTCAAGATTTTGCGCTAACCGAATTTTGTAGCGAGTTTGGTTTCGATCCGTCAAAAAATACGCCCTCTATCGTGCTTACAATTTCCGTTATAATTTGTGAATTTTCTTAAATAAATGTTTTAATGTACGATTTAGAGAAAAATGTTGAATACAAAAGTTGTAGAACGTGTTAAGGTCTATGAAAAAGCTCAGTAACTTTTTTGCGTCAAATCAAAACCACGATTTTTTTTCAACTTTGACAGGCCGCCATTTTGTTTCTACTGGGCCGATTTGGCTCATTAACGAACTCGTCCAAGATTTTGGCGTAAACGATTTTTGTAGCGACCTAACCTAACCTTTGGAACGGAGGGTGATTTTGGCATCTAGGAACACCAAAACGAAGAACTGAATTGAAATTTTTCCGAAGTCGCGTCATGCTACTCTCTACAATAGCCCTATTCCATTCTGAAATAAGCCTAAAATAATGGAAAAGAGGAGAGGAGGCCTATATCCAGGATTGGATGTTGAAAGGCCGATAAAGGAGATTACTCAAATTTAGAACAGGAATATTGATAACGATAAGTAAAACATTTTTTAACCCTCTCATAATTTCTTACATTCGCTCTTGTCTAATTCATTTAGGGTAAAACTTATTTATTTGGAATTTTTAAAGTATTCACGATTGTAATACCGACTGTTCATTATAATTTAAAATGAGGTTTTATCTTCGTAATTTTCGACGTTTTACTGCAAATTTTAGTGATTGAGAATCGTAAAAATTCTTATCTTCCACTTCTACAAATAGGTTATATGTGACCAGTTTTATATTTCAGCGTTTTGTGTCTCTAACTATGCAGGGTATAAATTAAGTTTATTAAGGTTTTTTTGTCGTTTACTAGTGCAGCATAAATATAGGAGCCAACGAACAATAAGAGGATACGAGCTATATATTGATCTTAATGTCATTTTCTGCATTATAATGGAATATTTTTATCCAAAGGATGTATAAATCTCATTTTTGTGTTACTAATTATGAATTGTATAAAATGAGTTTATTTACGACATCGTAGTTGGTCTTTGGTCGCACAATAATCCGAATTGTCTTCAAACTATTGAAAATTACATCCCATACAATTTTTACGGGGTGCATATGTCATTTTTGTTCTGAAATATAAAATCCACTTGTCAATTTTCATTATACCTAATATGTCAAAAATCTCGCGAAATTTTTTTTAAAAATCAGTTTGCATTTGGTAACTTCAACTTTTTTGTTGGATCAATTGTCCGGATATAAGTGAAGTTCAGTCAAATTATTTTTGGCCCAAAATACGTGGTTATATTTTATATTACGCTACACTACAAGACATGCATCAAACCGATAATGACATATGGAATAGAGAGCCGTGCGGAGACAAATGAAACTTACTAAGAGTAGCGAAAATTAAAAATCAAAGAACCATCGTATCGTCAGAAGTACCAGAAGAGATCGAATCTGCAACACAGATATAAGACACGTAATATATCGAACGCCTGTTACCATGTACCAGCATAATTATTTATTGCTTCAATAATCATACGGGGAATTCTATAATTACCCTTTATTATTTTATGTGATGTAAATGATTAATAATAAATAGATTCCATGAGACATAAACTTTCACCTTTACTTCAAATTAATGTCTTTTAAGTGGTCCTTTCATAATATTCGTCATTGAGGTTTATTTGTATATAAATTGGAAGTCAGGTAGATTTTGTAGATAAAGCGTACAATATGATAAGGATTGTTAAACGGCTTTCTAAATTTAACAATGGCCAACAATTTTTTCTATCTGTTCGTAGTAATTAGTAATGACATACCTACCTCTGTTAAGCTTTCTAAAATTGTTATTCTTGTAGTAGATTCGGGTTTATACATAAAATTTGAAAAACAAATTGGGGAAATCTTCTTTAGAGTCTAATAAGTATACTAATAATATAAATAAAATATTAAAGCTATTTTGTGGTAGATATTTTTACTTTCATATGTAAATTTTTGGGTTTTTTGCAAATATTTACTATGAAATTAGAACTCCCCTTCACACTTTTTAAAGAGTTAGGACTGGCAAAACAAAAATATCTTGATTCTGGGTGCCGTCAATGATTGTTTATTTAGAACTATGTACATATGTGCTACAAATATTATATTACTCTAGTGGAATTCGTCTCTAATATCTACAATTTGATAACACGTATTAACATTTGTTGCGTTTAATGTATTCAGTCATGCCACCTACAAACAAACGCTATAATGAAAAATATGTTTTAGATGTACAGGGATCATTAACAGTAAAATAATGATGTGCATCTACAAATGATTCTTCAAAATCACTTTCTATATCAACTTCATCATCCTCGCTATCTCCGTATTCGGCCAAATTAATTATCTAAAAGTGGTTCATTGTTCATAAATTCCTCTTCAATCTTTTTAACATCTAACACATCTAACTTTTCAATCATTTGCACAAAATGTGTCAAAAAATTCATTACAGAATTCTTTAACCTTTGTAAAATTAGAGGTAACATTTCGTTTGATCACATATTCTGTAAGTGCCGCCCAAACACTTTCGATCGGATTTAAGTCCGGGTGATAAGGGGGTAGCCTTAAAACTTGCAATCTATGTCGAATAAACATTTCATCAATTTTATAAGTTTTATATCGCGGTTTTTAAATTTTTGCAACGTTATAAAGATCCGGTTTTAACATGTGTTCACTGTAATATATGTTTCTTTCAGAAAGCCAGTTTTTTAATTGTTGTTTAGTCTAAGCAGTCGTAGGTAATTTTTCATTTAAAATATTGTGATATAGGGCGTAATCAATTACCACAACAGCATTTTTTGGTAGGTTTGGAATAAGTTTTTCTTGTACCCACTTCTCATAATTTCCATACGCCATTTCATTATGATAAACTCCTGTCTTTGACTGGGAGTTCCACATAATACCAGCATTAGGTACAAAACCATTTTCACTTCCTGCATGAACAATGAAACGGGTTTTCTTAATCCTTCGTTACTCTTGTCGCTCCATCCTTTGAGGTACGTGGGACATGAATGAATGTATGTTTCATCCATACAAATGATAGGTTTGTTCTGTTCTCTGCACTTTTTTATGTTTCTTAAATATAAATGTGATATGTGATAATTTATTATGCACCTTCCAAGCATAGTTTTGTCGAATTGATCCATACGGATTTTGGACGTTCTTTTTTTCAGTAGGCACATCATTGTCAGCATTACTTCCTGCCAGAGCTTTTTTTTAATACGGGAAAGTTTTCTTTGGCTAACTTCGTAGCAGCAGAAACTCGTTCAATGACCTGACAATAAAATAAGTCGATATAAATGTTGTATTAAAAGTTTTATTCATGTGTATTTTTATACAATTAAAATGTGTGACATATTAGGTTGTTTCAAGGCAATAATACACTAGTTTTGCATCGAATGGGTCAATGTCTATAACAAAAGTAACTATAGAAAATATCAAGATTCACTAAAAAAGGAATAGAGCTACTTACAATTTAACAATGAGAACAATTTTTACAGATTTGTCAAACATTTTTATAGTATAGTGAAAATTTCAAAATAATCATTCACTTCCAATAAATTGTAAACAAGACACATGAGAAAATAAAACATCCTTCGTATTATCTCTTCGCTTTTTTCTATCTTCATTCACATTTCAAGACAGAAACACTAATTAACTCTTGTCTTATGTTTTATTTCAATAAATATGAAAGTACTCATTAACAGACGAACCTTAATGAATTAAATGATAATCTTCGGTCGCAATTATATGTTTAGTTTCCGTTTATATTTAGCAAAGCAGGGTTTGAAGTCTATTTATATTGTCGTGAGACGTAATAGAATATTAGATTAATTAGTGTTTCCTTAATTAGGTAAGTACATACGGAAATATTTGCCTTCTCCCCATGGTAATGGCACCCAAACTCATTTTCGAGTGCAAACTGTAAACGTAAATGTAAACTCAAACGTCGACGACGACGATGTCGCTCATAGACAGAGTTTAACAGCTAGATGATGATTGGTTTCTGGCAGCGTTTTTGCCTACCGGTATAGTATTGACAACAAAAGTAGTAAAACCAAGAAAAAAACATTTTATCGAATACATTTTTTCCTAGTATTATTTTATACGTTTTTGCATCAATCAGAAACTTTTGATTCGACAGTGTTGACCACTTACGTAATTCTAAACCTATACTATTTTTTAACTCTATGCGAACCTTATGAAGGTAGCAATAGCAAATATTAATTGTAATAATTTTCTATGAAACTATACACTTGGTATATTTACAATCGCTACTGATAATATTTTCTTACTTGTTTTGCCCGTTTAAAAGAAAACTCATAAGAGCTGAAACACTTGAACTGAAAATATAATATAAAAGTTTCTATATTAACAAAATAGATAAATAATGTCAAAAATAATACTTTAAAATTAATAAAAAAAAATTTGTATTCAATATTTTTCAAATCTTTAAATTCAAAAGTTTTCTATTATTACATCTGTTATATCCTGTGGAGAAAAAATTACTAATCTTTAGATTTCTGTAGATTATCCATAAAAGTTTTCATTAACTTCATTTTCTCTTTATGTCTTCTTTCTCGATTTTTTTCTTTTTCTATTTGAATGTTCTTATTAACATCACAGAAGTTTTTTCTTAGCTCACTCTTCTTTTCATCAAGGCGAGTTCTTTTGTTACTCATTCGGTTTTCACGGGTTCCACTCTTGAAGTCGTTGGTCTACTTTTTAATACAACCTTTGAAGGTCATCTTGAAATATCTGGTTCAATGCTGTCATCTTTGCTAGCAATTTTGCACATTTCCTTTTCAAACGGTACTTCCACTCTAGAGCTACCAGATTTGTTATTGTTTTCTATTGCTTTTTTCTTGTTCTAGAACGGTATTGTACCTATTTTCACATTGTACACCTGATTTATTTATATTAAAAATATTTCTAAAATCCACCGCAATTTGTTTCCACATACAGTTGAGTTATTGGATCTTTAGGCTACATTCGTAATCAATTCGCTGGCCAAGTGGCACTTTGCACGCAAGCTAAGCAAATCTATTTCAGTGTGATCGTCAACAACGAAATTTGGCGTCAGAGTTGAAGTTGAAGTCGTCGAAATTTCTTGCAAGCTGCAAACTTTCACTTCGACTTCTACCTAGTGAATAGTGTACATTATCAACAAATTGTTTTATTCAATTTTTTAATTATTAATCTGCTTGTCGCTGATGAAAATATTTCAAATGTATTCCACCAATCAAAATTGGCTATAAAAATTCTTGTTGATAAGTTTCACTTCAAGTTATAAATTGTCCATCTATCCTTTTAGGACATTCTGTTTGAAGTCTTTAAATGATTAAAACCCATATACTACTCCCTTTAAATTGTATTCCAAAATATTAATAAATGACAGTTCTTTTTATTTCAATTATATCTATGCAGAATGACAATTCATTTCACAAATGTCATGCTTTATAAACTTGATGTTATTATTTGACTTTTTACCTTGACATATATTAAATAATTACATAATCTTATCAGAAAACTTAATTCAATATCTAATCATTACTTTTTAAGACAAATCATAATATTTTTTACTTTCACAATGTGAGAAATAGATTGTTATAAATTATATGAAACAACGTTCAAAAATTCTCTCTCTCAAATGTTAAAATCATGTTATATATTTCAAATATGTATTTACAAAGTGTATTTAAAATTTCCTCCATAATTCTACAGTTTGACTCTTGTCTTCTTTCTCTATTGAATAATGAATAATACAGATTGTCTCCATTTCAGAAGATTTTAAAAAAAAAATTAAAATTCTAAAATTTTGTATTTGCTTACAGTGTGTAGTCTTTCATTCCATATTTTAGTATACAGAGTGTTGCAGGTTTCTCTCTATGTTAACATCCGCTAAATTTTGCGTCTATCAAATTTCTATATTAGGAAAAATTTTATGAACGCAAATATATATATATATATATATATATATAAAACAAAAACAGAATTAGCGGGCATACCACGCAAAAGAGGTTACAGAGAATGAGTGGTAACCGTAGACATGCATGTTTCTGGCTCATTAGCCTTCATCGGTACGGCATAACCAAGAAAAGGTGTACAACTTGGGAGCAAGGATGTTAATTGAAACATGAGATAAAAATAGGTAAAAAAACTTTTTAAGTTAAACGGTTTTATGTTAAACAGACATTGCAATGTTTAAGATAAATGTACTAAAAACCAAAAAATAATAAAATAGATACAGTCGTGGGAATTATAAACATATGCATAGACTAGACTAAAATAAAACCGTGGGGCACGTCAATTGTCTACAATCGTTGATTAAAATTTTTGTTTTGTAATGTTACACTATAATTAGGCAGTTGTTCAACCGACAATTGACGTGCCCCACGGTTTTATTTTAGTCTAGTCTATGCATATGTTTATAATTCCCACGACTGTATCTATTTTTTTATTTTTTGGTTTTTAGTACATTTATCTTAAACATTGCAATGTATGTTTAACATAAAACCGTTTAACTTAAAAAGTTTTTTTACCTATTTTTATTTTTTGGTTTTTAGTTTTTATTTCGCATTCTGTTTAATTCATTTAGTGCTTCATTATTGCAAGGTTTCTTGCCCGTTAGTTTATTGCAGTCCAACTCTTTGGTAGCGGCGGCCATCTTAGATTTCAATTTTGCATAGTAAATTGTATTCTACTTGTTGAGACCTTTCATTTGATACCCATGTTGATGTGATTGATAAAACCTACGTTATCCGCCATTTTGTAGAGGCCGTTATCTTGGATTTTAATTTTATATAGTATATTGTATTCTACTGGTTGAGCACTTTCATTTGATACCCATATTGATGGGATTGATAAAACCTACGTTATCCGCCATTTTGTAGCGGCCGCCATCTTGGATTTAAATTTTTTACAGTATATTGTATTCTGCTTGTTGAGCCCTTTCATTTGATACCCATGTTGATGGGATTGATAAAACCTACGTTATCCGCCATTTTGTAGCGGCCGCCATCTTGGATTTCAATTTTCTATAGTATATTGTATTCTGCTTGTTGAGCCCTTTCATTTGATACCCATATTGATGGGATTAATAAAACATAAATTATCCGCCATTTTGTAGCGGCGGCCATCTTGAATTTATAATGATAATGAATAAACATAATTGTATTGTCACCAAAATCCAAAGTGTATACAAAATTTCAGATTAATTGGTTGACAGGAAGAGGGTGAAATTTGAATTACTAAATTTGACCCAAGAATAAAACAAACGGGGTGAGCTAAATAAAACGGTTTAAACACACAAACAACGGATTTCAACAAGATAACCAAACACACATTTGTGCTTCATCTTTTCATTGATTATTATATATATATATATATATATATATATATATATATATATATATATATATATATGTGTGTGTGTGTGTGTGTGTTTATGTATATAAAATTAGTATCTGTGCTACTTAGACGTCCATTACTCACTATGTGTATATAATGGTGCATATTTCATCCAATACGTTGACTGGGAATGGTGTGAAATTCATTAGACAGTTGTCTCTCAACTTCAGATTTCACGCTCAACACTGAAATTGCTTTAACATTTGAAGGGAAATAGATGAAAAAATGATGTAATATATATTATTATTTGTTCTACAACCCTCTGGCCGGCATTTATTTTTTGAGTGCGTTAATGAAGAGTTATCGGGTCAAAAAGAGCAAAAAATTTGAGACAAAAATGTTTTTTTACAAAAATTACAGACTTTCAAGAGCGGATATCGCGAAAACTATATAAGATATACAAAAACTTGACTGAATATCTCTTGTAGAAAATTTAATAATTTTTTATTTTGTATAGAATGGTCATTTCGCTAGGACCCAGAATTTCCGAGATTTAAGCGAAAAACCGAAAATGGGACCTTCAAAACTCCCTCCCCCCTCCTCTTCCCCTTCCTCTCCCCCCCCGGCTCAAATGCTACTGGCGGGGACTTTTAATATGTTCACCTCCTAACTAGTCCAAACAAAGTTACGAGGTCAAATGTTGTGCTACAAACATTTCCGTCTATACCTTCTCGTTCACTGGGCTATATGTATAGTTCAAGCATTATCGTCTCAACAAACAATTGATTCAATCTATTCAGATTGGTACAAACAATTACTCGAAAACCAGGTTGGATGTAAAATAAATACCGCAAACTAAAATTACATTTGAAATTTACTTATTTAAAAATGGTAAATATGGCCTGAAAATAAACTTAATGGAGATTTCCACTTTATGGAAATTGGTTTTTCACCCTTGACGACTTCAGTGTTGTTAGAGGTGGAGTTACGAAAACTGTGCTACAAAGATCCTTATTTAAATTCAAATTAAATGGTTTTCTGTTAAAATCGAAATACGATGTTTTTAATTCGGTAGACACACTCCTTTTTTATGTTACACCTACAAATTAGAAATAAATGAATTCATTTGATGGAAATACACTCTCAAGCAATAATATTCCGGCCAGGTTTAATATGGTATATATACAGTGTGCTCAAAACGTAACAAAACCTCAAACCAACATTCATCAAAACAGATTCAGGCTGACGAAAGAAATAACAATTGCGACACGAATAAGACAGGTATACAGCCTTAGAGCAAGGACCGAGGAAACTGAATGATAGACTGTAGCATGATAAAAATACAATGCATTTGTATTATACTATAACTCGCTGTGATGTATTATAATTCGGTTAATTGGGAATTAAAATTTTAAAATTATTTAAGCATATCCTTAAATAATGGGATTTAAGTAACGAAATGAGTGTAAAGAGTAATATTTTTATCAATCTTTTTCATGTAATTTAACTAATCTACGAGTATTTTATCGTTTTATGTTGGGGATTTCATTTGATTGTCAGTGGTAACACTGATCTGAGGTGTCAAAAGGAACGTTAAGGTCAAACTTTGGCATTCGAATTTCGAATCACTTGTCTGATGCTTTTTAAGCTATGAAGCCGAATGTCAATAGTATAGAAAATGACCGATGGCACGTGGATCATACCATTTATTTATGGAACTATCATGGTGAAAAATCCTTGGTAACTAGGTAAGCTTTTGTCCTACACGTATATTTTTCACACTATAGTCCCAATTTCTTTTTAGGGTTTTTGTCTGTACGGCATATCTTTTATACACACTTTTGGCCACATGGATATGGTTTTAAACAGTTTTTATGGGTCTTGGTAATTGATGGTAGATATGATGATCATGTTGAGATTTTAAGAAGCCTCAAGTTTTGGATGTTTCCAGTATGAGATATCTTTTCGTAAAGATAGCTGATATACTATAGGACTCCATTCATGGTAGTAGAGACGTGTCGTATCTTGGATGGCGTTAGCTTTACAGAGCAACAAGAGCTCGTGATGGCGTTTTGCTTCATGGGATGACGTTGGACTCATGGTTTGTCGGTGACACTTGCGGGAAGATTCCGTTATGGACAATGGTTCTTAACAGTATTGCTGAATCTTGTTCCACAAGTCAGATGTGATTTGTCAATTAAGCTGGTTGACGTTTAATAGTTTGGACACTAACCGCAAGTAACATTCAAAGTTTTATTTCTTTTCATCCAAATTTTATGCAATTTATTAATTTTATAATTTCATACTTTAACATTTAACGACACATTAACTTTTATATCGTAATATTTTGATAATTAGTAACTTAAAATTCTTATATAGACGTCTATCAACTCATAATCTTATTATTGCATTCTTTCAACTTTATTATGTTGAAATATTAACTTTATCATTGCATATCGCCCTGAAATTATTTTTCAGCTAAATTTTACTTAATAAGAGACACTCTCTGTCTATTTGTTGGTATTTTATTAATTATTACAGTTTGTGAAGTTGTAATGGCTATACCTCTTACATGTTACTAAGAATTTTGTGTATTGTACATGATATTCTCAGATAGTTGATAACGTTAGGAACTGTTAAACATTTCAAATTTAACCAACCATTGATAACTGATTATCAGTTCGTAATTAGTGTCGGTTACCTTGTATTTATTGAAACAGGTTATTACACCGTCTGTTCAAGATACCCTGGAATTTCATTTAACAGATTCATTAGCAATATAATGTGTTTTATTTGATTCACAAACGTAAAGGCAAAACAATGTAAATAACATATTTAAGAAGTCGTAATAGCTAATTTATTCACTATTGTTTTCTTGATTAACCAGTAAGAGTTTCTTGAATGTCCTTCTAATCAAGAGGCGCCTAAAAGAAGAATACAGGACCAATTTTCAAATATTCCTAACTAAACTCACGACTTTATGCTCTCTGACGAATAGCGAACCTTCGGCATTGTAACCTCACCTCATGTAGTAACAACAACAAGGAAATGAAAACTTTGTGATATGCCGACGACGACGTAATATCTGAAATTGAGAGACTTCTGTATCCTGCAAAACACTCAATGCCTTTCTATATCGAAAGAACTGAGAAGATAAAAACTGGCAGTATATAACAAGAGTATAGAGCAAGTAATGACATACACGTACCTTCGCTCTCAAATAACAAGTTGTAGAAATCTGAAAGAAGAAGTGCAGAACCCAAAGAAGATACCTTGATATTAGGTTATCTTATATCCGCAACATAATATACAGGAGCGCACACTTAAGTACATCTTGCGAAGTCAAAATCTACCAGTTATGATGTAAGCCATTGACACAAAGTACAACAAACAAAAGACTAATAAGATCAACAGAAATGCGAAAACTAAGATCAATAGACTATATACTGCACGGATGCGTAAATTATAGAGATCCGTCGGCTACAAGACGTAGTGTGTGTGTGTGTGTGTGTGTGTGTGTGTGAGAGAGAGAGAGAGGGAGAGAGAGATGTTCGATATTTTCTTCGCTATGGGTGTTCGATGTTTTTTGTGGGGAGGTTTTTGGGTATATCTGAAAGTCGGGCCTGATATAGGAATGCTATCCTCTGTAAATCCTGGCTTAGATGTTTTCACTTGGGTGAAATTCTCTCGTGTGGTGCGGCGCGTGTAGGTGGTAGGTGTAAGATGAGCTGATAGTCCCGTTAGATTGTATCGCGGAGAAGCGAGGTTGAAATTACAGGTGAAATTGATTTCGGTGAGGAGTGATAAACGATCACATTAATCAGAGGATTGGTTGGGTACAGCTGCGGTTGTATTATTCCTGCTGTCGGCCATTTGGGTGATAAACGAGTTTACCAGATTACAAGAAACCCGCAAAAAACCTGCAACATCGAGTCGTAAGATGAACCAGATCAAGTCGAAGAGAGTGAAGAGACCACGTTGTTCAACGATCGACTACCCAAAATAGCAAAAATAGAAAAATCCAACAATGCGAGACTGCCAGGGAGACCACTAAAACGCTGGCGTGAAAGCTGGAATTTCAGAACAAGAGATGGTTAAAAACTGATCAGTCATGCTTCAAAATTATTTCAAAAGAATTCTGTTTCAACGAATTTCTCGCATATTTGCTGCAAAAATATTCCTAATAAGTGAACCGAATATTAAAAGGACATCGCAGAAATAGAAACCGAAAAGCACATAACCAACCCTAAAAGATCAACCCCTAGACCGCCCAATTTTATACAAAGACGGAAATTCAAACTGACCCTTCCTACTACCAGAACGACATGAAAAAACGTTATTTTTAAATTGTCCCACACAGCAGGAAAACGTCACCCGAGCTGGACCCTAAATTTTAATATATAGGTAGTGCCCTTTTGGAATGTTGCCCTTCAATGACGTCCTATAGTGAACTACTGTTGTAACAGGTAACTTAGAGTAATTGCCAATTTCACTCCCTACGGTCGAAGGACCGCCTAATACGACTGATTTTTACACTGTTAAAATATTGCATTTATAATATTTATAACTTTTTGAAAGTTGTCCCAAATATATTGGTATCATCGTATGAATATGAAAACAGGAAAGTAGTCTATTAGTAATGTCGAACGAGAGGTCACAGATAATATACAGTGCGTCCAAAAAGTAACGCATAAATTCATTATGTATTAGCTAAATAAACAGTTAGATGAAGAAATACCGAATCAGGTCGATTTTTTATTTTGATTTACTGTTTTTTAGAAGAATAATCTGGGATACAGGGTGAATAAACTATCAGTGATAACGGCAGCAATAGTTTATTTTAATGAAACACCTTTTTTTCTCAATTTTGTATCACAGAAACCCAAACAATTGTTTGTTATTTAAAATTCTATTTTGAATGTAAAGTCTACACTAACAAACACACAATATCCATGACCTAAAATCCCGCACAGACATGCAGAAATGCAGAACGTAATATCCGCTATGCTACAAAACATTGAAGACGAATTTATTACCAGATTAAGTCATTGTTTAGTGGTCAGTAGAGAACAATTACTGTAAATTTTATTTGTTTTGTTTTAATTAGAGTGTACGTATATTCTTCTTCAATCATTTTGTAAACAATTAATTGGCATAAACAGCTTTCGCGTTTTTGTCCGCCCTGTACCAATTTGAATCAAATTGTGAAACATTTTAAGAATCAGTTCAGTAAGAGAAATCCGCAAATTGAAAAAAAGGTTATTTACCCTGTATAATAGATAATTATTTTAAAAATAGTAAATTCAAATTCAAAATCGATTTATGCACAATATATAACGAATTTCGCAGGATACTAGTATACTCTGTTCCAAATCTATTCCTTTTGCATTATGTAAGTAGAAAAGATCTTCCTCTAGCAGTTATGAAAGTCTTATAATTTATTAAATCAGTTTCCTTGGCATCTTGGTTCGATATTTCAGAATAAATATTTAATATGGAATTTGTAATTATTAGATATTTCATTCTACTTAGATAGAAACAAAAGTTTTGTCCTATTAGATGAAATTGAATGATAATAATAGGATGAATTTGGAACTAACTTTTAATATAAAAAGGATTATCATTCAAATCCCACAAATCGCATATAATAAAAAAGGGAGTATAGACATAGGGCTCTTTTTGTGACATATCCATCTCATTTTATTGACAAATAAACAGCAGACTTCGTGTCGTTTGTCGCTTGTCGATTTTTTCTTCCCACACACCACATACAGCACACTCTTTTATTTCCCAAAGGATAGGTGGTCCATGATATTGGTTCTCCTTTGTCACTTGCAGATGTTTTAATCAAGGAACGAATTCTAGGTCTACTGCTGTTGAACTGGTTTTCGTATTTCACTGGATACGACAAAATTCATTATAGTGGTTAACAGCAAATGAGTATTTTTGTTGAATTTATTTTCATAGATTAACGTATTTAAACAAAGAGAATTATACAACTTTCGGCACATTTCTGGAATCTGCTTTTATGAACCAAACTTCCATTATTATTCCAGAAATGTGATTAATTTTTGCAATAAAAGAATGTTCACATAACAACTATAATCTGGAATAAATTAACATAACGAGATGGCCGTTATGTTAATTTACACACACACACGTTATGTCTACTGACTCAATTTATTTATTCACTAATTTATATTATATACACAGTATATTCACTTACATTAATTTATATAAACACTTTCTACTTAGACTATTTACTTGTTCTCTGTTTATATCACGAGCTCACTTTATCAACTGACTTCTCCCGCTGGTCGGTCCTTTATATATTAATGCCTTTTTTACTAGATAATTCTAGATTGCGACTTAATACAAAACAATCGGCTCCCTGGAATTTTCTAGATGAGACTGGTCACAAAACAATGTCTAGATAAGGGACTACACGGGTGTGCCATTTCGTAACATTACTCCCTCCTTAAGTGGAAGTTCCTCCTGGAACTTTTGTGTAGCGGAGACTGGATGTTTGAATCGGCCACTGGCCCCATTTCTACACTTTCTGATCTTATGGAAATAACAGGGCACCGTCTTCATCGGATACTGGTAACGGGGGTTGTAGCTGCAATTTAATACCTGGACACCGGCATCTTGTAAGATTACCTCTACCATGTTGCTGATGACTCGCCAATCCAACTAGTTACTCGCTATCTTAGGCATAGCCAGTTTCTTCACACTGGATTCCAACACATGGTCTTGCAGTAGGTAAATCGATCTTGAAATTCATTTTTAGTTAACACGTAGAAGACGTTACGAGAATTGTGTTTCAGTCTCAGTGTCTTGCCAAGGGTTGAAATCTGGTCATCAAATTTTTCCCACAAATTCATCGAAGGTAGGGTCAGAAACATATCGAATATGGTTTACTATTTTCTCTAGGTCATGGTCTCCTTCGAATAGAGCTAGTCAGTTTTGGTGAACTACTTTTGGTTTTCCGTTGGGAATCTTGCTTATGCGATATATAACATCATTGACCCTTTTCTTGATTAAGTATGGACCTTCCCAGGATTTTTGTAATTTTGGAGAAAATCCTTTTCTCCTCTTCGGGTTGTGTAACCATACAATGTCCCCTTCTTAAAACCGCCTACTGTGGCCTGCGAGTCGTACCGACTTTTTATTCTGTCGCTGACAACTTGAAGATTTGTTTGAACTAATTCATGAACATCGTACAGCCTTCTTCTCAATTGGATCACGTAGTCTTCTCCTGCTAGATCTTCTCCAGGCCGACAGCCAAATTACAGGTCACAAGGAAGCTTCATTTCACGTCCAAACAGGATTTTCACAGGTGTTTCACCCGTGGACTCATTCACGGCAGATCGATAAGCCAATGCAAATAGGGAAAGATACTGGTTCCAATCTCTCTGATGGGTGGAAACTACTTTGGACAGGTATTTTCCAATAGTTCTGTTCATTCTCTCTACCATTCCATCTGACTGTGGATGTAATGCTGTTGTCCTGGTCTTCTTCATTCCCAGCTGGTCGCAAATCTCCTGGAATAGATGGCTTTCAAAATTTCTTCCTGGTCACTGTGGACTTCCAAGGGCACTCCATATCGGCTGATAAATTCTTTCACCAATACATCCGCGACAGATGTGGCCTCTTGATTCGGAATCGCGCAAATTTCCACCCACTTTGTGGAATAATCCATTATAACCAGGATGTATTTACCACCATTATCTGTCGTCGGAAATGGTTCAGCGATGTCTAAAGCAATCCTTTCGAAAGGGCTTCCAACATTTTATTGTTTCATGGGTGCCTTTCTCTTGTGATATGGTCCATTACTCGTAGCACAAGTCGTACATTTCTTACACCAGTTCTTCACATCGTCGGAGTTGTTCATCCAATAAAACCTTTCACGGACTCGCTGAAGGGTTTTCTTCACTCCCAGATGACCTCTCGATGGACTGTCGTGTAACTTTCTCAGTACTTCTGCTACTCTCGTTCTCGGGATAACTATCTGTTTCCTCTTCTCGGAACCATTGTAGTTCTCAAGGATTCTTTTCAATAGGCCTTCTTCCAGGACAAAGGAGTCCCACTGAGCCCAATATGCCTTGAGTGTCGGTGAAAATCTTGACACTTCTTGCCATGTAGGTCGCCGATTTTCTTCCTTCCATTGTCGAATCTTCTTAAGGTGAGGATAATTCTCCTGATCTTCTCTGATCCTGGTGGGTGACCATTCTTCGTTAATTACAGTAGTTCTTGAAACTGCAGCTTCCCTATATTCTGCCTTGTTGCAGTGGGAGCAGTCTGTTGGGCACGGTCGTCTGGACAGGGAGTCGGCATTTCGGCGATTCACATCAGCTCGACGTTCGCCCCTGTCTAATTTCTCATGTGACTGGAGTCCTTGAGTTGCGGGGGTTCTGGGGCGCTTCGACGGGCTGCGTACGTGCTCTTTCTCACCACACTTTCGGCATTTGATCTTCTTCTTTTCTGCCATACTCTTTTTAAATTGACGATCTGGTTCAGTATGTCTTCGTTACCTTCTTCTTGCATGGTCCTAACTTTGTTGGCTCCTTTGCATTTAAGAGGTTCTTGGTTTGTAAGAGTCGTAGGACGCTTACACGAACTGCGTGCATGTTCTAGCTCGCCATTATTACAGCACCTGATCTTCTTCGGCTTCTCGTCTACCATACCTTTCAACAAATTGACGATCTGGTCAAGTCTGTCGTAGTCACATTCTTCCTGTATGATCCTACCTTTGTTGTATCCCGAAGCCATCGTGTCAATGCGTCAACTAGTGTTTTGGGATGTGCTCAACGAAGCGAAACGCATATCGGGGTCACGTAAGCCATACGTTCCATCATGTTCTCTGGTGCTGATGGATAAGCAAATCGAACGAGTCGGGCAATATCCACTTCATACTCTTGAAGGGCTTCGTCACGTTTCTGCCTTCGGTTCTTCAGTTGGGACTGGTACAAATGTTCTAGAGATTCGTGGCCATATCGCATGTCCAGCCTCTTCTTCAGCTGCTCGAAATCATCCGTTTCTTCAAGTGGTATCGTCTGAAGTACATCTAAGGCATCTCCCTGTCGGACCAATTATTTACTCTAGCGGCTGCTTCAAACTGTTTCACATAATTGGTCCACGATGATTTTCCGTCGAACGTTGGAGCCTTGACTTCCAATGTCTTCCAGCTTAGGGAGTGCTTCTGGCTTGCAAGGTTTTGATTGCTTGGTCTTCTTTTCTCTTGTTGGCGTCTCCTGTGTTCTTGAATCAGCCATCTTTCTCTCTAACTCCTTGATTTTCTCATCCATCTGGTTTTCCATCATTGACATCTTATTCTCTATTTTATCGTCTATCGATGTCATCTTATTCTCAATATTTTAGGGAGGAAATTTTATTTTCCACGTCAGCAGCAATGTCATTTTTCAACGATAAGATATCGGCAGAAATCTTGAAATATCGATCTTCACGTTAGTAGAAATATTCTCTTCCATGGCAGAAATATAGTTCTTTGGCGGAGCCTAATCAAGGTTGATTTATCGGAACCAAAAAACTATAGTTAATTTATCCTCCTTGCCTTCCTCCTCAGATTTCCTAAATTTTAAATTTATTGTAAGCAAAATTAGATTTATAGAAATAAATGAATTTGTATATTTGTCATTTATGAAAAATACTAAATATACTAGCGCCCTATTTTAAATCATTGATTATCCCCCCAAGTTAACAACGTTAAGAATCGTTTAAGTTCGGGACCATCCCTGCCTGAGCTGGAAGAACATGTCTTTCGGGAATGTTATCAATCTATAATAAAACAACTAAGTGAGTTACATTGTTTTTTATTCCTAATCCCCGTTGTTTCAATCTTTTTCATGAATTCCATCTTCTGTTGGCCTCAGGTGATAAATAAAAAGATGGTTCCAAAAAAATAAACTACGCAAGTCCACTCCACACAATTCGATGTAAAGTTAGTGAAAAACGTATTGCATGTATTTTCATGGGAGAACGAAGTGTATTCGAAATATTTTTGCACTCGCCAGCATCTTATAACGTGAAATATGCAACTTTAACTGACAGTTAATTTAGTAACCTTAAGCAATTGAATACTGATTATCCCAATTTTACTTCAAACTTTAATTCCTTTCGAAATAAAGTCTCTCTATAGTTTATGATTAAAATGTGTACTATACTATTTCCCATACATTGATAAAAGTAATATATTTCTATTCTCAATATGCTGCATTTTGTAATACCGCTGGATAAGGCCAGACTTACAGGAATCAGTTTCCATAAATAATTCAGGGAGTAGATATATTTTGGTGTTGTTTCTTATTTTCGAATATAATTTAATGTCAAAATTTCATCCTCTAAGGATACTAAACCGTTGAAGATAAGTTTTTGCTTGGAATATCTACATATTCAAATATGAGAGATTTAGTTAATGACCAGAAGTTAGAGATATTATTTATAAATAGCTCTATTTTGTCCACTAAGCACCTGAGATATTTTTTTAAGTTTACCTACTCTACTGTCATAAGCAATCTTATGCCTTATTCTATCGTTGGCGATCACGGTGGTAATTTTTATCGTATTAACTGCCGATCGGAACAGCTGCGTCTATGACTGTCCGAACTATTTCCTGAGATTGGCAGACCATGACATTTTCTCTCTTCCTTCGTCTTTTTACGTAGATCTTTCCGGGATGATGAGGTCCTGTAGATTCATTATCCGAAGGTATTGATACGATTAATGGATTCGTCTGGGACTGTCCATGCCTCCACCCCGTACAGCGGTATTGAAACGATCAAACATTTGCATGGGATCTTACTCATGTTGACAAATTCTGACTGCAATTAGCAATAATAGTTGGTTTTACTGTTGTTTCCCTTTATTATATTAAATTCTACTAACATTATATTTCACGATCCGCCCCTCCGTTGGCAGTTTAGTCGTTACAATAAAATTACATCTACATCCGAGGACCTCGTCGTGCTAAATTAACGTCAAAGCAAGTTTTCAGTGTCGTTAACAAGAAACAAACTTTCACCTAAGTAGTTTCCGCCAAAAGTTCAAGCAACTTATTTCTCCATTATGTTACCGGCCTAAAACAACCTTGATGATTGCAAAGCGTATTAATTACTCAAAGAAAATTTAATCAATGTAATTGTTACGACTTGGCCAATCATGTTAAATGGAAAACATATGTTTTATTTCCGTTGATTAATTATCATCACCTCGCGTTGCTGTAACGAATCTCTTATTAAATCTCCGCAAGCCGCAACCCTTCAAACTATCCCAACCTGGCGTAGGTTAAATTCCTTCCAAAGTCAACTATGCTATTTCTCACTGTCTCTGATTTTCTCTCTCCAGTGCAATGTATCACCAATTCCACGCACAGTTTAGTTTACCGAATGTTATTGTACAGGTATTTGGAACTAAGATCCATTGCTGCATTGTTGTAGAATTATTACCATGATGTATACCTCTAATATTTGTTAGAAGTATATCAGAACATAGACGTATCTGAAAATGTAGAAAGTTGTGAATAAAAAAAATTTTAAGGGATAAAAATGCTATGATAAAACAGCTTGAGAAGAAAATTGAATTATACAAACAATCGTAAGCAACTGAATATCAACACCAAATTTATTTTTGGGATTTAAATATTATACAAGTTTGTCGTTGTTAGAATTAGAGGATTTTTAATCCCTGGACATAAGCCACCTCCGGATTTCTGTGTGAAATGGAGATTAATTTATACAGTCAAACACAGCACATGGGTGGATTCTTCTGAAGAAGAATTTTTTAATAATGATTTCAACAATCAAATGTGAATTTTGACCAAAGACGACTTGAAGCTAAAAGAAGAAGTCGTCATCAAAGAAAAAATATAATAGATTAAAACAAAAGATCAAAAAGGCAAAGCCACTCACACCTAAAACTAAAATTTAACAGGTGGTAAAAGATCCTAATCAAAGAAAAGAACTAGTCAAAAAGGCGTTGTTAGACGAAGTGGTACAGGTTCAAATCAAATAAAAAATTTTAAAAGCTAAAACTCATCAAAAGAAATTTAAATACACAAAGCTTCTGTCTAGCGTAACTGCAGACAAATATACATTATGGCGATTTTGTAACAGTGCTGTAATCTATGTAGGAAGAACAGTATAGTTAAGCTGATTCAGAGATTCTATGAAGATGACAGTAATAGTCTGATACAGCAGAAAAAAAGGAATGCATTATTCGCAATAAGATTAAAAAACAGAAACGGAACTTGTTACCCTTTAAAAAATGTATATAAGAAATTTCTTCAAACAAATAACTTGCAAATCGGGTACTCATTATTTTGCCAGTTACGTCCTTTTTGGGTTATGTCCCCTAAACTTACAGACCGTGATACTTGTGCTTGTATTGTACACGAGAATATCGATCTGAAATTATTTGCTATGAAAAATTTTAAAATTCTTGGATTCAGTAACTATCAATCAGAATGACAGATACTCTGCTATGACCGCTAAGCAAAAATGTGTTTAATAAGAAAGTGCAGTAACTGCTCCATAAAAACTTTGCCCTATGCAGAATTTGATAACACTGAAGACATTTTAGTGAAACAATGGAAGGAAGCTGTCATAAACCAAAAAATTAAAAAAGAACGTTTTTTGACAAAATATAAAAAAAACAGAAGAATTTGAAACCACGAGATTTAATCAATCAAATGGAAATTGATCTTAAAAAACTGTTCCAACATGAAGTAAACATTGTTAACCAATATAAAACAATAAAATGTTTCAATAAGTCATTTTCCTGGAATTATCATGACGCGGGCATCGAAAAAGGGACACCAGATGTTGTGGGAGCAAAAGACAAAGTTATAGCACTAAAAGCCGATATAACTAATTTAAACGTATTTGCTGATACACTGCGTAAAAACTGTCCAGTAATAAAGATTTCTGTATTGAGTATGCCGCTATTGAGAAAGTGGATAACTGGAGAATGACAGTGACCTGAAATGTTTTAAAGGAACACTCATGGTGTATCAAGTAACTGGTGACATATATCATCCAAGCAAACTCATTATGAAATCATTGAGCTGTTTTTGTAATAAAACTTGTGATCACTACAAATTAAGAACTATGGAATACAGGAATACATCTAAACGTCTAGAAATATCAGATGCATTTACGGATTCTGAAGATGATGTAGCTATCACTGAAGCAGGCACTAGTGACGATGGCAGAGATAAATTAAAAGCCATTTATGGTAGTGGTGATTCTGATTTAGTCAAATTGTTTTTGAAAAAAAAAGAATACCAGTATGCTGCACTTTGTTCTACTAATGACGCGGAAGAAGGAGAACTAAAGGTAACGTTTCTTAAATTACGTAGTGATGAAGGTAACCTTTTTCAGTTAGATGACGATGATGTCGCTGATGTACCTTTTGAAAGTGTGATCCAAAACCTGCCTGGATCAAAAGAGGGTTCGCTCTTCCTCTTGATACCACTTCCAGTAGGCTTAATTGATAAATCTGGCTAGTGGACTAGCTCGATAAAACTGAAATAGATCTATTTAGGGAGATCCATAGGTAATTGGATTCAAATTGTAGGTATTAAAACTATAGTACTTGTAAATGATACAAATAAGCTAACTTAACAAACTAAATTTATTCAAATCTAAACAATTGTAAATAAAAATGAACAATTTCTACGTTAACTTATAACTAATTAATTCCAAGTGCCATCTATATGATACATATAGAAGTTGTATTAGTAAGGTTAAATTCACTTATTTTACTTAACAATTACTGTGTTGATAGATGAAAACGTAAAATACTTGTTGTGTAAGATTTATTTATAAGTCTTTTATTTTAATTAGTGTTTTCAAATGAAACTCAAGGTCTCTAGTTAATTCCACAATATAATAGAATAACTTGTATTATATTGTGGAATTAACTAGAGACCTTGAGTTTCATTTAAAAACACTAATATGAGCATATTCCACGAAGTAAGGGTCGAGACAGTCAATTTTTATTTTAATGTTGATTGTTTAAATTTGAGGTTAACTTGTAATGAAAATTGAAGGCATTTACCTGTTTTATGCAATTTGGCACAGATGCACTATACCAAGTCCCCAACTTGGCCGTTACGCGATCCAATTTCCAATTGTCTAAAGATTTCAACAACTTGCAGTTATACAAAATGGACGCCGTCATGCAATTGTGAACCTAATACCACCCGATTCTCTTGCAACACTTTAACTTCCTCAAATTTATGTATAACTGCTTCTATAGTACTTTTTATTGAGTACTTAAAAGCTAAAGATGTGCGGCTGTGCGCTTTTTTTGAACATGAAAGGTCTAGGTTGAAGTAAACTACCTTTAAACTTACTCTGTTTATGCAAAAAACAGTATAACTTTAGTTCTCATTGAACTAACACTTAAATTGTTCTATAAATATGTCTCTGAGGATTAAAATAATACCATGTGGCCCACTGCCTGGTATTAAAAAAGGGCTGTGCCTTGATTAATTCCTATATCTCGTTATAAAATGATGTGTCGCTGCGAGAGAGTCTCAGGTCAAGAAGAAGGCGGAAGTGACGAAAAACTGACAGCTGCCATTTTCCTTGTTTGACCAATCAAATGATAAAATGTATTGATTTGACGTATCAGCCAACTAGGACTAACTGTATGTTGTACGGTTGGTTGCATATGTTTGATGTTAATACATTGTAAGAAAAGACAGTACCGTACTTAACTTTATATGCTAAAAAATATGTTATATTTTTTTCTTCGTTTCCCAAACATTGCCAATGCCTAGTTTAGTTGTTAAATGTGGTAGGGTGTTCTATCAATTTACAAAGGCTGTTAATGTTTTCGAAAAATAAGATTTTTTTTAGTATAACACCATTATTTGATGGGCCAAGAACAAGTACAAAGTCTGATGAGTTTGTATCGCAAAGAACTATTTGTTAAGCTTAGGTTAAGGCTTTTTATTTAGATTTTGGGTAGGATTTTCTTTTTGACCAGAATAATATGATGTTACTGTTACTAAGTTAGTGTTGATTTTGTTCCTTAAAATGTTATTTTATTATACCGGGTGTCCATCTTTATTTTCCCTCATTTTAACTGTCCATAACTTCTAAACGGTTTGAAATAGCAACATGAGGTTTTCACTAAAATGTTCCACTTTCGCACAAGTTTTGTTTAAAAAAGTTAAGTTTTTTGTATTCGTCTTGCCTACGTCACAATAAAAAATGGTGGATGTTTGACAATTTTTTTGATGACTTTTGTTAATGGAACACCCAGTATATTTTTTGTAGTTTGAAAGATACGGCCTTTACCTATCGTTCAGTGCAATTTTTTTATATCGATTAACGAGTGACTGAGCAATTAATTTTTAAAATGAGAGATGCTTACTTAGCACTTTTAATCATAGTAAGCTTTGGAAGTTCTATGTCAATATCCTCAACTTTGCGAATTGTCAGTCATTGTTATTGTCTGTTTTTATGTGAAAATGGTGTTTCTAGACGTAGAAGAAGCAAATGTTGTACTACTTAGCTTTGCTAAAACAAAATCTGTGATTTTAACTCAAAGACGTTTTTTCAGAGACTTTAATAAACAACCATCCACTTCAATTAGAAGTTGGTTCCGCACTTATAAAGAAGCTGGATCATTATCTCGAAAGAAAAGAATATCAATTGACAATTATTTATATTACAACATAGCAGTATATGACTTTGTTAGGAGATATCCAAAATCGTCGTTAAGAAAAGTTGCTTCCCATAAGGTTAAACAAGTGTATTATTTATCAAGAAAGGCGGCACATTGAACATTTAATTAATTAAAACTATCACTTTTTTTGGTACGTTTTGTGATTATAGTCTATTTCTTAATGTCTGACAGCACAGTAGCCTCATTAAATATTCAAATAGAAAATTATCTCTTACAGAGTGATCCTAAGAATTTTACAAGTAAATACTAAAATTCTAATGCAAAACAAGTAGGTGTCTGTATTGGTTGTCTGTACATCCCTGTTTCAGCTCAAAATACAATATGGTAATAAAACTGAACAATGCCAACAAAAGGATAAACAGTGCGGCAGTGGCGGAGATTACGATATTAGTTCATTTTGCTTATTTAATTAGATTCGGTCAACATTACAGTTGAAATAAAATTCATTCGTTTAGGCCTATTAACAAGTTACATTTTCATTTTTATTGAATTAAATTAATTAAAGAAAATATAGTTTAATTCTCATAATTCAAATTTATTGACAATGAATTAATGTATATTAAGTAAAGTAAATATACCATTTATAGGAAATATATAGAATCGTCCGAAGACTCGTCGAGAGATCACTATCGGTTCTATAGTTTGTTCTATGAGGTTATCTAAAACCCACATTTTCTCTTCCTCTTTAATTACATAATTCACAGCATCTCTCTAGTTCTCTTCCGTTATTATTGTCAATGAGTACTTCATGAGTTCACGAACATCTTTCATTATAAATGTTTTATTAAGTCTAGTTATATAACCTTTCATTTGGGCCCATATTAACTATATCGCATTTAATTCACAATGGTATGGCGGCTAACGAAGCACTGTTATCCCACGATTCTTGGCTATTTCATCAATAACAAACTTTTTAAATTGTAGCTTGTGATCTGAAGTAACCAAGTTCTTTTTTCAACATATCATCTTCAAATGGTATATCTTTTACGATTAACCAGTTTCTAATATCAGCTTTTCTCCAAGAGGTGGATGGAAGATTTTCTGTTAATCGCGAATGATAAGTGGCATTGTCCTTAACGATTACAGCATTATTTGGAATTAATTCGACCATATGTGTAAAATACATCTGCAGTCATTTCTTCATGATAGTCTTTGGTTGATGTTGACAAACTCCAGTAAACCACCTTCAACGAACCCTTGATTGCATCCAATATGCGTTATTATTAGTCGGCGACCTTTACCGATAGGAGTTTTCAGTCCACTAGATAAACCTTCTATGAAAGCTTGACGACTGGTTTGAATACTTTTGTCCTGCCATATTTTTTTCACTGAATGTCCTTCATTGAGCCATGTCTCATCTAGATAATAGATTTGTCTTCCCTCCTGTCTGTATTTTCGGATATCTCGTAAATACTGGCGTCTCCAACATATTATTTCTTCGTTGTCGATTAGCACTGATTTGCGACTTTGCTTCTCCCAAGTAAAATTTAATTTGTGTAATATTTTCCACAAAGTTTTTCGCCCTATGTCAGGCAAATTCTCGTCCTCCTTCACCATTCATAGAATTCTGTCAAGGGTTGGGATCTCTTTTTTAAAATATAATTAATGTAGTTTTCGTCTTATTGTATTTTGCATATGTTCATCAAGGTCAAATGGTTTACTTCCAGTTGACTTTTTAGGTGGAGATATATTTCCATTTTTCCTCTCTCTTAGAAGCCTGTAAATAGTAGATTCACTAAGTCTTGTCATATTGGAACATCAGTGCAGTTGAGCCATCAACTAACTATCACCTGTTATTATATTACGTTATTAAAATCAGGAATACACTAGTTAAACAACAAAGTTAAAAAGTGAAAGTGGACCAGCAGATTCATTGTAACAATTACTGCACTGGTAAGTGTTAGTAACTTATAATTTATTGCAACAGTTCCGCAATACAAATTAGTTCTTAGACTGTTCGTAAGAACAAAATCGATAATTAAACGAAATCCCGTTTTTATCAATTTTAATGATGGGAGTGGACCAACTGCACAAGCCAAGAAAAAGATAATCCAACGTAGCTAAAATGTTTATAATTGCCTTATAATGTGAAACAAAATATATATTTAAAAGCCATCAACATGGACTTTAACATTTCGTCAACAAATCAAATACCGCAGCCACAATCGGGTATGTACTACACTACGGGTCCAGCAATACCGATGTTTCAACCAGGTCAGTTTTCATCGCTTCCAGTGGCGTATCCTTCACAACTGCAAATGGCAAATGAGCAACAGCCGCAAGGTAATATTCAACCCAATTTTTATTATCCAATGCAAAACCTGCAATACACTAATCCTACTCCCCTTCCTCAATCACAAACTAACGAATCCCAAGAATGGAAAATAGTAGAAAATAAAAAGAGAAATAGAACTAGTCCAGACAAACGCTCAGTTAAACAAACCAAAATCAATGATTATTGGTTAAATACGCCAACCACTTCAAACCGGTTTGAGCAACTAGGAAATGATGTAGATGCAGAACAGCAAATGGATAACGAAGAACAGAAAGAACCTAAGCCTCCTCCAATATTTATTAAAGGAGTCAAAAATATAACTCCGCTGACAACGCTTTTAAATCATATAACTAAAAATGGATATGAAATAAAGGTATGCACAATTCAGTTAACCTAACAGAATTAAAAGAAGCGATTGAAGCGCAAGGTCACGTAGTCGAAAATATCTGGAACATCAAACATTTTAAGACCAAGCAACCGTTACCTATGTTCTTTATAGACCTACAACCAGATGTAAACAACAAAAAAATATACGATATTGAGAATCTTTTATTTTACAAAGTGAAATTTGAACCACCTCGACAAAAGAGAGACATTCCACAATGTGCAAGGTGCCAACGGTATGGTCACACAAAAAAATACTGTCAACACAGACCAAGATGCGTAAAATGTACTGAAGATCACGCAACAGTTGATTGCCCAAGAAAAGAGAAATCCACAAATGTAAAATGTATATTATGTGAAGGGAACCACCCGGCAAATTATAAAGGTTGCTCTATCTATAAGGAGCTGCAAAAGAAAAAGTACCCTCCCCTAAGACAAAAACCGAACACAACGATGCAAAGAAGAGAACAAACTGACCAACCAGGAACAAGCTATGCACAAATTTGTAAGGGACAACAACAAGAATTCTCTGGAAATAACACACAACCAGTTAATATACAACAATACCTTCCAGCGACAAATGATATGGCTGAACTTAAACACATGATGAAAGGTCTCATGGAGCAAATGGGCACAATGCTAAATCTGTTGACAACCGTGATTAGTAAATTAAAATAATGACTAAGTACTTAAAAATATCAATATGGAATGCCAATGGGCTTACCCAACATTCACAAGAACTCAAAACTTTTATATATAACCACGACATCGACATTATGCTGGTGTCAGAAACCCACTTTACAAAAAAAAGTTACCTTAAAATTCCAAATTATGTAATATATGACACCCAGCACCCGGATGGTACGGCGCATCGCGGAAGTGCTCTAATAATTAAATCTAAAATAAAACATCACGAAACAGTTAGCTTTAAAAAAGACTTCTTACAAGCAACAAGCGTAATAATAGAAGACTGGCACGGTCCATTAACAGTTTCTGCCGTCTACTTCCCACCAAAACATGCTGTCAAAAAAGAAGAATTTGAACAATACTTTAAGCAACTTGGTAATAGATTTCTCGCAGGTGGTGATTACAACGCCAAGCACACCCACTGGGGTTCGAGGCTAATCAACCCGAAAGGCAGACAACTCCTGATGGCCATAAATGATAATAATTACAAACACCTATCTACTGGCGAACCTACGTACTGGCCAACGGATAGAAGTAAAATCCCAGATCTAGTTGATTTTTGCGTAACCAAAGGTATCCCAAAAGAATCGCAAAAAGCAGAATCCTGTTTTGATTTGTCTTCTGATCACTCTCCCGTACTAATAGAGCTGAGTACAACAATACTAATACGAGAAACACCCCCAAAACTCGGCAGCAAGAACACAAATTGGGATATATTTCGAGAAATAATAGACGAGGAATTAAAATTAAACATACCATTGAAGTCACGCATAGATATAGAAAATGCAGTGCAAAATCTTAACAAAATTATTCAAGCAGCAGTGTGGAACAGCACACCTACAAACACAACTACTTATTCTCGTCAGGTGTTGCCAACTATAATAAAACAAAAAATAGTAGAGAAACGACGGCTACGGAAAATATGGCAGAACACGAGGTGCCCTCAAGACAAAACAAAACTTAATCAAATCACTCGTCAACTTAAAGATTTACTAAATAATCACAAAAATGACAGTATCCAAAAGTATTTGAAAGGGCTCACCGCAACCGAAGCTACCGAATATGCACTTTGGAAAGCCACTCAAAAAATCAACCGGCCACAACTGCTTAATCCACCTATACGCAAAGAAAACAATCAGTGGGCAAAGAGCGACGAAGAAAAAGCAGAAACATTCGCTTGTCACCTTGAAAAGGTCTTTCAACCGAATCCACCAAATAACGACAACGACATCGAAGCACAGCTCTTAACTGATCTAGAATCTCCATACCAGTTAGAATTACCAGCAGAAAAATTTACAATCGCGCAAGTCAATAGTATAATTAAAACAAATTTAAATCCTAGAAAAGCCCCTGGCTATGACCTTATTACAGGAAAAGTACTTCAAGAACTACCAAGAAAAGGTGTAGTATATTTAACACAAATATATAACGCAATTCTGAGGATAGGTCACTTTCCCATGGTTTGGAAAGTAGCCCAAATAATTTTAATACTCAAACCTGGTAAACCGGCTGAAGAAGTAAAATCATACAGACCGATCAGCTTACTGCCAGCAATGTCCAAAGTCCTGGAAAAGTTAATACTCTCAAGAATTGAACCAGTCCTAACAGCCCGTAAAATTATACCAACTCACCAATTTGGATTTAGACCAAAACATGCGACTATTGAACAAATTCATCGTGTCTGTACAAACATAAGCCAAACACTAGAAGACAAAAAATACTGCTCTGCAGCCTTTTTGGATATTTCTCAGGCTTTTGATAAAGTTTGGCATACCGGCCTCCTCTACAAACTAAAAAAAATCCTTCCACTTAGTTACTTCCTAACCCTAAAATCCTACCTAGAAGATCGCCATTTCCTCGTCAAATATCAAGACGCGCATACGTCAATATTTCCTGTTAAATCTGGAGTTCCTCAGGGCAGTGTTCTGGGACCTGTGTTGTATCTCTTGTACACAGCCGATTTACCTACCACCAATGGCGTTGTAACAGCCACATATGCTGATGATACCGCCCTACTATCAATGCATGAAGATCCCAATCAAGCATCACAAATACTCCAAATGAACCTGAACAATATACAAACCTGGTTAAAAAAGTGGAGAATACAAGCAAATGCAACGAAATCGGTGCATGTTACTTTTACGAACCGAAAAGGAAACTGCCCACCAGTGACCCTAAACAGTCAACAGCTTAACCAGCAACAGGATGTAAAATATTTAGGCATGCATATAGATAGAAAACTGACCTGGAAAAAACACATTTTCATGAAGAGGAAGCAACTTGGACTGAAACTTAATGGTTTATATTGGCTTATAGGTCGAAAATCACAACTATGTCTACAAAATAAAATACTTATTTATAAAACAATCTTGAAACCCATTTGGAGTTATGGAATACAACTATGGGGAACTGCTTCTAATTCTAACCTCGAAATCTTAGAAAGGTTCCAATCCAAAACTCTTCGAGTCATGACCAATGCACCTTGGTATGTCCCAAACAACTATATACGAAATGACCTCCAAATACCCACTGTAAAAGAAGAAATATCAAACTTCGCCCAAAAATACCAACAGAGACTGCAGCAACACCCCAATAATTTAGCAAAGTCCCTCAGGAGAATACCGGCAAGAAGAAGATTAAAACGTTATATTGTTAGTGATTTACCAACAAGATTTTAAATGTATATTTAAATTAATGTGCACAATACCCTAGAGACAAATAATTTTATATTTTATATAAAATATTTAAGAATAGAGTATGGTTATAGGACCATTGCTCTGCATGTTAATGTGATTAGTGACAAACTATTTACCTATTGTAATTTTAATTTACAGATTGTAAATAAATTGGGAAGTAAAAAAAAAAAAAAAAAAAAATATTGGAACATGTCGAAACTATATTTCTAACAGTAGCAGCCGGCATTTGATGTACAACAGCATCATGCACATTTAACACTACAGTCTTCGTTTGTAAGCTAATCACGCTCTTACACTTTACTGGGGTAAAACTTGAAGACATTTTTCACAACACAGTTAACACTTATGGAACATAAGCGACTCTAAGCAAAACAAATTATACAAATTTGGGCGAGACCAAGTTTCACCGTATATACCTGCAAAATTTCTAAGTAGTCATTGGGACAATCCCTAGTAGGACCCTATTGTAATGTTTCTTGGAAATGTTATCATCAACATTTCGAAAATCAGAAAGTAATTATCTGGAGAATGAATTGATAAATGGTTTGTTAATATGTCTCCTAAGAATTGACCTGCTCCAAATTCTCAATATAATTAATGAAATATTCAGTCAGAATAGTTGCGTTACAAGATTATTTCAAAAATAATTTATTGTTTTAACTGTATATACTCTACAAATGTATGAATGTCAGTTAGTTGTTTTAACTAACTGAATTTACATTTATATTAACTTTATATATCAGATCGGGTATAAAATTAAATAGTAAATAAATTCCTTAGATGAACTGTGACGCTTATGCTTTACTACCTGACTAGCATCTGTGACCTTTTAGCGTGCTGTCAGTCAATAAGAAACATACTATAAATACTACTTTGCATCTCTCATTTTAAAAATTAATTGCTCATTTACACGTTAACCGATTTTAAAAAAATTTGCTCTGAAAAGTGGGTAATGGTCGGTTGTTTCAAACTACAACAAAATATACTGGGTGTTCTATTAACAAAAGTCAACAAAAACATTGTCAAACGTCCGCCATTTTTGTTGTGACGTAGGCAAAACGAATAAAAAGAAACTTAACTTTTTTAAACAAAACTTGTGCTAAAATGAAACATTTTATTGAAAACCGCATGTTGTTACCTCAAACCGTGTAGAAGTTATGGGCAGTTAGAATGCGGGAAAATAAAGATGTAGTGTTGATTTTGTTCCTTAAAATGTTATTTTCTATCTTCTAATGATAAATATAAGTATTGAAGATTTTTTGTATTTTGTCCACCTCATAAAAAGTGTTTTATAATATTTTTGTTAAAAAATAGGCGGTATGTCATTTTTCCAAGATATGCTACAAATAAAAGTGAAACAACATATATGCGTGTCTGATTTTATTACAATACTAATATTTTTTATCAGACAGTAACTAGGTGGCAAAATTTAAAAAAAAATTAATTTTCTCATACAATAATAAATAAAGTGACTGTCCCTTTTGAGCATGCTATAATGAAGTAATCAAACAATATATACACTAATTGGAAATTCAAAAGCTTCTAAAATATTGTGAAGACAAATTATTACCAAAAGTTGACCTAATTTTATGGAATCACCCATATATGAATATTAAGTCAGAAGGTACAGAATCAAGTTTTGCCTTAAAGCAGCTCACATGAATTTTTAAAGTATTTTTCATCAAACTATCGCAACCATAATGTCATTATTGTATGTTCATATTCTGTAAGAGTAAATATTAAAATGTTTATACCACATAGCCATTGCATTTCATCACTATATAAACTCAATCAATGATTAAAGCAAAATGTGACATACGATGAAAAGTGCCTAAACATTAATTTATTAAAATGTTAATCACACAGAAACTGAATGGTCAAAGCAGCTATATAATCAAAAATTCATAAATTCATGGAATACTAGAGTTATGTGTAAACGATTTGTTGATATTATGTTATGTCTATTACTGTTGATTCTAATAAACATGGAATCGTTGATGGAACAAACAATATATTTGTCGCGTTGTTTTTCTATTTTAATTTCAATTTCAAATGTTCAAAAAATATATTACCGCATATTTTATGCACTACTATTTTTTTATGATCCAGCACAGTCAATAGAACTTTCTCCACAAATCACCAAGAATAAATTTTACATACTGTCTGTCAGCATTACAAAAACCCTTGTGAGATTAAAACAAAAAAATCAATGTTTTTATACCTGTTTCCGGAATTATATTATTTCAGGAAGCAGACATTGTTAAACAGTGCTTTGTGGAAGCAGATGCCCTCTTCTTTTCTTTTTTGCTGCTTATCGATTCCTTTAGTTTCTCCGGACATGAAAAGAATTTTGATCAGAACAAGGATGTGCAATATTATGCTTGATAACGTTTATTTTTTGCTTCTCCTTTTGAAGGATTCGGCCTTGGCAAACGGCACATTCCTCATGTTTAAAACAGTAGCGTAGAAAATATTAGATTGTTTCCATTTTTATTCCGGAAAATAGCAATCGATTTTTGTGAGTACACATAATTGTTCATGATATTTACAGGGTTATTCAATAGATATAACGCACCCCTTATCATCGTTATTATTGACCGTAGGTGAAAAAATTACAAATATAAGTTCAATGGGAAAACACGATGCAGAAATGACTAAAAGAATTGAAAAAACGACTAATTTGTACAGTGCCATTTAGTAAAAAATCTCGAAACAAAAAAAGATAAAATTATAACACCATAGATCGATCAGTTTTAACTTATGGATGTTAATCCTGGACGCTCACAAAAAATCAGTAGAAATGGTATACTAGTGAATATAAAGAACAATATCAGAAATACATGTTGGAAATAGGTACCCAACATTGCGGGGAAGCCAACGGCGGAAAAGCTTAACAAACGTTTATTATAGGAGTGCGAAAACGAATGCCGGTAAGAATTTATTAGACGCTACGTTATTATAGAAATGTTGTTTGAATTCGAATGTAAATTTTTAACATTGTTATATTTAAGAAAAATACATTGTAATATTTGGGGTCTAATTATTTCTCAAATACCTTTTCTCAATGTTGATAAAATTGTAAAAACCTTGTTGTAAATTCTTTTGACAAAAATATGTTAAGAATAACAAGTTTATTGTTGCTTATTAAACAGTTTTGCGACATAGTCACGTACCATTCGTATAAATTCATAGTTTCATTGTACCTATCATTTTGCTGGATTGTTAACATCAATTGAATTCCCGAAATATTTGAAATATATATACTTTGTACATTTACGACAGTTGTGGTCAATTGTTAATGTGTAACTATTGTACATACCGGCTGGCAAATAACCAATTTGGGAAAATAACTTTCTCCAATCATTGCTAACATTTACGAAGCCGCGCCCTCTGAAAAATGTGTATTTAAGTAATGGCTTCTAACGTAAGTTATATCTTTTACCTTTTAAATTTTTAAGATCCGACATCTATACAGCAACTAGTCATAGGTATCAAGTATTCAATGCTTATTCAAATGAAATTAAGTAAAGTTTATCATTTCTAAAATTGTTACCGGGTCCAAGGGAAGTAATTTGTTGTGTAAATAAAACTGAGAATCTTATTTCTTCTGAGTTTTATTCAACGTATCCGAAGACCATGAGTAGTAAAGTGGCCAAAATATAGAATACAGTCCACTAAGTCCCCTCCAATTCCGCACAATACAAAAATATGAGAAGAATTAGGGGCGCATCCAATATTGAACTTTATAGAACAACAACAACTAAGCTGATGGGAGCATATTCAAAAAATGGACAATAATTGATAAGTTAAAAGAAAATTTGAAGCAAACATGCAAATAAAAAGAAAAAAAGGAAGACCAAGACCCACATGGGATACAGCAAGGGTAAAATTCTACAAGACAGACATATCCTAGGAAGGGGCAAAACAATAGCAAGGAACAGAAAATAATGGAGAAAAGTTCATATATGAAAATTGAATGTAAGCCCGACAACTTTTTAGGCAATATGATTACATATGATAAAAATTCAGTGGCATGCAAATTTCAGAGAGTACAAGAAAATAAGACTTCTAAACATGAGTCGACAAAGTCTACGAAAAAATCGAACGGTACGCGCTACAGGTTAGGTATAAACGGATTTGGAATCAGCATTGTTTGAAGCCTCTTCAATGGAGGAAAAATTTGATGTCTGACCTTTATTTATTTTTAGAATTGTTTAGTTCAAATCATAAAACATACGACATAATATATAAATGAACTGAGTGATCCGTATTCAGTTGTGCAGTGAAAACAGACCAAAAAGTACGAGATAGACAAACCGTTGTATTGGAAACGTAGTCGCTTTGTCTCTCTCTAGAGAGAGGTCATCATGTTGCTCCTGACAACACCACTCTTCTTACTGTAACTTAATAACTTCTACAATTTGTGTGTATTGGTGTTGGTAAATACACCCAAATAATACATAATTTCACATAATTATTATATACTTTAATGTTACGAAATAGCACACTAGTGTAGTCACTGAATCCGACTCTGCCTCAGCCATGTATGAAAGTTAAAATTTTGGCGGATGCGTAGGGATTTCTTAGAACTGTTTTCGATTTTTTGTGACTATTTTATCTAGACATTGTCTTTGTGACCAGTCTTATCTAGAAAACTCCAGGGAGCCGATTGTTTTGGTGTAAGCCGCAGTCTAGAAATATCTAGTAAAAAAGGCACCAATATATAAAGTACCGACCAGCGATAGAAGTTAGTTTACAAAGTGATCTCGTGATATAAACAGCGAACAAGTAAATAGTCTAAGTAGTGAAGTGTTTATATAAATTAATGTAAGTGTGTATATAATATAAATTAGTGAGTAGTGTAGTGACTAAATAAATTAAGTTAGTAGACATAACGTGTGTATACAAATTTATCCCACCCGTAATAAAGGCGTTTAAATAAATAAGAAAAGCATTACATTGATGTCAGGTGTGGGGTAATATAAATAAATATATACGCAAAAATGGCCAAGAGACTAAGTGACGTGAAAATGACTGAACTAAAGGCAGAATTGGGAAATCGCGAGTTGGAAACATCGGGTAAGAAGAGTAACGATATTTCTGTTAATGTGAAGGATGATATGTCTGCCTTGAAGAACGATATATCTGCCGATATCTTATAAAAAAATACGACATTGCCGCTGACGTCAAAAATAAAATTTCGTCGCTAAAATAGGATATTGAGAATAAGCTTTAAATGATGGAAAATAAGATGGGCGAGAAACTCAAGGAGCTAGAAAGATGATAGATTCAAGAGCTCAAGACACGCCAGCGGAAGAAAAGAATACCAGGCAAACAAAACCTTACAAGCCAGAAACACTCCATAAGTTAGAAGACATTGGCAGTTTTGCCCGAGTCAAGGCTCTAACGTTCGACGGAAACACATCGTAAACCAATTATGTGAAACAGTTTGAAGCAGCCGCTAGAGTGAATAATTGGTCCGACAGGGTGAAGGCAGTGAACTTAACCATCGCGCTTCAGGGAGATGCCTTAGATGTGCTTCAGACGATACCACTTGAAGAAACGGATGACTTCGAGCAGCTGAATAAGAAGTTGGACATACGATATGGCCACGAACATCTAGAACATTTGTACCAATCCCAGCTGAAGAACCGAAGGCAGAAATGTGATGAAGCTCTTCAAGAGTATGAAGTGGATATTGCCCTATTAGTTCGATTTGCTTATCCATCAGCACCAGAAAACATGATGGACTGTCTGGGCATCCAGGCCTTTATTGACGACTTACATGACCCCGATATGCAGACGACGCTTCGTTTAGCCCATCTCAAAACATTAGTCGACGCATTGACAGCTGCTCTTGAATATAAAGCAGCAACAAAGGCTTCAGGATATAACAAAATTAGGACCATCCAAGAAAAAGGTGACGAAGACAGATTTTACCAGTTCGTCAGTTTAATAAAAAGTATGATGGACAAGAAGCCGAGAAAGATCAGATGCTGGAATTGTGGCGAGCTAGGGTATGTACGTAGTTCGTGTAAGCTCCCCAGGACTCCTGCAAACCAAGAACCCCAGTCACAGGAAAACTAGAACGGGTCGGCTACGAGGGGGCAGCACCATTCCATGATCGTTCCAAAGACCCTCTCATACTGATAGCTTCGCTCAGATATCGCAATGACAGTGTATATGCCAACGTTCACGGTGAGACACAAATCCAATTGGGAATTGGCGCAGAAATGTTCACGCATACGGTAATCGTAGCTGACATTGAAGAAGAAGTGATTCTGGGTATGAACGTAATGAATGTACATGGTTTCCAATTAGACTTTAGAAACAGAACCATCAAAGTGGATTCCGAGGAGGTATTCCTTCATCCATATGAAGGCAGCGCGGTGTTGGCAGCTGTACAGGAAGATACCGTTCTACCTGCACGAAGCGAAATCATGATAGTAGCACGGCTACAGGGAATCATGGACGAAGATACACCGGTAATGGTGGAGCCAAGGAACCACGACGAAGAGGTTGGCAAAGGAGTACTAATTGGAAAAGGATTGGTTACGTCGGCAAAAGAGATCCCAGTACGTGTGATAAACGTTAATGATCACCCAGTTACTATCAGGAAGGACACCAGGATTGGATCCTGCATACCAGTGACGTCTATAGTTCGTCAAGCAACGACCACTGACAGATTCGAACAGATGTTATCAGTAGCTGGTCAATCCTTGAATAGAGCTGAAAAAAAGAGAATGAGAGAATTTCTCTAGCAGTATCGAGACCTATTCGTACCAAAAGGAGGAAAGACTGGTAGAACATCAGCCGTCAAACACAAAATCGATACTGGTAATGCTAAGCAAATTAGGCAGTCAGCTCGAAAACGTCCACGAGTGAAGAGAGAGGAAGCTGAAAGAATGATACGAGAGATGACAGAAGAAAAAGTAATATAAACATCTACTAGTGCAAGGGTGCCACCAATAGTGCTCATCAAGAAAAAGGATAGAACTACGAGATTTTGCGTGAATTATCGCCAGCTAAACAACGTGACCAGGAAAGACAGTTATTCTCTGCCTCGAATTGACGATACGCTAGATACTTTGGGCGGTAGAAAACTGTTTTCTACCTTGGACCTGAAGACTGATTATTGGCAAGTGGAAATGGACCCAGAAGACAAAGAGAAGACGGCTTTCACCACCGGATCTGGATTATGGCGATTCAACGTCATGCCATTCGGGCTCTGTAATGCGGCTGCGACATTTGAAAGACTCATGGAAAATGTCTTGAAGGGGTTGTCTTGGAAGACATGCCTGGTCTATTTGGACGACATCGTAGTACTGGGGAAGACATTTGACGAACACCTGAAGAATTTGGAAGACGTATTCAAACGACTCCAAGCAGCCCAGCTCATGTTAAACCCGAATAAATGTCAGTTGTTCCAGAACCGAGTCAACTATCTAGGTCATGAAGGAGTAGCAGTGGATACAGAGAAAATTGCTTCCATTCAGCAATGGCCGCAACCAACCGACAAACATCAAATTAGGAGTTTCCTTGGACTTTGCACATATTATAGAAGATTTATCAGGAAGTTTAGAGATATTGCCTAGCCTCTAGCTTGACTTACAGAAGAAGCAAGAGCTCTCCAATGGGACGAAGAATGTTCAACATCGAACATCGAGCTGCCGAATCGAGTCACCGAAATGCCGACTCCCTGTCCAGACGGCCGTGCCCAACAGACTGCTCCCACTGCAACAATGCGGAATCTAGGGAAGCTGCAGTTTCAAGAACTACTGTAGTCAACGATACGATTAGAAGAATAATCCTCACCTAAAGAAGGATATGGAAGGAAAAAAATCGGCGACCTACATGGCACGAAGTGTTAAGATTTTCACCGACACTCAAGGCATATTGGGATCAGTGAGACTCCCTTGTCCTGGAAGAAGGTCTGTTGAAAAGAGTCCTTGAAAACGATGATGGTTCCGAGATGAGGAGACAGCTAGGTATCCGTAGAACGAGAGTAGCTGAGGTACTGAGGAAGTTACACGACAGTCCATCGGGAGGCCATCTGGGAGTGAAGAAATCCCTTCCGCGAGTCCGTGAAAGGTTTTATTGGATGAACAGCTCAACGATGTGAAGAACTGGTGTAAGAAATGTACGACGTGCTACGAGTAATAGACCACGTCGCAAGAGAAAGACACCTATGAAACAGTATAATGTTGGAAGAACTTTCGAAAGGATTGCTTTAGACATCGCTGGATCATTTTCGACGACAGAAAATGGTGGTAAATACATCCTGGTCATTATTAACTAATAAAAAAAACCACAAACCAAATTTTCAGAACATAAATTTTTTCATAGATTCGTCAATTTTTCAAATACAGTTTTTTCAGATAAAGAAGTTCAATTATTACAATACGGTTTTAAATATAATATTCAACCCACATGATCATTTGATAACTTCAACAAACTAGGTTTAGAAACAGAAATTAAATTGTATAATTTTCCAAAGAATTACAATCTAAAACATAAAGTTTCCGAAATGATTAAAAAAGAATTTGTCAAATTTAAAAAACCCAACTTCGAATTGTCAGTCGCCAAATCAATTCAACAAAAATCAAAGTCAAATAGACTTATTTTACCAAAAGCAGATAAAAGAAATGCGGTAATAGCATTACCAAAAGAAGATTATATATTAGTAACCAACAATTTTATACAGGCAGGCAATCTTGAGACCCTTAAGGAGCTAGGTCCAGTTGCCCATATTCTAGGTATGAAGGTAGAACGAGATAATGTAAATAACACTATTAAACTAAGTAATAAACAATATATTTTAAAGATTTTAGATAAATTTGGCATGCTAGATGCAAAACCAGTTGGTACACCACTGGAAGCAAACATTAAATTGAAAAAAGGGACAAAAAATCATTTCAATAATGAATTTCAAGAACTAATTGGGTGCTTAATGTATTTAAGTGTTACTTGTCGTCCTGATATTACTTATGCAGCATCTTATCTCAGTGAATTTAATAACTGTAATAATGAAACTCATTGGGTTGCGGCTAAGAGGGTATTAAGATATCTCAAAGGTACTTTAGACTCGGGGTTAGTATTTGGCAGAACTGTAGAACCCTTACAAAGCTACGTAGATGCTGACTGGGGTAACGATCCGATCCAACTGATCGCAAGACATTTTCGGATTTTGTTCTAAAACTAAATGGTGCAGCTATTACATGGGAAAGCAAAAAATAAAAAATTGTATCTTTGTCTTCAACTGAAGCAGAATATATTTCTCTCTGTGAAGGTGCTAGACAAACTATATTTGTTTGCGACTTGGTACAAGAATTGATGAAAGACTCAAAATATCTTAATTTTATAATATCTCCAGATATAACAAACATTTTTTGTGACAGTCTAAGTGCAATAAGCATAGCCACAAGTCCATTCACTAGTAAAAGAAGTAAGCATATAGATATAAGATTTCACTTTGTAAGAAAACAATTTAATTAAAATTTCATATGTATCAACTAAGGATATGCTGGCGGATTTTCTAACTAAAAGTGTAAATAAAGAAAAACATCTTCGTGTTGTTTAGGAATAGGATTATTATAAAGTAAACAAATCATTTGTTTATATTTCCTTTTTATTGTTACGCAATATTAGTTTATTTTATAACATTTTTTTTTTGTATCTACACATATGGGATCAAGGGATAGTGTTGATATTCTATGAATAATAATATGTGATCCCATACGTTGGTGTCACTTATCAGTTTGTTTGGTTGTCAGTTTTTTAATATGTTGTTAAATCATACTCCTGTTTAATAATTGTAAAAAACATATTGTTACAATCAGTCTATTTAAGTTTAGTGTTTTTTGTGTTTTTGTGTTATTGATTCTAGCATATAAAACAACAATTTTATATAATAAATTTGTTTTTATTGAATTAGAAGTTGGAGTTGGTCAAGATAAGCTTACTAATGATTTTTCTAAAAGATGGACCGCAAAAAATATACCAATCAGGTATGCAGATATCGGATGTCATCGTGAACACTACAATATGCTACAACTATTTCGATAACGCCATAAAGTTTTTATAAGTACATTCAGACATTGAACTATCTGCATTAGGAAATATATCCCGTCAACCATTTTGGTTTCAGGTCAAAACTATATATCGATACAGTTCTCATCCGATCACAGTCTTTTTGTACTGCCTCCATTGCAAAGCTGTTTCCATCCAATTCAAACAAACTTCCCAGTGAAGCAAAGTGCTGGAAAAAAAGAAACCTGGAACAAAGGATTAATTAATTGCAAAAATTGAGAAGTACTTAGCTTTAAAAATGATTCTTTGATGGAAATTCAAGAAACATTCAAAAAACATTTATAATACAAACCCCTCAACTATAGAAATCTGACAAAGAAGGAGAAAATCAGAAGAACATTTTTATTCTTAAAAGAAAAAGATTTATTCTCAACCGACGTTGTATAGTATATCCGTCTAGGCCACTGCACGAATGAAAATCTGACTCTACTGAGATTTTTTTAGAAAACATTGTAGGAAAGGTACAAAAGAAAAGACCTTCACAAAAATATATAATGAAGTAAATATCATATCAACTTTGGAGTTCTATTTTTAGATCCACATGGAAATCTGAAATATATGAAACGTGTATTTATACTTTAAGACTTTGATAATCCTGCAGTGAATGCTATTTCAGGCTCAGAACTCGAATATACAGCACATTCTAACAAAGCAGATGCTAAGATATTCATTGGAGTACTAGATTCGCACACTAATTTTTGAATAATAGTGAATCTAGACGATTTCAATGGTTTGAAAGTTAGAGATGGACTCTGTTTCGATTCAAACTTGGTAGAGTTTTGCGAGAATTATGCGAAAAAAAGGATTATAAAATATTAATTTGATTATGTAACTGTTTTAATGAGTTTGGTATTTGTTCACAAAAGATGATTTCTACAACTGTACATAACAATAACACATGAAATAAAACTTCTGAGTGATGCTCAGTTCTCAATTTTATTTTGTAATTATTTACTTTCCGTTTTAATTTTTCTACGGCGTTTTCAGAAATATTCAGTGCAATTCAGAGGTTTTCTGGGGAATACACAAAAGAAGCCAAGCCTATTTTAATATGCTAGTTACTTTTACAATCAACTGGATACATTCTTTAAATGTGACGACAGGTTATATCTCGTAAACAATACATTATATGTAACTTTGGGATCAAAAAGTCTTGGAATTACCGTCTAATACATGATTTAATATATTTTTGTATAAAACCGATGATATGATTGAAATAAAATATTTTAATGTTATTAAAGAATATAGTTCACTTCAATGAAAGACTAAATACAACTATTCACTTGTAAAACCCTCGAACCACTTGTGAATTACATCTTGATTAATCGACTGATAATACCACTTTCTTTTCAGTTCTCCCAATTATTTTTACCATAGGACAGGTATTGCGTATTTTGTCTCAGTCGACCTTGCTACCAATTTTCCGTCCCAGAAAAGAGAAAGGTCCTTAACCCTTCATCTGTGAACAACAAAATATTACAATAACAAAACTTACTTTAACCCTGTTATTATATAGATGCCGTTGATATGGCTAACATCGACAACATCTATTATTCTTGAACTAATTAATTTCTTCTCGTAACCACGTATTGGTTATGTAGGTTCTGAGATCAATCTCAAAATACAAAAGACTCTTTCTCTGACTCCGATTCGGTTCCGCTACTGCTTGCTACAGCAGCGGTGAACGGCTTCATTTGATCAGCTGGAACAACACCTTATTACTTGCACCACTTGACCCCGGTATTCTATAATATAACGATCATGATCTAAAATCTCTTTAACCTGATAAGGACCACGGAACTTCGGCAGCAACTTTTTGCTTTTGCCCTCGTTTGTAAAATTCGTCTGTTTTACAACAACTTGGTCCCCAATGTCATATTCTTTTCTCTTGGCGTCAAAGTACGATTTTTGCCTACGTTGAGTTTTCGAAGCAGCCTCCTGTCTGGATCCATATTGTCCCATATTGTCGTGATGATACATCGTCACAACACGTCTACCTGCCTTTGGCACATACCACCTTAGACCATCAGAAGTCTTCCGACATAGTTTGTTATCCTTAAGTGCGTAGTTGATCTTTGGTTTCAACCGGATTTCGACTTACTGCGTCATCACCTGCCATTTTTGAGCCTTGACGATACTCGATTGTAAAATTAAAGTCCTGAATGAAAAGCCACCATCGTGCAATTCGAGGAATCAAGTCACGTTTTGACTTAGCCGTTCTCAATGCACTGCAATCAGTTACCACCTTAAATGAGAGTCCCAGCAAGTACACTCGAAACCTCTGTAACGAGCAAACCACAGCTAGAGTCTTGAGTTCATAAGAGTGGCACTTCTCTTCATCTTTTATAAAATTCTACATACATGTTTAATAAAAATAAATACTACTTAGGACGAACTTTTACGAAACCTAGCTGGGCATCGAGGGTGAACTTCTAAGATGCTGATTATAAACACGAGTACAAGTGGGTCGTAGGTAAAGTATAGTACGTAACTCGTGTTGTAACGCATTTTACGCATTCACGGAATTACGCACTCGCCGCTACGTGGCTTCGTGCGTAACTTTTCCGTTCGTGCGTAAAATGCTTCTTACAACACACGTTACGTAATATACTATTACCTACTACCAACATTACGATACTGATATTAGTTTCATAATGAGATACTTTACCGCACTAGTGCGGTGAAGTAAAATTAATTGGAATTAACGTGTCAAAGTTGACAGTTTGCAGAATGAGTGACAACCGAGACACATAAATCAACGAGCCCTTGTTACCTGCCTCTCTATGTTGACCAGAGAGGGTTGCAAGAAGAAGTAATTTTAATGCTGTATTGGTAAATCTGTGCTCCGGGCTACTCGACTACGGAGAGTGGGTGGGTCAAGACCACCTCTAATTATACTAATGTACTGTACTAATAGTTCCAAGTTACAAAAAAATAAAATTTATTAATTAATCGGTAAAGGAGGAACTATATTTAATAATTTACCGTATAATACCAATTGCCAAACAATAAAAACTGATAAAAAAGGAGTGATTGAATTTATAAAGTTATTAAAAATAGATATTCCGCCGAAGTATACTTCCGGGATCACAGTTACTTGATTAATCGTATAAACGTAAATCTTATAACTAAAATTAAATTTAACTAATGCATCCGGATCCCCATTAATTACGTAAGGATTTTGACCCCCACTTTAACCTCGGTGAGCTGTGAAATTTGTCTCGACCCCCTCCCCTAATCTCACGTGATATCTTTTAAAATGTATCTTTAAGTATAAATGCGTTGGATTTATTTGATAAAACACGTAGAGGCGACGCACACGAGCCAATGGTCCTCACGGTAGGAGAAGGACCAAGACCACCAGAAAGGATGAGGAAGAAAACGAATTGGACAAAATTCAGAAGAATCGCAGGACAAGTCATATGACCAATAGTCGAAATCAACAATGCAGAAACACTGGAAGAGCAAGTCTGTTTCTTCAAAGAAGCACTAAGAGAAGCGTTAGAACGAAGTACCACAACATCCGTAAGAAATTTGATTAGGGAAAAGAATCGAATCATGAGACGAGCACGCGGAACATGAAAATCCGACGACCTAATGAGAGTCGGGGAAATGAAAGAAGAAATACAAGGAAAACTAAGGGAACATAGGAGTGAAGACTGGAACAAGATAATCAACGAATTAGACCCGCAAAAACCGGGGATATGGAATATCGCAAAAGTTATACGGCAGGATAAAAAACCAAAGCCGCCAGTACACGGAACCAACGGGATGGTCTACACCGAAAAAGATAATTCGGAAGCGTTTTTTTTTTAGTCACGAGGGGGTTAGGGTTCAGGTGCCCTAATTGTTGCCGCTCAGCCATTGATTGGCTTATTGTGCACCCCCACTCACAGGTATTAAGCAGAGTCCCATCCTAAATTCTTAGCGAACATTGAGATTCGTCGGACTATGTTTTCCTGCATTCCCTCCTGATTTGTGCCTAGGAAGATATCTAGACAGGAGGCTCGCCTACTGCACAGGGCAGGGCAATCGAAGACCACGTGCTTAGCGGTTTCTTCTACTTCTCCACATATCCTGCAAATGGGATTTGTTATTTCAATCCCCATTTTCACTAGGTGTGCGTTGAATATCCAGTGGCCAGTTATGAATTCTACCACTTTTCGCAGTTCTTTCCTACCCAGTCTAAAAGCATTTGCTGCATATGAACTCGATGGTCCTTTTAGCATTCTTTTGGACTGAGCATGTCCCGTGATTCTGTTCCAGCGCTTTTGGTGTTCAAGCGACACCTAGTTGGAAACAGTTTTTCGTATGGTGCTCTATGAAACGCCGTATGCTGGTTCTGGTCCCATGAGGGTGAGATGAGCTCCTTTCTTGGCACACTTATCAGCTCCCTCATTTCCAGCTACCCCTGTGTGGCTTGGCACCCAAGTAAGAATTACTTTTGCCTTTTGCCAAGGTTTTCAAGGTATTGTGACAGTCCCACACTATCTTCAATGTATAGCTGTGGCTTGCTAAGGCCAAAAGGGCCGCCCGACTGTCCGTGTTCAGATAGATGGTCTTTTTGTTATATTTCCTGTCTATGCATGTTCTGCCGCATTCGATTAGTGCGACTTATTCTGCTTGAAATACGGTCGTCATTTTGCCAAGGCAAACACTTATGCTTTGCCTGGGTCTGACGCCGTAAACGCCTGCTCCTGTAACCGTTAGGGTCTTTGTTTCGTCGGTGTACCAGGTGATACTGTTCAACATGCGTTGAGGTTCTCCCTGGGCCCATTCGGTCTGCCACTCAAGTTGACACGATATGGTATCTCAGTTTCCACGACCTTGGGCATTCTGTCAGGTGGCATTTCGATGATGTCGCACTTCATGTTGTCGTGTATTTTAGTATGTTTCATACCATGGTGCCTGCACCAGTTGCCATTGCACTGCATTCTGTATGCAGCCATGTTAGCCTCCCCCTGTATATAGAGATCTAATGGTGGGATGTTTAGCAGTATTTCCAATGCTGCGGTTGGGATGCCCTTCATGGCGCCTGTAATGCTCAGACACGCAGCTCGCTGCACTTTAGAAAGCGTTTTGGCGGCTGTGCTTTGCTGAACTTTAGGCCACCATGCGATCGCACCATACACCATCATTGGTCTGATTACTCTGGTGTACAACCAGTTCACCATTCTCGGAGTTAGTCCCCAGGTGCACCCAATTGCTATTCTTATCGTCATTAGCGTAATCTGAGAACGGCTTGTGATGCTCGCTAGATGGCTGTTCCAGGTTAGATTGTTATCTAACCGGATTCCTAGATATTTTGCCTCCCTGGCAACCTTTATCTGATTGCCGAAGAGTCTTGGCACACTAGTAATCTTTGCGATTCGCTGTTTTGTAAATGGTACCATGATGGTTTTCGAGGGATTGACAGACAATCCCGCCGCATCACACCATCTCTCCACTATAGAAATTGCCCTCTGCATTAGTTCCAGGCAGATGCCCACGTGTTTTCCCCGTATTAGAATGATGATGTCGTCAGCATATCCTTGAGCATACCAACCCCGCTCGTTTAGTGAGACAAGAAGGTCGTCGACTACCAGATTCCACAGCTTTGGTGACAGAACGCCTCCCTGTGGACATCCTCTTTCTGTCTTCACCTCTCTTGTGACACCACATAGGGATGCTTGTGCTCTCCTGCTGCTTAGCATGTTCTCTATCCATCGAGGGATTGTCCTGTCTGTGCCTCTGGATTCCAGCTTTGACAATATTGAGCGAGTGCTTGTATTGTCAAATGCTCCTTCGATATCCAGGAACACAGCCAGCGCAACTTCTTTGTAAGTAATGGCTTGCTCCATCTTGCTCACCAAGCTATGCAAGGCTGTTTAGCAAGATTTTCCACTTTGGTAGGCATGTTGATTGGGGTGCATCGGCTTGTCGCCCAGCACCGTGACCCTCAAACGTCTATCTATCATCTTCTCTAGTGCCTTAAGAAGAAATGACAAGAGACTTATCGGACGATGAGCCTTTACAGTATCGTAAGAGGGTCTTCCTGGTTTTGATATGAATACCACCTTGGAGATTTCCCACACCATAGGTATAACTCCTGTGGCTAGGCTTAGTCTGAACAGATTCACAAGTCTTGGAGTTATTATGTCGGCGCTTGTTTGGAGTAGTACAGGGTAAATTCCGTTCATTCCAGGCGCCTTGAAGGGATTGAAAGATTGAATAGCCCATGTCACAGACCCATATGTGACTATGGACTCTGCACAAGTCCAGCTATCACGAGTTGCCGTTCTTCTCTGACTTCACTCGTTGCTTCGACTTGTATTTCGACGACAAGCATTCTCTACCAATTGACACTGAAGGTCCCTCAAACTGTAGTACCTAACGATTAAATTAATTGAGCTAATCTTACTTGATTTTGGTGGTAGTGGGACAGCAAATTACGCCAACATCAACAGCCAGTTACAGAATATAACATGGGAAAAAGAAGGTCTGAAAAGAAATCACGTTTGTAAGAGCGTTTGGAACATTCTTGAGGGGGGAGATAGATACTAGATCAAGACATACCTTAGATGGTGGGTGACCTCATGTGGGGTTTGTCGAATCAGTGCTCACATCCATGAACTATCATGAAATCTTGCACCAGATTATCACTGCACCAGATTATCACCGATTCGTTGATATTTCTCGAAACCGCAGAGCCGTAAAACAACGTGATAAATATCTACAGTATCACCATGTGTTTTTCGAGTTCATAACCAAACAAAACCAATATCGAGGTATCTCCAACAAAACCTGTTCCAATCGTTTATGAGCGAAGAAGAGGACTTGACCATCTGGACAAATAAAATCAAGGTCATGAAGGTTGACTGGAATTTCACGAACATAGACATTTCTGATAAGGAGGCCAGAGTGATAGTACAAATATAAACATAGCCGTACCGTTTAAGTTGAAAAAGTTGTTCGATATAATTCAATCCACTTACTGATGTAGGTTTTAATAGTTTAAATTTCAATATGTATTGAGGTGATAAATAAATCTTTCATGTTTCCACGACGTATCTATTACTATTTTTTCACTTTATAAACAGCGTACAAGTGAACCCCAATAAATATTAAATATTTACAAATACTTAAATGAAAAATAAAGTTTGTCGTATATGAGTGGAAGAGATCTGTGAACTGTAACACCATTTGTTATGAATATAGACGTAACACTAATAATAATATTATGAATTCAACACAATTTAATGCATCAATTCATGAATAAAAAATTAAACCTCATTTATTATGATAATTAAACACAACACCTGTACAATTAGTGATATTTATTCCAGCTGACGTGGAGGCAATTGAAGAATTGTAGTTTTCAATTTCAATTGAATTTTTTGTAGAAACGATTTCTCCTCCCATTATTTTAGTAGCTATATTTTTTTTTAGTGTTTTTAAATGGAACTCACGGTCTCTAGTTAACTCCACAATATAATAAAAGTTATTGAAAATTCTAAAAAATTGACAATTGTTTCGATAAATCAATATCATCGTCAGAATGACAGAAGTTACATTTCATTTGATGCCTACCTGATGTTTAGTAGTTATTTTTGGCTAGACCAAGAAGTAACCTAACTTGTGATTGGCTTAATATATGTTTATGGAAAAAAGAAGAAGATGTGATATTACAAATATTGAAGCTTAGATATTATTAGCCCTATGGTGATATCCTGGATATCATTTTTCCAATTAAGATCAGTATAACTGTGCAATGATATAGAAAACCAGGAAAACTATATCTGCTGATCTTTACAATTATCACTTAAGAAGACAGTTTATCAGTGGAGAACTCCCTAGATTTAACTGTTCATTGACAACTTCATATTGTGGGTTTCTTAAATGTCTTCCAATTTACAGTTCTTCAAGGAAATCCAGTTCTTGTTTCTTTTCACAAATATGCAGCACTTCCAGTTCTGTGTTAGGTGTCATCAATGAATGATTGGTGTCAAGTAGATGTTTTGCGTAGTGGGATTTATTTGGTTGTCTTAATCTGTATGCTCGTAAGTGCTCACTGTATCGTATTTCAAAATTCCTAAGGGTCTGACCCAAATAGACAGCATTACATTCTGGACATTTGAGTTTATATAAACCTGACTTCTTTAATAGTGGTATTTTTGTTTTTACATTTAACAATTTTGTACTAACGTTACTTTCTGTTTTAAAAGAAATTGTTGTATTCGTTGCTAAAGATATTATCTTTGAAATATGATTAGAAATATTTCCTGCATATGTGATGGTTTTATAAGTTTTAATTTCATCAGCTTGTTTAGGATATATTATATGAAATTAAAACTTTGTCAGTGTAATGTTGCCTGATTTTGTTAAAAAGTGGTAGTATTACGATAAAAACTTAGAATTGAAAAAGTGCTAAGGAACAAAAAGTTTCAAATATAACGTGTTTAATTATTAATGGTGCCACAATAATTATTAAATTGTTCACAAATATTAATGGGGTATAGGGGATACAAACTCTCGAAATATCTGAAAAAATCAATTTGCATTTGGTAACTTTATAGGGATGTAACTTTTTTATGCACATTTGTAAGTACTGACAGGTTCAAACGAGCACCGGAATATGTGTTTAATTTTTGGCCTATTTTCAGTTAGATTCTGTATATTTTTCATATCAATAATTTTGTATTCTTATTGTAGTGTTACGACTTGAAACAAGTGTATTCTTTCAGTTTCTATTTGTTATAAATGATATTATTTTACTTTTTTATAGTATGCTTTTGGATTACCTTGAATATCTGATTTGGCTTCCAATTATATATGTGTAGGTTTCCTGTTTAGATTTGTATCAATTTATTGTATGAAATTTCCTGAAAAGAGTCCTTCTTCGTTCTACCAAATATTCATATACCTTACGTAATATCTTTTGATATACAAAAGATGTTCATTGTGTGAAAGAAGAACATTATTGGCGGTTCTCCAATGCTTCTCCTGACCTTTATGTGATACATCAAACTTTCCAACGATATCAGAAATAAAAAGAAAACGTATCTAAGTATAAGAACATCTTTCAGATTCTTGTTACGTCAATGAATGGATAAATCGATATGGGCAGTGAAGTGCGTCAATTTTTTGTGTCTTCCATTTTTCTTCATTTATTTTAATTCACTTAACAATGGCCATTGTTAAAAACTTTGGATCGAAATATTTTAATGAGTTCTGTTCTAAATCGAAACTATTATACAACGGCAAGATAAGTGATTTCAGCGAATATTGAAGTTCGTGTAATGAAATTATTTTTTGTAGTAACGAAAACCTATACTACTATGAAGATTCAGTAGAGAAACTGTAGCTGATTTTATAGACATGAACCGCAATAATTTAGAGAAAGATATCAGTAAACTCATGTTGTCGTGTGGTAAAATTTGTTTGTGAGAATCAGGATAGCCAGGAGATGCAAGTTGTTGACATAAATATTAAGTGTTAAAAACGGCGTTGAAAACCAGTGAATTAGAATGCTACTCATATAAATTAACAGTACGGAGACATAGATAGCCTGCAGAGGACAAATTTAAGATAATGGTTAGAAATGCCAAAGCTGAGAATCAATATGAATAATGAAATAACGAATGGAAAAACGCAAGGAAAGAATAAACTTTATTAATCATATTATATTATAAACTATAATTCAGAAAAGATACGAAATTATTGCTAAGTATAGATTAGGTTAGGGTTTTCTACTGAATTCTTAACATTTTTTTTCGCGGATAAAGGGCAAGATGGACGTTTGGAATTAAAATAAACTTGGAGAAGAAAAGGTGGACTGAAATTTTTTATCTTATTGATTAAATCTAATATTGCTACATCGTCACTATTAATATGACAAACTAAGAGTTGTGAAGCTGTCATTCTCGTTTCTGTGATGGGGTTACAATTCAAGATGCATTTGTTTTATGATATTTAGTTCTGTGTTGTAATTATTGGTATTTAATGGGACTGTTGAAAGTTTGTGTATGATACTATTGAAAGCGGCTAGTTTATTACTGAATGGGTAGACCGAACTATTTTGAATTATAATGTCTGTACGTGATGGTTTATGAAATATAAAAAAATCATGTTTATTATTTAAATTTGACATTATAATGTCTAAAAAGTTTATAGACTTATTTTGTTCAAGTCTACGGTAAATTTGATATTATTGTGAATTGAGTTAATGTTAGTAATGAAGCTTTCTAATTGTCTAGTAGTACCGGTGAAATGTCAACATATCGGTGCCAGTACATACATTTTTCACTAAGGGGGTGTTTATGAATAATTTTTTCTATAGTATCCATGAACATTTCTGCTAGTAGGGGGCTGATGGGGTTGCCCTTAGTCAAACCATCTTTACTACTATAAACCTCTCTGTTGAAATGAAAATAATTTTGATAATAACGCACTTTTAATAATGTAATATATCAGAGTGAACTATAGAATTAACATGATTGTACGTGAGCAAGTTATCAACAAGAGTTATAGTTTCTTTAGGAGGTATACTAGGGAATAGATTTGTTACATCGAACAATATGTATTTAGAATTAGGAGGTAGTTTTATATCTTGAATATTATTAATTAATTCCGTTGAGTTTTTAACTGAAAATTTAGGTTTGAATGAACAATATTTAGAAATGATGTCTATGAGATTATTTGAAATTTTAAATGAAGGTTTTGTGAAAAACTGGTCTGATTGGGTACCCCTTTTTATGGATTTTAATTAATGAATAAAGTTCAGGGTGTTGGGAATTGTGTAAAAATAATTTATATTTTCCTTTATCGCTAATTATTGATTTAGCGTTATCTACTGCTAATTTTATTACCTTCTGAAATTTATTGGTTGGGGATTTTTTAATTTTGAATTTACTTCGTAATGCAATTTTTATGTCATTAAAATATTTTTCATTGTTATAAAATATAAGATAGTCATCGACACAGGCAGCGATTATTATAACATTTTGGTTGTTGATTTTATAAAAAATACAAGGTTCATATTTACTTTGTATAAAATTTTCTGATAAAATTATATTCTTGGTTTCCTCAAACCAAGTACGTGATGACTGTTTCAAACCGTAAATGGATTTGTGAAGTTTACATATTTTATTCTTTGACCCTGATTGTATAAAACCTTCTGGTTGTGTCATATAAATATGTTCCTTTAATTGACTATGTAAAAAGGCATTTTTTACATCTAAGTGATGTATTTTTATATTTAATTTAGCTCCAATAGCAAAAAGTAATCTAAGTGAACTATAGCTTATAACCGGAGAAAAGGTTTCATTATAATCCAACCCTGCTTTTTGATTACAACCCTTTGCAACAAGCCTTGCTTTATAATGAACATTATCACCAGTTGAATCCCTTTCAAGTTTATAAACCCACTTGTTTTTAATTGCATTACAACCATTTTCAGGCTTATCAACTAATGACCAAGTATTATTGTTAATGAGACTATCATATTCTTTTAACATAGCTGATTGCCAATTCTTATGATTAGGAGAAGACAAAGCTTATTCATAAGTTAAAGGTTCAATATCTTCACATAAATAAGTTACAAAATCAGGAAAGACCTTAGGATTTCTTAATCTTACTGGATAGCGACGATTTTCTTCATCTGGATCTGATTCCAACAGAGCATCATCATCTGGAAGGGATGCTTCACCAAGATCACCAATTTCCGTTGTCACATCTTCATTAGGTGTAAGAATTATTTCTTTAGTAGATTGAACATTACTGTCAGAATTAGTTGAATGTTTTAACAATTCATGCTAAAAAAATTCCACACTGCATGCCGATATTATTTTATGTGTAACAGGATCTATTAGTCGATATGAACTTTGGTTATATCTTACAAATATATACATTTTGCCCTTAGCATCCAATTTTTTGCGGTTTTCAGATGATACATGGACATATGCTGGACACCCAAAAATTTTAGATGAGAAAGATCCACTTTTTTGTTAGACCACCGTTCATCTGGAGTCTGCCCTGGAATTTTCTTGGCTGGAGATCTATTGATAATATAGACAGCTGTATTTGCTGCTTCTGCCCACATTTTCTGATCAGATTTTGAATCAAGGAGCATGCAACGCACCTTCTCCATGATTGTTCGATTATATCTTTCGGCCACTCCATTTTGCTCAGGGTTATATGGAACTGTTACCTGATGCTTTATTCCAGTTGTTTTGAAAATATTGATTAACTTTCGATTACAATATTCTTTACCGTTATCTGAACGGACAGCTTTAATTTTCCTTTCACATTCATTTTCAACCATATTTTTGAATTCTTGAAAAATATCTGGAACTTCACTTTTTGTCTTAAGGAAATAGACAAATAATTTACGGGTATGGTCATCTATTAGAGTAAACATATATTTGGCTCCAGTATTTTTAAAAAGTTTTGAATTAATATATTTCAAGCTTTTTCGACACTGTTTTCCTTGAACACATGGGACACATTTATCTGGCTTTGAATTTGAAGGGTAATTAATCCCATTAGCATGACTATTTTTTAAAAGGTTTTCTACATTCGTTTTTCCAGTGAGATGATTTTTTACAATGTGACCACAAAGGCTTTTTCTTTACATTGTTTGAAGTAAAATATGCCGAATCTAATGATTTTTGTTCTTTATATTTATTATCTTAAAGGAGCTTCTGTTTTACAAGGTCACTAGTTATTTTATGTGTAGAATTTTCTAATGCCATAACCATTGGATCATACTCTTCAGTTAAACCGGATAACATAATTGCAGCGAGAAACTCATCATCTAAGGGTTTATCCATGGCAGAAACTTGTTGTGATAAGTTTAATATTTCATTCACATAATCTTCCATGGATTTAAATTTAATCAAATTTATGTTGCACAGACGTCTCAGCAACTTTAAACGACTATATAAACTTTTGTCTTCATATGCATTTGAAAATGCATCTCAAGCTTTTTTGACATTTTTGCTTTTATGACTAATGGAAACACACATCTGTCAACACTTAGATTGATCTTTGCTAACGCTTTTTCATCACGACGTTTGAGAACATCATCAGCCGTTAAATCATCTGAGCTATAACCCACTACTGCAGTCCATAAGTTGTCCAAGATTAAAATATTTTGTAGTTGAAATTTCCAATCGTGGTAGTTTTCTCTACCTTTTAACTTTTGAGCTGGTAAAGCCTGTACTGTATTTTCACCCATATTTAATGACTGAGATAAATTTTTTAATACAGAGACCGTGTGTTAGCTTCTGGGCCCATAACCTGATGTTTTATATGCTAGGGGTTGATTTAGAATCAATAACACAAAAAACACTAACTTCAATAGACTGATTGGAAGAATATGTTTTTTACAATTTTTAAACAGGAGTTTACAATATATTGAAAAACTGACAACCAAACAAACTGCCAAGTGACACCAACGTATGGGATCACATATTATTATTCATAGAATACCAACAAAAATAATAAACATTTCCCAAAATTAACAACATGTGTGCTTTTTGATTGTATACGCTCCCTGACTATTCATGGATTTGTGTTCTGGAATATCGAAAAGTATGACGAAGAGGAGAAGGATATGGAAGTTGTAGCGTGGCGTGTTCCTGTGGGAATAGGCCAGTGGTCCACAGACCATGGTCAAAATGATCGAGAAAAGAACCTCCCCCGAGGGAACACAGCACACACTCACTCTGCTTTTATAACGTTAAAACTGGGAATTCTCCTATCCCTTTCTAACACTTTTGAATTTATAGTTGAGTTTCGTTTGTCGGCAACAGATTGATCGCATTGGCATAACAAGTACGGGCTTTTTATGTAATTTGATGCTGTTTGGATATTCATAGGGTTGTATATTAGGGGAAGATGCTGATGTGTTTGTACTTAATTAAGGTATAGTTTTTCACGGTACACAGAATATTCTAGTCATAGTGTGATTTGATGAGGTTTAGCTAACATGAAGTTAAGATAAATCGTACTAAAAACTAAATATGAAGAAGCATGAAAAACATTTGGAAGTATGTGATTCACCAAATTATATTTATATATTGTCCCATAAAAACAAATATATACCACGAAATGAAATTTCCACCAATATTAACCTTTAAATCCACTAAAACAAGTTTTAGAACTTTCTACAGTAACAATATATTGTTATAACTAACATTCAAATCTTCATCTTTGTAATAAATTACTTACTTTCTCATTTCTTAGTTTTTTTCTTATCATTTTCTTATTAAACTCTTAGAATATTTACATTCTGTTTTCCTACAGCTACGTGTAAATAGCAAAAACAATTAGTAAATGTTTTGACTTTGAATACGACATGTATGGAATTGTTCCACTGAAATATTTCAGCTAATTTACAATGCAATATTGATATGATTGTGTTATTTTATCCTTTGTGTTTATTGAATGACCAAAAGTCAGCTGACAGCGCTTCTGATTTATTGGCATATTTTTGACAGAAAAATAAATGGTTTCAGTTATATTTGCTCGTACTTATTTTAATTAAATAGTAGTTTTACAATTTAATAGTAGCGACGAGGCAAAGAATTGTCGGAAGAGGGAGATTTACAGAAAATTAAGAAGAGACGGGCTGTAATTAAAGGCAAATTCACAAAGGCCAAAAGACATGCAGAAGGTAACCCTACATTTAATGAGGTTAGTGTCAAGATAATTGCTATTGCAGAATATTGTGATCATTATAAACGAATTCAAGCTAGTATCGATTCTCTAACTAATGCAAACGAGTAAGAGAACGAAATAGAATGTAGATGCAATGTTGAAGATGAATACTTACAACTTACAGCTAAATTACAGGACTTAATACATAATCTAAAACCTGCTATATCAATTACTATACCTTACTCATCTTACGATCAAACTGTTTGTACCTCACATGGTTTTACACCAGGCAGCATCAATTTTACTCCTTATAATCCTGATGAAACGATTACAAATTTTATTTGAAGACTAGAGGTATTTCTACATCTAAAAGGTCAACTCATTGATGATAAAAGTAAGGTTTACACATTAATGCACGCCCTTACTCCCCAGTTGCACCAGCAGCTTTATGATATCTGTGTTCCTGAAAATCCATTGTCAAAAAACTATAATGAGTTAATACATCTACTACAGGATTTTATTGGCCCACAGCCAAGCCAATTTGCTCTACAACACAAATATATTTCTAGAACACAACACAAACATGAATCTGTAAACGATTTTTCAGTAGCTCTCAAGAAAATGACGATTAACTGCGACTTTAATTGTGGATGTGGAAAGTCCGTGGCAGGAATGTTTCTCAAATTACAGTTTATTCGTGGGATTAATGACATGAACATTCGAACGAGATTGCTTCAAGATCGAGGGAAACGCATATACAAAGATATAGTTAACATAGCTTCGGCTATAGAGTTGGCCAGATCAGAAAGTATGAGTACATAATAAAACTACAGAACCATTTAGTTTAAATAAAATTGACACCAGAAATGTCAGTGACAGTAGGAATAATAAAACAAGAGACGACACGAATAGACAAACGCCCACAATTTTCAAGGTCAGGAATCGACAAACTTACAGGCAAATGTTATAGATGTGGTTCATCTTCACACAGGGCTAATCAACGTCGATTTATAGATACAGAATATCCAAAGTGTAGAAAAATTGGACACATTGCAAGTGTATGTTTACAGAAAAAATCTCAGCTTTTGGTACCCAAAAATGTAAGAAAACATCAAATTGAAAATGGATCTGAAAATAGTGAAAACAAATATGAAATCAACGTTCTTAGTGACAAGTGCAATGACAAATTTATAGTTGAGATTAGCATAGAAGGAAAGCCTGTACCCATGGAATTATATACGGGAGCAGCCCTTAGTACAATGTCTTAGAGTGAGTTCAAAAAACTGAATATACCTCTGAAAATGTTTTCAACAAATATTGAACTTCGCACTTATACTGGAGAAGCTATCAAACCAAGAGCGATCACATTTGCTAAATGCATGTTCAAGACACAGACATTTGTGGGAAAACTGTATCTTATTGATCCAAATGTAGATGCAATATTCGGAAGGGACTGGCTACGAGAGGTCAGGTTAGACTGGGGTGAAATCAAAAGTCTGAAAACCTCTCAACCTTCAAATCTGACAAACATTTTAAGTGAAATCAGTGATATATTTGATAAAAAAATTGGTGAAATACCTGAGTATTTGGGACAGTTTAGGCGTATCGATGATGATCATGCTAAAGTTGATTTTTTATCTCGTTTTCCTACAGAACACACTTCACCTGATGGATAGCTGCGGCTTGTGTCAACTTAGTCAGCTTGATTCACTGCAAGTTGATAGTGAAGTGATTTGTAGAACAACTGCTCAGGACAAGAATCTACAACAAGTTTTACATGCACTCAAAAAGGGATAATCAATAGAAGAGTTTGGTTTTCACGACAACGAACTTACCCTGCAAGATGGATGTATTTTTAAAGGCAGTAGGGTCGTAATTCCAAAAGATCTTCACCAGACTGTTCTTAAGGAGTTACATGTCGGACATCTAGGCATAAAGAAAATGAAAGCAATAGCTAGAAGCTATTGTACATGGGAAAATATCGATCGAGATATTGAACATATGGTGAAAACATGCGAACAATGTCGACTAAAACAAAATCAACCCAACAAAGAAGAAAATCATCCATGGTTAACTCCTCGAGGTCCGTGGGAGAGAATCCATATTGACTTTGCAAGACCAATGCAAGGACAATGGTACTTTATTGTTGTTGACGCATTTACGAAGTGGGTTGAAGTAATTCACACCAAAAACACTTCTTCAGATTGGTGCGTGAGAGAACTCAGAAAAATGTTTGCTACATTTGGCCTTCCATTGGTTTTCGTTTCAGATAATGGAAGCCAATTTACATCGGACACGTTTCGACAGTTTTTATGCGCAAATGGTATAGCACAGAAAACTACAGCACCATACCACCCGTCATCGAACGAACAAGCGGAACGATTCATTCAGACAGTAAAAAAGTCACTAACAGCGATGAGAGAGGAGGGAGAAAAGCTAGACATCAAACTTTTTAGGCTCCTCATGCAGTTGCGACAAATCCCAAATACCACCGGATCCAATGCATACCACTTAATGTACGGAAGCAAGATTCGACTCGCTTGAGCTTAATGCATCCCAAAATCGATCAAGAATCAACTACTATAAAGGAGGTAGAAAGGCACTTTGATGTCGGGGACAGAGTTCAAGCACGGAATTACACAAATCCAAAACATAAATCGGACTTAGGGAACATTGTAGAGGAAGAGAGTACTTTAATTTACAAGATTAGAATGGACGATGGCAGAATTTGGCGAAGACATATTAACCAGCTTCTGACATGTGAAGTGTTCCAGTCCTAACAAATTAGAGGGGAGAGTTGATATGATTGTGTTATTTTATCTTTTGTGTTTATTGAATGACAAAAAGTCAGCTGACAGAGCTTCTGATGTATTGGCATATTTTTGACACATAAATAAATAGTGTCAGTTATATTTGCACGTACCTATTTTAATTAAATAGTAGTTTTACAACACAATAAATATGTACGATGATTATAATATGTTGATTATTTCTAAAATCTCGATTGTAAGATTTTAAGTCTGTAGGTTTAAATATTTTTAAGCGGTGCACGTCACCAGTTCTGTCGAATAATTTACTTTGAGTGTGTTTTAACTCGATCTTTGTAAGTTACACTAAACTGTTTCACATCACTCTTGATTGACGGCCCTTTCTAGAATAGAGTTTGGCACATACGAAACAGCATTAATTATTATTCTCATAACTTTATGTGAAATCAAGATTTGAGTGGCTTGCTGTGCCCCATATTTGTATCCCGTAGATCCACTAGTTTCAGTATTGTTTTGTACACTAGGAGCTTATTTTCAAGTGATAATTCATGTTTTCTACCCATAAAGTTATTGTAGCTTCCTCCTGTTAAATATATGTTTCTACCATGTTAACCGTTTGTCTAAATGTATGCCAAGATTCTTGAGGTATTTGATGATTGTTCAAAAAAACTGGTGGACAATTTTCTTTTTGATGGTTAAGTTACTTGGGCGGACTTTGACTCATTGGCTAGGCACCTATAGGATTTTATCTGTATTCTCTCATGCATGTTCCTATTTCTTTCGTTCTATAGTCAACTGCTCCAATTTTACAAAACTTTTCCTCTATATAATTTTTTTTTCTGCTGTCCCTCCCGTTCTTTCTTGATCCTGTTACCCTTTTGAATATTGTTTCCTGAATTATCTCACCACTTTTTACGGGAATCGCAGACTCAGCAACCTCATTTCAAAGGATTTGCTAATCATATCATTTTTCATTTTAACTGTTTTATTCTCTGAATTTTTATTGTAACAATTAATTTTGAATAATAAAATAATTTTTGAAAAACTAACTTTGAAACTTCGAAACATTTCTCCTGTTTCTGCTATCCTGTGCCTTCAATTCATTATATTGCTCTACTTTCACTGTTTCGACAATATCTGCTTTTAGGTGCAACATGTCATTATCTTTTGTAAGTCCATGTTACTTTTCCGCCCAACCTATTTAATATGTGAGAACAACAACAAGAAAAACTAGTTTTTAGAAAAAAAAATCACTGAAATCTCTAATCTAAAATTTGAAAGATGAAAAGATTTTAGAATCAAAGACACTGTATTTTTAGTTCTTTCAATTAATATTCTACGAATTTGGGTATCAAACATTTCCATAATTTTCTATTAGCTCTTTTGAACAACATTGTAGATGAATTACATTTTTCAACAAAGTCAACTAGATATTTCCTAAGAAAAACGAACAAAGAATTCTCTGGAGAGCACTCTTAGCAGCAGTTGAGACTATAAATAAGAAAAGAACCATTTGACCCCTAACCTCAGGGTAGTTTGTCCAATGTCTGGGTCCTGCGGTAAAAAATAGTACGGATCATCCCCGAACGGGATTTTTTCCATTAATCAAAGATATATAACTGCTGTTCTGTCGTTAGGCACAAAGAATGTGGGAGATGGGTTTATGTGTGATTTTATGTTTTTACTTGAATTATTTTATTATATATTAGGTCATTTTACATTGATTTATTTATAGTGATTCAATAATGAGAATGAATCTTACTGTCTCGATCCTCACTACATCAAAAGTTAAGCGTCAAACAAAAAATGACATTACCGTTTTAAATTCAATCAAAAAGAAAGTAGAAAATAATAACCTAACAGTTACAAAATCTGACAAGGAGAACGCCACTGTCATATTGACAACTAATTATTATAATTCAAAGATACATTACTTTATAGAATCTAGCGATCTACAAGTTCTTAGAGCAGACCTAACAAAAAAGTTCTCTAATAATGTAAGAGATATTGTGAATAATTCACATTATATGGAACCGTTAAATTAAATAAAATAACGAAACCGATTAGACCTGTAGTTTCTTATGTTAATACTCCTAATAATGTATTAGCAAAAAAACTTTATAGTTACGGATATACATCTAAATACTCAATTAAATATTCAATAGAACTAATCAAAAAATTAAAAACATTCTAATGACAAGATAACTCTAAACTGATTTCATTTGATGTTACCAATATGTTCACTAAAATTCCTCCTAAAGAATGTCTAGTACTTGTACGAAAATTACTAGAAGATAAAAATATTAATTCAGGAATAATATCGGATATACTTAATTTATTTGATGTATGTATTAATCAGAATTATTTCACATTTGACAATAAAATATATATTAAAAATGAAGGTTTACCAATGGGAAGCCCTATATCACCAATTTTGGCAAACACTTTCATGGACAATTTAGAAAGAAAAATCTTTGACAGTAATATTTCAAAAAATGTCTTATTTTGGTAAAGATACGTAGATGACATATTAGCTTGTTTTATGGGTAGTGAACGACAATTAGATATATTTTTCAACCATATTAATAATTTACACCCAAAAATTAAATTTACATTAGAAGTTGAAGAATATAACTCAATCAATTTTCTTGATTTAAGAATTCAAAGAATTAATAATATACTTGATTATTCAATTTACAGAAAACCAACACACACTCATGTGACTATTCCATATAACTCAAATCACTCCATGCCACATAAATTGGCAGCATATAATTCAATGATACATGGAGCTTTTTCAGTTCCTATGAACAAATGCAATTTTATTAGGGAAATCAATACAATCAAACAAATAGCAACATCCAACGGTTATCCATTACATATGATGAATAAATTAATTAATAAAAAAGAGGAAAAAGTGGCATTATAACTAATATTTCCTGAACAAATTAACGAAATAAAAAATTTTAAAACTATCACATATGCAGGTAATATTTCTAATAATATTTCAAAGATAATATCCTAAGCTACAAATACAACAATATCTTTTAAAACAGAAAGTAATGTAAGTACAAAATTGTTAAATGTAAAAACAATAATATCCCCATTAAAGAAGTCTGGTATATATAAACTTAAATGTCCAGAATGTAAAGCTGTCTATTTGGGTCAAAACCTTAGAAATGTTGAGATCAGATACAGTGAATATTTACGAGCATATAGATTAAATCAAGCAGATAAGGCCTACTACGCAAAACATCTACTTGACACCAAACATTTATTGACACATAACACAGAACTAGAAGTACTACATATTTGTGATACGAAACAAGAACTGGATTTCCTTCAAGAGTTAGAAATTAGAAGGAACTTAAGAAACCCACAATATCAAGTTTTCAATGAACAGATAAATCTAGGGAGTTCTCCACTTTTAAACTGTCTTCTTAAGTGATAATTGTAAAGACCAGCAGATATAGATTTCCTGGTTTTCTATGTCATTGCACAGTTATGCTGATCTTAATTGGAAAAAAGATATCCAGGATATCTCCATAGGGCTAATAATATCTAAGCTTTAATATTTGTAACATCACATCTTCTTCTTCTTTTTTCTATTAACATATACTAAGTAGGTCACTTCGTGGTCTAGCCAAAATAATTATTAAACATCAGATAGGCTTCAAATGAAATGTAACTTCTGTCATTCTGACGATGATATTTAATATCGAAACAATTGTCAATTATCTTAGAATTTTTAGATCCTTTCAATATATTGTTAAATTAACTAGTAAGTTTCATTTAAAACATTAAAATAATGAGAATAATCAATTGTATATTCGACGAGTTCAACAATTATAAAAGAGATTCTAATACATATGTGCAGCACTGAACGATTGTTGGAGGTAATACTTGGAAAACCATTTAAAAAATACCATTCTCCCTCATTCCAAAAAAAAACAATTTCTCCAAAACTGAATAAATTTTTCACAAACCTGCATACTTACGTCCCAATAATACTACATGAATTCCAGAAAATACATATAAACTTAAATAACCATAATTATAAGTAAGTGACGACTTAATTCATTTCGAAACACACAAAATTATAGAAGATTAGGTCATGTATAGGAAAACTAAATGCTCGTGGTGATTAACCAGAGTGAAATGGTAAGTAGGGAAGTACTTGGAAATGGTCCACTAACGCCACACAGACACACACTATATGAAATCATCGATTGAACCCCGAAAAAAGTGGAACTTAAAAAAATCTTTATTGATAAGGAAAAATATAAAAATCAGCTGGAAGAAGAACTAAGGAAAATTGATCACGGCACAATCACAGCAGACGATAAATGAGATTATGAAAATATGCTGTAACAGCCTAAAAATTACAACATCTCATAACAACAGCGCGCCCTATTGGTAGACTAGCAGGAATGCAGAACAAAGAGAGAAATGCATCAGAAAGAGGAGAAACTACACAAGAGGCGCTACTATAAAATATGAGGAAAAAACGTTCGAGATGTTATGGGAAGAATACAAAAATGAAAACAAGAAACTGGGTAAAATGGAATGATACTTTACAAGAGCTAAATTATGACATATGGGGTGGAGGGTACCAAGTTGTGAGAACTAAAACAAAAGGTACAGGACCACCCTTTAAATGAAAGAAACAGAAAGTGAAATAAATCACTGAAGTAGCAGAATAGAAACAGATGAAATCCCACTATTCAAAATAGAAGAGATCCAAGTATCTAGAAGAAAAATGAAAAGGCCCCAGACCTAAACGGCATTCCAGCTGAAGTAGTCAAAGAGACAGTTCAAGAAGCAACGGAAATCATAAAAATACTAATAAGCAACCTGAAAAGGAAAAAGGCGTTCACGAATCCCTAGAAAATTGCAAGGCTAGTGCTGATTCATAAAACAGGAAAACCATACGACAATCGAACGCGTACAGGCCACTCTGTATTACTGACTCAATCTCAAAATTATATGAATACCTAATTGAACTAAGACTGGAACGAAATAGGAGGAATAATCCCAAACAAATTTGAGTTCAGAAAAGGCAAATCGGCAGTAGACGCCATAAAGAAAGTAATTGAGCTGACAAAAAATAAATAAAAGGAAAATGAGAAAGATGGTGCCCTCTAATAGCCATAGATGTAAAAAACGCGTTCTACTCCGCATCATGGCAGAATATTCTCCAGAAATTGATGAAACTTGGAATCTCACGATACTTAAGTAACATCGTAAGGAGAGTATATGGAGCAAATATTCATTAGAACAGAAGAAGATAAATTTAAAATGTCAGCAGCAGATATACCACAATGACCTTTGCTATGGAACATATACTACGATGGCGTACTGAGAATAGATCATGACGAAGGTTTTTGCTACGATGTGGGAATAGTAATAAATGCAAAGAAAAAAGCAAATGAAACATTGAATAAATAGATGAATGAGCATAAGCTACAGCTTGCACCTGACAAGTAGAGCCAGTAATACTCGGCGGCAGAAGGGGCAGAAAGAATATTAAATTTCACCCGAATGGAATGATGATTACACCAAAAAAAAATATTAAAATATTGAGGCGTGTACACAAGTGAGAACTTGTCTTACAGAGAACATGTCAAGATGAATATGAAGCTATGAATATCCCACTATCGAACACAAAAAGACCCTCAACTGAAAAAAGGAGAATCTTATATGGGATTATTCAATCCACTATATTGTATCCGGCGCCTGCATAGGGAGAGATCAGAAAAATACAAACATACAGGAACCAGTTAGTTAAAACACAAGGGAAGTAATTACTAAGAGTAGTGTGTGCACCGCACAGTGTCAAACGAAGCACTACAAGTTATTACTGGAACAGCGCCAGTAGATCTAGTGATAGACGAAAGGATCTACATCGATAAAAATAGGAACCCAGAGGAAAAGAACATGACAAAAACTGCAACAGTTGTAGAGTGGCAAAGAAGATGGGATGACGAGAAGGCCAAAGAACCGAGGACAAATAAACTAATACCAAACCTAGATAGATTGATCAACTGTAAGCATCGAAACATAGATTACTCACGCAAATACACAAAACACGGATGTTTCAATACTCACAAGAAGAGCATAGGTAAAAGCAAAACAAAAAGATGTAAATACTGTGAAGAAATCGACGATGCTCATCATATACTGGTGAATTGTCGATGATTTGGGGAAATAAGGTCACTGCAGAAGACATTTTAGGAAAAATGTGTAACCACTCAAATTGATCACTAGCTTTGCTAGTATCGACCCTATAGGCTACAGATAAATCCAGCTGTCCCCGGTGACAACCTTTCGGGCCTTCAGCTCACATAGTCGGTAAGTGGGTACTATCTGATATCCGGGATGTTCTAAAATAAAATGGGCGCCAGCCGTGTTACTGCTCGGCCACAATGTTCGCCCTATACTAAACCTAGCAAACGAATCGGAAAGAATAAAGAAAACAGGTATCTAAACAACGTGTTTATTGTCGCTGTAATCAGGTAACAAACAAAAAATATTTAAAAGGCAGATATTAAAATTTTCTTATAAAATGAAATGTTTCTAATAATTGATTCAATTTCAAAAGATGCGTAAAAATGAAAAATGACTGGACTATAACGTCTGTCAAGTCATTGAATTAGCTATTAAGTAAAAAAAACTATTTGAAAAATAACTGGGCTACACAGAGCACTGAGTTATCAGTAAAACATGTGAACTAATAAAAAACGCAAAATGAAATATAACTGGGCTATACAAAACACCAGTTATCAGTTAAACATTTGAACTAATGGAAAAAGGCAAAATGGAATATAACTGAGCTATACAAAACACCAGTTATCAGTTATGCATGTGAACTAATGAATAAAACGCAAAATTAAATATAACTGGGTTATACAAAACACCAGTTATCAGTTATACATGTGAAATAATGAAAAAAACGCAAAATTAAATATAACTGGGTTATACAAAACACCAGTTTACAGTTATACATGTGCTTACACTTAGCGTCATCAACGCAAAAAGAATAATAATACAAACCTTAATTCAGGGGATAGCTTTGGTACCAAATCGATCTACTGTAACTCAGGTTGGATGTGATTCAACATGATAAATTTAAAAAAAAAATATATGTTACATAAAAGAAAATATATATATATATATACATATATATATATATATATATATATATATATATAAAGAAAAAAAGGAAGGTTCAGACAGGAGAGCTCGGGATCTTCCACTTGAAGGCACAAATGTGCGTTTGGTTATCTTGTTGAAATCCGTTGTTTGTGTTTTCTCATGTTTCAATTAACATCCTTGCTCCCAAGTTGTACACCCTTTCTTGGTCATACCGTGCTGATGACGGCTAATGAGCCAGAAACATGCATGTCTACGGTTACCACTCACTCTCTGTAACCTCTTTTGCGTGGTTTGCCCGTTAAATTCTGTTTTTGTTTTACATTCCACGCGTTATTCGTTCCTCTTTTCATTGGTTATATATATATACATATATATATATATATATATATATATATATATATCTATTGTTCTTATTTTTTTTTATTTATTTACTTATTTAAATACTTACTTTTTATTATTGTTGTGAAATTTAGATGATTATAATTTTATATTTAGAATTTTATTTAGATTTTGGCTAGTTCAGTTGGTTATTATTATATTGTTTTGTAATTTATTTATTATTCGGGAGCATGAAACACTTTCTACTCTTCGAGTCCTGGCATTCAAACGTATTACCTTCATTTAAATAAAAGAAACACTTTACTTATAACAACATTTAATTTTAAATTCAATATTTTATATGTGATAATAATTATTTGAGACGCCTATGGTCACCTCTAAAGAAATTATTTATTTTATAATTTTAACGGTGCGCATGCTCAAAACCCAGTCATGCGTAAAATGAACATAATTTTAATAACGTGAGATGGAGCTTCTGTGGTTCATTAGTATGACATAGAAATAACAATCGAGAAACATTTAGATGGTTTAAAACATATCAGAATTTATGTGAAGAATATACATGAAAATGTTATCAATATGCTGTGGAAGAAAAGTATTAAAATATTTATATAGACATGGAATTATTATACAATTTATAAACAGATACACAGATTACATGGAAAACAAGTTAAGCATCATCTTATGATAAAACGGCGTACGTACTTTTGAATTATTTATTTATTGAAATTAGGCCTTTTTGTTATTAATAAAGATTTAATTTATTATCTAATTATATAAAGTCCGTTTTCTTTATATTTTAGATCGATCATTGCTGTGAATGTTTATCAAAATACGGAACTAAGCACTTATTTGAGTTTTTTGCTTATTATTGGCCAGTAATAGTTTAAAAGAACACTGACCTGATGCTCAGGAATTGGGATAACTCTTCTGGACCCCAGGAATACTTCTCTGCAGTTCCAATACCAATTTCTGGAGAAATTCTGCTGGTTTTTTTTTGCAGAACAACTGTGTCTGATTATCGGTGAGTACTACACAAGATTGTTTTTCATAGTTATGTTACAATTTATTAAGTTATTTAGGGAATTTCATAAAAAATTTCGGGAACACTCTCACACACAGTCCACACCTTTCGACGCCACTTCTCATAATCCACGCTTCCTATAATCCACGCTTCCTCTCGATTTTCACTTTTTTTCAACAAACAAAGTCTTTTGTTTGTTTTCAGGTCACTATCTACCAAAGTTTGTTTCAATACTTGTTGATTGCAAATTTTGTTTCTAACCAATCAGATATTGTCCTATGCAATTGAATTATTTGATTTGGGTTTACTTAATAGAAAAGTTCATAAATATTCTATTTCACATTTCTAATACACTTGTAGAGAGTCTTTTGAAATTTAATCATACAAATAAATTAGAGTTGGTTATATACATAGATGTTGTTTAAATAGTTCTATCTAATATTGTCATAAACAATCTATTACTGTTACAATTATATATCTTAAATCATAAATCCTTTTATGTATTCTCCATCTAATTCTTGTATTAACTTATTTCTACTAACGCAATTAATAAATTATTATTTAATCCTATGTTCATTTTACAGACATATATCATTTTTCTTTATGTTTAATTGTTTATCTATGAAAAACTATACTCCTTATTCTAATAAACATTTATATTTGTATTCTAATGTAACTACTTATATCTAAAATTCTCTTGACTTGATAATATAAATGTTTCTTTTTAGGTGAACAGCTGATCACGTTACAGAAGATATTCTTCGTCTTAGGCAACTTTATTTACATCATTACATTGGTTAGGCAATCTCTATATTTTATGTTATTATTGAGGTAATTTCTTTATTTATTATATTGTTATAGGCTATTATTTAATATATCTTTACTTGATATGCTTTTGAATTAAGAAAAGTGTTTCCTTTTTAATTGTGTTTTCTTTAAATTATATTATTTTCATACATTTTCATACTAGCAACATAGTTTTATAGAACTAATTCTTTTAATATCTATGATATCTGGGTCAATATATATATATATATATATATATATATATATATATATATATATATATATATATATATATATATAAATCCACCCGATGTTATCCCCTCATCTTCTCGTCCGAAAGAACGGGGTGATCGCCTCATCACCCCGGTCCAGGCAGAACCAAATGGTAAAGTACCCCAGAATAAGTAGTCCTCCAGGCAAAGGTAAGTATCCAAAAAAAGGTATCCCTACAGGAAAACTTAAATATCCAGAAAAGATGGTATCCCTCCAGGAAAACCCTTAAATGTACAGATAACATTGAATTATTAAAATGTTATCATCAACGATGAAACTATCAATTGACTGAACTAGCCTAAGGCTATATATCCAGACTATATTATCATCAATACCAGATGTGTTGTTAAAATAAGATGAAAATAATAGCTAAAGTGAAATTGAAGATTTCCCCCCAAGAATTATTATCTAATATACTGAAGTACCTATTGCCTCTGCGGCATAGAAAAACTGTATTTACATATGGAACCAGAAAATGCTTCTTCCCTAGTGTTCTACTAATCGAGTTGAAGATTTACTTGAAAAACTTGAATGACTACTATGTGAATAAAATATATAGAAAATCTAAGCGATAACTAAGAAATTAATCTTGTGCATAGTAACTGATTGACAAAATGAAAAATCAGTAGTCCCACAGTAACTTATATCTACAATAAAGACCACAAAAGAGAGGAAATAAACCCTTAACACCCATGAAATATACAACAACAAAAACTAACAAGAAAACTAGTTGCAGGACTTTTAAAAAGGTAGGCGCTCATTTTGTTTCATGCGATAACAAAACTTTATACTCTTCACACTTACCTAACGACAAATATAAAATTGTAGTCAGGATGTGAAGACAGGTTTGGTTACAGCGTGCACCACTTCACCGGAAGGATGACGGCAGAGTTATTCCTAAAACTCTGGGCTGACAGAAATGATTTCAAACGATTACACATATGATGATATGAAGCAGGGTCGGACTCTGACTGTGAAAAGCTTTGACTGCAGCAATAATGAGAATAAAAGAAGCAGAAGAAGATATAGACAAGTGCGTAACATGAAAGTACGTATGAAGAAACCTGCGTGACAGCGAAGAGATATTCTGAGACAATGGTTCCACTGTAACGGCTGATAGCTACAAAAGATGGAGGAATGTTTTAATTAATAGAAATCCCACTTGTCCCAAAAAGAACTGGTTACCTGTTGCAGGTTTTTTACCTCCAAAAAATGAATAAAGTAGTGTAAAAATTAGTAATAAGTGGTTTATAATAGTGTAAAAATTGAATACGTATGAATGTAAATTGAATACGAGCTTTGTTTAATATAAATTCGTGTCATAACATTTCGTCAATATATGTAGACAGTAACAGTTTCTCTTAATAACATAAAATAGATACGCTACTGGAATACCCGTTATCCAATCGACAAAGGAAGAAAATTAGGTCAGAAACCAATTATTGGGATACATGTAAGTAATAGCATAGGTTAGTGGCGGTATGGGAATACTCAATTTTGTTGGAAGCTAATATCTTTGCCACACCGCACAACCGTTATGATTATTGCTTTTACTGCATCTATTGGTACTTTCAACTACGTATTAAACCACTCTGTTATCGACAACATATTTTAATATTTCTATTTTTCACTACGATTCTGTAACCGCTTTAAATATTCGCTTTTGACTAGTGCTGTTTAATTGACAAAGAAAAACACCCCCATTTTTTTTATTAATTGCCCTAAATTTTTTTCGTGAGAGACCCGCTATTCTAATCTACTTTTATCCAGAATCTCATTACCTTGAAAAAACCGCCCCGACACCTTTAAAAACTCTCATAATGCATATTATTACCCTAAGGCACGAAAACTTGTAACTACAAAGTTAAAGACAAACCAGAGAGGAAGCAGGAGACAATAAATAACGCACATAAAAAACATCGACCGTCAACTTTTCTTCAAGATTTTTTCAAACTTTGTTTCAGTCGGTTGACTACGCTGTATTTAATTCTGTATATTTTTACAGTGACGCAGCTTATTGATCAAAACATTGCTGTGCTATTAAAATAATAACTAAACCTTTTGTGTTTAATACCACATACACACACACTAGGGGTAAACAGTACACAGTAAACAGTGATTGGCTCTTTTAGAAATCGAACAATTATAATGATAGAGGGCTCTCATAACAGATAATATATGAGTTGATATAATGCTAGCGACTGTGAAAACTCAAGACTTTTTATGGAAATAACTAATTATATCAATAATTAAAATTTTCGTTGAAATCGAGAAGATAAATAGTCAATTCATCAAACAAATAAACGGTTTTTTTTATTTTAGCTTAAGGTGCCTCGACAGCGCTGGTCATTGGCACAGAAAAATAATTACAAATATTTACCTGAAATTAAATAACAACTATTACTAATTTTATATTAGATTTTATGGTAGAGATATGTAGCTTTCAGAAACTGTAAGATTTTCTTGATCTCTGTGGGCAGTGAAGCATTTCCTTGAGTATAGGCTATAGGTCAAATCTTTGATACGTAGCGGAAAATTGTTTACAGTCAGTAAGTATGTGCTTAACGGTCAGTATAGCATTACAGATATTGCAAACAGGACGATTTCCTGAAGACATCAGATAACCGTGTCTGAGTTTGGTGTGGCTGATACGAATTCTTCTGATTATAGCGGCCTCTCTCCTGGTTAAAAAGATAAGGGAGAGAGGAGAAGTAGATGAATGGATATCGTGAAGTGCTGTCGTAATATTGCGCCATAGATGTCGCCAATATTATTGCGTGAAGTTTTTGAAATGGAACTTGAGGTTGCTGGCGAGTTGGATTATGTGTTTTGGATTGTTGCTAGAAGCAGCTTCTTTCGCGTGGCGATCCGCAGTTTCGTTACCAGCAATTCCAATGTGAGATGGTAGCCAGATGAGAGAGACTGTTATATCATGAGCAACGAGTGTTTGATATATGTCATGTATGTTCTGGTCAATTGGGTGGTCAGTGAAGATTGATTTATTTGATAGAATGGAGAAAAGGGAATCAGTGCATATTGCAATATTTTTGAGGTGGAGGGAGATATATTTAAAAGCCCGAAGAATGCTGTGAAGCTCACCTGTATGGACTCTACACTCTGAAGGTAAAGTAAAGGAGTCTATGAGTTCATGTTGCAAGGTAACTGCACAACCAACTCCGGAGTCAGTTTTGGAAGCATCTGTATAGAGTGTTAAATCGTAAGATTTTTTTTGTAGTAATTCCAGGAATGCAATGGGTGACTCATGCTTATTAAAAATGGTGAGTGAGGTATTGATTATAGGAATAATTTTGGTCCAAGGAGGAGAAGAAGGTAGTGGGAGCGGGGATGTCAAAGAGAGGTCAGTATCTTTGAGTAAAGGAGTGAGCAATTGGGGAAGAGATTTAATGATTGTTCGAGGGTTAGTAGGGAGATTAGTCGTTGAAGTGAAAAGTGAGTGAACAGGATTGAAAGGGTTGGAGGAGGATGCGGCAGCATATGTAAGGAGTAGGGATTCTCGTCTTAAGGTGAGGGGTGATTCATTAGCTTCAATATGGAGACTATCAGCAGGGCTAGAGCGGAAGGCACCAAGGCAGAGACGGAGAGCGGTATTCTGAATATATTTCAGCAAATCTGTGACAAATTTGGGGCTGACATGTAAATAAAGCAGCCATAGTCAAGCTTCGAACGGATGAGAGCTGTGTAAACTCTTAATAATACGATTTCGTCGGAACCCCAGTGAAAGTGACAGCGTTTTAATTATGTTTAATCTCTTTAGACAGATGCCTTTGAGTTCATGGATATGGTGTTTCCAGTTAAGTCGAGAGTCGAAGGTTACTCCGAGAATTTTACATTGATTTACAGTGGGTAAGGGTGAATTATTAAAGAAAATGAGAGGTAGAGGGGAAGATGTTCTTCTTGAAAACTTGATTAGTTTGGATTTACTTTGAGATAAGGATAATCTCAGGTAAGAAGATCTATCCTGTAGAAGTTTTACTGCGGTTTGAAGGAGTTTGCAAGTGGATGAGATCGATTTACCATGGCAATAAACAATTAGGTCATCTGCATATTGGACATATTTTATGGGAGCAGGAAACTTGCAACAGAGCTCGTTTATTGTGAGGATGAATAGAGTAGAACTTAATACTGATCTTTGAGGGACACCAGCATTTTATGGGTGAGACAAGGAGGGTTTACCATTAGCGGAAACCCTGAAGGTTCTACAAGTTAGGAAATTATGCATGAACGATAAAATGTTACCATGAAGATTATATTGGGAAAGTTTATTTAGTATTGCCGTTCTAGATATCGAGTCAAAGGCACCTTCAATATCAAAGATGGTTGCAACGACGTCCTGGTGATTGTTTATTGCTGAAGAAATATGTTTGGAGAAGAACAAGGTTGTCGCGAGTGGATCGATGACGCCGGAAGCCGGATTGGGCATTAGGAATGATTTTGTACTTTTCAAGAAACCAAAGTAGTCTTCTATTGATCATTTTCTCCAGGAGTTTGCAGGTAGTGCAAGTGAGTGAAATCGGTCGGAAGGAATTGGGCGATAAGGTGGATTGCTCTGCTTTTTTTATTGGAATGATTATGGATTTGCGCCATGTGTCAGGGAACTGATTAGTATTCCAGATAAGGTTATAGATTTCGAGAAGCTTAAAGAGAGATGGATTGGATAGATTTTGAGAAAGATGTAAGGAACATCATCAGGGCCAGCGGCAGAATTTCTACAAGTAAACAAGGCAGATTTCAGTTGATTTAGGCTGAAAGGGGCGTTGACGGAAGCAACGTCATGAGGGTTTGACTGAAAAGTGGAGGAAGGCTGAATATGAGAATTGTGATAAACAGAATTGGGGTTACGATTATTAAATTTGTCATCAAAATTTTGTGCGAGTGAATCGGCAATTGTTTGGTTGTCGGAGATAACAGTATCATTCAATATTAAGGAAGGAGTTTTAGTATTGGTTTTCTTGCCTTGAATTTGTGAATTTTTTTTTTGACTGGGATTTGTATTATGATTCAGTGAGGAGGTATAGCTTTGCCATGAGGATTTTTTGCTTTGCTTGACTAAGAATTTAGGTTAAGCTTTGAGTTGTTTGTGTAGGAGGAGGTTTTCTTGTGTTCTATTTCGTCTAAACCTGTTAAGAACTCTCGGATGGCATTTTCGCAATCTGAATTCCACCAAGGCACAGTTTTTTGTGCAGAGGAAAAGACTGATTTACCGATGTGAGTCTCTGCAGCGGCAAATATGTTATCAGTAAACATTTTTAAAGTGTCATTTATGTTTGCAGAAATAGCTAAAGAGGAAAAATAAGTTTGGGAGAGAGAAGTAAGCTAATACCAATTTGCGTTTTTTAAGTGCCACAAGCTTCTAGTTATAGTTTCCTTATTATAATGATTGGATATAATGATAGGAACATGGTTGCTTTCATGAAGGTCATCTGAAACTAGCCAGGAAAGGGAAAGTACAGTTTTAGGGTCACATAAGTTGAGGTCAAGGGCAGAAAAGGAGCCGGAGGAAATGTTAAAGTGAGTGTTGAGTCCAGTATTCAACAAGCAGGTTCCGGAGGGGTTTATGACGTTTTCTATAACTTTGCTTCTAGTGCAACCACATGGTGTGATGTGCATTAAAGTCACCAACAACGATATATGGGTGGGGGAGCTGAAATACTAGGTCGGTTAAGTCTTCTGCATTGAGGGGGTGATCAGGTGGAATGTAAATACTGCAAATGGTAAGCTTATTAGGGCACCAAGCAGTTACAGAAATTGCCTCTAGATTTGAGGTTAGTTGGAAATGAGATGAGTATACATCGCTAGATACAAATATAGAAGTACCACCACTGGCTCTCATACAGTTGGTCTGGATGAATTGATAACCTTCAAAGTTTTTTAAATGGCACTGTTGGTAAATTTTGACGTTGGTTTCCTGGAAGCAGAGAAAGTCAGGGGTATGGAAAGACACGATTTTCTGAATTCTTTCTAAGCGAGGATAAAGTCCATCGCAGTTCCATTGAATTGGAGAGAATCTTACTAATTAAAGGGGGAAAGAGGTTAATTAGTGAGATAGTGTAGAAGAGTCAGTGGTGGTACCATCATCAGAAAAAGGATCGTCAGTAAGATTGTTTTGGTCGGGGTGAAGTTTAAATTTAATTTTATTGGTCAGGCGTGTAATGCGATTTTTCAAAAATCTTTCGTTGATATTAAATAAATTAAGGATAGATTTTTCAGTAGGGACGCAGTGTCGTAGATAAATTTATTGGCTTCAGGTAGAGGGTCGTTAACGCGGAAATTATTTTCGAGGAACGCAATAAGTTGGATGCTATTAAGGGAGAAGGATTTAGGAGTCTCTTCAAAAAGTTTATGTATGAAAGAACGTGATTCGGGGCTTATATTGTGACAATCATCTTCCGCTAGTTTGGATTTTTTAGTTCTTTTTTTTGCAGATTTTTTTGAATTAGAAGTTGGGAATTCTCTAGGAGGCATTGGATTGGATTTAGCGAGAGGAGTATTGGAAGGTGATATAGACTGCGGAGAGTCAAGAGTGCTATCATTAGATCGGGGTCGTTTTTCGCCAGGTACAGGGGAGGAGGGAGCGAGTGGCACTTGAGCGGGTAATTCGGGATTGTGTGAAAAGGTAACAGTAGTAGCTGGGTCAGCTGAAGTGGAGGGTTCAAAATTGACGGAAGTATTTAATAGGGGGGGGGGGAACGTCGTGGGAAGGGTTGAGACATGATTCAGCGGTATGTCTAGCCTGTTTGCAAAGAGAGCATTCAAGTTTATCAGTAGAAATGAATATTCTGATGTATTCTCATGCGTAATAAGAATCGGAGTTTGCAGTGAAAAATCATTACTGGTGGGCAGAACGTAAGTTACACGGCGGAAGCTCAGGACGTGTGCGTATTCGTCATCAGGCGAGCCACATATGACGTATGAAATAGGGGAGGTTAGTGTTAATCGTTGGCTTTTCCAATAACGGAAAGTGGAATGTAAGGACTGACATTGGAAATAAGGATTCTTTTGGTGGGGGAAATAAGCCGACGAATGGGAATGACATTGGAATTAACTAAGATGTTTTGATTTAATTTTAGAAGGTCGTCAACTTGAGTGGTAGATGATAAATAGATACATATGCGGCCATAAGAGATTCTGGATGCGAAATGTACGTTTTTGGGAGAGACAATGTTACCTATTGCTTTGATATAATCGAATAGTACAGTGTTGGGAATAGAAGACATAACGATGGCTTGATCTCGAGATGATACCTGGGGAGGATGTAGTCTTGCTGAAGTAGCCGTGGCATAAGTTATGGGTGTTGAAGAGGTATTTGTGTTTACCGAGATAGATTGTTTAATGGGGGTTCAAGAAGTGGTGGTATTTGAGAGCAGTGGTGGTGAGGGGAGGTTTGACATATTGATGTGATCCTGGATATCAAAATCACAAACAATAGTTAGAAATAGAAATAAAAAGAAATATATAAGTAAATGTCAGCTCAGAAGACAGTCTGTAACTCAGTGACTGGCCTATTTATTTCCAACAGAAATGAGTAAATTTCAAGAATATTTACCAATTTTGCAGAAAAACAGCACTTTTACAAGTTTTATTATCACATTTCAATTATGACAAAAACCACGTTTTTAATTTGCTATGATGACTTAACGGTCCGAACCTAATGAGTTCTGGCTCGTGAATATGAACGGTTTTAAAGATCAAAACTTTTCCGCACCTTGAGATACCTACCATAAAATTGACAATTGGCGCTTCGGAGGATGTATCGTGCTAACAAACCGAAACTTCTCCAAAAATGTGGTATATCTGGATTTATAGAACCCGTTGTTTTCGCTCTGGTGAACTAAAAATCAATAGGCTTCATTTGTGAGGCACCCTGAAAAATATCCAATTATAAAATTCGTCATTTGTATACACTCCGGAGGCTGTATAACAACCCAAAATTTCTCCAAAAATTACCAAAAATATGGTACTTCAAGTACCACAGCACCAGTTGTACTGGCTCTAGTGAGCTGAAAATCGATAAAGTTCATCTATAAGACGCTCTGAACAACATCCAATTTTAAAATTTGTCATTTGTATACACTCCCGAGACAGTATCGTGCTAACACATTGAAATTTCTCCAAAAATGACAAAAATGTGGTACTCCAAGTACTGTAGCACCCGTTGTATAGGCTCTAGTGAACTGAAAATCAATAGGTTTTATCTGGGAGATGCCCTGAATAATATCCAATCATAAAATTGGTCACTTGTATACACTCCGGAGGTTGTATCGTACTAACATACTAAAATTTCTCCAAAAATTACAAAAATGTCGTACTGCAAGTACCATAGCAACTGTTGTACTGGCTCTGGTGAGCTGAAAATCGAAAGAGTTCATCTGTGAGATGTCCTGAATAATATTCAATCATAATATTGTTGACTTGTTGCACTCCGGAGACTGTATCGTGCCTACAAGGACATGTTACGAAAAGTGGTCGACGACAACGACGACGACATGCAAGCAGAATTTTTTTAAAAACCGTTTTTTCTTGTTGTTCATGCTGAAAAACGAAAAAATAACTAAACAAAAATCCTAAATTCCAAGTAAAAAGAGTTATATTTTAACAAAACAGTCATGCTTTACAAATTTTCATAAATTGCCATAGACAATTAACCATTAGAAGTAGAAGAAGGTTGATGGGTGTATTTTCTCAAAAGATGAAAACGTGTGAATAAATTTTTTAATAAAATTTATTTACACATTATCATCTTTTGAGAAAATACACCCATCAACCTTCTTCTACTTCTAAAATTCAAGTGTGTACATAGTCTTCAACAGTCTTCCATTAAAAATTAACCATTAAAAAGAAATTATTAACAATATCCAACACCAAACGCGTTTTCTATTCACATATAAAGCATTCTATTTTAAAATAACGTACACCTGTTTTATTTTTAATAAATATCACCGCCTTTATTTTATTCGGTGAAGAATAACGTAATTTGAAAAAAAACAAAGAGCAGCTTAAACTCAAACCGCCATATAAAATAAAACGTTTCGTGTAAAAAGTAAATCAAGTAAAAATAATCCTCTTGCGACCGCGCCAGTTTTCTTTGCAAAGAAATAGAAGACAATCAGTTGCGGAGACGTTACTCACTCAACTTTTCAAAGATGTAAGTAGGATTTATAGAGAATTAAACACTTAGACAAAACGTTGTTAACCGAGCGAGATAAAAAGGAGAAAGCACATAGAGGGTGATATAATCCACTTTTCCAAAATGAATCTGAAGATTAAGTATTAATATACTTTTTAGTTTGAAAAGCGTCAATAAAATAATAAATTAGTGAAATTCAATTTTAGTGTCCCGTCAAATATTGAAATTAACTGACGATCCTGATATCAATGTGGGATTTATAAGTTAGCCAAAGAACAGATGGCAGAATAAATCACAAACAGCAGACTGAAAGTATCTATTTCGGTCTATGAACTCCCCAGAAAAGGAGCACGAACGCCTTTTATTGGGCCGGAGCCTTTCTGTAGTGTAAGAAAATGCTCCTATAAGGAGTTTCAGAAGAAGGTGGAAACCGAAAAATAAGCACGCTGGCGGTGCCCTTCTGGGCTAGATCACACCAACGACTCCCTTCGGAAGTGTGACACGGCTAGATCCACAAAGTATTTGGATCTAGCCAATACTTTTCTCGCATATTGGATAGGTTGGGTGGAAAAGTAATATCCTGATGTTGACTTTCTGTTTGTTACATTTCCACCCCAAACTGAATCAGCATATCTTATCAATTTTTCATTATTGTGTTTATTATAGTACAACTCAAAATCAGCTATTCATTTAGTATTTCTGGGAATCCGTTTCAGACAGGTCCACGGTACTTCTGCATATGTTTATTAAGGAACAGAGATCATGTCGAGTACAGAGTATTAAATACAATATACTCCCAACCAGTTCACGAATTGGTCTTTCAGTAGCGGCATTCACCTGCAATGAATTTATTTCCAATTTAGGATCCATTGGTGTTTTGATAGATCTTCTAGTTTTTGAATGCCTCGCCATTAAAAGAGTGTTTGTCTGAAGCTGACTTTTTTCTATATTTAAATTTTACAAAAAATAATTAAAATATCTGTATGTATTTTAGGCGGACGTACTACCAAAAATATATATGATTACAACGTATAGAAAATTGCTTCATTCAATGAATACTTTCAAAATACAATACAAAGATATTAAATACATTATAAAGAAAGAGACCCGTCCGAATTATAATATCGAAATAGATCACAAAGAAAAGGCCACATCTGTTTCGCTTGAGATGTCATAACTACAAAGCAAACCAAATGTTTTTTTATCTGTACTACAATAAAAAGAAGAAAACTTGGGAAATTGTGAAAACTCTAACGGTAATTTTTTGTTCGGTTAATTTAAGGAACATTCGTCCGAGAATAGGTATATCAATTATTTAGGTAGACGTACTGCAAACAATTAAAAGAAATCTTGTCAATTTTTTCCATTTCCAATCTTTTTTTAATTTCATTCGTTGTTCTACATACAAACGATTCGACATACGTTCTCCATTACTAAAACAAACTTCAATTCATTTGAAACATGTCACTTAAAGCTGTCCGTTATAATTACGGTAAAGTATTGACTTGCCTAACTGACAGTGTGAATTGATATTTTTTAACCCTATAAAAATAAACCATATGAAACGACGACCCCAAAAGTGTGGCCAAACAAAAATAATTAACTTAATTAATTTAATGGTATTCGACGTGTCATCGAATGGCGTTTTTCAAACACATTTTGTTTACATATATTAGTTGCAAACAAATCGATTTTGGTTTTTATACAGTGGCGGGGATTGAACTCATCAATAGGCATATTTTATTGGTGAACTTTTGGCTTCAGGTAAATTATTTTCTGATATACTAGACTGATGTTGATAAAATTATTATTTAATTGTTCTTTTGAACTGTCTTCGTCATTTTAGACTCTATTCTTCAATAACGAATGAAACAAAAAGATAGAATGTAGAATATTTGAAAGTTAAGTTGGCACGTAAACGTAGCCTTTAAATGTAGATTTGTACGCGTGGCCATGATAAATAAATAGATATCTGTGGCAACGGCCAAGAAACAACCAATTATGTGTTCGTCAAACAATGTTTAACATCTATGCTCCTAATATTTAAAATCTTAGATGTGTTCAATGTCATTAAACTAGTATAAAATAAACATTCAAAGACCTCAAGATCAATCTTTTATTGAATATATTACATGGCGCAGTCAGTAAAAGAACGAAGTTCAACGAGGGTGACGAAGATTGGTTATGATAATCTTTGATTATAATAATGAGATATTTTGGCTTTCGAAATTTCTTCCCTGGTCACTGTGGACTTCCAAGGGCACTCCATATCGGCTGATAAATTCTTTCACCAATACATCCGAGACAGTTGTGGCCTCTTGGTTCGGGATCGCGTAAATTTCCACCCTTTGTGAAATCCATTATGACCAGGATGTATTTACCACTATTTTCTGTCGTCGGAAATGGCCTTTCGAAAGAGTTTCCAACATTATACTGTTTGATGGGTGCCTTTTTCTTGCGTGTGGTCCATCACTCGTAGCACAATTCGTAAATTTCTTACACCAGTCCTTCACATCGTCGCAGCTGTTCATCCAATAAAACGTTTCATGGACTCGCTGAAGGGTTTTCTTCACTCCCAGATGACTTCCCGATGAACTGTCGTGCAACTTCTTCAGTACCTCAGCTACTCTCGTTCTAGGGATAACTAGCTGTCTCCTCATCTCGGAGCCATCATCGTTTTCAAGGACTCTTTTCAACAGCCCTTCTTCCAGGACAAGGGAGTCCCACTGAGCCCAATATGCCTTGAGTGTCGATGAAAATCTTGACACTTCTTGCCATGTAGCTCGCCGATTTTCTTCCTTCCATTGCCGGATCATCTTCAGGTGAGGATGATTCTCCTAATCTTCTCTGATATTTGTGGGTGACCATTCTTCATTGACTACTGTAATTCTTGAAACAGCAACTTCCTTAGATTTCGACTTGTTACATTGAAAATAGTCTACAGGGCATGACCGTCTAGGCAAAGAGTTGGCTTTTCGGTGATTCACATCAGCTGGATGTTCACCCCTGTCTGATTTCCCCTGTGTTGCAGGGGTCTTTCACCAAGTTGACGATCTGGTCAAGTTTGTCATCGTCATCTTCTTCCTGCATGGTCCTACCTTTGTTATACCGCGAGCCCTCCGTGGCTGCTTTGAATTTAAGAGGTTCTTGGTTTGCAGGAGTCGTAGGACGCTTGCACGAACTGCTTGCATGATCTAGCTCGCCACAATTACAGCACCTGATTTTCTTCGGCTTCTTGTCTACCATACCTTCCAACAAGTTGACGATCTGGCCAAGTCTGTCGTCGTCACCTTCTTCTTGTATGGTCCTACCTTTGTTGTATCCCGAAGCCAACGTGGCTGCTTCATAGCAGCAGTCAATGCGTCAACTAATGTTTTGGGATGGACTAAACGGGGCGTCCTCTGCATATCAGGGTCACGTAAGTCATCAATAAAGGCTTGGATGCCCATACATTCCATCATGTTCTCTGGTGCCGATGGATAAGCGAATAGAACCAGTCGGGTAATGTCCACTTCATACTCTTGAAGGGCTTCGTCACGTTTCTGCCTTCGGTATTCCAGCTGGGATTCTAGAAATGTTCTAGATGTTCGTGACGCTATCGCATGTCCAACCTCTTCTTCAGCTGCTCAAAGTCATCCGTTTCATCCAGAGGTATCGTTTGAAGTACATCTAAGGCATTTCCACGAAGCGCGATGGTTAATTTTACTGCCTTCTCCTTGTCAGACCAATTGTTCACTCTAGCGGCTGCTTCAAACTGTTTCACATAATTGGTCCACGATGTCTTTCCGTCGAACGTTGGAGCCATAACTCGGGTAAAACTGCCAATGTCTTCCTACTTAGGTTGTGTTTCTGGCTTGCATGGTTTCGTTTGCTCGGTCTTCTTTTCTTCTGCTGGAGTTCTTAAATTTGCCATATTTCTCTCCAACTCCTTGATTTTATCGTCTATCGTTGTCATCTTATCTTCAACATCCGACTTTGGAGACGAAATTTGATTGTCAATGTCATGGGCAATGTCATTTTTCATGGATAATATATCCGCAGAAATATCCTTCTTCATAGCAGAAATATCGTTCTTCACATTAGTTGAAATCTTTTTTTCGATGGCAGAAATATCATTCTTCATGGTAGAAATCTTCTCGTCCATATAAGCAAGGACGGCGTTCTTCATATTAAAAATATCGTTCTTCATATCAGAAATAGACGAGATTAAGGTGGAAGCCTCGTCATTAAATAAAACCGTTTTTGGATCAAAGCCGCATTTTCCAGTGCCCCTTTAAGTCTTTCTACTAATTCACTTTTCTTACCGGACATTTCCAACTCACGATTTCCCAATCCTGCTCTTAGTTCCGTCACTTTCAGGTCACATAGTTTCTTGGCCATTGTTACGCAGATATTTATTTATTATTACCCCACACCTGACACCAATGTAATGATTTTTTTATTTATTTAAACGTTTTTAATACGGTTGGGATAAATTCATACACACACGTTATGTCTATTAACTTAATTTATTTATCCACTACGCTATTCACTAATTTATATTATGTACACAGTATATCCACTCACATTAATTTATATAAACACTTCACTACCTAGACTATTTACTTGTTCGCTGTTTATACCACGAGATCACTTTATAAACTGAACCTCTCCCGTTGGTCGGTCCTTTATATATTAGTTCCTTTTTTACTAGATAATTCTAGATTGCGGCTTACACAAAAACAATTGGCTCTATGGAATTTTCTAGATAAGTCTGGTCACAAAAACAATGTCTAGATAAGATAGTCACAAAAAATCGTAAACAGTTCTAAGAAATTCCTGCGCATCCGCCAAAAAATTAACGTTCATAAATGGCTTAGACAGAGTCGGCTTCAGGGACTACACTAGTGTGCTATTTCGTAACACTAATATTAATATTATGAACGGTTGAAAGAGGAATGGAAAACTTGTCAAAGATCGTATGATATTTTAGATAAAAATAATGTAACATATATACATGAACCTCTTTTCATGTTCGACCAGCATATTTAACTTAGTGCTTAGTTAGCATGTAAACGTGGCCATGACATAAATAGGTGTCAGTGGCAACGGCCAAGAGACATCTAATTCTGTATATATAAAACCTTATATTCGTTACCTGTTATTAAATTAGTATTAAATAAATATTAGAAGACCTCAAGATCAATCTTTAATTGAAGATATTACGAGAACTATATTTCGAAAATTGTAAGGAAGATAATTAAACATCGTGGTCTTCATCCCTCTTCTTATCAACCTTTTTCTTCAAGGAATTTGACATAAACGTTAGAACTTGTACCACTATGTTGAAAGTTAGTTCATTGATAAATAATTTTTTTGTTTATTTAACTTGTAGATTAGAGATTTTTAAATATTTTAACTTAGTTATTACCAATGAGATTGTAAAAAGGGAGCAGCTATACATGGTTTGAGAGTGGTCTTGGTACTGGTTTTATGTCAAATCAGCTGATTGTGCTTAGTGTGTAGTTCTAAAATACTTTTTGGTTATTTTAAAAAACTATATTTGTGTTTTTTCGACTATTATGAACTTTTAACATGTATTCATGTGCGGTGCGTAGTTGTTCCAGCCGACAAGGTGTACTCTTATGAATAAGTTTTTGAGTGTCACCGGGATGTATATGTTACCAGGACATAATTTTTTCTAGCTATACCAATGTCCAAAGTTTGGAAAATGCAATAGAATAAAGTAATTTAACATACCCTGAAATTGTTTGTCCTAGAAACAACGAAGGTTCATTGTTTATTAGTATTAAATGTTAATATCATTTGAAATTATTTATAAAAGTTAGGGGCTATTCTTCACTGTGTGAATTATTTCTTACATGACAAAGTATAATGGAGTTGAATAATATTTTTAGAGAAAAATTATGGTTGGCAATAATGCTAGCCCAGAAATTGTCTCTAAAAGTAAAGCAAACAAGACCAAGACACTTTGGCAACAAAACTGTTTTGTTTAGCAGACAATAAATTGTATAGGATAGGGTAACATTTTTTGAAAAACCTCATATACGACTGAAAAAAAATAATATATGAGGATGGCAGTTAGGGTTTTAGGGCATGCAGATACAGAACTTTTTATAAAAAATAAGTTTTTCGATAAGATTATTAATGAAAGTTCTATATACGGCTGCGACTTAAGTAGAGAAACGGTATACCTATGTCAATGTGAATGTTCGATTTTGAAATGTCAATATTTTGACAATAGGTGTACAGGACATCATATATGAAACATACTTAAAATTTGCCTTAGAATACAAAAAAGTTGAATTATATAGGATTTTCCATTTTTTCGTTATACACGAAGCCACAGGTAGCTGAAAATAAATTAAAATATAGGTTAGCTTAAATTAAATTAGAACTATCTGTGGGTATGGTGTACACACTAGATGTAAATTGAGTGAATGAAAATTACGAGTACTCAGTGTGTATATGTTTATTAATATGCAGCTAAGCGCTTTCGGTCTTTAGGCCATTATCAAAGCTGTCATCATAAAAAAGATCCAAAAACAGGTGTCAAAAAACATCCAGCTGATAAAAACGAAACAATGTATGAAGTTACGTCATTGTTTTACAATTATATCATTAAAAAACATCAAAATAACCCTTTAAGAGGGTGTACAATTATATTTACATGATGGAAATTAACATTCAGAAGTGTGTAAACTAAAAATTTTTTAGCTTAGCTGCATATTAATAAACATATACACACTGAGTACTCGTCATTATCATTCACTCAATTTAAATTAAATTAGGTTAAATTCAAATTTGCTAACAACCCAGAAAAAACAATGGTAACAAAAATAGACTAACGCTCACTCACAAGAAGATAGACTTCGATATCTAGAAATAAAAAGAATTACAAGACGAACTGTAGCTAATGCAAAGAGAGAAATGTGGGACAAAAAATGTCAGGAAATTGATATGCATCTCGTTGGTAAAAAATGCTCTGAATCATGAAAGTTCATAAAAATATTAGATCGAATGAAAAGAACTGTGCGAAACTTATACCAACAAAAAAGTGGATCGATCTCTATGAACAATTGCTGACAGAAGATAGAGATGAACACCGTGCAACCTCAGCAGCAGAAATGTTAATTGAGGGTGAAACAATCAACGTCACAGGGAACACAATTAGAGAAAAAGTAAAACAACTCAAAAATGAACGTGCTGCGGGCCCGGAGAGCATTCCCGCAGAGTTGATTAAGAACGGGTCAGATAAACGTTTCGATATACTTACCTGGTGTATAAACCAGTATCTAAACGGCACTCCAGTGCCGGAAGAATGGAAGGTGGCCCATATAACTTCAATTAATAAAAAAGGTAACAAACTAGACTGCTCGAACTATAGAGGCATATCAGTGACAAGTACTCTTATTCGGCTTTATGGAACAGTTCTGCGAGACCTAATTGAACTTGAATGTAGAGAACAGGAAGGAGAAGAGCAATCAGGCTTTCGAATGGGAAGATCTTGTACAGATGACGTCTTCTGCTTGAAACAAATTATTGAAAGAATATCAAATAAAATATATGGAAACTCACCTTTTGTTCGTGGATCTGCGGAAGGCGTATGAAACAGTTCCCGTAAAAATGCTTTGGAAGACGCTACAAGAAACCAACATTAGTCACACTGTTATAAAAGCACTTAAGGATCTTTATGATGGATCAACATCAAGAATCAAAATTGGTAATAATATATCAAAGAAATTTCCGGTAAATAAAGGTCTGCGCTAAGAATGTTGTATCTCGCCCACACTTTTTAAAATATATATAGCAAGAGCGTTAAATCAATGGAAGAAAAAATACAGCGGAATGGGTATCGATCTTGGAGAAAAGTGTTTATACGCTCTACAGTTTGCCGATGACCAGGTCATCATAGCGAATGACAAAAAAGATCTTGAATATATGACGAGAAAACTAAATGAAGAGTATAGAGAATGGGGTGTGGACATGAATACTCAGAAAACAAAATACCTTCCAATAGGAGCTGAACCAGGAAATATCAAACTAGAAATGGAAGAAATAGGACCATGTAGCGAATACACATACTTAGGAGTTGAATTTGATACAACAGGAAAAGACGACAGAGAAATCGAAAAACGAATAGCACAAGCCAGACGGACAATAGGCTGCTTGAATAGGATATGGTGGAGTTCTGACATTGGAAAACAACGGAAATACAATATCTACGAAACTTTTGTCAAAAGTAATCTAACCTATGGCGTAGAGATATGGAGAATTACAGAAAACAATAGAAGAAAACTTGAGGCGACCGAGATGGATGTATTCAGACGATCTCTTAGAATATCCAGATGAGACAGAATCCGAAACGATGACGTCAGACAACGTTTGGGTTCATTAACGACAGATATTGAGAAAAAGCAACTTATATGGTACGGACATGTACAGCGATGAACGAAAACAGACTGCCAAAGCTGGCAATGCAGTGGTTGTTACCAAACCGTAGGAAGAGAGGAAGACCTAGGAAATCATGGAAAGAAGGAGTAACTAAAGCTATGAGTGCTAGAGACCTAAGAGAGGGCCAATGGAACAATAGAAACGAGTGGAAGTTAGGTATCGAAAAACGCCGCCGGACGTTTTAAAACCGATCTTATTATTATTATTAAATTCATATTTGTACCTACCCATTTATCATTTACAGATTTTACAATTTTACAAAATCGGTATTCGGCTCGTTTTGTTCGAATTTCCTTTATAATTAATTGCACGTATGAAAAATGCAACGAGAGTGTTAGATAATTGCATAAAAATATTGTGTTTGAATTTATTATTCATTTATTCACCATTATTTATTAATTACAACTAGAGAATTACGTAGGACGTAAAAATTATAATAGGCCGGCTCTGTGTACGCGGCCATATTGTTGCTGGAACAAACTTCGCATAGTGGCATAGTGATACCGATTTCACTTAGCTTTTCAAACGTTAACAGCGTCTCCCCTTCTTTTCAATCTCATTGATTCTGACTTAATCTAACCAAAAACTTCACCAACCAACTTCGTAGTGTTGCTTTTTATGTCCGTGAGCGCATTTTCCCAAACGCTCCAAAAGACTTAAAAAATTAGTGCAAATCCAGAAGATGAGAGAAGAGAATAGATTTATTTAAAACACATTAATCAAATAAAACAATTAGTCCTGGTCAAACAAAATCATCGAATTCACTGTTTACGATTGCAAGAAATCAGACTAAAAAAATGTAGAATCTTTATCATTTTGTCAATTCCATGTGCTTTGAGAAAACTAATAATTCTCTCTAATTTACTGTCTTCTATCTAGAACTAGTTTAGATTGTATCAAATTGAATGACGTTTTCCAATTCATTAACACAATGTCCTCGAGCTTTTGCAGACCACCAAATACAAAATTGAAATAGTGATGTGTGTGTTATGAATTTTTTAGATCCGGTTGCGTATCATTCAATTTTATCGGAAAATGTTTATGTCATATTCATTGCATATTATAGCAGCAATCAATATAAGTTCAGTCAATGAGTCGTTATTTCAGATTAAAAAAATATTAAATCTAATGTAGTTTGCCTGTTATCAATACAAAAAGCGATCAAGAAGTATTTAGTTTATGTAGAATCAACACAAAACTAAATCTTGAAAGCTTGATGAAATTGCATCACACTTGTTATAGAATAAAAATACATAAAAAGCAAGTGTGTCAGAATAAATTTACACTTTATTGTTAAAATTTATTTCGGAATTATTACATTCACTAATGGTTGTAGAGAAATAAGTTTCGACGCAACCAACGATCTCGATGATTACAAACTCTTTATCCACACATTCGAATCAATTATTTCAAAATTATTTTTGTCGTGGATCGTTTTGTTTTTGCAATTTTATTTCTTTTATTTGATTCCAATATTTCTCACCTTCAAGTGAAATTATTTAAATATTCTTAAAATATGCTGAATGACAATTTCTTGAAACTTGACCATATGGAGAACCTATTTGAAACGAATTATAGCTTGCTGAAAAATTTGATTTTCAGGTCAACTATACTAAGATGTTTTATTTGATGTTTTGTCGTAATAGAAGCAGAAGGAAAATTACACAAGCGCATTGAATACATCTTTCAAGTAGAGTTTCTATTGGTAAAAATGAAAGAAATGTTCAGCTTTGCATACATTGTAAGGCAAGTGTTTCTCAAACGGTCTCTGTTTAAATAAGTTTTCACAAACAGAATACTCAATCTGAGAGTACAAATAGAGGACTTTGCTTGGATGTAAAGTTTATTGCGGCATCCACAGAACGTTCTACGGACGGGTGCACACGATATATTTCAGACGTGGAACAGCTTTGTTGCTAAGTGAGATTGGCTTTAATCTTACCTAAAGTTTTTATGATGCTACTCACGGATACAGTAATTGGGATATATAGAGATACTGAACATGAAAAAATAAATGAATTAAATTATATGTATTGACAGTAAAATAATGAGAAAGAATATTAACCTACTATCAGGCTTACGGTGACTATAAGTAGTTCAGGATTATTTACTAATATTCTCGAGGTTTATTATACGACGTGTTCTGTTAGATATATAGATGGTGCGAGTTTAAGAAAGGATCTTTTCCAGATTTAGGGAGATGAGGTCAGATTTCATAATTGATAGAAAAGAATAGAAAAAAGTTTCTCGCATAGCCTCATCTCTCTGAGACATACGAGGTGTGACTATTAAATAATTGGACTGAAGTCGTAACACCCAGTGAACTTAGACAATGTAAGAATGTCGAAAAATACAATAATCATTGCTTTGAATTTAGATTTGCTCATCCTAGATTTTTCAGCCTTGGCGAGCTTGAGCTCTTCCATTGCATGAAATGCATCTTTGTTTCGAGATTGTAAGTAAAAAACGACGATACATCACAAGTCAGTCTAACAAATCTGGATCAGTGGCGATGTTGCTTAGGAGGATATCAATACAATTATTCTGTCTTGATTCGTTTTGCTCGGGAGTGTGGAGTATCGGTACCATTTCGCGCAAACCTTCCGCATGTGAAATGATTCATGCAAAATCAGTCGTATACTTTTTTAGTCGATTTCTGTCATTCCATAAAGCACTCAGATGCTTGGACGACGATCAGCGCAGATTAATTTACATTTCTTCAATGTTTCAACCCGTTTTTGACGTAGTGGGCGACTAAGGTCGTAGCAAGCACTTCTTTATACCGTTTAAACCAGATACAAGACCCGTAGTCTTTTTTCAACACTGCATATGCTTCTCTGGCAGTGTTCCCTAGTTTAACATGGTACTTCAGGTTTCACTAGTACGGAGACTAATTCAATCGACTCCTACAGTCAAACTGCGCGACCTGCTGGCTTGTCTAGAGAGCTCAGGGTGGGGAGCACACCATCAGATACAGTCATGTTCAAACATGTCACGCCACGCTCGCAGTTTGGTGGGAGCAGCATCAGTCCGGTTATTTAATAGTCACTTCTCACATATTTTTTTAATACAAATCAATCCACTATCCTTTATTTTCTAGATCTGCTAAATTTTTAACCAACTTCCTCTCCAGTCAATAACCTTTTACGCTAAATTGTCTGAGGACATTCTAACGATATATTGTAACCCTCTAATTTATTTTGCTTTTTAGTTATCGAAACACCCCCTTCTTTTTTCTTTTATAAATATTTTCTCGATATTTTATCAAACATATTTCGTTGGTCCCTTGTATTCAATATTGTTTTTACAGCATATATTTAATGATCCATGTGAGAGATTTAACTGAATAATGTAATGACAAACCCCATGTAATCAACACCGAATTTAGGTACATTTTCGAGGGGTGCTTATTAAATTTTCTCTTTAAAAGCAATGTGATTGATATTGTTTTAGGGGAAATAGTCTTTAGTCATGGTTTTATATGATTTGCATGGTATAGTGCTCCTGATATAAATATAATAGTGGTTATAAAACAGTTTTGTTGTAATACGGTACAGAGAAATGTCGCTTTTATAACGCCATTTATCATTATGTCAATGGTAGCCACAAAACGGATACAATGCGTATGTTTGCTATTATTTCGAGTATATTTTGTTCATTGATGATCATTTCATAATTTAACAAGAATCCTAAAAAGTGTATGCTACAGCTCTTTCACATTATCCGGTTTCTTAACGGACCGGTAAACTGACGGACCGGTGAAATTACCGGATACCCTAGAAACAAAACTGAGTTCAATTGGAGCATTCACACTTATCAACGTCCGTAAAAAAATCGGCCCGGTACAGGTGCATCAACGGAGGGGTTTTTACCTCGTCCGTCACCAGGCCGACAAAAACAACGGATTGTTTATTAAAAACACATGAAGGCTTATGAACTTGTTCAGACTTGTCCGTATTATTTTGTTCCGGTAGGAAAGTTGCATGAAATTTGCTACAATCGTTCAGTAGTTCTGTAGCTACAGTCTGCAATGGATCAAAAAATCGACATCGAGATCTTTAATAACATTAATTGAGCAGCGTCTAGTACTCTGGGACAAAACTCTGGAGTCCTGTAAGAATAGGAACAAAACAAGGGAGACTTGCAAAGAGGTTTGATGCGCGATCAAACACGATTTTGAAAACTGCAATAATGCAAAAAAAAACGAAGATGGTAAGTTTTAAATATTATATATTTATATTTGCTATAAATTCAATTTTCGATAACTGCCAAGGTACAGAACCAGAAAAGTACTAAAGATTATTAATTTTCGAATAAAGGATTAATTTCTACCGAAAAAATTAGAATTTGTACCCTTATAGTTTTCTCTGAAAAAGGTTTTATAATGTGGGGATGCTGACTTAAGCTCAAAAATATTTTAAACACTGACTTACACTAAACTACCAAAAATAAAATAAGTCCTTTTGACGTTTTGTGCACTGCTTATACTCCCAAAAATCTATGCTAAAATTTTTCCAACCAATAGAAAAACTATTATGAAACAGGAGCGGTAGATCAAAGACGCGTATCATCTGAAAAACATAAAATATCGCCGCACTGGCTCCTTTCTGTTTTTGGTACAGTGTAACAAAAAATGTTTTTATAATTCGCGTATAAAAGAGACTTCATTATACCATTGTTTACAGTGTCACAATGAAGCTCTTTGAACAGTGTTATAGTAATTTTTAGTGTACAGTTGGTTATTGAATTTAGTTATATTTTTATTTGACATTTGACTTTAACCTGACACAAATTATAAATAAAATTGTCTAGCGTTGTTCTAGCTAGCAAATTATTATATTGAAGGTAAATTAGAATGATTTATATATTAAAAATATTAATGAATAAAGTACGCTAACGTTTATTTATCAATGATTTGTCAATTGTTTAGTTTTATATTGTATAGGATCAATATATAGATATACAAAACGTTCCATTTTTGGAATAAATTACCAAATATCTATGTGAAGATGTATTACAGAAATAATTCTGTTCATGATATAATATAAATAGATCGCAAGAGCATATACGAAGAAGCTCTGTTTTAAACAAATAATCATCCTCTTTTTGCTTAAATGAAAGTTTGTTTACAATTTACACAATTATTCGGTTATATGTCAAAAGTCAGAAGTGCAAAATAAAACCATCTGTGATCTGACCAATTAGGAATCTACAGAATTGCCAACTTAAATTAAAACCACTCCTCCTAGTTTAAAAATAGGGAGTATATGAAATTCTATTTTATTTAAATAATTAAATAAATGCGAATTATAAAAAATATTATATAAAACTTGTGCCACAATGACTTTCTGTAGTACTCGTGATTTGCACAACTCACCGCTTCGCGGTTCGTTGTGCAAACTTCACTCGTACTACAAAACGAGTCATTGTGACACTTGTTTTACAAATAACTATTTCCAATTTTTCATCCAATGAAAAACTAAAGCCCTCCCTAATATCATAATATAAGGCTGATCTTTACTAAGCTGCCAAGCAGTTAAAAAAGTAATAACCACAGAGTATGATGCCACTCGTATCTTCTAGCCGCTTTGAATTATTTGAGCCTTATTGCACTGGGCAAAGGATTGCCGCGGTTACTGCAAGACACCTCACTGAAAAGAGTGTATGTACGACAAATATGGATTTCTAATTGTAATTATATCAATATATTTATTATTAGAGGAAAAACAATACATATTATCCAAACAAAAAAGTCTTGGAAGTGGGTAGGTTGCTATGTTTCATGAAACACCTCATTTAAGAACTTATCTAAATTTCAGTTCATTTTGAACTTTCATCAGGATGACTGCTGTGAGGTGAAACAGATACTCCACATTAAAAAGCCTTTTTCAGGGAAAACTGTGTGGGTACGAATTCTAATTTTGTGGATACAAATTAGTCCTGTATTCGAAAACTAATAATATTTAGTTACTTTTGATAATTTCAAATTTACTTGGAAATTAATAAAACATGTGGTCTAATTTATTATGATCTTTTATAAGCAAAATAATATAATAATGAAAAACGCTTTTGGGTACAAATTGGCCCTAATTTCAAAGTTTATGGTGTTAGCCTCAGCTCAAGCCAGCACCTCCACATTGAAAAGAATTTTTCAGGGAAAACTTTGTGGGTACAAGTTCTAATTTTTTGGCTACATATTACTCCTAAATTATACATTAGTTTTTTTAATTTGAAAAAGTGGGGGTTAAAAGTCGATTTGTAGAATTTTCATGATTAATAAAGGAAATTTATTTAATTTTAATAAAAATTAATGTTCTATTAACAGGACAATAAGTAACGGTACTTCACTCTTGAGATTAATAGTAGTTCGGGATAGTTTCCGAATGAAAAATGAAAGTACAAAATTTGAAACTTAATAATTCAACGGTACAAATTTTGTTGTTTCTTAAGCAAAAATAACGATTGATTTTGTTCATGGAAAGAGGCACTTCACTCTTGAGGATAACTAACACATTTGAATTGAATTAGAGATTGTTTCAAGCAGTATGGTTGTGTATATCAAGTTTTTTGTAATGGTACAAATTTGTACAAATTCAGTCTTTTTATTGCTACCCTTGCTTGACTTTTTTCAAAAATGGCGCATTGTACAAAATTAGGATCGATGGTACAAATGAGTACAAAATAAGTACTAAATTATGCAATAGTACTGAATTGATTTTGCCCAGAGGGTCCTGCCAGCTTAAGAGAGGTAAGAATTGATCAAATACAAGTCATTCTTCATGAATATCGTTGAAACTGACAATTTACAGCAATAGGTGATGTTTACATGACTGCTTAATAATTAATTAAAAAGGTTCTTTATTGAGTTTGTCATTCCCAGTTAACAATGAATATAGAAAATAACTATATATACAATACTACCAAAACTGCTATCTACGGAGATCAGTAAAACTTTGCGCCATGTACACGTCTCAAGTGACTCTAGAAAGAATAAAATTCCATTTAATAAACAATTCAAATACCTAATTAAATTAAAATCACAAAAATTTTTGAAATCACGTAAAATACCATGTCGTATATTAAATTTATCCACCTTTTTCTATTTTCAATTGATACTTACAAAGAAACATTCTTCCAAATAATTGTCAATTTATTGACTGAAATTTATTCAGATAAAATTTTTATATATACATAGTTATTTTCCAAGTAATTTTAAGCTGATCTAAAAAATTATTTGGCAGGAAAAAAAATTTATAAGACTTGGCCCAATTTTTGCAGCCTTATACCAAACATAGGGCCAAGTCTTACAAATTTTTTTTCTTGCCAAATAATTTTTTAGATCAGCTTAAAATTACTTGGAAAATAACTATGTATATATAAAAATTTTATCTGAATAAATTTCAGTCAATAAATTGACAATTATTTGGAAGAATGTTTCTTTGTAAGTATCAATTGAAAATAAAAAAAGGTGGATAAATTTAATATACGACATGGTATTTTACGTGATTTCAAAAATTTTTGTGATTTTAATTTAATTAGGTATTTGAATTGTTTATTAAATGGAATTTTATTCTTTCTAGAGTCACTTGAGACGTGTACATGGCGCAAAGTTTTACTGATCTCCGTAGATAGCAGTTTTGGTAGTATTTCAATTACTTTTGTAGTTTAATCTTTTAATTCGTTCTATTGTTCATTTAGTTTCATTTCTTCAACGTGTGACAAGATTATAGTTTTTAATCGAAAATATTTTTTTTTCTAAGACTAGACTATCTACAAAATATTTTCTTCACTTGTTTAAATATTGTTTAATCAAACTATATAAAGTGTGGCCAGCCTAAAATGGAAAACCTTCTCATCAATTTTGAAAAGACTATTAAGATTTCTATTTTTGAGGTATGATTATTAAACTATACATCAAAAAAAAATTAAAGTACTGAAATATGAAATTCGAGACCGACAACCCAGAAATTTAAATATTTTACACTTAAAAACCCCAAACTTGTTAATATTGTTACAAAAATTTTTATAAACAACAAAATATACGTTATTTAATAATGTAAACAGTTCAAGAATTACTTGAAGAAAAGGATGAATAATGGTAATAAAAGAACCTTCCGAAGACTTCATAATAGAATTATTTATTGATTTCACCTAGAAAACTACAACTAAAACGGAAAACCTTCTCTTCAATTTTGAAAAGACTATTCAGATTAAAGTTTTTGCAATATAATTATTAAACTATACATAAAAAAAAATTAAAATACTGAAAGATGAAATTCAAGACCGACAACCCAGAAATTTAAATATTTCACATTTAGAAACCCCAAACTTGCAAATATTGTAACGAACACTTCTATAAACAACAAAATATACGCTATTTAATAATGTAAACAGTTATCGAACAATTACTTGAAGAATAAGTATAAATAATGGTAATAAAAGAGCTTTTCGAAGACTTCATAATACAATTAATTATTGATTTCACCTAGAAAACCACAACTAAAATGGAAAACCTTCTCTTCAATTTTGAAAAAAACTATTCAGATTTCTATTTTAGAAATATTACTACCAAACTATACATCAAAAAAAATTTCTGAAAGATGAAATTTGATACCGACAACCCAGAAATTTAAAAATTTTACATTTAAAAACCCCAAACTTGCTAATATTGTTACAAAATATTCTATAAACAACAAAACATACGTTATTTAATAATGCAAACAGTTATCGAACAATGATTTGAAGAATAAGGATCAATAATGGTAATAAAATATAACTTTCCGAAGACTTCATAATACAATTATTTATTGATTTCACCTAGAAAACCACAACTAAAATGGAAAACCTTCTGTTCAATTTTGAAAAGACTATTCAGATTTCTATTTTTGAAATATAATTATTAAACTATACATAAAAAAAATTAAATACTGAAAGATGAAATTCGAGACCAACAACCCAGAAATTTAAATATTTCACATTTAGAAACCCCAAACTTGCTAATATTGTTACAAAAAATTCTATAAACAACAAAATATACGTTATTTGATATAGTAAACAGTTATCGAACAATTACTTGATGAATAAGGATCAATAATGGTAATAAAAGAACTTTCGGAAGACTTCATAATACAATTATTTATTGATTTCATCTAGAAAACCACAACTAAAACGGAAAACCATCTCTTCAATTTTGAAAAGACTATTCAGATTCCTATTTTTGAAATATAATTATCAAACTATACATAAAAAAATTTAAATACTGAAAGATGAAATTCGAGACCAACAACCCAGAAATTTAAATATTTCACATTTAGAAACCCCAAACTTGCTAATATTGTTACAAAAAAATTCTATAAACTACAAAATATACGTTATTTGATATAGTAAACAGTTATCGAACAATTACTTGAAGAATAAGGATCAATAATGGTAATAATAGAACTTTCCGAAGACTTCATAATACAATTATTTATTGATTTCACCTAGAAAACCACAACTAAAACGGAAAACCTTCTCTTCAATTTTGGAAAGACTATTCAGATTTCTATTTTTGAAATATAATTATTAAACTATACATGAAAAAAATTTAAATACTGAAAGATGAAATTCGAGACCAACAACCCAGAAAATTAAATATTTCACATTTAGAAACCCCAAACTTGCTAATAATGTTACAAAAAATTCTATAAACAACAAAATATACGTTATTTAATATAGTAAACAGTTATAGAACAATTACTTGATGAATAAGGATCAATAATGGTAATAAAAGAACTTTCCGAAGACCATAATACAATTATTTATTGATTTCACCTAGAAAACCACAACTAAAATGGAGAACCTTCTCTTCAATTTTGAAAAAACTATTCAGATTTCTGCTTTAGAAATATTTTTATCAAACTATACATAAAAAAAATTTAAATACTGAAAGATGAAATTCAAGACTGACAACCCAGAAATTTAAATATTTCACATTTAGAAACCCCAAACTTGCTAATATTGTTACGAAAAATTCTATAAACAACAAAATATACGTTTTGGTAGTATTTCAATTATTTTTGTAGTTTAATCTTTTAATTCGTTTTATTGTTCATTTAGTTTCATTTCTTCAACGTGTGACAAGATTATAGTTTTTAATCGAAAATATTTTTTTTTCTAAGACTAGACTATTTAAAATACTGAAAGATAAAATTTGATACCGACAACCCAGAAATTTAAATATTTCACATTTAAAAACCCCAAACTTGCTAATATTGTTACAAAAAATTGTATAAACAACAAAATATACGTTATTTAATAATGTAAATAGTTATCGAAGAATAAGGTTGAATAATGGTAATAAAAGAACTTCACGAAGACTTCAGAATAGAATTATTTATTGATTTCACCTAGAAAACCATAACTAAAGTGGAAAACCCTCTGTTCAATTTTGAAAAAACTATTCAGATTTCTATTTTTGAAATATGATTATTAAACTATACATGAAGATGAAATTCGAGACCAACAACCCAGAAATTAAAATTTTTCACATTTAAAAACACCAAACTTGTTAATATTGTTAAAATTCTATAAACAACAAAATATACGTTATTTAATAAATCATTATAACAAAGGAACAATTTTGGATTCTGTGTGATTCAATCTTTGTATAAATGAATTGTTTTCAGTGAGCAGTACTGGATATACACAATTAGAGTCGCAGACGATACAGCCATTATTTATGAAATAGGTAATTGGTATGATTTGAAATAGTTGAAAATGATCTAAGATTAATTAAGGATTGGTTTCATCATAAATTACGTACTCTAAATTTTAATAAAACATAGTTTGTAATTTCTTAATTCTAGAGACCATAAGAATAGCTTCACATATTTTTTTTAGAAAAAAACTAGAGATTGTACTTTATAACTTTAAGTGTTTAAAAAAGTTTATGTATAATGTCAATACTTGCAGATATTGTACTACGGTCTAGTGGAAAGCCATCTCAGGTATGGCTTATTTTCTTGGGGATGTGCTTCCAGAACATTTATAGGTCCCTTTTAGAGATTATACAAAGAAGCTTTATTTAGATTATTATGTTTAGTTCCAGCATGTGCCCTAGTGCACTGTATAATATAAACAAAATCTTTGACTTAAAGAAATTATGTTTTCTGTGTGCATCTGTAAAATATCATACTATGAAAAATGAAATTAAGTTACCTACACATACATATGAATCCAAAAATAATAATATGAAGCTCCTATGATGACAAAATCTTTATGTCATTTTTCCTATTAACACAACCAAAAGTTTTGTGAAATTAACGTCTGAAATATCTCTTCATTCTCTGCAATGTCTATCCACTTCATAGATTTTATGTATAATTAGGTATAGTGTTTTCTTATTTACCAAAACTTATGTTGAGGTAAATTCGTTCATCTCTGGCATACATTTTTCAGTATTTATAATTAACAAATTGGCTTTCATAAGTTGTTCGGGATACTAATGTTCAATTTGGGTTTAATACTACTGATTAACTGATTGTAGAATTCATTTTTATAGGAGAAATTGATAACATATTTAAATTTGACGTTATAAAATGGCAAATGACATTTGTATTGTGACGTCAACTGACGCAGTTGTGAGGACGATACAATTCGATGATTTTAGGAACGGTGCTCGAGAATATCAATTTTAGGAACTATTCGCAAATAGAACAATCGCAGGCTTGCGTATGCATGACGTTGGGAACGGCGTCAAGAATATCGCCCTGATTCCAGATTCAGGGCATCAGTGCGGATGAAACTCAATCATCGACCATCACACCTGCAAGAAATGAATCACCGGTAGCGACATCGATTTTTTTAGCGAAATATCGAAACCACACATGAGAAACCTTAAACTTTAGAAATATTTTTACAAAAGTTACAACTTTTATTTTTTAGAACTGAATATCTTTTTAATAAATACATGGAAAATTATCATTGATGCTGCAAATGGAAGATCATATATGAATTATATGGCAAATGTATGCATACTTTGCCCGTAGATAATATACTTTTTAACTAATTAAAAAAAATAGAATTGCGGGGAGAGGAGAAAGACGAAATTTTCGGTATAAGAGTGTCTGTCGTCTAGCGCAAAATATATAAAAGAGGGCGGAGTCGAGACGTGACATGGCGCGAGTGACGAGCAGTCACTCTTGATATACATAAAGGCGGGCGATGTCCTGGCAATTTTCATATCCACTCTTATTTCTGGTGTGTTCTCACGGCTCCTTGCTGTTGGCATTATCCGTTTGTTTTGTTTGATGTACAACTTTGTCCCTAACATAGATTTTCACTCCAAAGATCTTTCGACTTGGGTTTTTCCAGAAAAACAGCTGAAAAACTGGGTTTCGAATTGATACGGGGTAATAGTTTTCGAGAAAGCAACATGGCAGACGTTGATTTGTTGTTTATATGATATGTGAATGATTAATAAGTTTGAGTTTTGTGGAGCAAAGGCCTCGCTGTGTAATTACTGCGAGACTTTTATTCCCTTTGTGAAATATGGGTTTGGAATTCAACAACCTAATTATGTAATCAACACGATCCATGCAGAAGCCTACACCCACTATCTCGGATGCCTTCTGCGCAATTTGCGTCTTTGAGTTTGTTTCGAAGATCTTGTGGCAGATAGTAGTTATAAAATTTATCTGAGATTTTGTTGATAAAGTCTTTGATAGTGGGTATATTCGCCTTGTCATGTAACCAAGAAGTTTTAGGTAGTTTGGGATAGACCGAGTTATGATTTAATGCCATTCTGAGACACTTGTTTTGTATCACCTGCAGGGAGTGAAAATTGTGTTTAGTGCCCGTGTAGTATATGGGTGCAGCGTATGTGAGTATGGGTCTTATGATTTGTTTGTATATTAAAATTTTGTTTTGGCTTGTGAGTTTACTGTGTTTACATATTAGTGGGTATAGTCGACACATTGCAATTTTAGCCTTTTGTATTTGTAGTAAAATGTGCGTATTTGCCGCTTAATAGTTCAATTTGTACCAATTTCCTATTAGGTGAATGACTACAAGATAAAGCCAATAATCCAACTAAGAGATTTTCTAGTAAGGTGAAGAATATTTGCACTGTTTATATTTAGCAGCCGTATTGTAGATTACGGATTAAAAAAAATTACCTATTACATTGTATAATTCTTAAAACATGGAAGTGACATTTTCAACATGTAACAGTATCATGATATAATTTGTTAAAAAGGATACATTTTTCTGAATTTCAATTCAATGTTAGGCAAACAGTAATTTGTTAAAATAAAATTTTTATAGTATTCCATTAACAATATTACACTACTATTTGTACCCAAAGAAATCATCTTTGGCAACACAAAGTGTACTACTATCGACCCTCTAACAGCTTTTCAATTGATCCTTTGTGTGCTTTGTATATTAACAAGCTTGCATAGTCGTCTCCAATTTTCTGTACATTATTCAGTGAATACCAGAGAAACGTCATTATATCATTGTTCATTTAATATGATACATTCCTACAGACATTCCACTAACCAAAACAAGCCATCTCCAATATCAGTACCTACTTTATGTACCTATAATATTCTATTTCAACGATACCTTGTGCAACGTAATCCTATATACTTCTACCGATTGCTAAATTACAATCGAATGTTATCTAGTTTCCACGACTCGTGTTTAAGGTTATGAAATCATCAGAGATGAGATTATTAACGTGGAAAATCTAAAGGTGAATACAGTCTACTTTGAAGTAAAGTCTTCCCTCGTAAAGTCAGGCACCGAGGGACCCCGACAGACATCACATTCGCTTAACGTATAGCACATAAAACAACAACATGGTGTGCATTGTGTTTGCCGGCAGTTTGTTTCAAATATCCAACCATGAATGTAATTCGTGTCTTTGTCAAGAAGAAGGGGAAATTGCTACTCTGTGTATTGCACTCATTCGCTCGTCTAGAGAATGGGGGCAATAGACATAATGGAGACTTTATGACATAATGACAAAAACTTAATTCTACCATCTCCTAACCGTGGTTGGTCCAAAAATAGAGTACGCACATGCGTAGGATTATGTTTTTAAACTGTGGGGTTCAAAGGAGGTTAATTGAGGAAATATTTTTATAGTTTTTAGTGCATTGTAAATAGAGTTTCTTAAGTGAAAATGTTGCATAAAATATCTAATTGACGATATAATTTGAGAGAATGTTCTTAAGGTTCTACAGAACACGAGGGTAGCCTCAAAGCTAGAACTGAAAGTGTAATGGAAGTACATAAAATGCTAGCAAAGCACAAATATGTCAAGTTCACACCTCCAAACAGGGGGTAGTGAATAGCTGAGAATCATGGTTAAACATTCCAAGCTTCTGATACAGGATGCAATACAATGGTAAACTATTAAATCACGATCTAAAAAATTACTCAATACTCACAAGGAAACCGGTTTCGTTATTAGACATTATCTATGAAGAGCGCTAGACATGAAGGGAGTGTACAGTGTCAATAAAAAGCAAAAAAACACAAGAACTATTTGAAACTTCTATGAAATCATCTTCCAAAGAAGTTAGATTGTCTCATGAGCCTCGATGATCATTTTCTTCTTTCATATTTAGGACGCATCCACACCGAGTGATCATGCGCTCTGGCAGTTCACTTCGACTAGATTTAATGGCTTCCGTTACAGTTGATATAATTATGAATCGACAATGGATTAATATTGTGAAGTGTTTTAAATTCAATATGAATAAGGTAAGCTTCATTTTAAAAATGAGTGACGTATAAAATCTTATCTAAATAAACAACTATGGAATTTAACTAATTTACAACCTATAGATTAAATGTGTCCTTGGAATTACAATTTCGAAATCAGATATTTCAATCAATGTTTATTTTAGGTTAGAATTTTGCTCGAACAGCTGGCACACAAAGAATTATCCAGTATCTTGTTATATGGTGTACTAGATATTATCAAAACTGTAAATGGATGTTACATAAACTTCTGTGAAATTGAAATAGGCGTATTTGCCTACTTGGTAAAAGTAAACTGGCTTTCTGCTAAGGACTTCCGTAATCTCGCCTATAATTTTTATTAATATCAAAAAAGGCTTACCACTCTCTAGTTGAATATGTGCCACGACTCTCAGGTTAGTAAATTTTTTTAGTATTAACGTTAATAAGTTTGATTTCACGTTTTTTTCTTTTAATTTTTCTCACCCAATTTCTGCCATCATTCCAGCTTCTCATTACAAAATCAACAACCCTCATCTGTTTTATTTACGAAAGCATCGCCGTATTTCTGACGATTATAATTCACATTTTTCTGAATGGATATAATTTTAACGTTTCGCTCCTTTTTTGGAAGCATTTTCAAAACAGTACCATTGTAAAAATAAGGGACGATTAAAATATTTGCAGAGAGATGGAAACATAACATTAGTAGGTTTCTCAAAAACATCAATAAAAACAACATTAAAATCGATGTACCCTTGAATGAAGTTAATATATATATATATATATATATATATATATATATATATATATATATATATTGTATTGGTTTCTATATTATTTATTATTTGAGACTGAATAATCGTTAAACATGTATAACAACTATATCAGAGGGTAGGGTTTAATTGCGCCATTCAAATTTACTCTAATTATTGGATTGTGAAATTAAAATGAACAAACTTATGATTTCAGGAATTTTTTTTAATTATAGAAATTAATTGACAGAAAATGTGTATACACTACGAAAAAATAAACTACAATTACTTTGGAGCAATGAAAATGTTAATTGATTATTAATCATGACTGCATTCCTCTTTTTTTTTAAATAAAGGCCTATTTTAATTTAGAGATCTCTAATATAATATTTTAAAACGGTACCTTTTATTTACTAAGTTTGTATCCACTTCAAACTAATCTTCAATTTCAATTTCTTTGCTGTTGTACTGTCCAAATAAGCAAACCTGGAACTGAAGCAATATCACCATCGATCGTCATCCACGGATGTACTATTGTAGGTACTACTTTTAACGAAGGTTTTTCAATGGGAAAAAAATATACTTTTTTAAAATAACTTTTTATCTCCAGAATTAAAATATAAATCGCATTCTTCTCCTTCGATAACTTCAGCTACACTTTTTATTTACAACTACAGTTCCAAGAAGTGAACTTTCACCTTTCCTTTCTAGTTTTTCTTAAATGTTCGATGTCTTCTCTACCGCGTATATAGAATTGTACCACGAATCAAAAATGAAGCTTGTATCTTGATAAATTACGATTTGAAATTAACTTCCTTACGGAGATCACTTGACGTTTATTTTCTACCAAAAACTTTTCAAAAGGTTAGTTTCACTGTTTATACTATATTTTTCATAATTTTTTTCTTAAAATTTTACAACATATTTATAACTTAAACAATGACGAGTTAAATTATATATTCCTTCCACTTTGACGTTTTTAAAAATCACTGACGTTTTTCATTCACCATTCTAATCAACATCGTTCCGGGTTGCAAGCGAAACTTATCTATCTATACATTATGAATTATATAAACATTGTGTCTTTGTCGCCGATTCGCTGTTTATATTACAGTAAACCATTCATTTTTAAAGACGTATATGAGGCATGAAAATAACATTTTAGTATTAGAAATTAGAATATATATATATATATATATATATATATATATATATATATAGATGACGTGTTTCTTTTAAATTATTTTAAATTTCATTATAATTTCGACGGATTCTTTTGAAATTACATCATCTACTGAATTATTAGTGTTAATTTCCGTTGAATCTGAATCGGATTTGAATATTTTCGATTCTGACGGTTCAAAGAGTATATCGTCTGTTTCAATATCTTTGGTCAGATTTTCTTCAGTATTGTTGTGAGGATTTTGTTCACTGTTTTTACTATTGGCATCTATAATTGATTTAGACATGTTTTTTTTGTACAATTTATAAATATCCGTTAAAATGATGGCTAATAAAGTGCAAGACGGGAAAATCAATTTGACTTATTTCACGAATATTATTAATCATTATTACATATATATATATATATAACAAAATATAACGGTGGAAAACCCCAAAAGAACCAAGGAGGAAGCATTTCCCACCGTTATATTTTGTTATATATATATATATATATATATATATATATATATATATGTATATATATTTAAATTTCAACATAATCAGATTATTTCGCCAATTATCTCCTAGCTTTGATACTCCCTTGAAACGTAGTAATATTAGAAAAACCGCACTAATTAAACGATTCGATCGCGTATTTAACCTAATTGTATATCATACCGTATGGGAGTAAATATGGAATAATGATATGTATTTTATTTGCTATTGATTGATGACGATTCCCTATGAACGTCGACGTGACTCATTTTTTGAAGTTTTATATTTCAATGGTTATAGCTTCAAAATAAAATTTATTGAGAAGAGTCATTATTTAAAAGTCATAATTAAATAAGAACCACAGAAGTTTCTATGTACTGGTGCAACAGTTTCCTTTGTATTCGAGAGAAAACTAGAAGACCCGCACAAATATGGAGAAAATGGATAGAAGCAGATATGATAAGAAGAGAACTGAGAGAAAGTGATGCGGGAAGCTGCAGCTTATTTGTTAGAATTACCATTAAATCTCAACATAATAAGGATAATATTATTAAAACACCCAGTATACTCAACTCAGTGAAAATAGCAGAAAATTACTTATAAAATTACTTTTCATAGCAATGCCCTGGATAAACTTTCCGCAAATTACATCTGCAGCATTAAATATTTAAAAACTTTGAGAGCTTTTACGACACGTTGTGGACAACCAAGAAATAACATGTTCATATTTCTTCACAATTTCCCACTTTCAAAAAAGTTTAAAGGAGTTTAATTCGTTCTGATATCTTCTGGAAAGTTACAGTTGAGAGGAAAATGCCATTTGTAAATAAGAAAATAGATGCGACAGTAGATTGGTGAGGATATAACGGTTGTGCCCTAGTTTTCTTGTAGCTTTAAAGATAAATTCGGAAGAGTGGATAAATTATGGTGGTGGATTCTGCGATAAATTTGCTTTAATACGGTATTTCGGGTAGTTTGCAAAGACATTAAACTATTATCAATTCTGATGATTATTGAGGTTAATATCAGAGTTAATATTATAAATCAATGTTAATAATGGGAATCGTAAATATTAACTAACACACTTCTGGGAAGAACTATAATTTCAAATTACGAATATCTTTGGTTGTACGCAATGAAATTCATTAAAAAATTTTAGGTATGCCTTTATATTATTGAACTGTTCAATGATAGCATTCTCATCGATAGATTAACAAAACAAGGTAACTATTAATGGTGTTTTTCAGTTTGTACTTATAATGATGATGTATTATATGCGCTCTACATCATTCATCATGTATTAACATAATTCCCAATACTATTCAAAGAAGCTAATCCATTTGGAATTATCAATCATGCTGAGTTATGGCATCAGAGTATAACAGGAAATCGATTTTTCTACAAAAAAATATTAACTTTTTGTAGATCGAACTTTTATAACAATTAACTGGTTAATACAAACAATTATTTTGTGTAACAGGAAAAAAGAAGAAAAAAATTTATGGAATTCACTTTTTGATTAAAGTTAATTGAATCAACTAACATGAACTTAATGCCAAAATTTAGGAAGCGAGTAGAAGAGTTCAAAATAAATCAACTCAAATAATTTGCCTTAAAAGAAAATACAACTGAATTGATAAACAAATGATCTCTAATTTAATTTCTCTATCACCAACTATTATTGAGTGAGAGCCAGTGGTTGCCAAGCATACATATGTATGTAATTCGTAGAATGCTTCAACTTAAAACTGTATCGCCTTTTGTAATATTCCAGTATATTTTTAGCTGTGATGATGAAAGTCTTTAGTTTGACATGTACTTGTCGTAAAATATATAAAAGGGCGAACAAAAGGCCATGAGAGAAAATATAACGATGATAAAGCATCCCATTTTGTTTGTAGTGATTTATATTGACGGCTCTTCACTGACAAAACTTCAAACTTTCTCCATTTTCCATGCCGACTTTGCTTTTGCCCCTTTTTGGAGATTTTCGCACAAAATTGTAACCTTGTTAAACGTCGTCGCCAGGCGATATATCAAGAAGAGAATAGTGCAATAAATATTTTTTGTCTGCTGAGCATATTAGCATTGTTTCAAAAATCAGTGGAGTACTGGAATGATAGATAACAGCTATTTTCCACTGAATTTCTTGTTGTTCATCTCTTGTTATCTTAATATGTGACACATTGATAATTTGGAAAATTATTTTTCTGCAACTTCTGTAGCTTGTATTCAAAAAATTTCATCTGCTCCTAATTTACATTGAATAATTTTTGCGATGTAACGTTTCCGGCCCAGTTTCCCTACATCGTCTTCCGAGTGCCCTATCAGCTATCTGACTTTGGCAACCACTTGGGAAAATGTATCTGTCTTCACCCAGTCTGAAGAGTTCTCCTGCAGCTCAGACAGCCAGGACATTTGCTTTCTGCCTACTCCTCGTTGGCCTATCTTGCTTCCCATTATAATTCTGAGAAAGGAGTATTTTGACCATGCATCAGGTGCCCCAGATACGCCAGCTTCCTACTACTATGATGAGCTCCCGATCAGTCCGTGCTCTTCTTAACACCACGTTGTTGGTCATTCTTGCAGTCCAGTGAATTTTTAGAGTCCGTCGTAGTATCCACAACTGAAATGCTTCCAGGCGATTCAACGTATTGGTCTATAGTGTCCCGGATTCTACTCCGTACAGCAGAATAAGCCAAACGTAGCATTTAATCATTCATTGCCTTAAGTCATTATTACAAAATAGTAGCTTCATCGCACAGATTGTAGAGCGTGCTATCTCAATTCGACTTTAAATTTCCACGTCAGGATCTAGATTATCTGTTATAAGAATTGAATTTTCTGACTCTATCTGTTCCCCATTCAGCTCCAGTTGGGCGTTACGGCTGATTAACATGAATTTGGTTTTCTCTGCATTTATGTTTAGTCGCATTTCTCTGATGGTGTCTGTCACACTGTTTAGAAGTTGTTGGAGTTCCTCAAGTTGCTTATAGGATCTTAATACCAATGTCAGCCTTCTTGAAAATAATATCTGAATACAGAATAAATACAAGAGAAGACAATATGTAGCCCTGGCGTACACCCCGACATACCTCTATATTGTTGCTCAATTTCCCGTCGACTCTTATATTTGCCGTCTGATTCCAGGCCCTTCATTATTTGGAGATCTTTCTGATCAGTTCCCGCTCTCTGCAGTGTTCCAATGAGCTTAACATGTTGAACACGATTAAACGCCTTTTCGTAGTCAATGAAACGAGCCAATATGTATTTGCGTTGGTTTCTGCCTTTCTGTAGTAGTACAATGAGAGAGAACAAGGCCTCTCTGGTCCCCAAGATATGCCGAAAGCAAAACTGCGTTCTATCAAAATCAAGTTCGTATCTCGTTCTTATGTATCACTCTGAAAAAAGTCTTCAACAGATGGTTCATGATGCTAATTAATCTGTATTCCTCACATCTTTTTGAGTGACGCTTTTTAGGTAGTGGGATGAAGATGGGTTTCAGCCAATCATCGAGGAGACTTCCACTAGTGTATATTTTGTTAAAAAGTTTTACTATATGCTTATTGTTATCATCATCAATTCGATAGGCACGTTGTCTGTGGTGACTGCATTATCATTCTTCCCAAGATTAATAGCGTGTATAACTTCTGTTTTCGATATAAGTGGGCCTATGTCGTGTGGTTCATACGTTTGCCCTCAAACAGCTTTGTAACATAGTCTACCTAGACAGCCTGCTTTTGTTCTTCCTCAATTATTGGTCTATTATTTGCATCTACTAAAACTGTAGGTGGTTTCCTGTTAAATACTCCTGCTACTTCATTTAGTTTGCGATGCATGTTACTACTGTCACTACATGGAACACCATGCCATTTGGCATGTGATTTGATTTGATATTCATCATTTTATATTCTCCTTCTTTCAGGAGCAGGCAGATTATATTGATTGGATTTTGTTAATTTAAAATGTTACATAAGCATTACAGAAAGATTTCCTTTGCTATGGCCAGCCATCAACGTTTTTAATTAAACCTAAAATCGCTAAAATGAAGAAATTGGTACTGAAAATCTTCGTTCCAGTCTGAGAGAGATATTATCTGAAATTCTGAAATTGTTGAACATCACAAACTAATTCGTATCATATAAAACGATTGTGTAAGCATGAAACGTGTTCCTGGAAGACCTGAATTTTCTACGAACACTCGGTCGGTTAGAGGTCGTTGAAGGTATTCTGGAACGGATCAATTGCTTTCCTAAGCATTCATAAAATATTCTAACTGAAGATGAGACAAGAACTTGATATACAAATAAGTTAACAACCTGTGGCATCAAACCTTCTGACTCGGAACCGAAAAAAGCACGTGATAATCAATCAAAAGTGAACTGGAAAGTTTTTTTCAATTATTGCGGTGTTGCTCTTGGAATTCTTGTAGTAGTAAGTGATGGATATTTACTGGGCATGTAGGACCAGTTTTACAGAACAACGATAAGACACCATCTTACAAGTTTATCAACGCCTACCTTATTCATCTGATATATAGTCTATAGTCTACTTTTTTCTCTTTCTAAATCTCAAATTAGTACTTCTAGGCACCAGTTTTTAGTAAATAGGAGATATTAAAGACAATGCGCGGCGATAATTTATATATAGGAAATAATCATCACTACGTGACCTACTAATATTATTAATAAAAATTCTTTACAAGACAAACATTTTCTGTACGCCTTTGTTTTTAGGTAGTTATAAATCCGTAGGAAAATTCTTGACATTCTAGGATTTTTTCTTGTTTCTTTTTGACTTTAAACGAAACATAAAAAGACATATAATCCGATCTGGTTGTCTGGGGCGAGTTAAAGTGAAGATACAAGCTTATATATGCCAACATAAATGTGCTTAGAATAACATTTAGAAAGAAATTGTTATGTGTCAGGCATTAGATTTTGTGATGACCATAAAAAATGGATTTTTTTTTATCTAAATTGTAGTTTTATAATAGTAGCGTCAATAAAGCATTTTCCTCAGAAGTCCTCAAGAACAGCTTCGATTTCGAAGATTCTTTTATTATTTGAAATCAGAAAAATTTTGGAGGGGATATAAAATTTTAAATTGTTTAAACAATATATGAAAAGTTCAGTTTTATCTCTATTTATTCTTAGATTGATTATAATATGTTAGTTTTAGTATGAAACATAGTCCATAATGAATATTTATTTTTCAATAATAATTTAATATTTACATGTATTTATCAGTGTAAATTATTAAAAGTAAAATAATTTTTCATTAATAGTGAAGACAAGCTCAATGCAGGAGCTATTTATATGTAGTTTATTAACAATTTATTTTAACAATATATTGAAGTATTTTTGATTTTCTAAATCAATATATTTTTACATGGACATAATGTTTTCTTCTATAAAAATTATTTTAATTATTAATTCTTAATTATTTCATCAATATTTATATTATAGTGGCAAGAGCAAGGTACTGTAGATTCTACAAAACATTTTTTCTACATTTTGTATACCAAATGTCAAAATAAAGATGCTCCAAGTAAAGTCTGTTCAGAGAAAGTGACTTACCGCATTTTAAATGGGTTTCTCCAAGGAGGGCCATGAACAAACATTGAATGAATGAATACTTGCTGACAGAATAGTACAAACAAATGTGAATAGCAGCTTTTCGCAAACAATTATGGCTCAACAAGGTGTCCCGCAGGGCTACCCACTATGTTCTTTGCTCTACAATCTGTACTGTTATGACATCAACAACTTTGAGCTAGCAGCAAATCACTTAAGCTTAGAAAAATACATATTGCAGTACGCAGATGACACCGCCTTGATCAGTCATAGTAACAGCATCAAAAAACAGTGCATTAATTGAAAACACTAATGGACAGAGCAGTGAACTGGTTCAATAAGTGGAGAATGAAACATAATCTTACGAAATCCCAATTTATAGTCACCAACACATAGGGTAGTGAAGGTCGGGTATATCGTACCACCGCCATTTTACTCGAAATAGAAAACCGAATGCGACATCTGTTAACGGGAACTAAACGTTTATTACATTAAACATAACGCCATAGTCGCCCGTTTAATTGCCATCTATGGTTAAATTTCAGAAAGGGGTTATGTGAATAGCGTCATGGTCGATGTTATTTTGTGCGTCTGTTTGTAAGCGATTTTCTTGAATTTCGTAAGTAAATCAATCTTGCGAGCTCTTATTACTAAACCGTAGTAAAAAGTATTAAAATATGGTAGTCTGGTAAATAGTACATATATCCGTTGGATAAATCGTATCGCTACGGTTATCCCGACTAATAATTTCCTTGCGAAAATACCTACTAGGAACTGAATTTTTTTATATGTGAAGGAATATGGCTTTTATTATTTATGTTAGGAAAAAATGAATAATCCGAAAAACCAATAAAAACGAAAATATTACCGATGCACCCCAGAAGATATGGAACGTGCCCTAACAACATACAAAGAAAAACAGTGTGGTTTTAACGAGTGGTGTTGGAGGTATGACATTCCCAAACCCAGTTTTAGAAGGCATTTACGCCGTTTGAATAAAAAAGATAATGAAAATGTTCAATCAATGGGTCGCCTCACTATGATCAATGTCGACATCGAAAGGGAACTATTTTTAACTAAATTTTCCTAAAATCTACATGATTGTCTTAATAAATGTATAAATAGAAAGGTGTTACAAATGATTAATCGTAGATTATTTTGCCTTATGTGGGTACCATGGGTATCTTTCACTCATTCAAAATCAGTAAAATGGTGCATTAATACCTAGATTTAACGATAAGAAGTTTCGAAAAAGAACATCAGTATCAACAGTTGTTTTGGTTATTATTATGTAAGTATTTATGAATGGAGAATACTTACCATACTAATTCTAAAACTCAATTATTTGAAGAATAGCCGCCTTACCTGAAACAAATTACAAAATTAGATTGAAAAATAAAATATGTATATATTCACAATCATTGTGTAGTTTATCCATACGAAAGAATGGATCTGGACCAAGAGCAACAGAGAATAAGGATCGACGGTTAAGTTTACTAGCCCTTAGAAACAGCTACAGCACAAGGCTGGATTTATTTTTTTCTACGCCCTATCTTTAAAGTACCTTGTATTTCATCGGTTTGCAGCGCTTAAAGTGGTTGTTTATGGTTAGAGTGAAAAAAAGTAAAAAAGCGTTAAAAAAAAGCCATAATGTTAACTTTATTTCACGCTTCCCATAAGCTAACACAATGATTCTTGGCTGGGCATCGAGAATGGACTTTCATGAAACTTGGAATACGTATAATTGTAATTTACCGAAGGAGCTTAATTAAAATATCCCAAATTTCTATTTGAATTTTATTTTTTTGTATAGGGCTTTTTCCATTCGTGAAAAAAAGTACCACTTTATGCACTTGTTGCATAAATTACTATTGTCTACGACTAATATAGAATTTCTATATTTCGACATAGTTTTTGATTATAGAATAGCTTCATTTTAACCCTAGGGTAAGAATATTCATTCTCGCCCTTGGTATGGAATGAATACTTGTGGCGCCCTCTAAATGCCACGGTGCGTTTGATAGAAAGAGAAAATAGGCGTGTTCCGATTTCTACACCAGCTACACTTCGCAGAGTAGAAGAACTGCAGATATATGGAAATGCATAAACAGTCCTCTAAACTGATCATAAAATGATTAATATGGTCATTGAGTATTAATTGTTACAGTCGGAAGTGCAGCATAAGTGTATTTTGTGACACTTTTTAAGACAAATCAAAAATGCCGTTTGTCAAAATTGTGTAATTATTATCTATTTTTCTAAATGTTAGGCTAAAATTGATTAATACTTCGTAAAAAGTTAGTACATTCATATAACTTTATCTAAATAATATCTATTACATGGCTTCATTCCTTTTTAGTGTTTGATACTGACAGCAATGATGATTTCACAACTCCTCAAGAAATTGATGAGTTAGCAATTCAATATATATATATATATATATATATATATATTGTTTTGTTTTTTATTTGATAGTCTAAAACACAGGTGGAATTGAAAATTTTACACTCGTAGAAGCATTTCCCTCGCCTACTGGTCGGGGAACAAATATTTCTACTCTTGTAGAATATTTCATCAAATTATTTATTTTTAATAAATAGAATATTATTTTTAAAAACGCTAATTTAGGAACAAAACTAAACATTATGATAAGTAAATTGAAAAAATAACATAGAATTCTAATTTTGAGCTAATAATACTTTTTGCATATAAGTAACACTTGAACTACTCTGTTATAAAAATTAGTAACTTTGGTAACACGTATCACATATAGTATTCATGTGTTTTGGGCACATATTTTTCTTGAATTTTTTGCAACCTGTCTTGCAATTGATATCTTTAGCTCGTGGACATATGTTGCATCTTGATTTTTTGAACGAAATATTTTCAGATGATGAATCTTGGTTATTTAGACGTCTTTTAGTGGCTTTGGAAGGGAGGATATCTGTGATCTCGTCATGATTTGTGACTGCACAAGACTGAGACCAAGTACTTCCAAAAACTTCGACCTACGGATTGCCGTGTTGGGGTTATTTGCAAAATAAATGATATGCCAATTTATTGTCGCCGTATTTAGGAGGTGATAAAATACTCTCAATGGCCAACGACGACAAGTTCTCGCTATATTGTATATTTGACACTTTTGGTCGACAGTATCGACGCCCCGTTTAGTCATGTTGTAAAACAATATTATTTCAGGTTTTTTTGCATTGGGAGCAATTTCAACCACAGTATCATCATTGTACCCACTAAAGTAAGCTTTTCAGACAGTAACTTTTCTGCTAAAAGTATGCTTGTATACCAATTATCCGTTGTGATGTTTCTTCCTGATCCGAAAAGAGGACGAGATAATCACTGGACAATATCAATGGCCTTATAGCTCACCTGGAAAGGATCCTCTGGCTGCGTTCCAAGATATGGTTCGAATTGTAGAGTTTAAAATGTTCTCGAATCACAGACTGCAAAAAAATTGATACCGTATCGTGCTGGTTTGTTGGGAAGGTATTGTCTGAAAGAGAATCTACCTCTGAAATTCAAAAGTTGTTCGTCTATTGTTATATATTCGCCAACTGAGTAATTTGCCTGGAAATTATTATTGAATTGAGTGTAGATGCTTCTAATAGGAGCAAATTTGTCAAATACTCTCCTCTCTTCGCGAGTATTTATGTTGTCAAACCTGAGACATTTCATGAGAAAATAAAAACGATTGAAGCTCAAAGTTTTATAGAATATTTCAATTCCAAACCTCGATACCTGCCGTAAATCTTTCATATTTCTGTGGCTGGATTTGCAAATGCCGGATAAAATAAGCAGGCCAAAAAAAGCTTTTATTTCTATTTAATTGGTTGGTTTGCAGTGTCTTGAACGTAGTTGCTAGATAGGTTGTTTATACAAATATTTGTACAATTACTCTGACCATGTCTTCAGTTATAAATAATTTGAAACAGTCTGAGACTCTTTTACATTTTCTGGCAGCATTTTTCGACCCTGGTAGATGTGAGATTATATTTTGGCTCCTAGTTCTTACTTGCACCCTATTTTTCTCCTTCAACCATTTTGAAATCTTATCCTTACCAAGAAAAAAAGATGAACTTTCCACTTCTTGCTCTTCATCACATCTTCTGCACTTGACAAATCTTCAATTGAGGAATCACGGTTATTGTTCTGATCGCAAGAATTGTTAGGCTCCGAATCGCTCTGTATATTATTCAACTCTGGATCAGACGGATTTTCCTCATCTCGCAATGTTTCGTCATCAGTCTCGACTTCTTCCCATAATTTCAGCAAACGCGCTTGATCCTTCTCAAAATCTCCCATACTTGCCTGAAATAAATGTAGTATAATATAGAAAAGATAATACATATTATCTGCCCACTGAATTCAAAAGATTAACCACTAAAACGAAATAAACTTACAAAATAAATAAATTCGCTCTGCCAAAAAATGTAACTTCAGTACTCGCGGGGTGTTGTCGACGTCCCACACTCGTCTTTACGGCCTAACGACAAACTTTATACTAATGAGCGTTTGTCAGGCTCTAGAGGCCCGGGAAGGATGCAGCTATTGACGCGCAGAGCCATCTTCAGGTTTTGGCGTGAAAGATACATCAAATATTAGACGTATGGGGTGTTTAAATCACCCCGCGCGAGTAACGCAGGGTTAATTATCTATTTTGGCCCGCTCTATTAGCAGATCTGTCGGGTATACAAGTGTCCAGAAACTCTCCTGCCAAACGGAAACTGCAGTTACTAGAGGTAATTTTAAGTCGATTTAGCTCAAATTACCTCAATCCGAAAATGCTTCCTAAGGGAGCTGCAGCCCTTTGAAGAAGATGTTCCCATATGAGTTTTCTTCACATTACTCGAAAATACCGTTACTTAAAATATTCAAACTTGGTATAATCAATAAACAGTTACAAATCAGTCGTTTTCTGTAAATAAATTTTTTCCCGATCCATCACAAGCGTGTCAGCTATTTTTATTAAAAAAAAAATTATTTTTAAGTTTTTTAAGTATCCGACACCAAATTTGAAAAACTCAAGATAATTTTCATAAAAAATGTTCTCTTCGTTCAAATTGATATCAAGAACCGTTTTCGAGAAAAATAATAAATTTAAACTTACATTGTTTAGGAAATTTTAAATCAATTTTATTTCGCGAGGGTATAAAACAATAATCAACATTAAAAAAACAAAGTTAGAGATAAATTCCAACAGAAATAAGAGAATTAATTTTACAACAGATGCTCTACATGACTACCATTTGTCTCAATACACAAATTTAGTCTTTTCTCTAAAAATCGTCCAATTTTTTGCAAACATTTCTGCATTATTTCTAATTTCATTACAAGCGTTTTGAACTCTTTGACACAGCTGATTACGAGTTTCTATTGGAACAGCATAGACTAATGATTTTAAATAACCCCAAATACAAAAATCACAGGGGTTTAAATCTGGAGATCTTGGGGGCCAATTAACTGGACCACCTCTTCCAATCCATTTATCGTAATAGTTATTGTCGAGATATGGACGAACCTCTCTACTAAAATGAGCTGTGAAGCCGTCGTGCATGAACCATAAATTATTTCGAATCATCAGGGGAACCTCATCTATTAAACCAGGTAAAACATTTTGTAGGATATTAAGATATTCTTGTCCTGTTAAACGGCTAGGAAGCTCTACGGGTTCCAGAAGCTGATTACCGATTACACCTATCCAAACATTTATACTAAATATTTGCTGGTGCTTTTTCTCTACTGTTGCATGAGGATTATCACCAATGTAGGCATAATGATGTGCACTATGTAAATTGAAAACTCCGTCTCTAGTAAACGTAGATTAATCGCAAAATAAAATATTGGAAAAGAAATTGGGATCCTGATTTTTTTGTTCCGCAACCAGTTTGAACAATGTATGCGGTCAGGGAAATCACCATCTACCATGGCATGAACTTTTTGAAAATGGAAAGAATGAAGGTTTTCTTTATGAATAATATTCTATATGGAAGACTTGGAAATGCCAGGATACATGGCAGCGAGTCTTCTGGTGCTACCAGTTTCAGTATTTTTAGGTACTACTGAGCCACTTTCTCTTTATCTTTGGTGTACGGCTACAAATGTTGCGCGACCAGGATGCCTTCTGTTTGGAAATTTTTCCGCATATCTTCGCTCTGTTGCACGAGCGTTACATTGTACTTCCCAAAAACTAAATGCATATCAGCATATTTTTCATTCGATGAACCATTTTGATCAAATTAACTATTATTTTTTACCTTTCACACACAATAACAATAATAACTGTTCTAATAAATCGGTTATTTATTTCATGGTATATGAATCGGTTTTATTCCTTTTTTTAATTGTAATGACCTAAAGGGTCCTATTGTACACTCTTATCCTTGAAATTTTTGCAGCGTGCTGTCACCAGTGCCTTACGGCACAAATTTAGAGCCAGGAATCCCCCAGTGGGTAACCCCAGTGGAGGTGGTTTCCCGGCAGGAGCGGACAAGGTCTCCGTGGGGCCTCTTGGGCTTATACAATGTGCCAAGCCTGAGTTCTCAGGCAGGACGCGTCAACCCGTTCAAACTTACTGGTCCGAGGGTAGGGGTTGTTGATAAAGGAAACAGACTGGGTGGATGAATATGTACATATATATTACAAAAAATTACAAAACTGTTAAAACCAATGTATAAACAGCGAGAAAAAATACATTACAATAAACAGATAGAAAATGTAGAACGTATTTCTTTACAAAAATGTAAATAAACAAATAAACAGGGGAGGCTAATTACCTATTGTGGCTTATTTTGGATCACTGTAACCTATTAAGACCTATGAGGTTGAACATAGGCACAATGATCTTATATGTCGCCACTTAATTGCCAGTTTTGTACTCCTTAACATAATGTTAATTCAACTTTCCTCATACACATATACCTTTTCATCTTAGCAATCAATAATTTTATTAATATCCTTAGTTTCTAGGGATTTTACATATTTTTTAAATATTTTTTTTAGCAAACTGATAGAATTTAATTTTCTTATATGAGTCTTATACGTTTCTGGAAGAGAGTTAAACAAACGGGGTGCTATGAATTCGAAGTACCTAGTTCCTACTGTTTTTTTCGCTGTGTTGGTTTGGACAAAACCTTTTGTTTTATTTCTAGTATGATAATGGTGACCAGGAGATTGCAAGCATGAGCGATTTTTAAATAAGTAAACAACTAAACTAAAAATATATAGATGCCTTACGGACATTATATTAGTTTCGTTAAAAAGGTGGTTTGTACTATAGGTTAAATCTTTAAAATGCATTATTTTTAGAATTTTTCTTTGCAAAATTTCAACCTGCTCTAGATGAGTAGGCACAGTTCCTCCCCAACCTAATATGCCATATCTAAGACGTGATTCTACAAGAGCATGATATATGATTCTCAGATGCTGTAAGTCCAGTACTCTCCTTATATATTTGAATTTATACAATAAACATCTCAGTGTCTTAGCTACTTCACGTAAGTGAGATGTCCATCGTAGATGTGAGTCTATTGTTAGTCCGAATACTTTATTTCGTATTTCAGAGAAATATCAATATGTATGTTGTTAATAGTAACAGTAAATTTTTCATAAGGAGGCAGTTTGTGTTTGTAACTAGTGAAAGGTACAATAAATGTTTTCGAATAGTTGACCGTTAAAATTTTATGTCTCAAGATATCAAATAAATGTCTTAGATCGGTTTCTATTTTTTGTTTGAGGCCTTCCCACGTACATATATATTACAAACAGTAATTAATTAAATCCAGTAACTCAGCCCTGGTTTGGACAAAATGAAAGTTACTCGGGGGAGAATGTCCCGGTATGCTACACTAGAAATTTAATTAGGGAAAAACGTCTTTCATAATCTGGAAGTAGTTTCTCGGTATTATGACAACAGTAAAAGATGAGTATCCCTGTATAAGGAATGAGAAAAAAATTAAGATGACTCGGGCAAAACGTCTTCCAAAATTCTGAAAGTAGTCTCTCCTGATTATGACATAAATGAAAGATATCTGGCGTATGAATATCCCTGCATTATATAAGAAAATAACTATAAGAAAACAATCTTCCGAAATCTGAAGGTATAAATACGATATTTCTTACATATGAATATCCCTGTACAATATAAGAAAATAATTATCAAAAAAGGTCTTTCGAAATCTGAAGGTATAAATACGATATTTCTTACATAGGAATATCCTGTACAATAATTATCAAAAAAGGTCTTTCGAAATCTGAAGGTGTAAATACGATATTTCTTACAGTTTAATATCCTGTACAATATAAGAAAATAATTATCAAAAAGGGTCTTTCGAAAACTGAAGGTGTAAATACGATATTTCTTACATAGGAATATCCTGTACAATAATTATCAAAAAAGGTCTTTCGAAATCTGAAGGTGTAAATACGATATTTCTTACAGTTTAATATCCTGTACAATATAAGAAAATAATTATCAAAACAAATCTTTCGAAATCTGAAGGTATAAATACGATATCTCTTATATATGAATATCCCTGTATAATTTTAAATTAGATCGATTTCAAATCGTACTATTTCCTAAATATGTTAGGTGAGGGGCTCAAATGTCAATAGTGCACTTAATATGACCACAAAATGTACCTTTTGGACACCCAGTCAAATCAAATAAAATGTCAATACGGTATTTGTTCAAAAAATAATTATATGACAAGAAAAAAAACTTCCGTTTTCGAAATATCACAAGTCACAACTACACAATATCACTGTTGACGTATGGCCGTCGAAGTGTCAGGCCCCACAGTACCTGAGCACTCGATGAGGGTTACTACCTCACTTCCTCCGTTACCAAATTTTCTGCTATTTATTTCAGAAGTTTTTGGGATTTTTGCCCTTGTCTCATGTTTTTTATTTTCGTAATTGAAGGTTAATTTTCAATTTCTTTATACAAAGTTGCAAGGTTTGTCTATATTTTTGTTAAACAAAACATCGTGTGTTTTGCCATCGACCTGTTCAGAATGAAAATAATTTGAAACATTGTCAGATTTTGTTGATTTTTCAAAGCCAACTTGATATTAAAGATTATAATCCAACATGATTTTATGTAAGAAACATAAAAAGTTTAAATTTATTTTTCTCGAAAAAAATACCTGTTGGTCCCCCCAACTGACACGCTTGTGATGGATCTGGAAAAAAATTATTTAGAGCAAACGACTGGTTTGTAACTGTTTATTGATTATACCAAGTTTGGATATTTTAAGTAACTGTATTTCGAATAATTTGAAGAAAACTCATATGAGGACGTCTTCTTCAAAGGGCTGTAGCTCCCTTGGGAAGCATTTTCGGATTAAGGTAATTTGAGCTAAATCGACTTAAAACCACATCTAGTATCTGTAGTTTCCGTTTGGCAGGAGAGTTTCTGGACACCCTATAGTGTATGTTTGGAATATGATCGATAGAACAAGTGGGAAAAGTTCAACTTTTCTCACGAGTGTGGAAGTATGTGGCACGAGCCAAGGGTGAGTGCCGCAAACACACTTGTGAGAAAAGTACTTCTACCACATGTTGCACGCTATACTTTTTCTACAACTGTAGAAATTTAAAGAATACAAGTAAATAGTTTTGTAGAAAAAGTCTAAGCATTGAGGACCACCCACCGAAAACGGCTGGGCATCGAGTATAAGTTTCTGAAATTGGCTGGGCATCGAGGATTTCCTACTGGATTCTCCATATAAATATATATAGTGTGGCCAAAGGGCCGTGAGAAATAATATTTCTCACAGTGTGAGCAATATATGGTTTTTAAATTAAGTAAGCTATGAGAAATATGCTACTTTCCATAGCAGTTGTAGAAAAAAGTAATTTCCCCAATGACTTTGGTTCAGCTACGCGATGCTGTCCAAACAGCGTCGGATAAATCTCTAAAGATGCAATTGATTATCTCTTTCAAAGCATGTCTAGAGAATGTATTTAACTTATTGGAGGAGCAACACATTATTACATTTTCAAGGCTTGAGTTGATTTTTGTTTGTACAAACATTGATTATTTCTGTTGTTAATGTCGCATTAAGTACGTCATGTATTTATGGCAGGAGTATTTCATGTGGCATAGTTTTCAACATTTCAATATGTCCCGTTTCTTCTTACTGCTTATAATACCGCAATTAGTTTCATTTTATAAAAGGCTAACGACTAAATAAATTAACTTTATAGCTGCGATTTAAAAATAATCTTCAACTCGATTACTGGAATCTCCGCACGCCAAACTTGAAAACATAATCGCGAACTTTCTAATTACCGCTTTCTATAATACCCCCTCCTAAATATCAGAATCTCCTTGTAATCTGGACGGTAGTCCGGCATAACTTATTCCTCAGAGAAGTTGGATGTCTACAGAGGGCTCAAAACTTTTAATAATAATATCAGCTTTTCGGTATGATTATCATATTTAGGTGCATCTTGAATATTCTAAACAATTCCGACAGTCATACCTCCTACTGCGATAAACTTTCTTGTGAATTTATGATCTAAGAGATCAGCTTCAGTTTTAAGACTGAAGTTATAAGATAAGGATTAGAAATAAGTGGTGCGGATCACAAATATAAAAAAAGCATTTCAGAAATTTTGTGCGTTAAATTTATATTTGTCGGATGTTTTTCGGTTGTAATTTAGTTTAATAACTTGATTGCTTGAATAAACAAGCAATCATTAAGCGTTTGAGATAACAAGACCTTCTCACTCAAATTCTAAAGAGCGATATTGCGAAGAAATGGAAAAGTCTCTCACCAGATGTTTGGTCTATTTCAACAAATAGTGTGATTATTTAACAAATAAAAAGGGGAAAATCTTTATATGGTTGAAGCATTCATATGATGAGTGATGTAGTTATTTATTTATTTATCAGGGATATCAATGTCAGGCCAAAAGTTGGGCCGATACGTCAAAAGCTATCGCTATAAAAATCAAGTTATTTATTAAAATATACCGAAAATCAAGAACATTTATTCAAGAAATATTGGTTAAAATCTTGCTTTTTGCATTGATGTTCACGTGTCTCGACAACTAAATGTCACTATACAGTACAGTACATATTAAGTAACAATATAAATCAAAAACAGTAGGGGGTAGTCATTGAGAAAATTAATTGCAATACTTGTACCCTTAGATTATATATCGCTAAAAAGATTAATAACTAGGGCTAATTGTTTGTAACCAACATCTCCTCCCTTCTATAACCAGTTAGGGGAAGGTGAATATTTACTTTGGTTTGCATCCTATTGGTCAAATCATATACACGCGCGTTGGATTTTACCGGATATATCCGATAGAAACACGGGCGCAGTCATTTCGAATGAGACGCCATTATTAATTAATTCATTTGAGTGTATTTTTTCCACAAATGCAAAAGTTTAAGTAATTTAAAGTACCTAAATAAGTGTTGTGAGTATTGTGAATATATTGGTTGTTAAAATGACTAACAAGTGCTTACTTTGTGCGTATAGGAGCTAAGCTAGAGATTGTTTACCATTTCATAGATATTAAAACAAAATAACCACGACTTATTCCATAGGCAGCACATAAGTAATTAATTGCCGGATTTGAAGAATTTAATTAATTTGTGAATCTTTTCAGAGGAAGCAACAATGGTTAAAGCCATTGAATTTGGAAACGGCCAACAAATGTATCAATCATCAAATTTCCTTGATTAAGTTAATATTGCCGAGATATTTTCCTATTAGACCGTACCACGAAAGAAGAAAAAGGAGTGATTATATTGTAATGTTTTTCTCATTTATTTAAACAGTAGACTTAATTTATATACACTTAACTATTCACTTTAATTTAATTTATATACACAGAACCTTAATTAGTAATTTATATCAACACTTTACTGTTCGCTATTTCGACGTATTCTCGTTTATTTGCCGAGATCACTTTATCAACTAAACTAACTCTCCGTGGTCGGTTCTTTATATATTAGTGCTTTTTTACTAGATAATTCTAGATTACGGCTTACACAAAAATAATTGGCTCTGGCATTTTCTAGATAAGACTGGTCACAAAAACAATGTCTAGATAAGATAGTCACAATCGTAAACAGTTCTAAGAAATCCCTGTGCACCCGCCATAATTTTAACTTTCCTACATGGCTTAGGCAAAGTCGGATTCAGGGACTATACCAGTGTGCTGTTTCGTAACAATATTAGAAATAAATTGAGAGGTGTTCTTACCCATCTCATTTCCTATCAAAATCAATAGTATCTATCAAACTGAACACACAATAATACTGCCAGTATAATAAATTTTAGTGAGTATTTTCATTCTGAATAGTGTTTATTATTAACAAATAATGTATTGAAAAGGAGGCAATATAACATGTGACAAACGACAAAAAGATTTGAAATCCCCGTCATTATATAGCATTTTTTCATATATACGGTTTATTTAGGTCGATGGTTATCCAATATAAGAATAAAAAATAATATATAATCATAATTTATCAATTTATTTTATTCTCGATGCTTGAGATGAGAGCACGTACATCTTCCATTTATCGAAATAAAACAGTTTAATTAAAGGGTTATCGAAACTTCGTAAATTAGAAAGTCACGCGGCCATTGGTAATTGTTTTGGTTTCCCCTCCCACTACCGCTTTTTCCGTGTTGATGTTGAGTAGACTTCCCCTAATGTTTTTATATATGCGTTACTCATATTTTCAGACGTATATAATCTAAGGTTAAACCGATGATGTTCCGTAAATATTATGACGTCTTCAAGCTATCCGGTATTGGTGATAGTTTAATAAAACATGTAGAATTGTTAGTGAAATGGCGGTGCAGAATTCTCATTTAGAAGGATCTTCAGGGACCATGAGGTAACCAAGTGAGACGGGAATGGCTTATTCGTAGTCTGTGTATCATTGGGGGGAATTTAGGTGGGAAAACGGTGGGTATTGAATGAAGTTTAGTAAGTATCCAGTTGATCCCGGTGAATTTGCAAGTTTTTAAGTATGATTTTCTGGACGATGGAATTCATGCCTTGGAAGTGGTAAACGTTTTCTGTTGCTAAGTCGGAAGAACATACTACTTTTGCAGCTTAGTCTGCGGTTGTTCTATTCCCTACTCACATGTGATGGTATCCAGGTTATGTCAACCGAAATATCATTGGAATAGAGTTAATAGCAGTTATTGTGAATCTGTTGAATGATTAGATGTAGAGAATACATGTTTGTCATTGAGTGTATGGATAAGAGAGAATCTGTGCATACCGATATAGTGCTGTTGTTTTAAGTTGGGGTGCCAAAGATTTTAGTGTACTGAATAACTCGGCTGTATATACGCTGGTAGTGGCAGAATTTTTATTGTTTACGGCACAACCGGCCAGCCTCTACATTTCTCAACGGTAAACTATATGTTGTCACACTGATGGGAATGTATTCTTACTCAAGTACTGCGTACCAATTTGTGGTAGCGACTTAGAGTGGTATCAAGAAAAGGCAAGTTAATGGTCCATGGCGCTATATTGGAAGCGTTAATAGGGGTCATGATTGCAAGATTAATCGTTCCCAACAGCGGTTTTAATGATTGCACGGCTGATATAATTATTTGGGAATGGCTTCCAGGAGTATGTGAAGAATTGATGGAGGTAATGATTGGGTTATTAGAACAGGCTGGGATTTTACAAAAGTATGATAGAAGTAGACGCTGTCGACGTATGCAGAGAGGGGACTCAAATGACTCAACGAATATGCTTTCGGATCGGTTAGATTTGAAGGCATCAATACAAATACGTAGAGCAGTCTTTTGCTTTTGAGTGCCGCTGTGAATAATTTTCAGAAAAAAATTTGGTCTATAGTAAATAGTCCTTTTTTGAAATCTCCTTGGTACTATCTGCTGGGCATATTCATATAATTTTTTTTATTACTCTCGCTAGGGCCTTATAAGGCACATTCTAAGGATATACCTCTATAGCGTTCTATTATGTCTATTATGGCCCCTTTCTGGTATTGTACTATCAAGAAAGGACATCCTGTACATATAATGTCCTAAAGTATACAATCAAACATTTGGTAATAATGCATAATTGCAAAGAATTAATAAAATATATTGTTTATCAATAGAACTAAAACTAATAATTGTTTAATAAAAATATATAAGAAAATGCAACAACAAATATGTTTATTTAAGGAGGATTTCTATTTCTCCTCTACTAAATCATTCTGCGCATTTTCCTTTGTCTCTATATCTGAGATTGTATCTTAGTTGTCTCCCAATTCAGCAGTTCTACAAAATACACCTTCCATCTGTTCAATTTACCTCAACTGTCCCAATCAATTGTCCATCTTTTTATCCGTGTAAAGTCTGTGTACGGTTCTGTGTGTTATTTTTTCCTCTTGGCCTCCTTTTTTGAGTTCTCTATCTGTGAACTCTCGTGTGTTTCTTCTACAGATCTCAGTATACCATATTACAAATAAACATGATAAGACAAAGATACAAGTTTCTAAAGCAACTTATTGTGGACAGACGATAATTTTGTGCTCGGTAGCACAGTTATGCCCTAGTATCATTTTGGATGTTTCATCGTTTTCTACATGTCCACAATTTGGCATTTCTATTATTTTGATTGGAATCAACCTTTCTAAAAATAAATTTTAGAATAAAAGGAATTTGTTATATGTTAAAACTGAGTCCTCTATTATATTTGTATTCCGCACACAACGTTTCTTGTAATAACCGTTTTGGTATAACGTACGCCGAGATTGATACTCCCCCTTTTCCTTTTCCACTCAATTCCATTATGATTTTTTTGTTGGAGAACAGTCCAGTTGAGTAGCCGAAGGCGTATTGTGTGCAGACCGGACCAGAATACACGGCTGAAGCAACTCACGCTCGAGGCAACACTTCTCGTGATATGCGGGTTGCATAGATTGCGTTACCGTTAGCCTGCTAATGTAGTTAATGGATTGTAATTGAAAACCGTAAGCTCTTATATTTCAGAAACACGAATGTAAACGTTTTTACATTTATTTGTTCCTTTTTTTGAGTCCGCGAAAATGTAAATTTTTTCTAATATTTTTCATTTAAATCGCTGGTCTTGAGAATGAGTAAAAATCGGACTAAAAGTTTAATGGACACATACTGTTAATGGCATTTAAAAAAAAAATACACCAAGTAAAAGTAATTCATTTTAAAGCGAACAACTGGTTACTTTTTTTTCAAGAATCTAACTTATTCTGAAGATATTTTATGAAACTGATCAAATGTTCCTCAGCACTAGATGTGTTTTTACTACCTTATTTTAACTGACTCAAATGTTCATTATTTCTAGTTTTCGCAGAACTCTTAGTTTGCCCAACAGACTTCCTAGCAAAATCATTACACTTGATTCCGTAACTACGGCTTTTTATACAATATAGGATATTTTGGAACAATGACATTGTTTTATGATCGCATTTTCAAAATACATCCTAAAAAGATCCTCGCTAAACTGAATTTTCCGGAAAGACCCACAAAGTTATCAAACAATGTCATGGATTTTCTCACGAAGTTACCTAGACACACCCTCGTTGCCTTCAACTCCCGTTTTTTCACCCTTACATCTACATACACAGACCATAGAGCACGATGGGTAGATTGGGCAATCTCCATTCACTCATATAAAGACTACTGGTTTTTTATTGTTGAAATTTAAGTTTTAATTTTTAATATACAAAGAAGAAATTTTATTTGAATTATTCATAGATACATAATATACGGAATTTATAAAACAGAATTATAGATCATACCTAAATTGCTAGGGTCTTTTTTAGTAATTAATAGCTTTATCTTTTCCTTATAACTTTTCCGCCCAACCCTACCTAAGATACGAGAAAAGTATTGGTTTACTCCAAAAAAAGTTGGAAGTTTTGTTTTTTTAGCAGTTATTTCTTAGTTTTTCACCGAGAAAAACACGATAATCGGGTTTTTATAAAAAAAATCCTGTATGTTTGACTTAGTTGTCGCCCACTTTTTGTAACATGTCTTGTTAGCCCGATACAGCCTCCGAAGTACAACAAATCACCTATTTCATGATTGGGTATTGTTCAGGGTTCTCACAGATGAGCCCTATTGATTTTCATCTCCATTTTTGGAGAAATTTCAGTTTTTTAGCACGATACAGCCTCCGGAGTGTATAAGTGCGGAAAGTTAGTTTAAATCGGTAAAACCATTTATTTCTTTTGTATCCGATTCTATTTCAAGAATTTTTGTACTACTTTTCTGCCCTGCCTATCTAATATGCGAGCAAAGTATTGGTTTATCCCCAAAAAACTTGAAATTTTTCTTTGAGTTATTTTTACGTTTTTCATCATGAACAACACGAAAAAACGGTTTTTAGAGAAAAAATCCTGTGTGTATGTCGTCGTCGTTGTCGTCGGCCACATTTCGTTACATGTCTTGTTAGCACGAGACAGCCTCCGGAGTGCAACAAGTCACCAATTTTATGATTGAATCTTGTTTAGAACATCTCACAGATGATCCCCATTGATTTTCAGCTCACCATAGTCAGTACAACAGGTGCTATTATACTTGAAGTACGACATTTTTGTCATTTTTTGAGGAATTTTTAGTTTGTTAGCACGATATAGCCTCCGGAGTGCAACAAACAAGTCACGAATTTTATTATTGAATATTATCAGGACATCTCACAGATAAACCCTATTGATTTTCAGCTCACCAGAGCCAGTACAACAAGTGCTATAGTACCATAAATACGACAATTTTGTAATTTTTGGAGAAATTTCAGTTTGTTTCCTTGCTGCTGCGTGGCATTTCAATTCAGACTGTGCTACTCTGCGACAGCCCGTACTTGCTTACAGAAAGAATGATTTATTGTCCACTCAGTTTGACCTCAAATCGTTGAGAGCCCAGCCTTGTGGATAACAGCCCCACCTACCTTGCAGCATATGGCTAATGACTATCCACTATCTACCGGTGCCACTTGTCAAGAAGAACCCATCCCAACATCCACAGTCCAAAAATGTAGCAAGTGAAGAAGACCATGTCTTATTGTATAGGCAATAAGTCATTTTGTTAGTGAAGATTTTTGGTTTTTAGTTTAAAAATTCTAATTCTAACGTTAAAACGTTGTTGTTTAATTCGAAACTTTGGCCAAGAGTAAGTGCAGGGACCAAGTGTCGAGTCAGGTGTAAGTGTCAAGTGTTTTCGTCCAGTATCATGTCGTCGTCCCATTGGTTTATCCAACTGACGACCTCTCGGTCGCTCAGATCGATGTCCTCCGGGGAGTATGTCATTTGTCTTAGTCTTAGTCTGTCTGTCAGTAATTGTCTGTCGTTCGTTCTACCTAGTTGGTACAGTCGTGTATTATGTGTTTTTGGTCTTCGTTTACGTGACAGTGTGTGCAGTGTCCATTTGTGTGTCTGAATCTAAATCGTCTGTAACAGTCGTTTATGTGTCCGTGTATTTTCCTACCTTTTAAGTCCTTGTCTCACCTACCTTGCCATGTCGTCATTTGGTCTTTGTCTTTTTGTCTGTTTCTGTCGGTTTTTGTGGTGATTGTTATAGTGTAGGCTGGGTCGTTGTATGCTAGTGTTGTCAGTTTGTGTGCTTCCTTCATACCTGCACTGGCCCTTCGCTGTTTCGCGATATTATATAGTACATTATGTTTTGATATTTGCTCTAAGTTTTTTTTTATTTTTATTATTGTAATGTCACGGTTGTTACCGTTTTGTAGTTGGTGAAGTGCGTTGTCTGAGTCTGTGTTGAATGTTATGTTTGTGTACGCTATTTAGTATTAAGTCTGTGCCTGTTTTAAGTGCCACTATTTCTAGTTTGTTTATGTGTAATGTTGTGTTTATTTTGTATTTATTTCTCATTGACTCGTCCTGTGATTTGATGTAAACCCCTATTGTGTTGTCCCCGTCTTTGTCACTTGCGTCTGTGTATATTTGTGTGCTTGATGGTTCTTGTGTGTGTATTAGTGTTATTGTCCTGTTTGTCGGATGTGGTAAGTGTTTGGTGACGATTTTGTTTATGTCCAATTCTTGTTTTTTGTCCGTGTATGTTTTGTGCATAGTTTTGGCGTCGACGTCAAGTGTTGTCACCCCTGTTAATACATGTAAAGCAGAGTTCTGTGCCGTCCTGTAGGCCTTTGTTATGGCAAGGAGAAACGGTATCTCCGACGCGGCCAGTTGTTTCTGGATGCGAGAGTGGTACAATAATTATTTCAATACATATAATAGTCACATTTGGAACAAATGAATTATTCCGAGAATATGCACCGCAACTTCAAGTTTTCAGAAATATTTGTGCCAAACCATCTGCTCCCCTAAATTTGCATCGTTGGCTATTTATCAAGTTATAATAGGAATGTAAAACGTCTATTAATACGGACATTTTTATCCAAAAGCAATCAAATTATTGTTTTTTGTCAAATGGAACAAGAAACTGTATTAAGTATAGTTCAACTTAAGTATGAATTGAAATTAACAATGATGTAATTCTAAGTAGAAGACCTCTCAGGCTCGACACATCTATTAGTCTTTAAATTCATTGTGGGCGATAGCTTATGGTGAAACTTATGTTTTCCAAGAGTCTGTCATCAATGTCACCCACTCTGACAATGTGTAAATCAATTAGCAAGAACCGCCACAACCCTCTCATAACTGTACTCGACATGTTCATTATTTTGGGCAACAATATTGTGAGGAGTATGTTCAGCGAATAGAGGAGAGTTTGGGATTAGTTTATAGGTAAACTAACGCGAACAATGTTACATTGGCGACGGAGCTTAGGGTATACAATGTAAAGCAACCCTTAATCAATTAGGGCTGACAAATGACGACGAAGTTTTTGAAGGGTTTTTGTCTATTTCCTTTAAGTTGTCAGTTGAATAATATCGAGTTGAATAATACATCCTTTTAAGAGAAAGGCACATTTTTAGGGGTATATTATAATGTAGTGCAAAAGCTATATTATACTTAAAAAGAATAGCTGTCTCTTAGCTGACTCGAAAAGTGGTAGTAATAGACTTGTGAAAAAGGAAAATGAAGTTAACTATAACACAAACTTTGTGCCGTTCTTGTACATGATGTTTCGAAAACTGTACAATCTGACCTATTCTTCCATTTCCTTCATCTTATTATTTCATATTAAATATAAGAATTTAATATTTCCATTATATTTTCGTCTAAACAGTAGAGCAACGAGCACAATAACTGAGAAAGAGAAAATATCACCTCATTATCACTTCGCTAGGCACATTCTCTAGCAAATTGAAAATTCGCCATATCTGTTAAATGCTGTAACATATAAACTTCTGACCTGGATTAAACTTATGACCATAGACGTCCGCAAATTAAACGTAACAGGTAAGTGCAAACATATCTAACATGCGAGAAAAGTATTGAATTGCCCCAAAAAAATTCTAAACTTTTGTAGAGTTATTTCTTCGTTTTTCATCAAGCAAAACAGGAAAACGGGGTTTCGCGAAAAAAACCCTATGTGTATGTCGTCATCCGCCACTTTTTGTCGCATCTATTGTTAGCACGATACAGTCTCCGGAGTACATACAAGTCACACATTTTATGATTGAGTATTAATGAAATTTACTGTATCGACCATTACTTTGTGGAAACTACTCATATTACCGTTTTAAATGAAATTAACTGTTTCTAGATAATTTCACAATATATTGATAAAATGTTAAAAATTCTAAAAAAATTGACAATTGTTTCGATACAATTTATCAATATATTGTGGAATTATCTAGAAACAGATAGTTTGATTTAAAACAGTGATTGAATATTGTTCAGGACATCTCACTTATGAACCCTATTGATTTTCAGCTTCGAGACAGTTATTTAAGTTCTACCAGATCAGTCAGCAACTCAATTGGACATATCCATGGATAAAACGAAAAGCATGACCATCGCTAGGAACCGTATGAGAAGCAAACTGGTAATAGATAATAAACATTAGTATTATAATTTATTTTCCCTACGTTGGTAACGCCAATTTGTTTTTTAATTTATTTTACTTGATATGCTTGTTTATTTTAGTTTTAACTTTCTATTTATGATATGATTAACTGTTCTTTATTCATTTGCTACTAAAACCTTTTATTTTATTATTATTTTCCTAATTGTTAAAACGCCAATTTATTTTGTTATTTTTTATTAATATTTCATTGTTTAGATGTTTTGCTCAATTGAGTAAATTAATTCATTTTCTTACCTTTTTCTCAAATTTCCTTTCCATAAAATATTTGTGAAAACATAAACTTATCCCTGGGCGATTAGTTTCAAAACGGAAATTAGATAATTGTGCAATGAAACAAAATTATGATTACTAAATAATTATTAAATGAAATTTATATTTAAAAATGTTTTCAAAATGTTAAACTATGCGACGCCTATGAAAACTAATTTGCATAAATCTCCATATCATTTCAACCTTGAATACTTGAAAACATCTGCATATAGCAAATTTTCTAATATAATTTTTATATGTGGAAAAAGAAATATTGTATTTAAATAACTTTTGAAATATGTATGTTTTAACAAAATGCTTTGTGTTGAATCGGTTTTAGAAATCGTTCAATCATTTTAAAATAATCCTATTCTTAATATTGATTTGATATGTGTGTTAAATAGAAATAATTTATGAATTATTAAAAGGTTCAATTTCTTATCAACTAGAGACATGCAAGTTACATTTATACAATAAAATATCAGGTAAGTTTATAATTTTATACCACTATTATTTTAAACTTTCACGTATATAGTTTATTCTTTACGCTTCATTCTTTTTATTTTTTATTTGGCCTTAAATTTGTTGATTGTTTATAAGTTTATTATGATCTTTTTTTTATTATTGGTAGTTTTATTATTTGGATCCAAAATATTTAAATATCAACCACCTTTAGGAGAAATTGCTTCTCGCAACATGTCTGCAGTTAGACGCTTCACTCATCCATTGCCAGCAACTCATTACTTCTGGATAACTCAATAAATTCTTCGTCTCCTATAGGAAAAATTATTTATACATACTACGGAGTGGCACTTTATCACCCTTACTTTATAACATACTTATTTAATGATATTCAACACTTTTAAATTAAAATTTTCACTTAGCCTTTCACAGAGATGTTACCCTTTCGCTTCGCTTCTCTCTTCCCCAAGTTTTCTTTTTTATCAACCCTCTGTTGTTGACCGGAAGCTCACGCCTTTCTACAATTTCTATTCATAGCGTCTTATTTGTCCCTATATTATTTCTTAAAATTCACTATATTTCTGACTTAAAATTATGGCAGTTTATTGTTTTCCACGTGTTATATTAATAAATGTTCCTAAATTATTTATTATCATTGTTTATAATTGTCTTTTTTGTTATTTAATATTATCAAAGTTTTCTGATTGGTCAGCCCTAATTTAGATATATCTCAATTTTTACAACACAAATAATCGTACAAGGCATATGTATACAATTAATTTTATATTTGTTTTCCATTAACCACATTTTTAAACATAACATTTCAATAGGTTTTTTTTTAGATTTTATTCTCATCATTTGTTATTAATCATAGCATTGTTAGTTGGTATTCCTGTCGTCATATCTCAATTTCCTTTTTATTGACATTAAATACAAATTACAGATTTCTATAAACTTATGTCCCTTTCAAAATTAAAATCATTGAGTATATTACAGTTAAAACAACTGCAAAAGGTGCAGGAACACGCCCACGGACGAAATCACTTGTCCCCTACGTATTTTGGGGCGCCGATCACGAAAATGTGGGTTAAAACTTCCGCCGGAGGGTGGAACACCCTTAAAATTGCAAAAAACACCCCTATATAGGGGTGTTTTTCGACTTTACTTGTTGTTTTGCAAACTAAGGCATCTCATATGTTTTTGGGGCGCTGATTACGAAAATGAGGGTTAAAACTTGCAGCAATGGCTCAACCACCACCAAAATTGCAAAATCACCCCTACACAGGGGTGTTTTTCGACTGTATTTGTTCTTTTAACCCTCATTTTCGTAATCAGCGCCCCAAAAAACATATAAGATGAGTTAGTTTGCAAAACAACAAATACAGTCGAAAAACACCCCTATATAGGGGTGATTTTGAAATTTTGGGGGTGATTGAGCCATTGCTGCAAGTTTTAACCCTCATTTTCGTAATCAGCGCCCCAAGAAACATAAGATGCCTTAGTTTGCAAAACAACAGGTACAGTCGAAAAACACCCCTACTCAGGGGTGTTTTTAGCAATTTTAAGGGTGTTCCACCCTCCGGCGGAGGTTTTAACCCTCATTTTCGTGATCAGCGCCTCAAAATACGTAGGGGACAAGTGGTCTCGTCCGTGGGCGTGTTCCAGCACCTTTTGCAGTTGTTTTAACTGTACTAGTATTGTTTTATTACGTTTTATATTATTTTCTATATTTCAATTTTAAATGTTTGTAAATTATATCATGGCCTTGTTGATATCTAATTTACATTCTGTCTTATTTCCCTAACAAATAAATCTTTTCCGTGTCTAATATTACGGCTTCCGTCAACTTAATTAGTTGAACTTTGTTTCTTGTTAAAGTTCTGTCACAGGTTACATATGGCGTTGAATTATTTTATTAATAATTTGCAATGATTATTAATATGACTTATTTGACTTTTTATTTATTTTCATGATTATATTACTATGAAATTAATTTGATTTCTTTGTAAATACTTAGAATTAATAAAATTTAGAGAAAACATAATTGACAAAATGATTATTTTTATAGTATATAATAAATTCAATATTATTTATATGCTTGTTTATTTCACTTACGCTGTATACATTTTTTTTATAATCAATATTTATTTCATTAACTTTTATGATCTAGTCAAAATATCTTGAAACTTTAAGCTGAAAATCAACAAAGTCATTTCAAAAGAAACTTTACTACCATACTTTATACCTTTGATAGTCTGTGCTAATCAAATTGAATTTGTAATTATATTTTGTAGTCTAGTGGTCTCCGCATTCTAGTGGAATGGTGCTCTGTCTGCTAACCGAGAGGCCCCGGGATCAAACCCGGGCCTAGTTAACATCATAATTAAAAAATTCGGAGAGCCACCTGTCGGAAGGCAATGGCAAACCACCGACAGTATTCTGCCTAGTACAGCCTCTCAACATAGACGTTCGGATCCGTCGTTAAACTGTAGGTCTCTTCTATCTGTGGTAACTGGAGAGCACAACACAGGTAGAAGTGAGAGGTCGCCTACGTCCGATCACGGATATGGCACTGTAAGAAGAAGAAGAAGTCTATTACGACTATCAGAACATTTCTTGTTCATTTTATGATTGTTCTAGAAAAAACTTAATTTGCCTGTCATATGTTATTTTGATGGTTATTTAGCGATATTTTCTAATTTATAATTTTTATCTTTATATTTTATTCCTTACTGAGCATATCATCTCAATAGAGCAGGTCATGCAGTTTAGATACCTGAGGATAGATATATCCAGCGCTCACGACTCGGTAAAGGACCTGAAAAACCAAATTAACAAATAATAATTTAATGTCGCCAAAACATTGTATACGTGGGCGAGATATGATTAAAAATATAAATTTAACTTTCCTCGCTAGAGACGAAAGTTAACGTTAAGAGATTTTCTCTCACTAGCGACGAAAATCACGTTTTTACTGAAGGTATTCTATTACAAAATGACGTCATTTTGTAAAGGGTTGTAGAAAAAGTTAGTTTTAATCCTTAAAACTGTTTATTTTTTAAAGAAACTCACACAAATAAGTTGATTCAAAATGGCACAGGGTGGGCAAAACGCAAAAGTCGTTCATTATTTCAACATATCTACATTAATGAAATGAAAATTTACCAACAGAAAATTTCGTTCATTTTACAATCCAGGGAGAAAGTGAACTAATACTGATCCCTTTTTCTTCACCACCGTTGAGAGCAAATAATATGGTGGTTTCAAAACGAACGGACGAGCACAATGACAATTAACAGGACGAGAGAACTGGGAGGTAGATAACTGAATGTATAAACAGAGCTTATAGCTCCGGAAAGTGAGGTTAGGTACATTTAATTCATTGCAATCCAAATTTACGACAGGCGGAGAGTTTATTCATGTGATAATCTGATTTTTTATCTGAAAAAACATTGTTTTCTGTTAAAAAAGATCAGGATCGTGAGAAACATTTTTAATATGATTGATATGTATGGACCAATGACGTAGAAAAAGAATAGGGGTCGAGAAAGATGACGATTATGCCATCTGCCGTGAAAAAACACAAACAAAGTTATGTAAACACTGACGGGTGAGGAGTTAGCAGTTGATTTCCAGCAGTTAAAATAGTAAAATTGAAAGTACTAGTAACAAATTGTGTTTAAAAATTTAACATTCATAATATAATATAGTTGTCTTTAAAAATCAACACTGTCCCCCGTACCCACTTAGAAGCCGCCGGGGTGTATGAAACCACCCCTAAACGATAAAAATATAAATAAATAATTCAGAACCTCGACTTCTCGTTCGAGTTCCAGGATGATATTCACAGGATACATTGCAAATGCTCCTAGAAAGCATTTACCGCCCCCCGTGCCCACTTAGAAGCCGTAGGGGTGGAGAAACTACTCCTAAACGATAAAAATATAAATTAATAATTCAGAACCATGACTTCTCTTTCGAGTTCCAGGATGATATTCACAGGATACATTTCAAATGCCTCTAGAAATCATTTACCGCCGCCCGTACCCTCGTAGAAGCCGTCGGAATGGATGAAACTACCCCTAAACGATAAAAAAAATTAAATAATTAAGAACCTCGACTTCTCGTTCGAGTTCCAGGATAATATTCACAGGATACATTGCAATCGAAATCATATTCCGACCTCCGTGAATATCATCCTGGAACTCGAACGAGAAGTCGAGGTTCTGAATTATTTATTTATTTTTTTATCGTTTAGGGGTAGCTTCATCCACCCTGACGGCTTTTAAGTGGGTACGGACGGCGGTAAATGATTTCTAGAGGCATTTGGAATGTATCCTGTCAATATCATCCTGGAACTCGAACGAGAAGTCGAGGTTCTGAATTATTAATTTATATTTTTATCGTTTAGGGGGAGTTTCATCCACCCCGACGGCTTCTGAGTGTGTACGGGGGGCGGTAAACGATTTCTAGGAGCATTTGCAATGTATCCTGTGAATATCATCCTGGAACTCGATCGAGAAGTCGAGGTTCTGAATTATTTATTTATTTTTTTTCGTTTAGGGCTAGTTTCATCCACTCCGACGGCTTCTAAGTGGGTACGGGCGCAAGGTGTCAAAAAAATAATTTTCTTGTTCGTAAACTTAATATCTCACGTTTGAGTGGACCGAATTGGATGAAATTTTGTTTACGTATAGTTCTAATTATATGGAATAAGGGAAAATTATTGAAAAGGCCCAAAATAGTTTTCCAAGGCCCTAAAATTCAAGGAAAACAGGCTCCATTTGCAATTTTAGCTACAAATTCGATACCATTTTTATTATTCATGATATATTTTGGAAAAAAACTATGTTACTTATGCATTTTAGCCTACTGAACTTGAATTAAACGAATAAAGTTATCAGCGAAATTCCTTCTTTCAGGAAAATTCACTTAAACATAGAACATCGCGCATTTCTTGGTAAAAAGACGCGTATATAATTACTGACTTTTTTATTTTGATAGAAAGCATCATAAATTCCATAAATTGTTTTGTATTAAACATTCCTAAGGCAAAAACCAAAAGTATGTATGTAGCACAGCAAATAACTTGCTTTGTCGCCTGAAAAATGTGGTGCGCATTACTTTTTTCGTTAAATTTTTATGTTTTATATAATTTGTTCTTCTCACCAAAACATATACTAGATAGTCCCATACACTCATCTTACATACCAACAATTTTTCCTGGCAAAGAAAATATAAAAAGATATATTCATTTTTTGCATTTTGTAGGTTATTTATTACACTGTTTACATCACAATGTTTTTTTTTATTTAACACCAGGGCTCTCTACTTTCGACAGAAGTGCTGCCTCTATAGTTCGGTCTCGATCCCATTCAATAACGAAATGTGCAACTATACGCTACCCATCACGGTGCACTATTGTCAAAATGTGCTTTACATCTGAAAACTGCTTGAATAGTACATAATAAATTGATGTAGGAAATGCAAACGTTGATGTGCAAAAAAAATAATACTCATTAAGCATATCATATTATTGAAAGATGAAGGTAAAAGACGTATTTTTAATAATAAAATTATTCTGTTTTAAATGACAACGCTGTTGGATCGGATCCATTCACAAATCGTACTCGTGTGTATAATCTTTGATTTCATCATAATAAATCATCGCATAGTTGCCGTTATAGAAGATCGTGAAACTTTTTGTTTACAAGTTATTATTCGGATATTTGAGCAGTTATTATACTATTGCAGACTCCGTAAGTGTATTATAACTCAAAAACATGGTTCGTCAGAGTTATATTTGCAAAAAATTGGATGATTTGAACCAAAATATTTTTATTTGCGCGTAAGTTGAGTAAATTGATATTTGCATTAGATTTCCATTGTTTAAGAATCTACAGATCTAAATATAACTTGTTGCCATCATGGAAATTGGTACGGGTGGCGTGGTGTCAGCAAAGATTAAACTCGAAAAATATGGGGAATTAATAGGAACAATAATAGTGTCTCTTTATCTACACAATGATTCAGAAGAACCATTATCGCGTGCTAATATGGAGAACCTGATGAAATACGCTAGACGACACAAACTGGCTGTTGTTGTAGGGGCTGATACCAACGCACACCAGTTCAGCTGGGGTAGCAAGGACAACAACACTAGAGGTAAGAAACTATTTGACTATTTATGTACTACTGATTGTGAATGTGGGCAATACGTCAACATTTAGAACATCGAAGGAGGAATCATCCATAGATGTAACTCTCTACACTCTGCGAGGCGGGGAGATCATAAGGAATTGGCATGTATCGGATGAACGGTCTCTCTGACCATGCTCATATACTTCTAAATATATGTAGAAGGACAACAACACTAGATGTAAGAAACTATTTGACTATTTATGTACTACTGATTGCGAATGTGGGCAATACGTCAACATTTAGAACATCGAGGGGGGAATCATCCATAGATGTAACTCTCTACACTCTGCGAGGCGGGGAGAGGATAAGGAATTGGCATGTATCGGATGAACGGTCTCTCTGACCATGCTCATATACTTCTAAATAGATGTGGAAGGACAACAACACTAGAGGTGGGAAACTATTTGACTATTTATGTATTACTGATTGCGAATGTGGGCAATACGTCAACATTTAGAACATCGAGGGGGGAATAATCCATAGATGTAACTCTCTACACTCTGCGAGGCGGGGAGATGATAAGGAATTGGCATGTATCGGATGAGCGGTCTCTCTGACCATGCTCATATACTTCTAAATAGATGTAGAAGACAACACTAGAGGTAGGAAACTATTTGACTATTTATGTACTACTGATTGCGAATGTGGGCAATACGTCAACATTTAGAACATCGAGGGGGAAATAATCCATAGATGTAACTCTCTACACTCTGCGAGGCGGGGAGATGATAAGGAATTGGCATGTATCGGATGAACGGTCTCTCTGACCATGCTCATATACTTCGAAATAGATGTAGAAAAATTGGCTATTAGAACATACAAGGATTCTAAGAGTATTGATTGGGGATCTTATAAACAGGACCTGCTTTCTAAAATCCGCACACACCTAGGCAGACCTAAAACTGTTGAGGAGTTAGACGGATCAGCAGCATGGTTGCAACAGACCATAGTGATCTCTTATCACAATAAACATGCATGATATAACGTACACCGTTAGGACAACTAAACGGAATACTATCACCAATATAGTGGAATTTAATTGTGGAGGACTTGATCTGCAGGATAAATGATCAAGGTATATTGACGCAGGGTTTCGCGGACGACCTAGTGATTGTCACATAGTTCCCGATGGAAAGCTTGGGCTCACTACCACATGCAAACCAATTTGTATGTGATGTTTATTTTTTGATACATAGTAAAACATAGGGACAAACAGGTCAAATTATGAAGTGATAACTGGAAAATAATATTTATGAATATAACACGTTCAAGAATTGTGCTGGATTCTTCATTTCATTTAAATATAAGTTTCTGTTTTTCAATTATAAGAGAACTGATAACCCTTTAATTACAGAAGAAACTTGACATAAATAAGAAACTGTCTAACTTTTCTCTTTATTCCAACAAAATTTATTATGCTCTTTTTACGATTAAAAAATGCGTCAATTTTCTTTAGTGTTACAGAATGACTTTTCTACTAGTCATTAATTACGATTAACTTTATTTGTACGAGACTACCGAAATTACAAGTTTTTCTTGGAGTTCTCTGATCAGTAATATATTATAATTTGTCCTATTTTGGCAAAATGCCAACATTTCGAGTGTATTCTGTAGATGACGTGAAGACAATTTGCAGAAAATAATTTGACGCTGTTATTATGATGGTGTTTCAATATACTAAGAGAAACACATTAGCATAACAGTAATACATTATTTAATAAGGTGTTCAAATTGAAATTAACTGTCTCGACCCTTACTTCGTGGAATCTGCTCATAATAGTGTTTTAAATTAAACTCAGGAATTCTAGTTAATTCCACAATATAATAAAAGTTATTGAAAATTCTAAAAAATTGACAATTGTTTCGATGATATTGATTTATCGAAACAATTGTCAATTTTTTAGGATTTTCAATAACTTTTATTATATTGTGGAATTAACTAGAAACCGTGAGTTTCATTTGAAACACTATTGTTCAAATTGACTTCGAGTTTCTATAAAATTGAGTTTCAAAAGCTTTTCTCACATTATATAAGATTTCTGAGTTTATTTATCGACATTTCTGAATAATTCGCTGACATAAGTCATCTATAGATTCTGGCTGAGTGGCATGAATTTTGGTCCTCTGATATCTCCATAAAAAATCTAGAGGGGTTTAATCAGGTGATCCAGGTGGCCATTCCAGCGTTGTCTCTCCATCCAACGACAAAGAAATGTTTCGTTTAAAAACGTAATGTGAAGATGATGTTGAAACACCAGCAAAGCTCCTGACATATAATTATTTTCTAAAATTCGTGTTATTTCATCACAAAAAGATTCTGTAGGTAATTGTTGATAGATTCGCCATTTCAATTTCCCTCAAGAAAATATGGTCCACCCATATTATCACCTAGAATGCCACACCAAATGTTGATTTGTGTGTTTCTGCCCAGTATCCATTTAGGCAGTATATTCCAACAAAACCATGTGGAAAATTTGGAATAAAGTTATGGCTTTTATCTGATGTCAAAACTACTTACGTTTATTGTGCTAAAATATATACAGCAAAAGCGAAAAATCAACCACGTGAAGTCAACCACGGTAGAAATGTGGTTCTGCGACTGGAAAAAATCTTGAAAAATCTGGTCGAAACATAACAACAGACAATTTGTTTACTGATTATCACTTGGCTACCGAGCTACCAAAACGTAAACTAACACTAATTGGGACACTAGTATCATATATTGCAAAAAAAAAGTAAAGCTGTGGTGGTTTTATCTTCAATGCACCTCGACAATGAGATATCTTCTGAAGAACACCAAAAACCTACTATAATCCTTGATTATAACAAAACTAAAGGAGGTGTGGACACTACAGACAAACTAGCATCCGCTTATACCTGTAAAAGAGGAACGAGTTTTACAACTTTATGGATTTAGCAGCCATCAATGCCTATGTAGTGCATATGCACGTCAATCCGCAATATAATGCAAAAAAACTGCACAAAAGGCGTCTTTCTCTAAAAGAACTGGATTACCATTTAACAGAAAAATGTAGAAGCATTTGTATGGGAAAAATATTCTACATAAAGCTAAAGTAAAGTTGCGTGAAGTTGCTGGAACAAGTGAAGGGTCCGAAGAAAGTTTGAAAAGTGGCCGGTGCATAGACTGTGGTTGGAAAAAGGGTCGAAAATCTCGTACAAAGTGTTAGTCATGTAAATGTTTTATTTGTCGTGAACATGTTAATACTTATTGCCAAATTTGTATGGAATAATATTTCCATGATATGTAAATAAAAATATCATATTACGTTTTACTTTTTAATGAAATTAAGTGTCTCGACCCTTACTTCGTGGAATCTACTCATATTAGTGTTTTAAATGAAACTCAATATTTCTAGCTAATTCCACAATATAATAAAAAAGGTTGAAAATTCTAAAAAATTGACAATTGTTTTGATAACTGAATATCATCGTCAGAATGACAGAAGTTACATTTCATGATGCCTACCTGATGTTTAGTAGTTATTTTTGGCTAGACCAAGAATTGTAATTGACTCAATATATGTTAAAAGAAAAAAGAAGATGTGATATTACAAATATTGGAGCTTAGATATTATTAGCCCTATGGTGATATCCTGGATATCATTTTTCCAATTAAGATCAGTATAAATGTGCAATGATATAGAAAACCAGGAAAACTATATCTGCTGATCTTTACAAATTATCACTTAAGAAGACAGTTTAATAGTGGAGAACTCCCTAGATTTATCTGTTCATTGCCAACTTCATATTGTGGGTTTCTTAAGTGTCTCCTAATTTCCAGCTCTTCAAGGAAATCCAGTTCATGTTTCTTGTCACAAATATGTAGTACTTCAAGTTCTGTGTTAGGTGTCAATGAATGGTTGGTGTCAAGTGGATATTTTGCGTAATGGGATTTATCTGGTTGTTGTAATCTGTATGCTCGTAAGTGTTCACTGTATCGGATTACAAAATTTCTAATGGTCTGACCCAAATAGACAGCATTACATTCTGGACATTTGAGTTTATATATACCTGATTTCTTTAATGTTGGTATTTTTGTTTTACAATTTAACAATTTTGTACTTACGTTACTTTCTGTTCTAAAAGAAATTGTTGTATTCGTTGCTAAAGATATTATCCTTGAAATAATATTAGAAATATTATTTGCATATGTGATGGTTTTATAAGTTTTTATATCTTCAGTTTGTTTAGGAAATATTAGTTGTAATACCACTTTTTCCTCTTTTTTATTAATTAGCTTATTTATCATATGTAACCGTTGGATGTTGCTATTTGTCTAATTGTATTAATCTCTCTATCAAAATTACATGTGTTCATAGGAACTAAAAATGCTCTATGTATCTTTGAATTATATACCGCTAGTTTATGTGACATGGGGTGACTGGAACTATATGGAATTGTCACATCATTGTGTGTTGGTTTTCCGTAAATTGAATAATCAAGTACATTATTAACTCTTTGAATTTTCAAATCAAGAAAATTGATTGAATTATTTTCTTCAACTTCTAATGTAACTTTAATTTTTGGGTGTAAATTATTAATGTGGTTGAAAAATATATCTTATTGTCGTTCACTACCTATAAAAGAAGCTAATATGTCATCTACATATCTATACCAAAATAAAACATTTTTTGAAATATTACTTTCAAAGATTTTTCTTTCTAAACTGTTCATAAAAATGTTTGCCAAAATAGGTGATATACGGCTTCCCATTGGTAAACCTTCATTTTGAATGATTTTCTGACAAGTATTAGACATTCTTTATGAGGAAAATAAGCTTAGAGTTATCTTGTAATTTAAATGCTTTTAATTTTTTGATTAGTTCTATTGAATTTCTAATTGAGTATTTAGATGAATATCCGTAACTATTAAGTATATTGTTAAGCTTCTTTGCCAATATATTATTAGGAGTATTAACATAAGAAACTACAGGTCTAATTGGTTTCGTTATTTTATGTAATTTAACGGCTCCATATAATTGTGGACAATGGGGATTCTTATTTATCATGGACCTCTTTTCGTAATTACTTAAAAGATAATTTGAATTATTAACAATATCCCTCAGATTATAAGAAAACTTCTTTGTTGGGTCTGCTCTAAGAACTTTTACATCGCTAGATTCTATAAAGTTATAAATTTTTGAATTATAATTTTCATTTGCCAATATGACAGTTGTGTTCCCCTTATCAGATTTTGTAACTGTTAGGCTATTGAGTTTCATTTAAGACACTAATATGAGTAGATTCCACGAAGTAAGGATCGAGACAGTTAATTTCATTAAAAAATCTTCGAGAGAAGATTTGACCCGACTGTACCAGAAGTTACTACAAAAACGTTACAAAGCATCACAAAACATTTGGTTTAACCAGGAATGTCTTAGAAAAAAGGTAATACCAAATTATGTGATTATAAAATACCATACTAAAACACCGGAAGCACAAAAAGCAATAAAATGTGCTCAACGAGTATGGCTAAAAGAAGAGTGTAAAAATGGTTTAAGATAAGAGACTCCTTGGACAATTACATAAAAGTTCTACATTCAGAAATCACGTTCAAACTACATCCAGTAGAATTTGACTGTTTAGATGACAAAATCAGAGAAAGCGTCAGCACGATGAAGCACAAGAAATTTAAGGAACAAGCACAAAAGCTACATAAACTTGAACACACACAACATAGAATTCAATACTCTAAACATCATGAAACTGTAAGTACTTACATACCAACATACTTTGCACCACGATTTGAAAAGCTTTCAGACACTAATTTTACAGATAGTGAAATAGAATTTTCAAATAAAGGTTTAAAGTACAGCATACCACCAAAATTTACGAATAATATTAAACAAATTATAGCTGCAGAGTCAGAAATAGCTTTAAAATCTAATTCAAATAATTTTCTTTATGAGAAATTAAAAATTGCCAATGTAATCAAAAATATTGAACCTTCAAAAGTTAAACGTCAAACAAAAAAAGACATTACAGTTTTAAATGCAATAAAAAAGAAAGTAGAAGATAATAACCTAACAGTTACAAAATCTGATAACAGGAACACAACTGTCATATTGACAACTAAAAATTATAATTCGAAAATATATAACTTTATAGAATCTAGCGATGTAAAAGTTCTTAGAGCAGACCAAACAAAGAAGTTTTCTAATAATGTAAGGGATATTGTTCATAATTCAAATTATCTTTTAAAAGATTACGAAAAGAGGTCCATGATAAATAAGAATCCTCATTGTCCACAATTATATAGAACCGTTAAATTACATAAAATAACGAAACCAATTATACCTGTAGTTTCTTATGTTAATACTCCTAATAATATATTGGCAAAGAAGCTTAACAATATACTTAATAGTTACGGATATGCATCTAAATACTCAATTAGAAATTCAATAGAACTAATAAAAAAATTAAAAGCATTCAAATTACAAGATTACTCTAAGCTTATTTCATTTCACGTTACTAATATGTTCACTAAAATTCCTCCTAAAGAATGTCTAATACTTGTAAGAAAATTACTTGAAGATAAAAATATTAATCCAGGAATAATATCGGATATACTTAATTTATTTGATGTATGTATTATTCAGACAATAACATGTATATTCAAAATGAAGGTTTACCAATGGCAAACATTTTTACTACCAGTTTAGAAAGAAAAATCGTAGATGACATATTAGCTTGTTTTATAGGTAGTGAACGACAATTAGATATATTTTTCAACCACATTAATAATTTACAACCAAAAATTAAATTCACATTAGAAGTTGAAGGAAATAACTCAATCAATTTTCTTGATTTGAAAATTCAAAGAGTTAATAATGTACTTGATTATTCAATTTACCGAAAACCAACACACACTGATGTGACAATTCCATATAGTTCCAGTCACCCCATGTCACATAAACTAGCGGCATATAATTCAAGATAATATCTTTAGAAACGAATACAACAATTTCTTTTAGAACAGAAAGTAACGTAAGTACAAAATTGTGAAAAACAAAAATACCAACATTAAAGAAATCAGGTATATATAAACTCAAATGTCCAGAATGTAATGCTGTCTATTTGGGTCAGACCCTTAAGAATTTCGAAATCCGATACAGTGAACACTTACGAGCATACAGATTTAAACTACCAGATAAATCCCATTACGCAAAAGATCTACTTGACACCAACCATTTATTGACACCTAGCACAGAACTAGAAGTACTACATATTTGTGACAAGAAACAAGAACTGGGTTTCTTTGAAGAGTTGGAAATTAGAAGACACTTAAGAAACCCACAATATGAAGTCGTCAATGAACAGATAAATCTAGGGAGTTCTCCACTATTAAACTGTCTTCTTAAGTGATAATTGTAAAGATCAGCAGATATAGTTTACCTGGTTTTCTATATCATTGCATTGTTATACTGATCTTAATTGGAAAAATGATATCCAGGATATCACCATAGGGCTAATAATATCTACGCTTCAATATCTGTAATATCACATATTCTTCTATTTTCTATTAACACATATTAAGTCTATCACAAGGTAGGTCAGTTCTTGGTCTAGCCAAAAATAACTACTAAACATCAGGTAGGCATCAAATGAAATGTAACTTCTGTCATTCTGACGATGTTATTCAGTTATCGAAACAATTGTCAATTCCTTAGAATTTTCATCATTTTTCATTATATTGTGGAATTAGCTAGAAACATTGAGTTTCATTTAAAATATCTTTACTTTTTATTTATTTTTATACCATCACGCCTCACAACAATATGTTAAATAAAATTTACCAAAAACTATCTTTTCTCTTTCTTATATTAAAGCCTGTTATACTAAGGTATTGAGATATAAGTTTCAAATTTCTTTGTAATTAACATTAAAAACAATGAAATTTGAAAAATGTCTGGTATGGGTACAGACGTACGCATTGATAAAGTAGGTAACATTTACTTTCGGACAGTAGGAAGGTTAAAATACACATTCTATAATATGATACATCTTTCTGATGTTATGATATCCTGTTAAAGAAAACAGTGATACGCTAAATATAATTGTTTCTTTCTAACACATTGTCGTTTATGGACTCTTAGTTGAACTCCATGTGACTAAAGAATATTCCTAGTACTCTATACCTAAGATCATACCGCGATACTAATGGGCGTCTTTCTATAACACAGTCGGGTGTTATGAACTTACGATACGAGCCTTCTTCTCCAAATCATACCCCGATACAAAAATAATTAAATCAATTAAAGTAATTTATCTCTATTTTCTACACGCTATTTCTTATCTAACAAGGTGACGTTAGAATGTCCCATAAAACAGAATGTAAACGTTATAAATGCAGATAACCTTAAAATGTACCTCTCAAGAATATATACGTTTTATTTGAATAATACACTTGTGAAATTGTAATTATGAATCTTTTTGTACGCTACCGTAGAAAAAATATATCCTTCGATATTACTCACGGTTTTTCCTCGTGTATGTATCGTGAGAAAAACCACCCTTTTTTCCAATTCTCATATTCAAAATATTTTTTTTATTTCTGGTATTCCCCCTCTAAATTTATTTCAAATTAAATATATCCTCTTATTATCAACTATTTCCAAACTATCCAAAATATTGTTGAAGTAGGCACACGTTGAATATTTTCGGAAAAATATGTTCATTTAATCCAAAAACATTGGTTACAATACCAAATTAGGTGTAGAAGTGGACAGACCGAGAGCGGTAGGCCGACCAAATAACTGGAAATACAAATAAAGCTCAAAACGCGGAGAGTGAGGCTGGGATCATAAATCAAACGCCGTATCTCCCTCAACGGGTAGAGAATATAAAACAATAAATGACTGTGTTATCTGGTGCATTCGGTACAAGGTGGATCGTACAAAACAACCGAACTCAATTACCGAAAAAAGCTAGAATGGTGAACGTGTAATATATGGTTGTGAATGTAGTTTTTCCTCCATTATTCTGAAAATAGATAATTTACGGTTGCTATATTTCCTGAGAAACTAATTGAAATTCCATCTTTTTTATCCATAGAGATAGTTTTTGTAGCAAGAAACGACAATGGCTGACCCATGTAAAATATTTGCTTATGTTGTATTTTTAATTAAAACTTTATAAAAGAATAATCATTTGATAATAAGAGATATTGTTTGTAACGGTCATGCAATAAACGTCTTCAACAGTAATTTTTCGTTTTTAAAAAATTATTTTTCAGAGAGACAAAATATAATTAGCGCAGTCGTAGTAGGATTTTCGGAGTTTTTAACGCATAGTACGTGAGCTTTTCGTATGGATTTACCGAAAATGTCGAACTTTAGTCACAGGTTTCATTCGAGTGAAAATCGAACTTTGAACTATTTGACTTGTTCGAGCGAATATCGAATACAATCCGACAGTTCTGAACCGATCAATCGTCAGAAGAAAAGAAAAACAAAAATTACATCTTGCGTTTGGTCTAACATCGATCGAATCTATAAGAACTAGAAATAAGTGAGAAGTAATAAGATCTTGGGTTTGGTACCGCATCGACTGAACCTAGAAGAACTAGAATTAAGCTAGAAATAAGAAGATGATCAAAATTTTCCTTCTGTAACTACTTTTCATTCCTTATTTGCCTTTCGATAGTAATTTTATGAGTGATATAGATATAAGTACTTTAGAAAAATTATTAGGAAAAAGTTTAACACTAAGCGAACCAGATAGTCCTATGGAAAACAGTTTAAAGAATACTCTAAACTTAGAAATGTCTATTCCATCAGTAAATTACCAATTGCTAAAATTATATTTAGATTATATTCCTGATTATGATGGAAACACTCATACTTTAACAATATTTATTGGAAATTGTGAAAGTCTAATATCAGTATTTGCTAGTTAAAGTGACATAGCTTTAAATACATTTCTATTAAAAGCTATCATGGGCAAACTTGCAGGACGTGCACAAATATTAATTGGTTCTAGAATAGAGTTAAAAACATGGAAGGATGTTAAAGACGCTTTAAATTTAAGTTTTGGCGATCAACGTAATATTGATTGTCTTATTCAAGATTTAATTAATCTAAAACCTTTTAAAAATGAATCACCCTATAACTTTGGCATGCGTTGTCAAGACGCTCATAGTTTAATTATTTCAAAATTAAATTCATTTAGTAATATTAGTGATATTGAACGGAGACTTCATCTTGAAAATTATAGTAATTTAGCTTTAAAAACCTATATACAAAGTTTACCTTTACCTATTCAAACAAATGTTAGATTAAGAGTACCTGATAGTTTAGAAAAAGCAATGAGCTCAGTTATTGAGGAAGAAAACTTTATGTATTCAACTCAATGAAGTGGTCAATTAAATTCAAACACTACTTTTAGACCTAGTTTAAGAATTACACCAGCTAAAAATCCTAATTATAGACAACCGACATCTAACTTTTCATCAAATTTCGGAAATAATCAATCATTCCCCACAGTTTTATACACAATTCAACACCTCTTATGAATTCATCACAGTTCAGACCAAATTTCCAGCCAAATCACAATTCTTACAATTGGCGTCCCAATAACAATTTTTCAGTCCAATGCCCTCTAACTTTTCAAAAGCAAAATCATCTACCCAATTTACAAAACTAAAATTGTCAAACAATATCCCAGAGTCAAAATCATCAACCAGTTTCTCAAAATAATTCAAGACAATTTAATACACCTAATAATTCCCAAAACCATAAACCAGTACCCATGGACGCATCTTTTGGTAATACAAGATTCCAGCATTAACAACAAAAATATATTTCTGACGAACTTTATAATCAAACCATCAGTGACCCAAATCAAATTTAAGTAATAATCGAACTGAAAATTTATTTGAATATCAAAATGAGTTCCCAACAGAATCTCTAGAAAACATTGACCCATATTTATCTGAACTTGAAACTCAATATCCTTACGATTATAATAATAATAATTATCTCTCTACGCATGTTAACAATGATGTAACAGACAATCAAGATATTGTCTCATGTAACAATGCAATTCAGGATTTTACTCATATCCCATATCCACATAACCAGACGTAATATTAGTAAACGCTTTAAAAGAAAATTTACCTTATATCAAAATTCTAGAAATTAATGCAAATTTTTTAGTCGACACCGGCAGTTCTAAGTCTCTGATAAATCCAGAATAAACTTACAAATTTTATAAACACTGCATTTTTCAAGAACCATCTAAAATACGGAAAGCACACTGAAGTTCTTATCACAATGAAATAGCTCGTATTCCGTTATTTAAAACTTTTAATTTGAAGGAATCTGATAAATTTTATTTATTCAAATTTAGCGACAAATTGGATGGCGTCGATTTATTGAAACAATTAAATGCAAATTAAAAATGTTCACCAAAAACAAATTGAAACACCCACAACAATTATCCCTTTAATTTTTGATTCAAATATAAATACTGATAATAATGTAACAAAGAATTTTTCGATTGTCATTCCTGGCCGTTGCCAATAAGTTGTTAAAATCCCTGTAACTGAAACAAATGGCATAGGTATACTTGAATACGAAAACTTAGGAAAATGTTTAGAAATGCCTAAAGCATTAGTCAATATTTATAATAATTTTGCAATCACAACCATCATAAGTAGTAACGAAAATCCAGTAAAATTAGATATAAAAGAACCTTTCGAAATTGAAATTCTAAACTTACTAGAAGTAAATTTTCTTGAAAACATAGAATGTGAATCTGATTCAGAGTTAACAACTATTCAACAAAATAACCTTAAAGAAAACTTAAAAAATCTCAGACTTGATCACTGCAATAAAGAAGAAAAAAGTCATTAGATATTTGTGTTTTAATTATAGAAACATATTTTGATATTTTATTGTGATGGAATGCCATTAAGTTTTATCAATCAAATAAAACATAAAATCACTTTGACTGATGATAGCCCTATATGTACAAAATCTTACAAGCTTCACGAAATACATAGGGAAGAAGCTAATAAACAAATTACAAAAATGTTAGACGAAGGTATTATTGAACCGTCTACGTCTCCATTCTCCAGGTCAATATGGATTGTTCCCAAAAAGTTAGATGCATCAGGCAAAAATAAATGGCGTTTATTTATTGATTATAGAAAATTAAATGAGAAAACAGTTCAAAATCGATACCCAATTCCTAGAATACACGGAATACTAGACAGACTAGGTAGAGCAAATTACTTCACAACACTTGATCTCGCAAGTGGTATTCACCATTGAAATATACTCTCAAGAAGAGGTCTAAGAAATGACCTCCGTTCTCCGAATAGCTATTTCACATTTTAGTGCATTCTCGTTTCCATATATTCCGTCATTAAGCGACGTTGAAATTTCCCATCACGAACATAACAAGAAAGAAGATTTACAGTTCTTAAATATGAATGTAACTAATGGATCAATTGATTAAACACAAGTGCAATTACTAAGTATTAAAAGACACTGTCAACACAATCAACAACATAAAGTGTCAAAAATGATTTCCAAGGGTGCCTTAATTTAATGTATTTGAGAAAACTAATGGTGTAACCTTTGTTTTTATTATTTATTTACTAATTTTAAGTTTTCAATATCTTTACACTTTAGGTGGGTGTATTTAAGCTTAAAATCAACAAGTGTACCTACATAAATACGTGAATAATTTCAGGTTATAGCATAGAACTTGAAAAGTTAGGATAGGAATATTCGTAAGCCGTTTTAATCTATTTTCAGCCATCTAACTAAGGCAGCCTCATAAATTGAAAAATATCTTATGCGGGCATCACATGACTTCCTTGTACTCTAAATAGCATTGTAACCCCGTTTGTTTCATCCAGATATCTCTCCCAATAACAGAGATATAGAATATTGACGTTTTCATCCCCATACCACCGATTAAATAAATCAGCCGGTTCAAAAAAGTTTCAGATAAAAAGTTGTATAATAATTAGAACGTTAAAAAAGAATAATGACATAATTTGATATTTTTTGAAATAGCGGAGATAGTATTTTTTTTTATTTATAACCACTAGTTTTCGCCCCCTTGGGAGTTTTGCAACCAAAAAGAGAGGTGCACAAGTAGATGTTATAAATAAGACTTTCATATTCATTTCAAATTTCTACATATAACCGTTCTTGTTATGCGAGCTACATCCACATATACATACATACGCACATACGTACAGACGTCATGACGAAAGTAATCAAAATGGATTCAGGGATGGTCAAAACGTGTACAAGAAAGTAAAAAGGTTATTTTCTTACCCTCATAATTTTTTAATTAATGGTTCGAAGAAAAAAACAAAACCTGGATTTAGGGTTGCCAATACCTTTAAATCAAGATGTCTCTTACTCTATACGCATTTTGAAGTTTCCGATTCCATAGGCATCACGACGTCATCGTTCAAACGACGGGGTTTTATGTAGTATTTTTGGACACAACTGATCATACAAAAATCTTGACATATCTACGAAGAAAGGTATAGATATCGTTATAACTTTTTATTCGGGCCATATTGTTCATTACCTCATTAAGTGGACTAATCCGTCTCCCAGCCAATGGAGACGTTTGATCAGGACATCATAGACTACATCATACTAAATTTTTAGCCAGTTTGACTGAGATCCATTTTGCATAAGATTTGTGCGGTGTCCTTTGTTGCGTTGCTTAATTCACCATATTTTTAAAGAAGAAATTTTCGTTAACTAATTCATTGTGTGGTAGAGAGAAAAATAACACGTGGGCACCGGTGAAGACGACAAATGATAAAAAATGGACATACTTGTCGCTCCTATCTCCTATGCGATGTAATTATCTTTCCTCTTCGAGCTTATCGTTGCACTATGCGCTCAGTCTAAATGAAACAACATATTGTTACGAAATAGCACACTAGTGTAGACCCTGAATCCGACTCTGTCTAAGCCATGTATGAAAGTTAATATTATGGAGGTGGCGCATTCTTATTTAAAGACGAGACTTTCACCTTAATCTCGTCAATTTCTGCCGATATTTCAACCATGAATGAGCAGATTTCTACTATAAAGAATGATATTTCTACTAACATGGACAAGATGTCTACTAGTATGGACGAGAAGATTTCAGCCATGAAGAACGATATATCTGTCCACATCTTATCAATGAAAAACGTCATTGCCGCTGACGTCGAAAATTAAATTTCGTCACTAAAATCGGATATTGAGAATAAGATGTCAATGCTGGAAAATCAGATGGACGAGAAAATCTAGGAGTTAGAAAAAAAGATGACAGATTCAAGAACTCAAGACACGCCAGCGGAAGAAAAGAAGACCGTGCAAACAAAACCTTACAAGCCACAAACACTCCCTAAGTTAGAAGATATTAGCAGATTTGTCCGAGTCAAGGCTCCAACGTTCGACGGAAAGACATCGTGGACTAATTATGTGAAACAATTTGAAGTAGCAGCTAGAGTGAATGATTGGTCCGATAAGGAGAAGGCAGTAAACTTAACCATCGCACTTCGGGGAGATGCCTTAGATGTACTTCAGACGATACCTCTGGAAGAAACGGATGACTTAGAGCAGCTGAAGAAGAAGTTGGACATGCGATATGGCCACGAACATCTAGAACATTTGTACCAATCCCAGCTGAAGAACCGAAGACAGAAACGTGATGAATCCCTTCAAGAGTATGAAGTGGATATTGCCCGAGTAGTTCGATTTGCTTATCCATCAGCACCAGAGAACATGATGGAATATCTGGGCATCCAGGCCTTAATTGATGGCTTACGAGACCCCGATATGCAGAGAACGCTTCGTTTAGCCCATCCCAAAATATTAGTCTACGCATTGTCTGCTCTTGAATATGAAGCAGCAACGAAGTCTTCGGGATATAACAAAATTAGGACCACCAAGCAGAAGGTGACCAAGACAGATTTGACCAGTTCGTCAGTTTAATAAAAAGTATGATGGACAAGATGCCGAGAAAGATCAGATGCTGGAATTGTGGCGAGCTAGGGCATGTACGTAGTCCGTGTAAGCTCCCCAGGACTCCTGCAAACCAAGAACCCCAGTCACAGGAAAACTAGAGCGGGTCGGCTACGAGGAGGCAGCACCGACCGATGATCGTTTCAAAGACCCTCTCATACTGATAGCTTCGCTAAAATGTCGCAACGACAGTGTATATGTAGATGGTGAAGTGAATGGCAAGAAATATACTCTGCTGGTTGACACTGGAGCAACTAGAACCATTATACGACCAGATATGATAAACTCTAAGAAGAAGCTTTTACCAGCGAGACTGCGGCTGCGGACCGCAAGAAGTGAGACTGCCAACGTTCACGGGAAGACACAAATCCAATTGGGACATGGTGCAGAAAAGTTCACGCATGCGGTAATCGTTGCTGACATTGAAGAGGACGTGATTCTGGGAATGGACGTAATGAATCTACATGGTTTCCAATTGGACTTTAGAAACAGAACCATTAAATTGGGTACCGAAGAGGTATTCCTTCATTCATATGAAGGCATCACGGTGTTGGCAGCTGTACAGGAAGATACCGTTATACCTGCACGAAGCGAAACCATGATAGTAGCAAGGCTACAGGGAATCATGGAGGAAGGGACACCGGTTATGATGGAGCCAAGGAATCACGACCAAGAGGTTGGCAAATGAGTACTAATTGGAAAAGAATTAGTTACGTCGGCGAAAGAGATCCCAGTACGTGTGATAAACGTGAATGATTACCCAGTTACCATCAATAAGGAAACCAGGATTGGATCATGCGTACCATTGACGTCTATAATTCATCAAACAACGTCCACTGACAATTCTAATGCCAGATTCGAACAGATGTTATCAGTAGATGGTCAATCTTTGGATCGAGCTGAAAAAAAGAGAATGAGAGAATTTCTCTCGCAGTATCGGGACCTATTCGTACCAAAAGGAGGAAAGACTGGTAGAACATCAGCCGTCAAACACAAAATCGATACTGGTAATGCTAAGCCAAGAGAGATGGCAGAAGAAAAAGTAATAGAACCATCTACTAGTCCATGGAAGTCTCCAGTAGTGCTCGTCAAGAAAAAGGATGGAACTACGAGATTCTGCGTGGATTATCGCCAGCTTAACAACGTGACGAAGAAAGACAGCTATCCTCTTCCTCGAATTGACGATTCGCTAGATACTTTGGCCGGCAGCAAACTGTTTTCCACCTTGAACCTGAAGTCTGGTTATTGGCAAATGGAAATGGACCCACAAGACAAAGAGAAGACTGCTTTTACCACCGACTTTGGATTATGGAAATTCAACGTCATGCCATTCGGGCTCTAATGCGCCTGCGACATTTGAAATACTCATGGAAAATGTCTTGATAGGGTTGTCTTGGAAGACATGCCTGGTGGTCTATTTGGACGACATCGTAGTACGGGGGAAGACATTTGACGAACACCTGAAGAATTTGGAAGACGTATTCAAACGACTACAAGCTGCCCCGCTGATATTAAACCCGAAGAAATTTCAGCTGTTCCAAAATCGAGTCAACTATCTAGGTCATATAGTGAGCAATGAAGGAGTGGCAGTGGATCCAGAGAAAATTGCTCCAATTCAGCAATGGCCGCAACCTACCAACAAACACCAAGTTAGGAGTTTCCTTGGACTTTGCACATAATATAGACGATTTATCAGGAAGTTTGGAGATATTGCCAAGCCTCTAACTCGACTTACAGAAGAAGCAAGAGCTTTCCAATGGGACGAAGACTGTCAAACGGCTTTTGAAACCTTAAAGAGGCATTTAAGCACGGCGCCGATATTAGGATACCCATTACCAGAGGGAGACTTTATTCTTGACACTGACGCAAGCAACGTAGGAATGGTCACCCACCAGGATAAAAGATCAGGAGAATGATCCACACCTGAAGATGATCCGGCAATGGAAGGAAGAAAATCGGCGACCTACATGGCAAGAAGTGTCAAAATTTTTAGCGACATTCAAGACATATTGGGCTCAGTGGGACTCGCTTGTCCTGGAAGAAGTGCTGTTGAAAAGAGACCTTAAAAACGATGCTGGTTCCGAGATGAGGAGACAGCTAGTTATCCCGAGAATGAGAGTAGCTGAGGTACTGAAGAAGTTACACGGCAGTCCAGCGGGAGGTCATCTAGGAGTGAGGAAACCTCTTCAGCGAGTCCGTGAAAGGTTTTATTAGATGAACAGCTCCGATGATGTGAAGGACTGGTGTAAGAAATGTACGACTTCTGCTACTAGTAATAGACCACATCGCAGGAGAAAGGCACCCATGAAACAGTACAATGTTGGAAGCCCTTTCGAAAGGATCGCTTTAGATATCACTGGACCATTTCCGACGACCGAAAATGGTGGCAAATACATACTGGTTGTTATGGATTATTTCACAAAGTGGGTGGAAATTTACGCTATTCCGAACCAAGAGGACTCAACTGTCACGGATGTATTGGCGAAAGGATTTATCAGCCGATATGGAGTGCCCTTGGAAGTCCACAACGACCAGGGAAGAAATTTCGAAAGCCTTCTATTCCAGGAGATTTGCGACCAGCTGGGAATGAAAAAGACTAGGACAACAGCATTACATCCACAGTCAGACGGAATGGTCGACAGAATAAACAGGACTATTGGAAAATACCTGTCCAAAGTAGTTTCCAGCCATCAGAAAGATTGGGACCAGTATCTTTCCCTATTCGCATTGGCTTATCGATCTGCCGTCAATGAGTCCACGCGTGAAATACTTGCGAAAATCCGGTCTGGCATGAAATGAGGCTTCCTTGCGACCTGGAATTTGGCTGTCGGCCTGAAGAAGATCTAGCAGGCGAAGACTAAGTGATCCAATTGAGAAGAAGGCTGGACAATATTCATGAACTAGTTCGAACAAATCTTCAAGCTGCCAGCGACAGAATGAAAAGTCGGTACGACACGCAGGCCACAGTAGGCGGTTTTAAAGAAGGGGACAAAGTATGGTTACACAACCCGACGAGGAGAAAAGGATTTTCTCAAAAATTAGAAAAATCCTGGGAAGGTCCATACTTAATCAAGAAAAGGATCAATGATGTTATATATCACATAAGCAAGATCCCCAACGGAAAACCAAAAGTAGTTCACCAAAACCGACTAGCGCCATTCGAAGGAGACCATGACCTAGAGAAAGGAGTAAACCATATTCGAGATGTGTATGACCCTACCTTCGATGAATTTAAGGGCGCGTATGGAGGTACAGGGAAAGTTAGATATGATGTGTTCACTCTACCGGAAGATTATTCACTGGCATACAACATCCCTGTCCGTATTAAGAACGCACGAGGGTTGGCATCCGTCTTTTGAATGAAGTTCGGCAATTAGAAAAACTTGAAGACCAGATTCCAGCCCCTGGCAAGACACTGAAACTGAAACATAATTCGTGGTAACTGAAAATGAATTTCAAGATCGATCTACCTACCGCGATGTGTGGGAAGCACTTCGAAACCTCCGAGACCATGTGTTAGAATCCAGCGTGAAGAAACTGGCTATGTCTAAGAGAGCGAGTAACCAGTGTTGGATTGGCGAGTCATCAGGAACATGGTAGAGGTTATCCTCCATGATACCGGTGTCCATATATTAATTTGCAGCTACAACCACCGTTATCAGTATCCGATGAAGACGGTGACCTGTTATTTCCATAAGATCGGAAAGTGTAGAAATAGGACCAGTTGCCGATTCAAACATCCAGTCTCGGCTACAAAAAAGTTCCACTAGGAACTTCCATTTAAGGAGGGAGTAATGTTACGAAATAGCACACTAGTGTAGACCCTGAATCCGACTCTGTCTAAGCCATGTATGAAAGCTAAAATTATGGCGGATGCGCAGGTATTTCTTAGAACTGTTTACGATTGTGACTATATTATCTAGACATTGTTTTTGTGACCAGTCCTATCTAGAAAATGCCAGAAAGTCAATTGTTTTTGTGTAAGCCGCAATCTAGAAGTATCTAGTAAAAAAGGCACTAATATATCAAGGACCCACCGGGGAGAGTTTAGTGGATAGTTGATAAAGTGATCTCGTGAAATAAACAAGAATACACCGAAATAGCGAACAGTGAAGTGTTGATATAAATTAAGTGTTAGTGAGTAGTTTAGTGTTTAAATAAATTCGTAAGTAACCATACAGTGTGTTTAAAGTTAATCCCACCCGTTCACTGTTTAAATAAATAATAAAAACATTACAATATTTCAATTCCAATATATTGATACATCTTTTGTATATTGGTCTTCCAATCTCACTAACAAAGTAGCTGATCCCATCTCTCTTCTAATCGTAAATATAGATCCGCTTTTTCTCTGAAATGCAGGATATCCAACCAATTTATTATTTACTGAGTCTGCAGTTTCTCTTATTTTTGAAACAAATATCAACAAGTTTCGTCTCTAAACATGATTAATATACTAAATAGCGATGATTATAACAACGATATAAGGAGTAGTTATGAGACTGGCAGCGTAGCGTTTTATTTGGCAACACTTGGGACGCGGCACTTGGAGCAGCGACATGTGATACGCCTAAAGTCCTTAAAGTCATTTGGTTGTCCGTTGAGATTTTTATGGGAAACAGTTTTTTTCTGGTACGTTCTAACAATTAGTGACATACATTTTGAACAACAACATGTTATCAGGTTTTGCTTTAGACTTGGGCACACTCCAATTTTTGCAAAACGTCAGCAGGACAGTATTTTGTCAAGAGCCTAGATTTTGCGGTGGTTTTCAGAAGGAAGAGAGTCGATAGAAGATGAACAACGAAGCGGAAGGTCTACATCTTCAAAAATGTCGACAGGATTCGGTATTTTGTACGTTGAGATCGTCGGATGACTGTCAGGGAAGCCAAATATCAAGAACACATAATGCTCACAGTCCTTGTGACTTTTCCTCAAAGGAACTCATTTTGAGACATCGAAAATATTCAAACGACAGTAACCGATCAACTTAACGATATTACAGTACTGCTATGGGAATTGGAAGAAACATTTTCAGCGCCTTGTGGCTCACCAAGAAAATTATTTTAAAGAAGACAATTCTATTCTATTCGAATAAAAGCATTGCAAAAAAAATCAGTTTCATTACTTTATTTACGCACCTCGTATTTCTTAATCTCTAAACTCTAAAATAAACGAAGCCTTGACCATAGCTAATTCTCATTGAGCACTTAGTATTATCGGACCCATTACAAATTCGAAACGAGTGTGGCTAAACACAAAACGCCGGCCAATAACTGTGTTTGAGAAACCAGAACGGAACCATCATCGGCCTGCCGGAACGGACCGATGTCGGGTATATAACAGAAGGACGGTGTATCACTTCCCTTTGGTCAGTATGGCCAGTGCCGTACTATGGAACTAATAATTTAAAATAAAAAAAACTATGGTTTATTGATTATATTTTTGTAATTACTTTTTTGTGGGTATCTGTAATCATTACATAACAGGCGTGCAAAAGGTGGGGTAGTAGTTATTTTAGAATATGTTATTTACGAGTAGGTCCTGATCATAAATCCAATTTTTCAACTTTGAGGGGAAGGCGTGCGCGTCGCCATTTTGGATTATATGTGCACGAAAATAGTTTCTTAGCATTATCTCTGCAGAGGTTGAATTTACGACAAAATATGAGGTTAGCGAAATGAAAGAAAATAAAATTTCCTACTTTTTATGTCGTTCCACTTTTTTGTACGTCTCATATGCTAAGAGTTACAGCGGTACAAACATCAAGGTTCTTTATAGTAATACGTCAAACTCGCCATTTTCCTTATTTTCAAACAAATTTTATAATTTTAGTAGGTAGAAAGTTATTTTTAACCACCAAAAATAAGGGCAAAGTGGCAAATTTGAAGAAACTGCTATAACAGTTAAGCAAGCTGAAGAAGATGCCGATCTTATGATTATTCCTAGAACTCAACATTTGATACAGTTTTCGTCATTGGGGAAGACGTGGATCTTGTAGTTTTGCTTACAGCACTGACATCATATTTCTTCTTCTTCTCAATCCGCCGTTCCCGTCGGAGGTTGGCGATCCAATTCGCAATCATTATTCTGAATGTAGCGGCTCTGAAGATGTCAATTGAGGTACATTCACACCATCTTCTTAAGTCTTTCAGCCAGGAGTTCTGTCTTCTTCACACTGATCTTTATCCTTGTATTTTTCCTTCCATAATCAGTTTCAAGAGTTCATACCTTTCGCCTCTCATTATGTGGCCTATATATTTCGTCTTTCTCTCCTTAACAATCTGCATCAGTTCTTTTGATGTTTTCATCCGCGCAAGGACTTCCGTGTTGGTGATTTTCTGCATCCACGATATTCTTAACGTACGACGGTATAGGTACATCTCAAACGCGTCCAACTTTTTTTCTGTAGGCGCATCGAGAGTCCACCCTTCACTGCCATATAAAAAGGTTGGAAATATATAGCATCTGATCATGCGCATTCGAAGTTCTAGGCTCAGTTCGCGTCTCGTGAAAAATTACTTCATATTAATAAATGTTTATGTGGCCTGCTCAATTCGTGATTTTATTTCGATCTTGGGGTCGCATTGATTATTAATGATAGTCCCCAGGTATCTGAATGAATTTACTTGTTCTACCTGTATATCGTTAATGGACAAATTGGCAATTATATTTGTCTTTGAAAAACAAGACGTTTAGTTTTAGACACATTCATGAGTGATCCATGCCGTTCACTATGACTTACTATACGGTTCATTAAGTCTTGTAAATCGGCCAGATTATCTGCCAGCACAACACAAATGTGGGCGTACCTCAGATTGTTAACAACGACTCCATTGATTTTGATTCATTCTTCTTTGGACCCCTTGCAGCGCTTTTCTAAATATAGTCTCAGAATTAAATAGAAGTGGTGACAGGACACAACCTTGCCTTACTCCCCTCTTTATTGTAATAGCCTCTGATGTTGATTGCTCAATTTTAACGTCTGCTGTCTGGTGCCAGTATAACTGTGAAATGATTATGATCTCTTCTTTATCTATTCCCGTGGTTTGAAGAATTTCCAATAGTTGGTCATGCTTAACGCAATCAAACGATTTTTTGTAATCAATGAAACATGAAAATAAATTCACGTTCATATCTCTGCATCTTTGAGTTACGACGTTTAGAGAGAACAGTGCTTCCGAAATCCAAACTAACAGCCATCTACCTGACTTTCGCATTTTTTGTAAATGCGCGTATCATTTATTCTTAAAAATACCTCAATAACATGAGCCATTAAGCTAATCATTCGATATTCGTTACATTTTGATGCTTTGTTTTTCTTTGGAAGTGTTATAAACGTTGACCTGAGCCAGTCTGAGGGTATAGTACCTGTTCTAGAAACAGCATTAAGTAGTGAAGTTAATAAGTTCAGTCCGGCTCCTTCTTCGTCTGCTATAAGTTTTAGTACTTCTGCGTGTGTCTTATCTGGACCAGTTGCTTTTCCGGTTTTTTTTGGGTTTTTATAGCATGTATGACTTCCTCTTTTGTTATGTCGGGTTTCCTTTCTTTTATTTAATCGTCGGTTGTTTGTGGCAATTCTGGTCTATTGTCATTGAACAGGTCTTCGACATATTCTTTCCATCTTTTAAGTTTGCCTTCAGTTTTTGTTATTATTTCGTTGCTATTATCCCTTGGTATTGAAACCGTTGTTTTTTGTTTAGATTTGTCATCATATTTAAACAATATTTATTTTTGCAATGCTGGGAGAGCCAAAGTTCCTGAAAGACTATATTCTGCAAATATTTTGAAACAAAAAGATGCAGCTTAACACATTCTCTTTATTCATACATTTAGTGGCTGTGACACAACGTCGTCCCTTTTTCACTAAGATCTTCTCGATTATTCAGAAAACCCCAAAATAATACCTTTAAACAATATGGCACTAAATCATCCAGCACTGAAGACGTTGGACCGCAGTTTCTTGTTGATTTGTACGGCGGTGACATGGAAAAATAAACCTCAGAGGCATTCCCTTACAAATATTTTGTAAAATCATTTAAAAAAAACAAGTTTACTCTTGGCTCTTTGCCCTCAACTAAGAACGCCGCTCGGCATCATTAATTTAGAACATAACATCAAGTTCAACTGTGGTATGGAATCAAAAAAAATGCAGAAGACTGTGGATGGAAATCTGGGGAAAATGGTCTTTCTCCTGTAGCTATAACAGAGAAACCAGTCCATATTTTTTATTCTATTCCATGCAAAAATTGTCAAAAAAATATGTTGGTCACACTGGTCAGAAATTAAAGAACCGTATAAGTCTTCATAAGAGCGATTGTAAGTTACATCCTGAAAGATGTGCCTTATCTGAACATGTAATTGATAATGATCACTTCATGGATTTTGAATCTGTTAATATTTTGGACATACAACCAAATACCAAAAAAAGACTTTTCTTAGAAATGGATCATATATTTCAACAAAAAAAGTGACCATAATAATCTGAGTGATATTTATTATTATCTACTAACAATTGATAATAATGTAATGTTTTTCTTATTTATTTAAACAATAAACGGGTGGGATAAATTTCAAACACTCGTAATGGCTACTTACTAATTTATTTAAACACTAACTCACTAACACTTAATTTATATATACTTAACTAATCACTTAAATTTAATTTATATGCACACAAACTTGGTAATTAATTAGCACTTTACTGTTCGGTGTATTTTTGTTTATTTCTCGAGATCACTTTATCAACTAACTGGTCCGCTGATCGGTCCTTTTTATATACTAGTGCCTTTTTTACTAGAGAATTCTGGGCTGCGGCTTACACAAAACAAAAACAATTGGTTCTGGCCTTTTCTAGATAACTCTGGTCACAAAAAGAATGTTTACATAAGATAGCCGTAAAGTCGTAAACAGTTATAAAAAACAGTGCGTATCCGCCATAATTTTAACTTTAATACCTGGCTTATACAGGGTCGGATTTAGGGACTATACTAGGTGCTGTTTCGTAACAATAAAAATAACTAAATTTCAAAATTCCTATACATAATTACAACTATATAAATAAAATTTGATGATTTTTGGAAATAATTTCATTTTAGTTAAATGATTTTAATTTTAAAAAAAATGTAATTGTGAAGAAATTATTAAGATGACATCTATAATATTTTGAGGTTGAATTTTATATAATAAAAGAAGAATATTCTAATAACTATTAACCTATATTACAAATATAACCTATTTTCTTCTTTTGTTTCCAAAAACGTTTTAGGATAAAAAGAAAATGTTTACATTCATGTCAAAATGATTTATGATTGAAAACACTTTTTTCAAAAAATTCAAATATACTTATATTTACCAATTTATAACAATCTCAATTTACTTATCCTTGATAATGGAAATAAACGTTTCCGAAAGCTTGGAAGAAAAACAGTAAGAAGAGTTTTCTTCAATTAACTTGCCGTTACCACAATATTCGTGGTTTTATTCAGGGCTGGGAATGAAGAAGACCAGGACAACAGCATTACATCCACAGTCAGATGGAATGGTCGAGAGAATGAACAGAACTATTGGAAAATACCTGTCCAAAGTAGTTTCCACCCATCAGAGAGATTGGAACCAGTATCTTTCCCTATTTGCATTGGCTTATCGATCTGCCGTGAATGAGTCCACGGGTGAAACACCTCTGAAAATCCTGTTTGGACGTGAAATGAAGCTTCCTTGTGACCTGGAATTTGGATGTCGGCCTGGAGAAGATCTAGCAGGAGAAGACTACGTGATCCAATTGAGAAGAAGGCTGTACGATATTCATGAATTAGTTCAAACAAATCTTCAAGTTGTCAGCGACAGAATAAAAAGTCGGTACGACACGCAGGCCACAGTAGGCGGTTTTAAAAAGGGGACAAAGTCTGGTTACACAATCCGACGAGGAGAAATGGATTTTCCCCAAAATTATAAAAATCTTAGGAAGGTGCATACTTAATCAAGAAAAGGATCAATGATGTTATATATCGCATAAGCAAGAACCCCAACGGAAAACCAAAATTAGTTCACCAAAACCGACTAGCCCCATTCGAAGCAGACCATTACCTAGAGAAATGAGTAAACCATATTCGAGATGTGTCTGGCCCTACCTTCGATGAATTTATGGGCGCGTATGGAGGTACCGGGAAAGCTAGATATGGAGTCACTTCAGAACAAAGACAAGATTTGTTCAATCTCCCGGAAGATTATTCACTGGCATACAACATCCCCGCCCGTATTAAGAACGCACGAGGGTTGGCAAGCGTGTTTCGAAAAAAGTTTGGGCAATTAGAAAAGCTTGAAGACCAGAATCCAGCCCCTGGCAAGACACTGAGACTGAAGCACACGCCTTCTACGTTTTAACTAAAAATAAATTTCAAGATCTATCTACCTATCTAGATGTGTAGGAAGCACTTCGAAACCTCCGACACCATGTGTTGGAATCCAGAGTGAAGAAACTGGCTATGCCTAAGATAGTGAGTAACCAGTTGGTTTGGCGAGTCATCAGGAACATGGTAGAGGTGATCTTCCAAGATACCGGTATCCAGATATTAATTTGCAGCTACAACCCCTATTATCAGTATCCGATGAAGACGGTGCCCTGTTATTTCCATAAGATCGGAAAGTGTAGAAATGGGGCCAGTTGCCGATTCAAACATCCATTCTCGGCTACGCAAAAGTTCCAGGAGGAACTTCCATTTAAGGAGGGGGTAATGTATACGAAATAGCACACTAGTGTAGTCCCTGAATCCGACTCTGTCTAAGCCATGTATGAAAGTTAAAATTTTGGCGGTTACGCAGGGATTTATCACAACTATTTACGATTTTTTGAGGCTATCTTATCTAGACATTGTTTTTGTGACCAGTCTTATCTAGAAAATTCCAGAGAGCCAATTGTGTTTGTGTAAGCCGCAATCTCGAATTATCTAGTGAAAAAGGCACTAATATATAAAGGACCGACCAGCGGAAGAAGTGAAATTTATAAAGTGATCTCGTGATATAAACAGCGAACAAGTAAATAGTCTAAGTATTGAAGTGTCTATATAAATTAATGTAAGTGAATATACTGTGTATATAATATAAATTAGCGAATAGTGTAGTGAATAAATAAATTAAGTTAGTAAATCTACCGAGTGTATAAATTTATCCCACCCGTTGAAATAAAAACTTCAAATAAATAAGAAAAACATTACATTAAGTTCACTTGAAGACATTGATGGCGGGTTACAGCGGAGCGAATCTGCCATCATCTCTCAGAGGCGTTTGAATACACTGTAAAACTCATACAATTCTGTTTTAGCTACTTTAAGCATTATAGCGCAATTTACAATTCTATGTGAAAATCGAAAGACATTTGGACAAACAAAATGGAGCAAGTGTGCGACAAAAATAATTTCTCGGTTTTAAAGATTAAAAGTAACTTTTCCGCAATTATACACTCTGGAGCCTGTACCTTGCCAGAAAACCGAAATTTCACTGGTATAGTCCCTGAATCCGACTCTGCATAAGCCATGCCAAGTTTTTGTGACCAGTCTTACCTAGAAAATTCCAGGGATGCGATTGTTTTTGTGTAAGCCGCAAACTAGAATTATCTAGAAAAAAAGGCACTAATATATAAAGGACCGACCAACGGGAGAAGGAAGTTTATAAAATGATCTCGTGAAATAAACAAGTGAACAAGTAAATAGTAGTGAAGTGTTTATTTAAATTGGTTCAAGTGTATATAATATAAATTAGTGAATAGTTTAGAGAATAAATAAATTAAGTAAGTGAATCTACAGTGTGGATGAATTTATCCCACCCTTCGTATAAAAACGTTTAAATAAATAAGAAAAACATTACACTATCTAGTCACTACTGCAGAAAATCATCCAAAAAGGTTTACGTGGAATCCGTTTTCTACTCCAAAGCGGAAATGCACAGAGAGAATGTGAAAAGGTGTCTAGAAAGACACATTAAACCGGTATTCATCGTACTACTGAAAAATATCACGAAGAATAAAAATATTGCCATATATATGCCACGAAAGGACTAGTGTGATACAGACTTGGGCATATTCCTGATGATGATTACCAGATTCACATTCAGCGAAAAAATGACGCAGGAGAGGGAAAAAATGCTAGGAAACCCAGTGCAATAACAAATAATGACCACCTAGCAATTGCGATGGATCTACAAAGTGTTCTCCTATTATAAAACTAAACTGCAACTATACAATTTCACAATATATAACCTCAAAGATGGATATGTCACTCTCTATGTTTGGAATGAGTGAAATGGAGGTGTTACTTCCAACGAATTTTTTGAATAATGCAAAAAACGAATACAAGATTATGACTTTAATATCAGATGGATGCGGATACCAAAATCGTAACCAAGTTTTGAGCAGTGCTTTAAGAGATTTTGTGGTTCAGCACAATATCACTATAGATCAGATTTACCTTACGAAAGGTCGCATTATGATGGAAGTGTTCACTCCACCTTGGAACAACTTTTTTATCCTCTCATTAATTTACCCAGTGATTGTATAGTCAAAATAATATCATGAAATTGACTGTCTCGACCCTCACTTCGTGGAATATGCTCATATTAGTGTTTTTAAATGAAACTCACGGTCTCTAGTTAATTCCACAATATAATACAAGTTATTGAAAATTCTAAAAAATTGACAATTGTTTCGATAAATCAATATCATCGTCATGATATTGATTTATCGAAACAATTGTCAATTTTTTAGAATTTTCAATAACTTGTATTATATTGTGGAATTAACTAGAGACCGTCAGTTTCATTTAAAAACACTAAAATAAGATCAGCTAGACCTAAGCAACCCTACGATTTTTTTTTAAAGTATAATGCATTACCAAGCAATCTCGTTTCTCTTAGACAGTTGGAGATCCTGTAGTAGCCAATTTATGTAAAATTAAATACACCCCAGATGGAATTATATGGTACAAGACATATTTCAAATAATACTGGAAAGGACTCATGCAACGTCGTCAGTCTGAAGTCAATAAAGGAAACTTAACACAACTTTATGACAAACCATTGCCTTTATCAGAATCTAAATTTAGAGATCTTCAGAGCCGGAAATCGTTCCGGAGTTCTAAAGAAGCAACCCGTCAAAAATGAAATCAACCGAGAAGTCAATAAAAGATAAGCAGCTGTCCTGCAAAAATGCATTTGAAACTTAGAATGATAAAACTAAAACGAAAAAAATGCTCAGATCTAAGAACAACCCGGCAAGAGGAAACCAAAAGAGACATCGCGCAAATATATACACATTTATTTGATGTTATGTAACGTTTAAATGAGTTTGCTTGATAAATATTACATAAGTGCCTTCCACATAGGATTTATGACTTTTTACTTTTAAAATAAAGTGGTTTTAATAACATTCCATGTGCCTAAATTTCATATGAAAAATCTCCTATGTGTAAACCCGAAATGTAGGAAAATTTCAAGTTTTTTAAACTGAGCATTAAATACTATTCTAGTAAATTGACTTTTGGTTCGAGGGTTTTCTACTATAATAATTTTCGTATTTTTGAATTATGCAGTAATTTAATGCCAAACAACAGAATTAACTTGTTTGTTGTTCCCCCTGTAAAATTCATATTTTTCCACATACGAGCTATTTCACAATCAACGACGATATCCTCTTCTTCGAAGAAACAAGATACAAGATAAAAATCGAAGAGCAAGAACTAGAACAGGTACGAGGCACAATTATCTAGGCACATTCATAGAAGAATCAGGAAAGAATGGCGATGAAATAAAACATATAATTAATAAAGCTGGAAGACTTAGGTCCACATTTTTTCTGGAAGAAAGACAAACCACATGAAATGAAAAACCAGCTATACAAAAAAGTGGTTAGGTCATCAATAATATACGGCAGAGAATCCTGGACCCTAAGTAAAATAATCGCCACTGAAATGAGGTTTTTAAGAAAATTGAAAGGAATCACAACAGTCCGGAAGACAGCTAAGCTGGTTCGGCCATGTACACAGAATCGACGAAAATAAAATAACAAATAAAATCTGTGGAGCCAGAATACATCGCAAGAACAGGATAGGACTGTCACGACAGAAGTGGCGAGACTCCGAGTTCAAGAAGAGGCAGAAAAGCAGTGGCTTCAGAGGAGAGAGGGTAGACTATTAGCGCAGAATAGCACATTTGGAAGAGATACGTGAAATATAAAAACGAACAATTATGAAATGAAGCTATCCTGCACCTAACGGTAACTGGAAAATATTGATTAAATAAGTATATCAAAAGTTGAAAGATAAATAATGCGAATAAAAGCAAGTCGTAAGTATAAATATTCATATTATCTTAGTATCAATTCTAACATTATAAATTTATAACAGATACAGCTAAAAAAAATTAATTACGTTCAAATATAAACAAAAATGGACAGATCAATTTCACTAATGAAAATCAGAACAAAGTGTATTGCCCTCCGATGCCTCGTCACTGTCCTAACATTGCTCATCGAACCCCTTTGGTACAGAAGTGGACAATGCCTACCGTGACCGCAGCTACGTTCCGATTTTGTGCCCGTGGCCGCTTCCTGCCCGGAATCGGTAGAATTTAGTATTTATTAGTATGGAAGCTTTTGATATGGCGCAATCAGTAGGATACGTGCGGTTGATATTCACAGTTATACATCGGTTTCGAGCTTGTTGTTAGAGGGTTAATATCGGTTGGAAATGCAGTTATTATAACAATGCGTATCATGAATCAACTTTTTATTTAGAAAAAATTATATCATCGTAACAGTAATTGGGAATTATTGTTAAATTTTAAATTATTACATAGCTAAAGATGGATAATATTATTATCATACTTCATATCGTTTTTAGCTTGTTTATACTTATGGTTGGTGCATGTGATACTCAAGAGACTGTAGGAACTTTCGGAATTTCAGACAAACACTATAATATACTACTCAAAACAATAATGGTTTATTTTCTTAAATGGCCATATTTAGTCAGCAAATAAAAATAACTTTGATTTAAATATTTTTTACAGGGTAAGGACATATGTTTGAAGGAATTTTACGAAGTGTTGCAAAATTAACACAAAATTGACGAAATAAGACAACTTTTAGTTTTTTCCTGTTTTATTTGCATAGAACCAATGAACCAAATCAATATAACTGTCCGGACATAACGAATTTACACTACAAAACATAAATTAATATCAAGTATTACTCCCTCTAGCCGTTACAACTGCCCTGCAGCGCCTCCCCATACTTAAAATTGAATTTTGAACATACACTTCGGAAATTCTATTCCATTGCTCTATAAGAGCTTCAGACGATTCTTCCAAAGTTTCCGGTGGATTTAATCTTCCTTTAACGGCACTTCCGAATATATTCCACAGGTGTTCAATTGTATTTAGGTCAGGTGACCTTGCTGGTCAATCCATGACATCAATATTGGTGTCCCGCAAGAAACCCGTCACAATGTGTGCTGTGTGTCGACGGGCATTATCAAGCATTAATATGAAATTATCGCCTACAAATGGGGTAAAAGGAATCACATACTCTTGATGATATCTTTCAATGTACCTATCACCATTCAAAGTTCCGTGTTGTACAATATGGAGGTCGATGAACGATCATTTGTTGAGAGTGTAAATCTGGACTCGTCGATGAACAATACCGTGCCACAATCAGCTACTATTCAGTTCAGGTGTTCTCTGGCGAAGGCTAATCTGTGTACGCGCTGTTGTCTGGTGCCTAATTCATATTCTCTCAATCTGGTTCGAACCGTTTGATCACTGATCCAAACTTATTAAGTGCTTAGCGCATTTTCGGTTTCTTTTAAAGTTTGGAACAGTAAAAATCGATCCTGTGCTGCAGTTGTGGCCCTAGGACGGCCTTGACCAGGACGTTTTGAGAATGCCTCAGTCTCCCTATACCGTCTACTTACTGACGATTGGATAACATTTAAAATCTGCGCAATGCGAATTTGATTGTATCCCTCAGTTGACAGAATAACAGCCGTTTGTACCTCAGCGTTTGTCAAATGTCTAGTAAGGCATTTGTTGTTGTCGTTCATATCTCAAATGTCAGCAATTTAATAATTTCGTGGGAAACGGTATGGTCAACTAATCGAATAGTCGTAAAAAATATAGCATTTTACAGTTGTAGAGAAGAACATCAGAATAAATGATAACGAACCACATAAAAACTCATATCTGCTGAAATTTGCATAAAAAAGATTCAATGTTTTTAGTAATAAATATCTTAGTTTACCAATTTTATGGACAAAGTATTTTGTACAAGGTTTTCCAAATATGCGATAAATGTTTTGAGTAGTGTATATTCCAATTTGCTGAGAGGTTTTTATACTATTATAATTAATACGAGATATACTATTTATATAAAAAAGACATCACAAATGTAGTCTGTAGTTGAATAGCAGTAAGTAAAACTCAAAATCCGTACTACAGCATATATTAATAAAATATGGAGGGGCAACTAGTTTTGGCTCACTGAGGCGTCATCAGGCATGTAAAATGTATTAAGACAAAACGATAAAACATACACAACATATCGAATTACCTTAAATGTACACATCAGTCCATATGGAAAGTATAATAAAAGGAAAGCTGTCACATGCCCGTAGCATTCAGCAGAATCAAGTATATGTCAGTAGAAAATAAGGGAATAGTACTGTAGGGAAATATTAATAATAAAAATAGTAATGAAATTTTACATATTTATTCAAAACGTCAAACAAAATAATATTAAATTAAAATAGGACAATATTAAGAAAAGTCATTAAAATTGGATCAATGTATAAAAGAAAAGAAGAAAGAAAGAAAACATGGACATCGTCGTCCAACAGAATGTGTCCGAAGCAGGAAGTATAGTAGTCAAAATAGGAAATAGGGGAAATGGAGAGAACCGAATGAGGACCAACAGAAAAGAAAATGAAAATAAGAAGTGATGGGCAGTACACCTCCCACAGAGAAACGAAGCCAAAATACGTAATATAACTCCCTAGTGGGAATGTAAAAATAATAATAATAATTTCCTTGAAATTATGTGTAAAACTTGTCAAAAACTGAATTAGTAATTAGTATATTAATTTAGTAGTTTTGGGGTTGGTTTCCGGTGTCCCGGGGCATTACTATTTATGTGTCGGGTTATGGACTTCACTTTACTCTTCATACTTATACTACAACAATGTTCGCCGTTCTCCTCACTTACATCACGGCGTGGGCCTTTTTGACAAGCTTTACACATTATTTCAAGGAAATTATTATCATTATTTTTACATTCCCATTAGGGAACTATACTCCGTATTCTCCCTTCATTTATCTGTGTTAGGGGTACTAACCCATCACTTTTTATTTTCATTTTCTTTTCTGTTGGTCCGTATTCGGTTCTCTCCCTTTCCCCTATTTCCTATTACGACTACTTGACTTCCTGCTTCGGACACATTCTGTCGAACGACGATGTCCATTTTTTCTTTCTTTCTTCTTTTCTTTTATAGATTGATTCAATTTTAATGAATTTTCTTAATGCTGTCCTCTTTTAATTTAATTTCATTTTGATTGACGTTTTACATAATTATATAAATTTTTATTACTAGTTTTATTAATAATATTTTCCTACAGAACTATTCCCTTATTACCTACTGACATATGTTTGATTCTGCTGAATGCCACGGACATGTGACAGCTTTCCTTTTATTATACTTTCCATATGGATTGATGTGTACATTTAAGGTAATTTGATACGTTGTGTATGTCTTATCGTTTTCTGTCTTGATATCTTTTACAGGCCTGATGATGGCTCAGTGAGCCGAAACTAGTTGCCCCTTCATATTTTATTAATAAATGCTGTAGTGAGGATTTTGAGTTTTAGTTACTACTATATAATATTTATGTTTTTTGAAGACTTCAACCACTTCTTCGGGCGATGAAAGGCAATCTCTATGTAGTTTTAAATTAAAGAGAGCAAGAAAAAATCGTTGGATGCCAAGTCGGGGCTGTAAGAGGGATGACCCAGTAATTCGATTTTTTGCTAAGTGTGTGGTTGTCGTGATTCAAAATAATTCGTCATTTTGGAGTAGTTTCTCTATGTTTACAGAAAACATCTTGCAAACAAATGGCCGTATAACACGCTCAAGTAATGGTCATTTTGATTATTCAGAGGCGAGAAACTTTTGTTGGCTTTTTTTACATTCAAACACTCAAATTACTTATTCGCGCTTTTTATCTGGTTCATAAGCATACATTCACCTGTGTATAAGACTTCTAATCACCAACGTTGTAGTTTCCAATCAATTCACACCACATATCATATGTCATTTACACGGACTTCCAGAAACCGTTTGATAAAGTAAACCACGACATATTGTTAAAAAAACTTAATAACTACGGATTCTCTTCTAATTTATTAATGTTACTCAAAAGTTATGTACAAGATAGGTACTTTATTGTGAAACATCTAGGGAATACTTCTGGAAAACATCACGCTAATTCGGGAGTTCCTCAGGGTTCTAACTTAGGACCATTACGGTTTGTTTTGTTTGTGAATGATTTGTCACAATGTATTAGTTTTTCTGACTTTTTATTATTTGCTGATGATTTTGAACTGTTTAAAAAATAAACGGTTTTAAAGATTAAAACTACCTTTTCCACATCTGTGAGATACCCTGATTAATATGTCACTTGTATACACTTCGGGGGATGTATCGTGTTAATAAACCGACATTTCTCCAAAAGTAACCAAAAATGCAGTATATCTGGATTTATAGGACCCGCTGTACTCGCTATAGTCAGCTGAAAACCAATGGGGTACATCTGTTAGACACCTTGAATGAGACACCTTAAAAAATATCCAATTATAAAGTTGGCCACATGAATACACTCCGGAGGCTGTATCGTAGTAAACCCGACATTTCTTCAAAAATGACAAAAATGTGGCACTTCAGGTACCATAGCACTCGTTGTACTACATCTGGTGAGCTAAAAATCAATAAGGTTCATCTATAAGACGCCCTGAACAATATTCAATCATAAAGTGGGTCACTTGTATAGACTCCGGAGGCTGTATCGTGCTAACAAACTGAAATTTCTCCAAAAATTACAAAAATGTCGTACTTAAAGTACTATAGCACCTGTTATACTGGCCGTGGTGAGCTGAAAATCAATAGGGTTCATCTGTGAGATGTTCTGAATAATATTCAATCATAAAATTGGTGACTTTTTGCACTCCGGACGCTGTATCGTGCTAACAAACTGAAATTTCTCAAAAAATGACAAAAATGTCGTACTTCAAGTACCATAGCATTCGTTGTACTGGCTATTGTGAGCTGAAAATCAATAGGTTTCATCTGTGAGATGGCCGACGACAACGACGAAGACGACGACGACATACACACAGGATTTTTTTCTAAAAACCATTTTTTCGTGTTGTTCTTGATGAAAAACGTAAAATTAACTCAATTTTTTTTTTCAAAATTTCAACTTTTTGTTGGTAAACCAATACTTTTCTCGCATATTAGATAGGTTGGGCGGAAAAGTAATACAAACAGTTCGAGACTGCGTTTTATTACAGAGAGATATAAATAATATTCATAAATGGAGTATTGATAACCAATTAAAGTTCAATATTAATAAATGTTCTGTTATGTCCGTGTCTCGTAAAAAAGAGTGTATTATTTCTGATTACCAAATTGAAAAGGATACTTTATGTAGATTACAAAAAATTGAAGATCTGGGTGTAACGTATGATAATAAACTATCATATGCTTCATATATAAGTAAATCTGTTACTAGTGCAAATCATATGTACTTTTTCTCAGATATTAATACAATATCTGTCTTGTATAACACTTCGGTTAGACCTAAGTTAGACTTTGCATCTCTTATTTGGGGCGAGCAAGAAAAAGTACATTTGGAAGCTGTTGAGAGAGTACAAAATAGATTCCTGAGATCTTTATTTCAAGAAATACCGAAAATAGCCGGACTATGTAACAGTGAGATCAACAAGATTACGTATATAATTTAACGTTATTTCTTTACAGTCTAGACGTCAGTTATTAGCAATGACCTTGTATAAATTGGTAAACAGTATCCCAAATTATAGTGCTATACTCTCTTTAATACCTCCAAAAGGTAACAAGATGCAAAATTCCTTTTGGAATACTAGAATCTTCCATCTCTTCCTCACCTCTGAATTCCTTGTTGAAACTAGCTAACAATGTATATCAATTGACGGAAATAAATTTTATAATCCCGTTGTCGCAATTTAGGCATGAAATATACAAATATTTAAAAATTAGCGGAGTATAAGATATTCGGTTTGGTTCTGACAGTTTTGTATGTTTCGTATTTTGGATTCGGTATTTTATATTTTGTATTATATAGCTAATGTCCTTATAATTAGGTTGTAAAGCCTGTTAGGACTTTAATAAATAAATATCCACATCAGCATTTTTTAAGCATTTGTCAACAAATGTCGAACACCTTAATGTTCTTGTAAAATCTTACGTATGCTGATAGTTGTCCAAACTATAGTATTGTTAAAATAACACACATATTCAAAATGTATTAAGCATTATTACAAATGAGAAATATGTTTATTTCATTTAAAAATAAATTTCACAATTTTGTTCTGATAAAGTGCGTTTATAAACTTGCGAAAGGGGCATAACAAAAGTTTAAAAAACCTCTACTGTACTACTAATAAGTTCAATGGACATTTTTGATATCATCTATAAATAAGCTTATATATGAAACTCCGTTTGTTAATCTTAACGAGATCCCTTAATATAAACATATCCTAGTGATCTGTTCCTATTGATCCTGTCAGTAATATAGGGGTATATTTATTCTGTTGTATCCAACGGCAAAACCATCATATCCATATTGAGAAGTAATAACCTTCAAAACTAATATTCAAACAGGCCCTCAATGCGATGTTTGTAACTTGATGACCGGTACATAAATATTTGATCTGAGTGGTTTGATTAATAAAACTGCTTTCCACTTTTGATGTCAAGAACATTAATATGCATGGTTATGGATTTTCTGTTTTAATATACTTTCCCTTAAATATTTTATCCAAACACTAGTACATTTGTTGCATAGATGAGGCTTTTACTTGATAAAGATCTATACTGAACGATGAAAAAAAACAATATAATTTGTTTAAAACTTCATTTATTTGAACTAATGTTCAATTTAAACTTGTTGACGCGTTTTTCTAACACAGTAGCTTTGTAAAAACGAATGAAGGTATAATATAAAAATGTTTTAATATATACAGTGTAGACAGAACTCTATTTACTAATGTTAACAAAGGCATTGAAAGAAATTACCTGGAAATTCATTCACTACAAACAATCCTAAGCTATCTTCTAGGTAAAAAGGCTTAATAAAGGAGAGTGATTGATATCTATTTAGTCGTTAAGAAGATTACCTGAATATTACTTTTTGTTAATCTCAAGGGCCTCTAATAAATTTAAACTAATGGATTTACCGACTACATGGAGAATTTCAAAATTTGTGTCGAAAATGTGTTGGTTTTCTAATAAATGATTTGAATAGTTAGAATGTAATTTTTTGTTGTCATAGCTACGTTTGTGTTCCGAAATTCTAGTTTTAAAATTTCTAAAAGTTCTACCGATATAAGTTTTATCTCAGTTGTCATTACCACATTTTAATTTATAAACTCCTGATTTGTTTAATTTTGAATATTTAGATTTATTATTTTTAATGAGTTTTGATACTACTAGCAGAAATTTTCATGGATAATATAGAAAAAATAATTCATGAACACCCCCTTAGATAAAAATTTATGTACTGGCACCGATATGTGGACGACATTTTATCTAGCTTTATCGGTACAAATAGACAATTAGAGAGCTTCATTACTTAATTCACAAAAATATCAAATTTACCGTAGAGCTTGAACAAAATAAGTCTATAAACTTATTATACCTTACAATTTCAAATATAAATAATCAACATGATTTTTCTATATTTCATAAACCATCACATACAGATATTACAATTCATAATAGTTCGGTCCACCCATTCAGTCATAAACTAGCAGCTTTCAATGGTATTATACACAGACTCTTAACAGTCCCATTAAATATTAATAATTATAACAAAGAATTAAATATCATAAAAGAAATAGCAGTTAATAATAATTACGATCCAAATTTAATTGACAATATCATAAATAAAAAAACAGACTTTAGATCAAGTATTCCCTTCTGATAAAAATAATAATAAACAATTTAAAAACTTAATATACTTTGGAACACCATCCTTAAAAAAATTGAATCATTTTTAGAAACTTTAGACATGAATATTTCCTTTACAACTGATTACAATTTATCCAAACTCATTAAAAATAATAAATCTAAATCTTCAAAATTAAACGAATCAGGAGTTTATAAATTAAAATGTGGTAATGACCAATGTGATAAAATTTATATCGGTGGAACTTTTAGAAATTTTAAGACTAGAATTTCGGTACACAAACGTAGCTATGACAACAAAAAATTAGATTCTAGCTATTCAAATCATTTATTAGAAAACCAACACATTTACGACCCAAATTTTGAAATTCTCCATTTAGTCGGTAAATCCTTTAGTTTAAATTTATTAGAGGCCCTTGAGATTAACAAAAATAAATATTCAGGTAATCTCCTTAACGACCAAATAGATATCAATCACTCTCCTTTAATAAACCTTTTTACCTGGAAGATAGCTTAGGAATGTTTGTAGTGAATGAATTTCCAGGTAATTTCTTTCAATACATTTGTTAACATTATTAAATAGAATTCTATCTGCACTGTATATATTAAAACATTTTTATATTATACATTCATTCGTTTTGACAAAGCTACTGTGTTAGTGGAATGCGTCAACGTGTTTAATTCCTCATATTTTCATGGGTTTCGGTCAGAAATAAAATCACTTGCTTATAGTGGTAACGTTTCGGTATATTTTATTTAAACCATTTTCAAACCTACTACTCGTCCACTACTGTCAGGTAGACAGTAGTAGACCAGCCTCTACGGAGGCATAATAAAAAAAAGGTTTGAAAATGGTTTACATAAAATAGACCGAAACGTTACCACTATAAGCAAGTGATTTCATTTCTGACCGAATCCCATGAAAATATAAGAAATTGAGAATTTACGGTCATTCAAAATATTTATGTTCAACAAGTATAAATTGAACATTAGTTCAAATAAATAAAGTTTTAAACAATATATATTGTATTATTTCATCGTTCACTGGTACATTTGTTGAAATAAATAAGGTTGACAAAAGAGGAACAATTGAGTAGACATTTCAATATTTTTCTCAATTATACTAAAGAAATAATTGGACTAGCTGATCAATCAATAGGTCTAGATAAAGTAATCTAATCATTATTTTAATTAATAAAATAAACGGGTTTAAAGATTAAAACTAACTTTTCCACATTCATTCATTCTGGATGCTGCATCGAGCTAACAAACCACAATTTCTCCAAAAATGACCAAAAATGTGGTACGTTAGTACCATACCCGTTTTACTTGCTATAGTGAGTTGAAAATTGATAGGGTGCGTCTATGAGACGCCCTGAATAATATCCTATCATAAAATTTGTCACTTGTATACACTCCGGAGGCTGTGTCGTGCTAACAAACCGAATTTTTTTGAAAAATTACCAAAAATGTGGTACTCAAAGTACCATACCACCCGTTGTACTGGCTGTAGTGAGCTGAAAATCAATAGGGTTCCTCAGCGAGATATCCTGAACAATATTCAATCATAAAATGGGACACTTGTTTTACCCCTGAGGCTATATCGTGATAAAAAGACATTTTACAAAAAGTGGCCGACGTCGACGACATACATAGAGAATTTGTTTCTAAAAAGCCGTTTGTCGTGATTTTCTCTCTGAAAAACGAAAAAATTTCTAAAAAAAATCTAAAACTCCCACTTTTTTGTGGTAAACTTTAGATTTTCCTTTTGCAGTGGTATGTTTTTATTTTAGTATTAAACTGATTCGACTTACCAACGAAGAGAAGTCTGTACTGCAGGTATTACCTGTAAAAAAAGGTTTATAGTCAGTAAAATAGATCCCAGGAAAAAATATAAAATATAAATATGACACGAAAAGTTTCAGAAATGTAAATTGTATAAGGTATATATTGTGATCAAAATTTATAACTTTCAATAAGATCAGTATTAAAAAGAAAATAAGCGGTTTTAAAGATTAAAACTAACTTTTCCATACTTCGGAGGCTGTATCGTGATAAAAAAGGTAGAAGGTGAAATATATAATATAAGGATGGATAAACACGGGGAACAAAACTGAATTAAATAGATTTATGCTAAATCAGACATTCATATAGGAGACCCATTTAGTTAAATGCCTGTTTTTTGTGTATTTCTTTACTTTATACAAGTCAGGTATTGGTCTCTTTAAAATCAGACAGGGCAAACTGGATAGAAAAAAAAATAATTTTAAAACATAGAATTTAAAAAATATTCCAGTTATTGTTATGTTTGACTCGGCCTATATATTCTATTCAAGAAATCTCTATAAAGCATTTTTGAGTCGTTTATACTCTATTCAAAAAATGTCTATAAAGCCGATTTGAGTCGTTGCTATCGGCTAAAGTGTACAAAATTGACTCTTAAGCTGTCAGGCACTGGTACTTGACACATCGACTTTCAAATATCAAAAATACCTAGGACCTACTCATAACAATTCTATTTATTTTGCTAAATCCATAACTACGCGCCAACCCAACGCATAAATCTAAGTATCGGCAACGATACATGGTTCGTCTTCTACATCTAACACTCCCATCCTAGACACTTTTTGTCACACTATCTCTATACACTTTTGAGCTTCGCTGCTTCGAAACACCATCCCCATACACCCCCAATACAAACAACCCTCCAGTTGTTTTCTAGCGAAAAGCCCATTCAACTCCCTCAATATTCCATACACCTTTTTAACACAAGTTTTCCAGACACTTCTTAAAAAATCTTTTTACTAGACACCTTTTCAACCCCCAACTCAATTTCTCAGTCAGCGCGCACTAAACCACCCAACACACCCCCAACCCAGCCCTGAAGAGGAAACCAATCCTACACCAGGGCATCACAAGAAAAGTGCAACTTCGCCCAAGAATATCCCATTCAACAAGAAGCAATCACGAACGTCTCTCTCTCTCTCTCTCTCTCTCTCTCTCTCTCTAACTACGAGCCTCTATTAGTTGTTTACGCAAGCAGTGTTCAGTTCAGCAAATTAAGATGGCTGCTCCAGCTGGAAGCTGTTGATGTCGTGTATTTCTCTAATTTCTCGTGTTTTCTAATAAGAATTGAATAAAGGTACTTTACATTTTTTGCTATCAATGTAAGTAAACAAAAGAAGAGTAGAATTGCTAAGAGATCTAAGTGCCAAAAATTAAAATTTTCAGGAACTAAAGAAAACTTCACTATTTTCAGAAAAATGAATATTTATTACCTTAAACACACAACTGATCTTATTACATGATTGTTAGAAGGACTACAAATTTAATCGTTGTTACTAAATAAAACAAAGGGAAAATTAAGTTTTTTTGCAGAAAGATCTAAGTCCATCATTTGTCACCCTGCTAATTGGGTATAAGTACCATAATATAAGTGCCAAAACACAACACTGAGTTTATTGTCAAAGCTGTCGGAAAATTTCCTGGTTGTTTTTGACAACGTATTCAATTACTTTTTCCAGGGATTTCTTCATGTTAGGGGCCAGTGGAACAGTAGATGGAAGTTTTTGTAATTCCACGTTAGCAATGTCTCTCATTGTTTTGCTTTTTTTCAGGACATAAAACTTTTCCCAAACACATACATCGGAAAAGTCATTTTTACAAGATACTTAACCACGCTCTTCTTTTGTTAACTTAATCAAAATCTGAGTAATAGCAATTTTTTTGTGTTAAGGGGATTCTCGAATAATATCTGGAACTACTAAAATTTTCTGTAAATTTTGTGGGCTTAATTTTCAACCGATTCCAAAAATTGAAACATTTTTGAATTCAAAAAAATAATATCTATGCCTTGATGGCGTTCGATTTTTAAAATTCGAATTAGTTATAGTTAAAACCACAAACTTAAAAATATGAATTTAAAAAAAATTAAAATTAAAAAATTCAATCCCATCAAAGCATAGAGATTATTTTTCAGAATTTAAAACTGTTTACATTTTTAAATTCAGTTAAGTAATAAGCCCAAAAAATTGACAAAAAGTTTTATTGTTTCCTCAAAAATTACAGAAACTTAAAACTGAAATATGGTATGTACGCACGTGTCTACTTCGTTATCGGCAGTGAGATGAGTCTGATAGGGGAAACGCGGGTCGACAAGAAACTATCTTTTTTTATCAAATCAATATAGTTGGTATATTTATTAATTATAGTAATACATTTATGTTAGTTATACGTGATAAAAAAATTCAAAATATCAAGTATTTAAACACGAAATTCACAGTTTAATATTGAGAAAGGTGGGGATTTATTGATTATTTGAAGCAAGCGAAAATTTTTAAAAACTTGCAAATAGGTACTGGGAGAATTTATGTCTGCTACTATAATATACTTTACTTTGTTATGGAAATGGAGTTAGCCAGTATGTAGTTGGTCTTTGCTGTTGCAGTTTAGTTGGTTACGCTTTGTGTATGAATACTTTGTTTTATTGTTACGGACTTTTCTAATAATAGTTGTAAGTTGTAAATTTGTAGGCACTTTTTTAGTTTTGTGTGTTTTGATCAAGTGTTCGTATATTATTTTCATTAGTTAAACCTATTATGACATTTAGTGTTAAATTGAGCCATAAAACTCGAAAACTAGAACTATGAGTCGGAATCTTTTGGCGTTGAGGTAAGAAAAATGGTTTTTATAATTCGCGTATAAGAGAGACTTCATTATAAATGTCACAATGAAATCTTTTTAAACACTTTTTTAGTAATTTTTTGTGTCATACAGTCTGGCGTAGCTCAAGCTAGCAAATTAATAGATTAAAAAATATTATACATATTTATAATTTTGATAAACGCTAACACAAGAATAAAATGAAAAAAATAAACAGTTTTAAATATTAAAACTAAATTTTCAAGACTTATACATTACGGAGCCTGTGTGTTTATATGTGACACCTTGAACAATATCCAATCATAAAATTGGTTACTTGTAAACACTCCGGAAGCTGTATCATGCTAACAAAACGAAATTTCTTAAAAAATTTGGTACTTCAAACACCATAGCACTCTTTGTACTGGCTCTGGTGAGCTGAAAATCAATAGGGTTCATATGTGAGACACCCTGAACCATTCCCAATCATGAAATTGTTCACTTGATGTACTCCGGAGACAGAATCATGCTAACAAGACACGTTACAAAAAGTGGCCGACGACAACATACACACAGGATTTCTTTCCAAAAACCCATTTTTCGTGTTTATCTTACCGAAAAACGTGAAAATAAATCAAAAAAATTAGAAATTCCACCTTTTTTGGGGGCAATCCAATACTTTCCTTGTATCATAGATAGGTTTGGCGGAAAAGTAAAAGTGATTTTCAAGGAAAATGTGGGAATCGGTAAGGTATACCTAGAGCTAAATGAATATTTATCAATTTTAAAAGGATATTAAATAGGGCATCAACAACGAAATGCAAAGTATGCACATAAAAATATGAAAAGAAAAAGAATTAAAAATAGTATAAGTGCCCTTTCAAATTCGTTTGAATTAGTGAATGAACTTATTTCATTGTTATAAAGTTAGAAGGTACAATTTGTGTGCGACTATTCTAGTTCAGAGTGTTTTATTCAACGAACGTAACATGGTATATTTTGTTTACAGGAATCTCAGAAATAAAGAAAATCGTATGGTTGAAACATGCATACCTATTAATAAAAACTATGTCAAACAGTAATGATGATCTACTTCTGGAATTCTTGACAGTAAAGTAGTCCAAGTAGATAAATCTCCAATTTTAGCTAACGCTTCTGGAGATATTCAACTTCAAGATGAATACTCAGAGCCAATGACGGCACTACAAGGGAGTTAAATATTCTTGAAAGCAGAAGAATTGTCGATATTATGAGTATATTTAAACAAATTCAAAATGCCAATAACCACCAACCATTTGATTGTAATTTTTCATATATGACATTCAATAAAGAAAAACAAAGAGGGCTTTCAAGTTGCTTTGTTTTTAAGTGTACTATGTGCAATATTGAAAAAGAAATGTTTTCTGAAGATTCACAAAAGCCTTTGAATGTTCATTCTGCTGCCGTCCTTGCTACAATGAGTACTGGTGGTGGACTTTCCGAGTTAACGGAACAATACTCAATTTTAAATATTCCGTCAATGTCTTTCTATCAGTATGCCAAACACCATGATATTGTATCTGCAATCATATTTCAAACCGCAAATACTGCTATGGAAGAAGCCGGTCAAGAAGAACTTCGTTTAGCCAAAGAATTAGAATGTGTTGGATAAAGAAGGAAACTGTCTTATTGCGGTAATAACTGATGGTGCTTGGTCGAAACGGTCATACAAAGTGAACTACAATGCTCTATCAGGAGTGGCTTGTATTTTTGGCGCTAAAACGAAATAAATACTGTCCAACATGTACTATAAAAAAGTGGATATTCCCCAACATAAATGCTTCAAAAATTGGAATGCATCTTCTACTTCCATGGAAACTAGCATTTCCCTTGAAGGATTCCGACGGAGTGTTGAAATGCATAAACTAAAATTATGTGTAAAACGGTCGTATGGATATCAGTTTCCGATTAGTAAAATTAAATGTACAAACCATCTGTTGCGGAACTACTGCACTCGGCTGAGGAAGGTTTCAAAAAAAGAATAAGTTCCAAGAAATTGATAGTTGGCGTTCCACTGCGAAAATGCCTAGAATCCAATATAATGAAAGTGCGAGTTGGAATAAAAACTGCCGTAAACCATCATCGAAAAGAGAACAAACTCATGGATGAGCAAATAAAATTATTGAAAGCAGACATAAGCAACTGTTATAGGCACGTCTTTGGTAATCATACTAAATGCAGTGCTTATTTTTGCAAAGTGTCCAAAGAAGGCGAACAAAATGTAATTCCTGAAATGGAAAAATGTGGTCTTTTAGATGATATTTTGGTTTGTGGAAATCGGTTGCAGCAACATGTTCATAGTTTGTTATTGAATATGAATAATAATGCCGCAGAGTCATATAACTCCATAATAGCAAAATTTGTTGAGGTAAACGAATAAATTTTTCAGTAAAAAATAGTTACGATACAAGGTGAAGAGCCGCTGCTCTACAATACAATTTGAAGGAGGAGTTTTATAATTTGGTTCATAAGCAATTAACAGGACAGGGCATTGGAACTCATGCTATGAAATTTGCAATAAACAAAACAAAAAAGAGGTTGCGTAACCTTAAGCGTAGACAGCTGTTTCCAAGAAAGAAAATTAAACTTTCATCAGCAGCCGCTGATACTGATTGCGGTATACAGGAATTAGAGGTAGAGGATGAAGAAACGAAAACAAGAATTTTTAACCCATATGATGAAAACTACTGAAGAAATTGTCGAGTTAGAAATTAAAACACGAGGACAATCCACAAATCCAATTTGGAAAGAAGAAAGGGCATATCGATTAACAGCGTCTCGATTTAGCGAAGTATGCAAACAACGAAAAACAACAAACTCAAAAAAAGTGGTTACGAATATCTTGAGTAGTTAGTTTAAAGGTAGCGCAGCAACAAAATGGGGAAATGACCACGAGGACATAGTTAAAAGACAGTTTGAAAACGAATTTCAAGTAACTATGAATGAATGTGGCTTATTTATTTTGGAAGAATACCCATATTTAACAGCTAGTCCCGATGGTATAACTGACCAAGGGGATATAATAGAAATTAAGTTCCTGATCTCTGCAAATAAATATACACCAAAAGAAGCTATTACGGAAAAAATACTCAAATATTTGGATATTGATGACAACGACGAAATTAAATAGTAATTACTATTATCAAATACAAGGCCAGCTTGCAATAGCCAATGCTGAGTATTGTTATTTTATTGTTTGGATACTGCTGGATATGTCTGTCCAGACAATAGGAAGGGATTAACAATTCTGGCTAAACATGCTTTCTAAGTTGCAGACATTTTATCTGGACAATATGCTTCCCGATATTCTTAAAAAATAGGAGATATAATAAAACGACATCGTGTATATTTTTATCATGTTGTGTAACTAATTTTGTAATCTCTTCTTCTGGCTCTGTTATTTAACATAACAAATTTCGTTTCTATTGACTAGCCAATATTTTATGTTTTGAACAGATTGTGCTAATTACATTTTGAAAAATCTCATGTAGAAATTCATTTTCATGTAGAAAATTATTTGGAAGTAACTTCCCGTGTCAATGTACAATTTCTTGCGTATTGTTTAATTACGAATTCGTAACTTCTAATAAGCAGCCTGCATAATTTTTATATATCCTATATAAAATAATGTCACGCTATAATTTTTATAAATATTCTGCGGAAAATAATACCTATATAAATAAGAATTTGTATCTTGTTCTATCACCTTTGAATCATGTAGAAACTAATATGTAATTCAGAATTCGTAACTTCTTGCATCGCTTTGTATAATTTTTGTATATTGTGGAGAGAAGGATAGATAAAGGTACTTATCTATGTAATTTTGAATATGTAATTTCTTGTATCAAGCTGTGTAATTCTTGTAGAGTCAATCGGAAATCCTACCGCTATTGAAAATACATTTGTACGCAAATATACCATCTAACAAATTCAACAAGAAATTTTTGCCTCACTCTACCAAAGATACCGTACTGACCATCTTAGAAAAGATCGATTCGCTCTCTATCTCTTTTGGTTGCGCACGGTATATGGAAGTAAGTACCTCCTTGTCTGACACCGAGCTTGCAGTGAGTTTCCAATAAAATTCGAGCTAACCCTTAATGCATTCAGTAGCTTTTTTTTTCAAAATCAAAGAAACGGTAATACATATTCAAAACTTTAAAAGGCTTTGAAAGCCTTGCTTCTTTAGTCAGATTTTCATGATCTTGCATAACCTGCAAATTGGCAACTCGATTTTTTTTCTCAATAATCGCAAAACTCGATCAGCAACAGAAAAGCTATGCCCAGATACTAGAAACTTGTGTGTAACCGAATCAAACATACCCGTTTCTACTATAAACATGTACAAAAAAACCAACATTCGGTTTTTAATTTGTCCTCAGAAATTTGTAGCATGATAAAAATACAATGTTTTTTTGTATTGTATTATACGAGTAACTCACGGAGGTGCAATAATTCGGTTAAGCCACCCACTGAGTATGCAACTTAATACACACTTCTGTATAGTTGGTTGCATAAGGGAATTAACTATGGGTTTTAAAATTATTTAGATATATCCTGGAATAACGGGATTTGAATAATTAAATGAGTGTCTAGAGTAATATTTTTATTAATATCTTTCATGTGATTTAACCAATCCATGAGTATTTTATCATTTTATGTGGGGATTTTATTTGACTGCCATTGGTAACACTGATTGCTGATGTCAATAGTGAAGTGAAGTTAAAATTATTAGGGAATTAACTATGGGTTCTAAAATTATTTAGGCATATCCTGGAATAACGGGATTTAAATAGGTGTCTAGAGTAATATTTTTATTAATATTTTTCATGTGATTTAACCAATCCATGAGTATTTTATCATTTTATGTAGGGATTTTATTTGACTGCCATTGGTAACACTGATTGCTGATGTCAATAGTAAAGGGAAGTTAAAATTATTGAAATCACTTGTCTAATACTTTTCGAGTTGTTAAGTCGATTATGACAAGTCGTGAGTATAAAAAAATGGCCAGTGGCACATGGTTTATTCCATTTATTTTCGGGACTATCGTGGGGAAAAGCCCTTGGTAACAAGGTAAGCTTTCGTCTTGTTAATATATTTCCACGCTATAGGCCCAATTTCTTTTTAGGTATTTTTGTACAACATTGTTTTTTACATACAAGTTTTTACAATACTTTTTTGCCAAATGGATATGGTTTAACAGTTTTTAAGGGTGATGGTACTCGATGATAGGATAATCATGTCAAGGTTTTAAGAAGCCTCCATTTTCGGATGTTTCCTGTATGGGATATATTTTCTATATTTTCGTAGAAATAGCAGACTATTGTTCTCCGTTCATGGTTGTAGAGACGTGTCGTACCTTGGATTGCAATTAACGTTACAGAGCGACAACAGCTTTTAACGGCGTTTCCAGTTCAAAGGACGAAGTTGGACTTATGTTTGTTGGTGACAACTGCGGAATGATTCCATTATGGACAACGATTCTTAACCGCATGGCTGAACCTTGTTCCACAAGTCGGATGTTGCTTGTCAATTAAGCCAATTGACGTTTAATAGTTTGGACACTAACCGCAAGTAACATTTAAAGTTTAAGTTGTTTTCATCTGAACTTTAAGCAACATATTCATTTTATAACTTCATGTTTTAACGTTTAATGACACATTAACTTTTATTTTTCACTATTTAGTAACTTCACATTCTTATAAAGACATCTATCAATTCACAATTTTATTATTACATTCTTTCAACTTGGTAGAGTTGAAATATTAACTTTGTTATTGCATATCGCCCTGAAATTATATTTCATCTTAATCTTACTATATAAGAGACACTTTTGATCCATTTGGTTATATTTTGTTAATTATTACAGTTTGTAAAGCTGTAGCTGGTATACCATTTACATGTTACTAAAGATTTAGTGTATTGTATATAATGATCTCAGTTAGTTGATAACAGCTCTTTCAGCTCTTCTGTGGTGTAACTCGGCTGTTTTTTAGCTTAGATTGGAAATTCAAGTAATCACATTTTTTGCAGGTATCGCTTCGTGGTCTGCGGAACGATAATTTTGGAAAATCGTTTAAGAAAATTTTGCGGTGGAACTTGTATGTGATACCGCTTTGAAGATACTTTCCTAAGTAAGCATTGAACATACGGTTTAAGTTTAAGTCCTGACTGAGGTACTCTTATTCAAATTTCAAACGACTGTAATGTGAGACATCTTTTGGGAAAGAGTTTATGTGATTTTTAACTTTAATTCTATCACTTTCAGTATATTTAAACTTCCTAGGTCCTCCACGGTTGTCTTTATAAACAATACAGCCTGATTGCTTCTTCATAACGATTGCCTGAACTTTTTTTGGAGATATTCCAATAGTACTTAAAAATAAAGCTTTGCATACCCTTTCAAAAGTTTCCGGTACCGTTCGGAAGCGTGTAGCTCACAGTTGGTTGTCTCCTACTCTGAGCTGCTTCAGTGTATGTCCCGTCTTCTCTGAATAGGAAGCACCTCTATAAGGCCCATCAGGTAGTTGCCTTGCTGGTTCAGGTCCAGTTTATGGTAGCCTTCGAACAACTTTATTTTCATGTCGTCAAGCACGCTGCAGGTGTATTTGCATTTGCAGTGCGCCTGAAAATGTAAAAATATATTGTACTAATGGCCAGGTGTGCACTTTAGTTATTATAGATGTGTTATACAAGATAAGAAAGGAATTTAGGCATAACTTTGTTTAAAGTAAGTAATGAAGTTAGGCCTAGGCCAGGATTTCGGGTTATGTTTTGACTACCATGTTTTGTATCATTTGCACAATAAAAGATAGTATTGTGGGCTTACGGAAACTAATATTATATATTGCAAGCTTAATTTACTATAAAACAACATACCTGTAAAGGAGGTGATTGTTTTGCTGATATCTCTTTTCTGTTCCGGGTGAGGTAAGATTTGCCTTTCGCATGTTCTCTCTAAACTGTAGCTTTTCAACTTCTTCATCTTGACTAAAAGCACTAATATTTAACCCGTTTTCGTCATCAGACATTATTAAAATTAATAAGTATCAATGTGGTAAACAAAACACGATATGATAGTGTCTGCTGTTACAACGTGTGAAAGAATACGCTAGTATAAGCTCGTGACAGGTATGACACTTACTCCCATTAGCAGAAACAGCCTGTCTGGACATACAACCAGCACTATCTTTTGGAGGTTATAGAAACTACTACAATCAGCCTTGCCACATATACCCTTTAGCAGGACATTGGCACTGGCTCATAGATCCATTTGTAGTGAAAAACAAATTTTTTCAAAAATGGCACTTAGATCTCTTAACAATTCTACTCTTCAAATGATTAGTATGAATTATTTTTAGGTCATAATTAATTAAGTCAGAACAGGATAATTTGTAAGGGTGTCAGCTATAGGTTTAATTTTTTCTTATTGAACCAGTAACTGACATTAGGTGTCAGACATAGGGTTCTATAGAAAAATTACGGAGCCTGAACCTGAAATCTTGGAATATTATTTTTCGGATGCCACCACGAAAAAAATCCTTCAATATGATGAAGAAAATATGAATCAGACACTAACCGCAGTACGTATCGGATTAGTGGTCGCCACAGCCGCAAGGCAATACTCCGTTCCAAAAACAACTCTATTGTTCCAGTTTCATAGAAAATATGCAGAGCAAAGAAAAATGGGACCATCATCATGAGGAAGAGACTGCACTTGTCGATTGGATAAAATTAATGGCTCGCAAAAGGTTTCCAATAACGAAATATAATTGGATCTTATGTGCCAGAAGACTATCAATAGAGCTTAAAAAAGATAATAACGATGGTCGCATTAGGCTAGGAAAAAATAGTTTTTGGGATTAATGAATATCAGTCAAAATCTCATAAAAAGTCGAAAATATGTTACGGAAGAACAGATTAGAAACTGGTTCCTATCTTACATCTAACAAACAATTTGATATCCTTAACAGTCCATCCCGTGTCTTCAACGCAGAGGAGTCTGCTTTTTTTTCAATCCCAAATAGTTGAAAGTATTTGCCTGTAGAGGTGAAAAATCGATTAAGCAGCCTGCCATTAACGATGAAAAAGAATGCCTGACGATATTAGTGAGCTGCAATGCAACATGAGCACTAGCACATCTATTGATGATATTCAAAGATGCAAGAATCCTGCAGAATCAGGTTGGATCACTGCAGAGGGCTTTTATGAGTACGTCACCAATATTTTCACCCGTGGCTGATTGAATCAAAAATTTCTCTCCCGGTTCTCCTTTTTGTAGATGGCCACTCATCTCACGTGTCTATCAATCTCAGCACTTTTTGCTCCAATAATGTTATTGTTCTTATCGCTCTCTTCCCAAACTCCACCCATCTGCTTCAACTGTTAAATGTTGCCGTGTTTAAAACCCTCAAAGATGTCTGGAAAAAAAAAGTTTATAGTTGGAACCTAGAAAATAGAAATTCCGAACTTAAACGACACTACTTTGCTGCTATATTAAAAGAAGTATTAGATGAACGAATAACTCCTGATATTCTAGGTAAAGGTTTTAGAAAAATGTGGATTTATATCATGGAATGCAAAAGTAGTGGCATTTGGAAAAACAAAAAATGAGACGTATTCTCAAACTGTTTTCAAAGGTTTTGTGCCGAATAACCAAGCCGCATTTGAAACCTTGGAACATCATATTGGCAAAGAGAAACTGGCGGCATTTACCACACTGCTGATGTTTGGGATGGTGACATTAAAGATACAACTTTGTTTATAATCTGGAAAACCAATAAAAATGAATTACTAGGCAATAATACTGTAAATAGGACTGAAGAAATGAATGCAAGTGTCACCGGAGATGATGGAATGATAAATGAAAGTACTGAATGCAATCTGACAGACAATTATATGAGCAAAGCTAAAGTGATCAACAATACACCTATAAGAGAATTAACTTCACCTTACCCTGATATTAATGAATATACGATTGCTTTTAGATCATTCAACTGCTTTGAGACCTATGGAATTGAATAAATTAGAAACTGTGAACTTTACAGAAAAAGGAAAACTGGAGAATGAAAAAGAAGAACACAAAAAAAGAGATAAGCTAAAACTCTAAAAACATAAAAACACCCAGAAAAATTAAGCGGTCTTTAGAATTGTCGGGATCATCAGAAGAGTCAGGTGTTTATGGGGGGAAAAGAATCACAAAAAAGTTTATTTACGTTTGTATTGTCCAGGATACTAAAGAAAATAATGTGAGTGTGGTGGCGCTAAAATGTTGGGACTTCGCTAAAAAGATATTTGTGGGTAACGAAAATGACACATAATTTGACCAAATTGTTGGGCTGACAAACCCACCTAAAATTGTAACTGCCGGGGACAGGGTCAGATATTTGTTTGATAAGCCTTTAATGGCAATAAATGAAAAATAATTACTTATGTCCTTGATGTATTTGATAGTTAATAAATAAAACAAAATAATAACTATTGTTTTTGTACTAGGATTTTTGAAAGGACTAATTGAAAAATGCTAAAAAATAATATGTTTAAACCAAAAAAATAACGCCTGTCAGGTATAGGTTCAATTTGCGTCAGGTAAAGGTTCCCTCTTCATACTGATATGGCAGCTATCCTCGTCGCCAATTTGTTATGTATGCAATAATAAGAGATTCCAGTTACATTTAATGTTTTATTATATTCTTAAGCAAAACGTAAAAAATACAAACGTAATTTAATTGACACCTATGTTTCATGGCAAAACAACAATAAATACTGACTTATACCAGTGCCATTCTGAATGAAACAGATGTTCTGTTAGACCACAAATCTTGTACCGCTCCGAGTAGCGAGTTTTGATATTACTGACTGATATTACAACTTTCATTCTGAACAGAACTACAACAAATGTAACAAAATATGGAATCAAATTAACTGTCTTGACCCTTACTTCGTGGAATCTACTAATATTAGTGTTTTAAATGAAAGTCACTGATTCTAGCTAATTCCACAATATAATGAAAATTGTTTCGATTAATCAATATTATCGTCAGAATGACTAAAATTCCTCCTGAAGAATGTCTAATACTTGTAAGAAAATTACTAGAAGATAAAAATATTAATTCAGGAATAATATCAGATATACTAAGTTTATTTGATGTATGTATTAATCAGAATTATTTCAGTTTTGACAATGAGATATATATTCAAAATGAAGGTTTACCAATGGGAAGCCCTATATCACCTATTTTAGCAAAAAAATTTTATGGACAGTTTAGAAACAAAGATCTTTGAAAGGAATATTTCCCAAATGTTTTATTTTGGTATAGACATGTAGATGACATATTAGCTTGTTTTATGGGTAGTGAACGACAATTACATGTATTTTTCAACCACATTCATAATTTACACCCAAAAATTAAATTTACATTAGATATTGAAGAAAATAGCTCAATAAATTTTCTTGATTTAAAAATTCAACGAGTTAATAATGTATTCGATTATTCAATTTACCGAAAACCAACACACACTGATGTGACAATTCCATATAGTTCCAATCACCCCATGTCACATAAACTAGCGGCATATAATTCATTGATACATAGAGCTTTTTCAGTTCCTATGAACAAATGTAATTTTGAGAGAGGATTAATACAATTCGACAAATAGCAACATCCAACGGTTATCCATTACATATGATAAATAAGCTAATTAATAATAAAGAGGAAAAAGTGGCATTACAACTAATATTTTCTAAAAAAACTGATGAAATAAAAACTTATAAAACCATCACATATGCAGGAAATATTTCTAATAATATTTCAAAGATAATATCTTTAGCAACGAATACAACAATTTCTTTTAAAATAGAAAGTAACGTTAGTACAAAATTGTTAAATGTTAAAACAAAAATACCACCATTAAAGAAATCAGGTATATATAAACTCAAATGTCTCGAATGTAATGCTGTCTATTTGGGTCAGACCCTTAGAAAATTTTGAAATCCGATACAGTGAACACTTACGAGCATACAGATTAAAACAACCAGATAAATTCCACTACGCAAAACATCTATTTGACACCAACCATTCATTGACACCTAACACAGAACTAGAAGTACTGCATATTTGTGAAAAGAAACAGGAACTGGATTTCCTTGAAGAATTGGAAATTAGAAGACATTTATGAAACCCTCAATATGAAGTTGTCAATGAACAGATAAATCTAGGGAGTTCTCCATTAATAAACTGTCTTCTTAAGTGATAATTGTAAAGATCAGGAGATATAGTTTTCCTGGTTTTCTATATCATTGCACAGTTATACTGATCTTAATTAGAAAAATGATATCCAGGATATCACCATAGAGCTAATAATATCTAAGCTTCAATATTTGTAATATCACATTTTCTTCTTTTTTCTATTAACATATATTAAGTCAATCACAAGTTAGGTCACTTCTTGGTCTAGCCAAAAATAACTACTAAACATCAGGTAGGCAACAAATGAAATGTAACTTCTGTCATTCTGACGATGATATTGATTTATCGAAACAATTGTCAATTTTTTAGAATTTTCAACAAATTTCATTATATTGTGGAATTAGCTAGAAACAGTGAGTTTCACTTAAAACACGAATATGGAATCAATTCAATATTTTAAACTTACTGACTTATGCCACGTGCATTCTCAGAGGCTCATTTATACAATAATTTAGATGTGTAAATTTTGTAAAAAAAAATAAAACAATAATAACTAATTACCTTGGGCATAGGGGCATGAGGGCATAAGGTTTGATGATGGATCTGGCTAATCAAAATCAATTTAATAAATGTATAAAAACTATAAAAATATGTTATTTCTTCTGTCTCATACACAATTGAGAGATTATTCTTTAAAAGTGTGGTCATAGCAAGAATAGTGTATATAACTCGTTGGAAAGTGAATGATCAGAAGTTTATAAAAGTTCAAAGTTCTGGGCAACCAGTTATAACTCTATACTCAGGATCTGGAAAACAAGTAGCAGCTTTTAAGGTAACTTAGTATAGAGAGTTGGTTTTAATAATTATATGTTTATTTATAATGGAAAGGAAAACCTATTGTTCTTGTTCATATGGGTTGTACAAATGATGAAGAGTTGTTATATATTCAAGAAAATGGTATGTTGATGAAACATAATATGTTTGGAATATTTCTATACACATTTAATATAAGTCAAAAAATTCAGGATTCTAAAGTAATCATTAACGCTAAAATTTTTATAAATCCACAAAATTTCACTGGAATTGCTGTATTGACTTCAAATTTCAAGATATTTGTATTTAATAATATTGAAGATCCAAGAACTATACAATTATCACATTTGCCAAGTGAATGAACAAAATATTGTATGAAATCAATAAAGACATTTACTGTATTTTTTTGGTACGGTCATGTATGCATTGTACCAGCTGGACCATAGTTTCTGAAGACACAATTGAAGCCTCATGGTTAGTATAGAAATTGGAAAGCTAAAACGTTTTATATATTTGCTTTATTTTTTTGTGATGCACAGTTAGAACCAGATATAATGAATAAATATATATTAATAATAAAAATTTCTGTTACCTTAAATGCTAGCCATCTAGCTTTGTTTAATGATTTTTGTTACTTATTTGAGGACAAAAAGTTGTGAAATTGATTGTGAAATTATGCACAAACCCAAGCAGATGCTCTGGTAGGTAAGTAACACATTATCAAACATTCTATTTCTTTTACAGGTATTGTTTGAATCTCCATTTGTTATTTGCGGGTGTATGATAACATGTCTTATTTTTACTTTCCACCAAAAACACAGTTGTTTTACAATTGAAAAAAATATTGATGGTAATTATCATACACTTCCAGACACGTTATCAAAAAATGTACTGGCTACTTTTTTTCTTAGGATTGAGTACTCTGAGAGACATGCAAAATAGCTGTTAGTAGAGTGGTTGGGATTCTGAATCTCCAAAATTACTTGGCCTAACCCGGTCATTGAGTGTAGTGAAAGGGGTGGTAATGAGGCTGTTGTTCTATATTGGGAGAAAGATAATATAGTTTATTTACGATAAATAGACGATGACGTTGCAAAACAAAATATTGTGATGTTGCCAAGCTTTAGTTTTTTCTTTTACTTAACGAAAACTAGAAAAGTCAATCTGATGTTAAATTGACAGTTCTTCTTTTTCATTGTTCCGTGCCTCGTAGGGCGTAAGTCAAAAATATTTATTTAAAAATAAAAGGCTTGTATGATAGGCTTGATTAATTTAATATAAATATTCCTTCATGAAAAACTATGGATAAGATACAAGAAACAGTAACCAATCATTATATATTCGAATTAACATATAATTATTTTACATAGAAGAGGGTTAAATGACGAACTGTAGGTCCTTAAACCTTATTCTATGCTCTATAGAACCATCTTCAAGAGCACTGCAAGGGTTTACGCTAAAAGGAATCAATACAAGCTGTAATCATCTTCATGCAAATTTAAATATTGTTTCTTTATACAATATCTATTATATTTATTATAATAAAAATATAATGGAGAAGAAAAATATAAATACACAAAATAAGATTTTGCTACAAGATATGAGAATAAAAAATCTCCCATTTTATCAGTATTATTTATGTAGAGATACTGTGGTCGCTGTTTTAATTTGTGTATTATAAAATAACTGTACCTAATTAATTTGATAATAGTGATTAATTTAATAATAGTGATTTTGAAAAGGTGGGAATAAAGCAAATTGGATAAAAATATACAAAATATAAAACACAAGATTTCCACTACTCCACTACAAAATCATCACTATCTTCATCGTCACTGTCAAAATTAATAATAAGTGGAGGCACATCCTGTCTATCAAATACTACTTCTCTATACCACCCATCTTGTATAGTTTTTTCAGTGTGCTCTACTGTCTTTGACCAAATATCAGGAGTCACTTTTTCTAAAGACTTTATCCATACACCTATTGCTTGTTCTGTTGAAGAACCATCAGTTCCCACATGATCTCTATAAAAAATTTTAACTATGCCCGAAATATGTTCAATTGGGTTGAACATACAGTGGAAGGGGGAAGTCGAAGCACTTTGTGACCATATTTTTCAGATAATATGTCAGCTTCATATACTGTTGGTGGTTTATTCCTACAAAAATATTTAAACAAAATAAGTTATCTAAGTATTACCATAATATATTGAAAAATGTTTATATCAACTTACCGTTATACTAAATTCAATAATTGGGTTTTGAGGAAAGTATTTTCAAAAGGAATATCATTTTGTATAAACCAGTTCTGTATATCCGCCTTTTTGGTAGCTGTTGTTGGTACTTTATTGATCACTGTACTGTGATAACTTGCATTATCCATTACAATTGTGGCAGGTTCTTCCAAGTTCACTAAGAGCTGGATTTCAAACCAATGCAAAAAAATTTCTCGGTTGATTTCACCGTGGTAATCACCATCTGGTTCTTTGGAAGAAAAAACCAGCTCCAGGAATAAATCCAGAAGAGGAACCTGCAAGCAATACTATATACCTACAATATGGAAATAACAAATTACTACAAGGTTTCCTAGATAGACTGCATAGCTCAAAACAACTATTAATAATTATATAGATTTAAATAAAATAGTGTGACTAGTAAATATTTGAAAAGGTCTTAAAATGGCTGTAATGTTCACGCTTCTATGATTAGAATCTGGCCAAGAACGTCCAACAGTACCGTCTTTAAATATCCAGGTCTCATCCAAAAACCCAAATTGATATAAACCTTCCCTTTTTATCTTGACATATTCATGTACAAAATGTACACGTTTCAATGCAATATGTGGCAACTACATTAAACCACGACGAGGATCATCTTTTTGGTATTTGAATCCAATATTTTTCACTATCTTCCAGAGTGATGTTAAACAACCATTAAAGAGTTCACGCTCCTGGAGTTTGTCTCTTAAAGTTTTCAAGGTTATGTGTTCCTCTGAAAAAATATTGTGTTAGTTAATTGTGAATAAAATAAAACAGTAAATTCAATATACTCACTGTTTCCATACATTTCGGAAAGCATTTTGATGAAAGTTATCAATTTCAACAGTAGGTTTTATGCGTTGTCCCTTTTTAGGTGGGCTTTTAGGCTGTTCACCTCTATTATGCAGGGCGGCAATACGGTTAACAGTGGTAACGCTAAGTTGTAAAGCTTCTGCAACTCTCTACAATATAATTACTTCAATTTATGAAAGAATAATATATTATCAAGTTTAATTAACCTAACCTAACATTAAAAACATTTAATCATTTACATTTAAATATGTAACAATAATATTAATAATGATGAATACAAATAGCGAATACTATTACTTACGTCTCCAACAGCAGTAAGCGGGGAAGCGGGCCCCCATTTCGGTATTCACGTTCAAAATAGCTCAACAAAGATTTTACCATCTCTTGACATTTTCTGTTCAGCTGCTTGGGCATTTTATTAACCACACACTGCAGATTTGCCTAAATAATTAGTTATGAAAATAACTGTTTTTTTAATCTTAAAGAAGCAATAAATTTTAAAGCACCAAAAAAACTTGTAACTATTTGACGATGATCGAATGTCAATAAAAGTCAAAACAAACTGGGGAATTTTACCAGTTGATTTGACAACGTCTTGAAGTTTTGCCAATCCGTTAGCTGTAAATTGCCCTGGCTATTGAGGATAAATTGTATTCACGATTGGTAAATTAATATTTATTCTGATAAGCAGGAAAGTAACTAAAAATGACATCATCGTCTTTTTATCGTAAATAAACTATTAATTCCTGATAGTGGAAAAACATGGTTATAATGTAACACAATTATATGACAGCTCCATATTTTTGGTACCAGAAATATATGGTATTAGGATAATATCCAATATTCCACATGAATTGCTACAAAAAGTTCCTGAAGTTGTACTGAAAATTTTCAGAATAAATAGTGTAGAACGTGGTAGTTTTCTACTAGAAGCTTGAAAACAATTTCAAGTAAAGAGTCAAGTGATAACACGTTCCTCAGCTGTTACGTAATATACTAATCTCTTTAGAATATTCAAAATATCATATGCACTTTAGAAATGAAATAACATTACCGCTGCTCTTGAAAAGCTGATGTGACAGTGCGATGTAGGCGCATATCTTTTAAGAAAATCATGGCTGTCGGAAATTAACTTGTCAGAAAAGTCCTCAAAACTGACTTTTCAGAAATCAATCTCAAATATTTATCAAGAAATCACGGTAACGACAGGATTTTTCAACAAATTAGATATTGGGTATATATCATACCTAATGTAAACATGTTTTTCTCATTAAATTCAATCTTATAACCGACAGTTGTTATTGCAGTAAATAAAATAAAATAAAAGCATGAACAATATTTAGTTCTTCCCTATTCTTATTTAAGTAAATTCACCCTCAAATCCTGGTGTTTATGTACAGATCCAAATAACATCAAATTAAATGTAGAGCAGTTGATTAATGAGTGATTTGTTTGTTCGTTAGTTGTAATAGGTTGTTATTTGATGTGACTATTTACCACAAGGGTATTGAATTCACATTATATTTATTTACTTGAATTGCAAAGGAAACGTATTTGATTATTTTCATGATTATTCAAGTTGCTTTTTTCAGTACATTGACGTACCTAGAACGCGGACTGTTAATAATATTTCAGGAATAAACATGTTTTTGATTATATTTCTAGTTGAGCTTCGTCAACTGGCGTGGACATTCAACTAAATAAATAATCTTAATTTGACAAAATTAATGTCGAAATTAATAATTTATTATGTACAAATTTACAAAATTGTACAAAGTTGTGAATGCTGAACTTCTGTGGTTTCAGATCGGAAGACACTTTATGTTTCGATTTGATGAATATTAAAACTTTGTTATTGAGCGTTGAACTCGTTTCGATGAGTATAAGAACTTGTTATTGAGCGTTGAGCTCGATTCGATGAGTGTGAAACTCGCGTCGATAAGTAGTAGAACTGATGAGTGAAAAACTAACTTTGTTGTTGAGCGTTGCGCTCGATTCGATGACTGAGAAACTAACTTTGATGTTGAGCATTGCGCTCGATTCGATGAGTGAGAAAACTTTGATGTTGAGCGTTGAGCTCGATTCGATGAGTTAGAAACTAACTTTGTTGTTGAGCGTTTCGCTCGATTCGATGAGCGTAAACTCGCGTCGATAAGTAGTAGAACTGATGAGTGAAAAACTAACTTTGTTGTTGAGCGTTGAGCTCGATTCAATGAGTGTGAAACTGATTTCTTCACGTTGTGAGACGTGTTAAATAGAAATCTGCGAGGGGCGTGTTTACACGTAGATTGGGTTGACCAAACGAAAATAAATATTTCCTATTGGCCAGTATCATTTGACTTGTCGGGTTCCTAGACAAAAATCAACTATGGGTGCCGCCAACAAATAGTTAAATCTCTATTGAATATTCCAATAGCAATTGTAACCTTCTTACTCAGAAAGCTTATTCAAAAATGTCTTTCATATCTTCCGAACATCGGCCATAAAATTCATGCAGAAGTGACACTAAATTTAGGGTTTTTACAATACAATATATAATAGGGTGAAACGTGACCTTTTCCTAACTTCTTAACTATAGGACAATGCGTCAAGATTGTCGACTTTCAAAACAGGTGCTATTTATATGTTATATGCCCATACAAAACAATTTACAATTATTGTTGGAAAACGTGATATTTTAAAAGTATTTTGAAATGAAATGAAACTATCCTTTGAATTTACAACAATATAAAGATCTTATCAATTCTGCAACACATTTCTACAACGCTATTAACTAAAATGAATTTACGCCTTAAATATATACAATAAAAAAGGACGCATACAAATATCTCACATATTTTAAAGGTATCGTAAACAAATAAATTTCAAGATTTTACAATCTGAAAAAATCTATATAACATATTTATTTTGCATATTCCCCCTTTCCATTGAAGCAGCTGTCTAAAAATCATCCTGAAAGAAGAATTCTGTAATAAACACGAGATATGAGATAGGAAATTTTAAGAACGCCCTATATGGACAAATTTTTCTTAATCCGAAATAATTAATAAATGTTGACCTCCAGGAAAGAAATTGATACAAACAACTTTGTTATAATTAGCAAGGTCAATAAACATTACATCTGATGGTTTTGCCATGCTTTGTTTATCAATAAATATAATCAATACGTTGCAAATTGAAATAATGAAATATAAAATTAACCTTCACACAAGGGCATAGACGAGGTAATTTTAGAATAAATAACAGGAATTTTTGAGGCTAGACAGAGAGGTAGTAACTCTCCCTAAGTGGCCAGTCTAAGTACGGACGGCCCCTTCACCGTCAACAGTAATATTGTGTAGTTGTGATTTGTGATATTCCAAAACGTAAGTTTTTAACGTATAATTAATTTTTATATACTGTATTGATATGTTTTTTTTCACTTAACTGGGTGTCCCAAAGGGTAAGGAAACCCATATTTTTCGGTCATATTGAGTGTACTATTTACATCTGCGCCCCTCACCTATCAATCTAGTCTAAAATTATAGGCATATACGGGAGATAACGTATGTTCGAGGATCATCTCCCTATATATTTGTTTTCTGTATTTGTGCAAGGATATTATATTGTACAGGATATCATATTTGTTCTGATTTAATTCCAAAAAGTCTCGTCCGTTATTTTATTACCTTATTATTGTACAGGATATCTACATACCCGAGAGATCATAATTATTGCCAAAGTTTGTTGAAATATTATTTACTATATTGTATAGGGTATCCAATTTCACGAGATATCATAATTACTTTATTCGATTTCAAAATTCTGTTGTTATATATGAATTACTAAAGTGTATAGGATATCGTATTTATTCTGATTTAATTCCAAAAGTCCTGTTCGATATTTTGTTATCTTATATTGTATAGGGTATCCAAAATTCACGAGATAGCCTAATTATTATATTTTATTAGATTTCAAAAATTTGTTGTTATGTATGACTCACTACTATTTTGTAATATATACTTGTACATACTTATCCTTCCAGTTTATTTCCTTTAACAACAACCCTTACCCTCGTACCAGCCAATAGAACGGGCTGACTCAACCTGCATTCGAACTCAGGCTTGGCACATTGTATTAGCCCAAGAGGCCCCACGAAGACCTTGACCGCTCGTGCCAGGAAAACCCCTCCCTCGAGGTAACCCGCAGGGAGATTCCTGGTTCTCAATTTTGTGCCATAAGGCACTGGTGACAGCACGCTGCAAAGTTTTCTAGGATAGGAGTATACAGTAGGGCCCTTCCGGTCACTACAACCAGAAAAAAAAACAGAGAAATAATACCGTTCCGATACCAATTGGGATATACCAACGACCTATTAGTGTGGGGGCAGCGGTAACGGGATACAACCCCCAAAGGAGCAAGAGAAATTCATTAAATAAAGGTCAGAAGTATTACACTGGTGACAGCGGTGGGATAAGTCAGCAACATCGGCTGAGTTAATCACTGCTTCACCAGAAGAATGAAAAAAGGAACTACCCATTTATTAGAGTGGTGACAGCGGTGGAATAAGTCAGCAACATCGGCTGAGTTAATCACTGCTTCAACAGAAGAATTAAAAAAGGAACTACCCATTTAGTAGAGTGGTGACAGCGGTGGGATAAGTCAGCAACATCGGCTGAGTTAATCACTGCTTCACCAGAAGAATGAAAAAAGGAACTACCCATTTATTAGAGTGGTGACAGCGGAGGGATAAGTCAGCAGCATCGGCTGAGTTAATCAATGCTTCACCAGAAGAATGAAAAAAGGAACTACCCATTTATTAGAGTGGTGACAGCTGTGGAATAAGTCAGCAACATCGGCTGAGTTAATCACTGCTTCACCAGAAGAATGAAAAAAGGAACTACCCATTTAGTAGAGTGGTGACAGCGGTGGGATAAGTCAGCAACATCGGCTGAGTTAATCACTGCTTCACCAGAAGAATGAAAAAAGGAACTACCCATTTATTAGAGTGGTGACAGCGGTGGGATAAGTCAGCAACATCGGCTGAGTTAATCACTGCTTCACCAGAAGAATGAAAAAAGGAACTACCCATTTATTAGAGTGGTGACAGCGGTGGGATAAGTCAGCAACATCGGCTGAGTTAATCACTGCTTCACCAGAAGAATGAAAAAAGGAACTACCCATTTATTAGAGTGGTGACAGCGGTGGAATAAGTCAGCAACATCGGCTGAGTTAATCACTGCTTCAACAGAAGAATTAAAAAAGGAACTACCCATTTAGTAGAGTGGTGACAGCGGTGGGATAAGTCAGCAACATCGGCTGAGTTAATCACTGCTTCACCAGAAGAATGAAAAAAGGAACTACCCATTTATTAGAGTGGTGACAGCGGTGGGATAAGTCAGCAGCATCGGCTGAGTTAATCAATGCTTCACCAGAAGAATGAAAAAAGGAACTACCCATTTATTAGAGTGGTGACAGCGGTGGAATAAGTCAGCAACATCGGCTGAGTTAATCACTGCTTCAACAGAAGAATTAAAAAAGGAACTACCCATTTAGTAGAGTGGTGACAGCGGTGGGATAAGTCAGCAACATCGGCTGAGTTAATCACTGCTTCACCAGAAGAATGAAAAAAGGAACTACCCATTTATTAGAGTGGTGACAGCGGTGGGATAAGTCAGCAGCATCGGCTGAGTTAATCAATGCTTCACCAGAAGAATGAAAAAAGGAACTACCCATTTATTAGAGTGGTGACAGCTGTGGAATAAGTCAGCAACATCGGCTGAGTTAATCACTGCTTCACCAGAAGAATGAAAAAAGGAACTACCCATTTATTAGAGTGGTGACAGCGGTGGGATAAGTCAGCAACATCGGCTGAGTTAATCACTGCTTCACCAGAAGAATGAAAAAAGGAACTACCCATTTATTAGAGTGGTGACAGCGGTGGGATAAGTCAGCAACATCGGCTGAGTTAATCACTGCTTCACCAGAAGAATTAAAAAAGGAACTACCCATTTATTAGAATTCTAATTCTGGAAGAACATGGACCTGTAGACCAAATCTCACAATATATTTCGTTCACGTACGTGCACCTTATGAATAGATCCCGGAATAAATCATTTATTTCCTTAATTTCAAAAAACAGAGATACTTGCTGATTGAATCAACTCCCAGAAATAACTTCCACAAAACAAAACTGTGTGAAAAGCGACTTAGGGGTGGTAGATTTCAAGATGATTTACCGTTAAAAAATAAGGATACTATTTTTAAACAAGGAAATTCATTTAACTCGGCATTTAAAAGGTTAAGGTCTATGGAAAATAGGTTTGATGTATAAAGTGTTTATTGATGTTAAATTAGGGCACGGAAAATTTGTTGAGGATGTGAATAATATTGGGAATAGGGTGTTTTTACCGTAACATTGTGTGCTTACGGAAGATGCATTGTCCACCAAATTGCGAGTGGTGTTCGATGCAAGTAATAAAACTTCAACAGGCCTTTCCTTTAATGATATTTTGCTTTCGGGGTTTCCGGTATAGCCGGAACTATTTGATATTATTTTGAGGTTTCGGACATATATTTATGTCTTGTTACGGACATAAAAATGATGTATCGAATGGTGCAAATTAATCCATCTCAGAAGTTCTTGCAAAATATATTGTGGCGGGAAAATCCTAAAAATAATAGAATTAAACACGGTGACTTATAGGTGACTTCAGCACCGTACTTGGCCACTCGCTGTCTGAATCAGTTAGCGTCTGAAGAAGAATTAAATTATCCAAAGGATTCCAAGGCGATTGTTAAGCAGTGTTATGTAGATGATATTCTTTGTGGTTATAATTCAAGGAATGAAGCTATTGACCTTAGGGATCAATCAATAAACTCATTAAAGTCTACTAACTATTTCTAGTTAGTTTCATTTAAAAAAGTAATATGAGTAGATTCCATAGAGTAAGGGTCGAAACAGTGAATTTCAGTTTTGTAGCTTACTTTTAAGCACAGAATAATGTATCTAGTGAGTTTTTTTACGGACAAATATTCATTTGATACTGATCCTAATGCCTAAGAAAGTTACCTTCTACAATTTTTGGCGCATTTTATGAAATTGAGTATATTTATTGGAAATATATCAGTATAGAGCTACCAATTTCAATTCTTAATATTTCCCTGTACTAAATTTTAATTAAATCTGAAGTTATAAAGACGTTCTTCTGGATCACCGTTGATATATTCTACTATTATTCAAGGAACACGGTAATAAAACTTTTATTGCCTGCACATTAGTGAAGAGAATCTTACATCTGAAACGTGTGTATATGCTGCAGAAAAGAATAGCTATATATGTAAAGACATATTATCTCTTGTAGCGCAGAGGCGGCAACAGTACAACTATGTGTTGCAAAATTTTGTATGGAATCGAACATTGAAAATTAATTCAAAACTAGTATCTATCAAAGTATGGCGAAAAGCTGAATAAGGAAAATATAAAATGTATTTCCATAAAATACAAAGAAAAACTGTATAGAAAGAATGTATTACTAAGCAACCACGATTAATTTATGTATGTCAAAGATATTATTTAATTTGTCTCGTAATTGATAATAGTTATTTGAGCTGGAATTATAAAATAATTCAAGAAAACAGAATTGGATTTGTATAAAGAGCAGAGAGTTCGATAATTGAGAATACCAAACATATTTATTTTGCACAATGATATTATAATGTAAGGGAGTACGTAATCTATATACCTAGTTGATTTCATTGTTTATTGGGTTGCCTAATTATTTTTTAATAATCCGCGTATAAAAGAAACTTCATTATAACATTGTTTACAGTGTCACAATGAAGCTCTTTGAACACTGTTATAGTAATTTTTAGTGTACAGTTGGTTATTGTATTTAGTTATATTTTTATTTGACATTTGACTTTAACCTTGACACAAAGTATAAATAAAATGGCCTAGCGTTGTTCTAACTAGCAAATTATTATATTAAAGGTAAATTATAATGATTTATATATTAAAAATATTAATGCATAAAGTACGCTAACGTTTATTTACCAATGATTTGTCAATTGTTTATTTTTATATTGTACAGGATCAATATATAGGTATACAAAACGTTCGATTTTTGGCATAAACTACCAGATATCTATGTGAAGATGTATTACAGAAATAATTCTGTTCATGATATAATATAAATAGATCGCAAGAGCACATACGAAGAAGCTCTTTTTTAAACAAATAATCATCCTTTTTTGATTAAATGAAAGTTTGTTCACAATTTACACAATTATTCGGTTATAATATGTCAAAAGTCAGGAGTGCTGAATAAAACCATCTGTGATCAGACCAATCAGGAATCTACAGAATTGCCAACTTAAATTCAAACAACTCCCCCTAGTTTAAAAACAGGGATTATATGAAATTCTATTTTATTTAAATAATTAAATAAATCCGAATTATAAAAAATAATCTGTAAAACTTGTGCCACAATGAATTTCTGTAGTACTCGTGATTTAAACAACTCACCGCTTCGCGGTTCGTTGTGCAAACTTCACTCGTACTACAAAACGAGTCATTGTGACACTTGTTTTACCAATAACTATTTTATAATTCGCGTATAAAAGAGACTTCATTATACCATTGTTTACAGTGTCATAATGAAGCTCTTTGAACACTGTTATAGTAATTTTTAGTGTACAGTTGGTTATTGAATTTAGTTATCTTTTTATTTGACATTTGACTTTAACCTTGATACAAATTATAAATAAAATGGTCTAGCGTTGTTCTAGGTAGCAAATTATTATATTAAAAGTTCTTACAGGTTGATTAGAATGATTTATATATTAAAAAAATATGGCTCAACTTTCGTTTAGCTGAAATCAGTTATGGAAAAACTGTTGCCATGGCAACGATTGTGCTGATTAGTAGTAGACAAAAACCCAAATCATATGGTGAGGAAATGCGCGGTTGCCAAGTTGACCCCACTTTCTTTTAGCTGAAATCAGTTATGGAAAAACTGTTGCCATGGCAGCCATTGACATGGTAACTCGTACACAAGAACCTAAATAATATGGTGAGGAAATTTATCCAGTTCTACCCTTGCAGCGAGAATGCGTTACTGCAGAGAAATGGTTAAGAATGCATTTACAGAATTGCAGCTTCCCTTGCCAAAAATTGGAGGGCCTGGAATTGTAGTACAGGTAAAAAAATAATTCACATTATTATCCATATTATTCCGAAAAACGAGTTCAAATGGATATGCTATCAGGTACACATACACAATTTCCAAATGAAATATTATTATGAACAACTATCAACATAAAGTTGACCCGCGCCGGGTCGACGTTTCGCAATTTGCGCGCGCGAATTGCCAAACGTCGACCCTGCGCGCTCGCTTCGCTCGCGGTATCAATCTGTTTCAGTATCTCAAACGGAAATCCAATCTTATCCAGATTTTTCATTCATAAAGTTTTCAGATTGATGAATCCAAATTTGGACAAAGGAAATACAATCGAGGACGAATTGTAGAAGGACACTGAATCATTACACATGATTATCCACATTATTCAATACTATCAGGAATACATACATACACAATAACCAAATGGAAAATGTTTATGAACAGCTATCAACAGACTATGAAGAATGCGCGCCGGGTCGGCGTTTCGCAATTCACCATAGGATTTGGGTTTTCGTTTACTACTAATCACTACAATTGTTGCCATAACAACAGTTTTTCCATAACTGATTTCAGCTAAACGAAAGTGGGGTCAACTTGGCAACCGCGCATTTCCTCACCATATGATTTAGGTTTATGTGTACCCGTTACCATGATAATGGCTGCCATGGCAACAGTTTTTCCATAACTAATTTCAGCTAAACGAAAGTTGACCCAAACATATTAATGAATAAAGTACTCTAACATTTATTTATCAATGATTTGTCAATTGTTAATTTTTATATTGTATAGGATTAATATATAGGTATACATAACGTTCGATTTTTGGCATAAATTACCAGATATCTGTGTGAAGATGTATTACAGAATTAATTCTGTTCATTATATAATATAAATAGATCGCAAGAGCATATACGAAGAAGCTCTTTTTTAAATAAATAATCATCCTCTCTTTTCTTAAATGAAAGTTGACATTTTACACAATTATTCGGTTATAATATGTCAAAAGTCAGAAGTGCTGAATAAAACCATCTGTGATCTGACCAATCAGGAATCTACAGAACTGCCAACTTAAATTCAAAACACTCCTACTAGTTTAAAAACAGGGATTGTATGCAATGCTATTTTATTTAAAGAATTAAATAAATGCGAATTATAAAAAATATTGTGTAAAACTTGTGCCACAATGACTTTCTGTAATATTCGTGATTTGCGCTTCGCGGTTCGTTGCGCAAGCTTCACTCGTACTACAAAAAGAGTCATGTGACACTTGTTTTACAAATAACTATTTTGTACGATTTTGATTAATATTAAGGTTGGTACCTATCTAATTTTACTGTTCGCAAAAACCATCTAAGAAGGTCTTCATACGGTCTAATTTTTTGATTACTTCGCCATGCTGTCCAGATATCCAGAATGTATTTCAAAGGTAGTAGAGATTTTTTGAATAAACTTAATAATAATTTAATAAAAGTTATAGTGGAAAGCCATAAAGATTATTGGGCCAGGTGATATTAATCTTTTTGGCTGGGTTGGATTGGATTGAAATTGAGTTAGACAGGATTGTATTGGAATGAATTGTACTAAATTGGACTGAGCTGAAGTACAATTGGACCAGATTATTTTGGATTGGATCTTTTTGGATTGTACTGGGTTGAGTTGGAGCCTGATTCGAGGAATCAAGAGAAACATTGTTGAAATATGGTTGCTGGAAACTGTAATTTTTTGACGACAGGACGATTGAATCCAAAAGTTCTTGAGCTAAGTTAATTTATCCTCCTTACCTTCCTCCGTAGATTCCCAAAATTTTAAATTTAGTGTAATTTAAAGTTGTTTCCTAAATTAGATTTAAAGTAATAATGAATTTGTAAATTTTTCATTTTAAAAAGTACTAAATTACTGGCGCCCTATTTCCAAGTAATCATTCATAATTCCACCTAAGCTAACAACGTAGGCCTTTAGGTTCATTTATTTCTTGCGGATTACCATCACTATTTCTGACTGATGCATCAGAAATGCTGAAAAAGTATTCAGGAATAGAATTAGGATTAAAGCGATATATCCCTGTTGCTCTAAAACCTGATAGACAATTGCCGGTATTACAGACTTGTACCAGGAATCACCAATCACTTTTGACATGTGGTATCGAATGAATGGCCTTCCTTTGGTGTTAATAAGCCAAGTGGTGACTTTTTTAGACGATTAGCTTTTGAATGGCTTGAAAATCTGTCCAATTGTTGGAGAGCCTGGGTGGCGTGGCTGGGTAAACAAAATATGATAATGTCATTTTCGTTAGCCAACTGCCATTTCATATAAGTTGGAATGACCATCTAGAATTTTCGTGGAATAGAAGTATTCTTCATCCAGTTCAAGAATAGTTCGGCGTTGATGTAAGATGATTTTTGATTCATAAGCACATCTGAGCCAGGCGGTAGACACTCAGAAAATTCAGGTATTTTGTATTTGCCCTTAAGTATTAAAACAGGCGAAAGGAAAGTACCCTTGGCATTGCAACAAGTAATCAAAGAAATATGTTGACCTTTTTCGGTACTGGTTACAGTATTAACACATTTTGCACCCTTGCTGGCCAGTTTTATTGTTAACTTGAATACCGCTCTCGTCCATGTTAAAGATTCTTTCCACTTTATTGACATCCTGTCGATTTATACCATTAGCTCTTGCCAGCGACAAGCCTTCCGCTTTTATTTCACTTAGATCTGGGTGCCTGTTCGTAAACCCTTGAAACGAATTCCAACCTGCTTGTCTTCTCTCATTATTAAATCGTTGTGGCAATCCCAATTTTTCTGCAAAGTCTGCAGTCTCGATTGGTGCACAGGAAATTCCATATATTGGAGCATTTTAATGTTAGCTACAAGTCTCAACTCATTTTCATGTCCTAATTCGGAAGATCTATTTGGTTTTCCAGTCCCTGAGGATGTGTGTACGTAAGGTTCGTGTTGGTATGTCATATGTCCGGCTCGCCTCATTTACTCTCATGTTCTTGCTTGTCACATCTTCTATCGCTTTTATCATATTTTCTTCGATCTATCCATTTTCTTGGATATATAGCTTTGACCGTTCTCATTTTTTGAAATATAATAATTAAATTAGAAATTCATCAAGATAGCAATTTTAAAATAACCTACAGATGGGGCACATTACCCGAAACGAATCAGGATACATCAGCCAATGTTCAGGATACGGTAATGTGCCCCATTTAACCTGACAAAATAATGTTACTAAAACGTAACGTAACGTAGAAAATTGTAGGCATGCAAGAGTCAAATGAGGATAGATTTAGAACTTGACGTAAAAACAGATCCAAAACAAATTTACGCTCTGATACATGCTTCTCAAATAAAACAAATACAAACCGGTACTTTCGATTACATTCATTATGTTATACATGACTCAAAGACAACCTTGGGTGCTGAAAATTCAAAGTTATCAGTATCGACATTATATGTCAGGCCTAAAGTTTATACTGTGGTATTTGTTTTTGATTAAGCCATTTTTGTCAAGCTGTTGAAGCTCTTCTGGAATATCATTTAAAATAGCCTTTTCATTCGAACTAAATTTATGTAATTCAAATTGGATCCAATAAAATGAGGAATTGTCAAGTTAGGTAGTTTTATATTTTGTAAACCAGTTTTGTTACTTGCTGGTTAATTGACAGAATTAACACTCCTTTCTTTTCTGCATTTTATGTTTTTTAAAATCATTAAATTGATTTGTGACATGACATTATACTATATAGTTTCTAATTTATCTATTGATTCAGTCAGTTGAGTCAAAAGATTTAATTTCCGCATCTAATTCAAAATAAGTTTCATAAATTTGATGAAATCTTTTATTTCGAGCCGAATTTTGTTCACAAACAAGATCCGTTAACTCCAACTCAGCTGTTGTTGAAACATATGTTTCAGCCCAAAGTACTGCATCCATGCATCTAGATCTTTTTGATACTAATCGTTGCAATTCTTGTTTAGTGCTCATTTTAAAATACTTAATATTAACAGTGTGGTTGTTATTTTGTTAGTTAGTGCCCCTCGTATATACTTCTTAAACTATCAAACCATTAATCTTCGGGAGACGCCTACCATTATTCATTGGGTTTAACTAAATACCATTGTTTATCAAAACTCACTGGGATAATATATTTAACACTATGTATACAAATTACTGACCATAGATAACTTACACTATAAACATTGATACCAATAATAATTATAGAGAAATGAACTCTCTCTTTTATATAGGAAATTCTATAAACATCAATAGTCGATGCTCTTTTCGTCGACATTGTCATACCACATTATTTATTGTTAAGACGCGTCAATAATATATTTACAACAGTCGTGATTCCTTAGTTTGTTATTAACCTTACTACACCTTGTCAGTGACCTTCAAGTTCACTGGCCGCCAGAAATACTTGAAATTAAAATCTAATTACATCTAATTAAATCTAATAGTGTCTTTTGGGATCATCATAACAGCAACCAAATGATAAATAAATGAATGAAATTATGAAGTTGAAAATATCTCTACTAACCTAACCACTTAATTAAATTGATAACAACTATGCACATAAAGTATTCAATTTACAAGTATTTTGAAGGCTTTTAAATATTTACAATTTTACTTACGAAATTCACGGAATACTAATTTAGCTTCAATAATGTTTATTTTTAGGCGGTACAATTACATGTTCGCTTTCTTGTGGCAAGTTAGTTTACCACATATTTCCCAATACTTTCCGTCAGATTGCGCAGCTCTCACAATTTTCACACAGTGGCTGGTGGCTGATATCTTCATAACCATTTCATAAATTGTAAATAAAACTGCTCTAGCGGCTTGTCGGAGATGGCACTACAATACTGCTTCCTACTGCACATTTTTTGTAACTTCTTGACAGCACAAAAAACCGGCAAAATCGCACGCCATGACCCTTTGGATATGTTTTTTGGCCAATTTTGCTAACCATTTCACAATTTATCAACATTTCTTTGTTAGGAATCCTAAACGAGAACGAACAAGTTTTTTACACACAGCGTATTTGTGGATTAAGCACTACTTTCCCGATTTATCCTGCTCGAAGGTCCATGTTATACAGTATAATTTGTTTTGAAGGGGCTGATTCTAATTGATACGAGAATAGTAGTTGATACATTTTAATATTAATATTTTATACAATAGCTGTGGGGTAGCTTCTGCAATACTGCCACAACCGTTGTAATATTTAATTTCAATTATAATATTTGATTTGAATTTGTTCGTTACTTGTTACTAACTTACTGTCAGCCTACGTGACTTCACTGTCACAGCACAAGAGTCATATGTTCATACACTTGCTTCTTCTTTTCATAGCTCCAAAAGAGCGTTCTGTTGGTGCTATAAACTGAACGTTTCATTGTCATCAACAGCAACTATACTGACGTGTTTAGATCAAAACAGCATCAAATGCATGATGCATCGTTAGTGGAGTACATTATCGACTGGGGCACGTTTGCCTGCTTTATTCTATTGAAAAAACAGTAGAATTGGTGTCCCTGCCTTAGTGCAATATTTATACGGTAGACGTTTGCCTGAGACATGACGTGCTTAGCTCAGATTGTTGTTTCTATTATTATGCTATATTTTGCAGTTTTATTTTATAAAGCTCGCTTTAATTTCATAAGATGACCATTTCTAGAAATTTTTTATGACTGCCACTATGCCTATTGTACATAAATGATTTAAATATATCATAGTTTAAATCTTCATTTATAATAAACCAAATTCGGAGGTCTTTGAAATAATACCTATATAAATAAAACTACTGACAATATGTGAAATACTTTGAAGTACTTTTCATTAGTTGAAAAATATATATCGCATCAGCCTTGCTTTACGAGACACCAATGTTTCTCGACCCAGTTGCTTTACGATCTTTCCCAAGAAAAATACTACCAACTATATTTTATACAGTGCAAAAATAGAAGTACATAAGTAAGCATTGCAGCTCTGATGCTATCTATATTTCTGGTTTATGTTATACCAAGTCGAAAGAGAAAGAGTAACGACATTTTTTCATATAAAATTTATGTCGATTTTGTATAGTGAATTATTTTTTACGACGGAGTAAATATAATATTTGACATTCTGATATATTGGTCACAAATTCAACTTTGTATTTCTGATAAAAGATATATACGAGTATATCGACACGGAGACTAAGAGAAGCTTTTCTAAAGAATATCAGGTTTCTGTTTGATCCAACTTTTGATCTAATGTATGATACTGAAGGTTCGTCCATTATTCAGGGTTCATTTCGTGGAGTAGAACGATTTATAAAATTCGATGGCCACAAATTATATTTTCAAAATAGATATGGTATGATGAACTCTGTGATAACGAGTCATTATAAGAAATTGCGTAAACATTGTCAATATTCAAAATCATACCGAATTAAAAGAACGTTACGAGTTAAAATAATCAAAAATGTAAATAAACAATTAGTGTTAAATAAATTGAGCAGTCATGTGAACATAAGCTTTTTTGTGAAACGTCAGTTTCGAATATAATATATTCGTGGCAGCTCTTCTCATGCTGTGAAGAACAACATCAGTTAACTTTAAACTTGCTTCAAAATTCTACTGGAATTCAGGCCTTCACAAAAAGTGAATATTTTTGTAAAATTCTTTCTTTTGGTTCCAGAAGTTCTGACTATGCATTTTTGGTTGACAATCTTTCTATTTGATTTTGAATAGTAACATCCATTTTTGCTGACTTGTTTAGAAATTCTTAAACATTTCAGGAATTTTGTTTTTGTTGTTGACGGTAAATTAATGGATAGCGGATATTATTGACATTGAAGATAACTTAAGTTAATCTGAAATAAAAAAATCGATGTATTTGCATTATAAATATATCATTCATTCATTCCTTTTGAAGTATCCGTGATTTTTCCGGGTAGGTGATATTTTCATTAGTTACCTTATTTTTGGGGACCAGGCACAACGGGTTTTGACGATCCATCGAGTAGCATTCGAGCGAGTATATCATGCCATTCTTAAAGAATTAGAATCGCCTCAACTTGATTTCGTCTTCTTGATGAGAAAATGGAGGAAGTACAATTTTTTTTCAATTTTAACAGGCCGCTATTTTGTTACTACTGGCCGATTTGGCCGCATGGAGCACGTACACAGAATCGTCAAATCCCATCAGAAAAAGATTGTATTAATAAAAATGGTTAACGTAGTTTCAAACTGAAAAAGATCCATGACATATTTCAAGACGATCAATTTCGTAGAAAGGAATTTTGTGAAATAGTTACGGCAAGAACACAATTGGATGCAAATTTTGAAGAAGATATTTTTTTCACAGATGAAATCGACTTTTCCCTTACATGGTGCACATAATTCATCCATTATGCGATATTGGTCTAGGACAAACGTTCACAAACACTATAATAGTAGAACTCAGTATCCCCAAAAGTAAAATTTTTGGGCTGGAATAAGTATTAGGTGAACATTTGAAGGGGCCATTTTTTATTGACTGCAATTTAACCGGACCAAAATATTTGAATAGGTTGCAAAATCAAATTACACCTGCCATTATACAATAAGGTCTTAATTTCAATGATATTTGGTACCAACATGACGGTTGTGCATCACATAATTGTCGATTAGCGATTAATTATTAAATTACATTATTTGCCAATTGGATAATCTCCACGACTGGAAACATTCAATGGCTTGCTAGATCTCCAAATTCGGCACCCAACGTTTTATTTTTCTTGGGTTATGCGAAATCGAGAGTTTATGGATTCCAAGAGTACAAGGCCAATTCCCTCAATGAATTTAGGGAACAAATTCTACAAGACTGAAAAACTCACCCATGTTCGTCGAGAATTTTATAACCGTTTGGGCTATTGTTTAGCTCAAAACGGTGGCTTATTCGAACATTTGGTTTAAATTCATTTAAGCTTAATTAAGAAGTTTTTTTATTTTATATTTTTATTATCAGAATATACAATTCATTTTAAAATATTTTTATTAGAATTAAATTTATTTTAATATATATTTCGAAAGCATCTTTTAAATTGTACTGTGTGTGTTAATTGTGACGAAAATAATGAAAATTAAGATAAGTTTCAATACCGGATTCATGCTACAATTACCAAATTACGTGCCCAGCAGTTAGTTGAAAGTTTTCCTCCTAGTCTGAAAAACTATACTAAGGTACGATGAAATAAAACAATATAATTTGTTACAAACTTCATTTATTTGAACTAATGTTCAATTTAAACTGGTTGACGCGTTTCACTAACACAATAGCTTTCTCAAAACGAATGAAGGTATAATATAAAAATGTTTTAATATATACAGTGCATAAATACATAATTCTATTTACTAATGTTAACAAAGGTATTGAAAGAAATTACCTGGAAATTCATTCTCTACAAATATTCCTAAGCTATCTTCTAGGTAAAAAGGTTTAATAAAGGAGAGTGATTGATATCTATTTGGTCGTTAAGAAGGTTACCTGAATATATATTTTTGTTAATCTCAAGGGCATCTAATAATTTTAAACTAAAGGATTCACCGACTACATGTAGAATTTCAAAATTTGGGTCGAAAATGTTTTGGTTTTCTAATAAATGATTTGATTAGTTATAATCTATTTTTTGTTATCATAGTTTCGAAATTCTAGTTCTAAAATTTCTAAAAGTTTTCGCGATATAAATTTTATCACAGTTGTCATTACCACATTTTAATTTATAAACTCCTGATTTGTTTAATTTTGAAGATTTAGATTTATTATTTTTAATGAGTTTGGATACATTGTAATCAGTTTTAAAGGAAATATTCATGACTAAAGTTTCTAAAAATACCTTAATTTTTAAGGATGGTGTTCGAAAGTATGTTAAGCTTCTAAATTGTTTATTATTATTTTTATCAGAAGAGAATACTTGTTCTAAAGTCTGTTTTTTTCATGTTTTTATTTATGATAGTGTCAATTGAATTTGGATCGTAATTATTATTAACTGCTATTTGTTTTATGATATCTAATTCTTTGTTATAATTATTAATATTTAATGGGACTGTTAAGAGTGTGTGTATCATACTATTGAAAGCTGCTAGTTTATGACTGAATGGGTGGACTGAACTACTATGAGTTGTAATATCTGTATGTGATGGTTTATGAGATATAGAAAAATCATGTTTATTATTTATATTTGAAATTGTAAGGTCTGAAAAGTTTATAGACTTATTTTGTTCAAGCTCTACGGTAAATTTGTTATTATTGTGGATTGAGTTTATGTAAGTAATGAAGTTCTCTAATTGTCTATTTGTACCGATGAAGCTAGCTAAAATATCGTCCACATATCGGTGCCAGTACATAAATTTTTACTAAGGTGGTGTTCATGAATTATTTTTTCTATATTATCCATAAAAATTTCTGCTAGTAGGGGGCTGAAGGGGTTGCCCATAATCAAACCATCTTTACTGCTATAAACCTCTCCATTGAAATGAAAATAATTTTGATTCAAACACACTTTTAATAAAGTAATGATATCAGAGTGAATTATGGGATTAACATTATTGTATGTTAGTAACAAGAGTTATAGTTTCTTTAGGAGGTATACTAGGCCATATATTTGTTACATCGAACGATATGAATTTAGAACTATGGGGTAGTATTATATCTTGAATATTATTAATTAATTCCGTTGAGTTTTTAACTGAAAATCGAGGTTTGAATGAACAATATTTAGTAATGACATCTATGAGAATCTTTGAAATTTTGAATGAGGTGCTGTAAAATAAGAAACAACTGGTCTGATGGGAACCCCTCTTTATGGAGTTTAATTAATGAATAAAGTTCAGGGTGTTGCGGATTGGGTAAAAATAATTTATATTTCTCTGTATCGTTAATTATTGATTTAGCGTAATCTACTGCTAATTTTATTTCTCTCTGAAACTTATTAGTTGGGTCTTTTTTAAGAGTCTCAAAATTGCTTGCCTGAATAAAATTGTTGGTTTTTAATAAATAAGACTATTTGACTTTCATTTTTGTTGAATTGATTTGGCGACTGATAATTCAAAGTTGGGTTTGTTAAACTCGACAAACTCTTTTTTAATAGTTTCTGAAGCTTTATGTTTTAGACTACAATTATTTGGAAAATTATACAAATTAATTTCTGTTTCTATAACTAGTTTGTTGAAGTTATCAAATGAACATTATGGTTGAATATTGTGTTTAAAAACTTTTTGTAATAATTGAACTTCTTCATCTGAAAAAATTGTACTTGAAAGATTGACGAATCTTTTAAAAAATTTATGTTCTGAGAATTTGGTTTGTGGGTTTTCTTATACTGGTTTGTCGGTTAATAATGACTTTAATTTACGTTTTTGTCCTTGGTACTTTTTGTGAATTATTACTTTAATTTTATCTCTTATGTCCCTATCTAAAATGTGAAACTCTGTGGGGTGTAGTATATGTGATAATGCGAATGAATTACCTTAACATAAATACTCAAAATATATCTCTTACTATTCTGAATGTCCTTTTCTTCTTTTAACCATACTAAGGTAATTGAAATTTTGAAGTCGAGATTTGCAAAGGAAGCGTTACTAGTAGAATTCTTTGTTCGAGAGCTTTTAAAACTAGAATTGAGCAATCTAAAAGTCAAATGTAGTATGGGTGCACTTCATGACAAACTGGAATGTAAATTGCAGTATTTGGAAACTTTGGGAATAACCTCCGACAAGTAAGCGACAATGCTGTTTCCACTGGCAATCCTGTTAAAATGAATGAATGAAGACCGGGTTGTATATGTTGGTACAAATTTTAGTTCAATAACGAAACTATTTTCAGTGACACATGGTCAGGGTGGAAAATAAGTTATCACACTTCGAAGATTCATACAAAATATAAGCAAAGCATGTAGTTAAAAAACAGTAAATAATCTTAAAACATTATAAAAATTATTACATTATACAAGGGATAATTCCCTAAAATAGGGATTGATATTTGTTTAATCAAACATGTATTAAAAACAGTTGTTTACCAGAAGAACTTTTGAGAATATGGCAACGGAGTCAGACTAGTACTGAATCAATACAAACCCCTGGAATTAAAAAATGCCGTTTGAAGAATTTGATGGAGTTTCTTAAGAAAGAAGTGGAAGATAAAGAGAAAATTTATTTGGCCGTATCAATTGAGGAAAACGAGAAAGAATCTGTTATTGCAACTGCTTCTAATATGACCAATAATCATAGATCTCCTAGGCGTGTATTCTACAGAAGTATCCATTCCAGTGAAAACTGGATGAAACTGGTGCTATGAATATCGATGAAAAAAGAAAATTTTGTCTTCTAAAGGGTGTAGTCATATATGCTTAAAATTTGGGCATATAGCAAGATGTAGAGTAAAAATTGAATGCCAAAAATCCGAGATGCCACTTGTTGACAAAAGACCTGAAAAATCATTTGTCACAGAATCGGGTTTTTCTGCAAGCACTAGTCAAAGTAATCATTGATAGTAGCTCCAGAAGAGTGAGAGCAATAGTAGAGACACGATATCATTAATATTATATCAATAAATATACCGCATCTGTAATGGGTTATGAACAACTTGAGAAGAAATCTATGATACATGCACTTTTTTAGGAGATCAATCTGAAGTAATTGATCATGCCGCTTATAAAACCACACTGGGAAATTAAAACAAACGATATGCATGCAATTTTGAAGTCCTTGATCAGTTTATTCACGTTACGTCTATGGAAGAAAGTTCTTGGATGTTAGAACTGAAAGAACTCGGCATAGAACTATCCTATCTAACAGAATTTGTTCTCGTTCTATCTGCATTCGTGTAAGCTGCAATTGTTCAAGAAAAATCTATATCTGTAGCTCTGCAGTGTTTATTTTGGCAGTCTCGTTTTTTTCTCATTGAGCTTGGTTTTTTTGGTGGTGATGGTATAGGATGAGGTGCGGGCATTGGTGGCAGAGGTGGAACGTCTCTGTTGTTGTCATTAGGTAGATATTGCTCACTTGCATTGCCCGTACTCACAACTCCAGGCATTTTGTGGAATACTGGATTTTTCACAATAGTATCTATAATCTCCAACAATTTCTTTTCCCGGGGAATAACATTTTTATTCCCTGTTGCTTTCCTATGCGTCTATTTCTTTAACTATTTTTTCATGTTCTGAATTTTCTCTTTCAATTGTTTTAATGTAATATTTTTCCAAATAGTGCCTGGTATGATCATTAACGCATTTTCTTTCGCTTATTTGATTGCTGGCAATTACGACTGTACTTTGGTTGTATGCTTGTGATACTTCGAGAAACAAATTCACGTTGACGTGTTAGGTCTCCAATTGACCAAAACTGTGAAAATATTTTAGTTCTCTGGTCTTGTTTAATCTTTTGGAAGCATTTTAATCTACAACTCTCGCTACAAGGAGGTTTGACACATTTAGCTAGAATTTCTTTTTTGCTCTTGGATGATGATATATATATTGCTTCATAGTATTACGTAGAAACACGTTTTGCACGAGTTGCATACAATATTTTTTCTACATTCATGCAAAAACTGGAAAATTAGAATATAATATGTTAGGAACTCAAACTCATTTTCTTAGTAATTATTAATATAATATTTTCTTAATAATATTCAATACAACTTAAAAGATGTTACTTTATAATATTACTCTAATATTTAATAAATATCATTCACCATGTCAGAACTCAGAATGTATTTTAACCGTTCTTCTTTTTTTTTGTATCTTTATTGCCTCCACCTTGTCAGTACTTAATCATAGCTGGTTTTCGCTTTGACCATTTAAATTTTGAATAATCAAAGATTTGTGCAATAATTGTAACTCGTTGAGACAAAGTAGTAAGATATACATATATTTTTGCTGTATTAGAGCAGGATCAGACACTTACTCCGGATTTTTATTCTATTTAAATGTTTATGTTTGTCATAAATCATCACAAAACTGACAAGAATGACAGATGAGTGCAACAAAAATTTTGTTGCACTAGTGCAAAAAAGAACCACTTTTCCCATTAAATGTGTTTTACAAAAGTGTTGTTTTTTGCATGAATGTAGAAAAACTGATATTTTGAAGCACAAACTTACAAGTATGAGTTAAAGATTATTCACATTGTTTTCAGCAAATCTTAGTACTTATAGCTGAAGCTAAAAGTTTATGCAGATGCTAAAACTTAATAAAGTAAAAACTTATTTTGTTATTCACACTACCCATTGTCTTGTCTCGGACATCTTGAGTATTTAAAATATTTCTGCAGCTGAATTGTGTCGACATTGGTATGATGATGAACTCATAGTCCAAGGAAAATTTTGCAAAGTTATTCAGTAGTATTCCTGTCGAGATTCAGAAATTAATTGAATATTTTGTATGATGAAAAATTTCTCACAAATTTTCGTGACAATATTAAAGATCATTTACTTATTACTTTATTGTATTATATCGCAATATTTTTAAATAAGGAATCTATAGTTTTCCCAACTGTTCTCTAACCCTCATTGGATTAACAATGATGAGAAATTTGGACTGTGGAAATAAAAGGTCATCTAACATACATAAACCTGAACATTGAAAGAACTTTTATTGCTATTAGGAATTCCAGAAGCGGGTTATAGTCTCCAGATGTGGGACAAAAGTAGGTACTTCATTTGGCTTGACAAAAAACACCTCCGTAATAAAGGAGCCCGTAGACTACAGATCGCTATAGCTGGCTTTAATTAACGTTTAATTCGTAACATCAAGTTTATTGTGATTGCGCCGGGATCGCGAGTGCAGTCGCCATTTTATTAATCTCGTCGCCGTTCGTTTCGTGTCTGGTTTTAAAGAGCACCACTCATGACATTCATTTGTTCCAATTTGAACAAATCGCCGCTCTCTGTGTGTGTAATGCAACTCCGTGATTGATAAGGTTGAGACCTTTGACAAAGGACTGTTGAGTAAACAACCGGGCTAGGAGCGTTTTATTAAATGTGAAATATAAAAAGTATTTGGTGTAGCCAATATTAAACTTTTAATTGAGTGTTTTGAGAAACCAAATAAATATACGGACTCTGCTGAGAAGTATGTCGTAAAAGTTTTTTTTCTACTCCCATATTATAATACGCGAATTAAATATCTGCTTCCGATTCATTAATATTGTTCATTTTAACACGGATTTTCATTTCGATACAGATTTTGGCCAATGAAAATACGTACTTTTCATTATGAAACGAATTTTCGGCCAATAGAAACAAGTACTTGGGGATAATCAAGTGGTCTAGGTTTCTACATACCTACTTACCTATTTGACAACGCGTCAGAAGTAGATAATGTGTTGTTGGTTTATTTTGAAGAACTTCCAAATAAACTCAAATCTTCAACTTTATGGACACATTATTCCATATTAAAATTGATGTTGAATATCAACTATCAAACTGACATTTCAAAATACGCACGGCTACATGAATTTTTGAAGCGGAAATCTGAAGGATTCGTTAGAAAGAAATCCAAAACATTCCAGCCAAACGAGCTCAGGAAATTCATCGAGGAAGCTCCAGATTATGATTATTTAATGATAAAGGTAAGCAAATCTTTATTTTGAAATTCTTTTGAAAAATCTTTCTGTTTATTTCCGCTTGATACAATGATTTAATTTGTATATGCATAATGTGCATACTTGTTATAAAAATTCTTTTAAACATAAATCAACGAAAAACTCAAAAAACAATATGACAATAATCAAACTATTTGATCCTGAACTACTATAATTTTGTTTTATTTATCATAAAATTCAAGATTGTTATGAATGTTCTGTCCTTTTTTCATAATCTAAAAGATATGCATAGGTAACACTAAGGTTATTCAAGTCTGTTTTTTTATTTATGACATAATTTTGTTCTGCTATATATATATATATATATATATATATATATATATATAACAAGATGTACAAATAGTGCGTGATATATGAACAATAAGCAACGAATAGATTAGTGGGTATTGCACTCTTTTCAGTAGCCCCTTCTTCTATTTGCGTGCAATACCCACTAATCCATTCGTTGCTTATTATATATATATATATATATATATATATATATATATATATATATATACAGGGTGTCCCGGGACTAATGGAAAAAAAGTCAGGAGCGTATAATCTGAGCTAAAATAATGTTAGTACTTCATATAAACTTTTACTATGCAGGCCCTCGTTTTCGAGTTATAGGCCTCCAAAGTTTTAATTTTGAATTTGGTTTTTATTTGTATTTTTTGTACTAGTTATTTGATCTTTATAAAATTTACGGCAAAGCTATAATGTATGTGTATGTTTATTTTGGTAAGGTGAACAGATTTACAGTAGTGCATTGAAGCCAGGGAGGGACTACTCGCTATGGTTAGTGATCCAAAAATTTTGCAGGTATGGCACACCCTGTATGAAATTATCGAAATTCACTTCCCCACACATTAAGCTAACGAAAAGGTACTCTTGTTGGAATTCGATAAAATAAGCCGTTTGGCTAATATTTACAGTTTTATTAATGCACTACGTACCAGTTTACGCATTCACCATTTTTATAAGTACACAACGAGGTTAAACTAACTTTTAATAGATGTCCAAAATTTACCTAGAGTACTACAAAAAAATAATTTAACGATAGCAGAAGATGGAAAACATTAACGACTTATTGATTGGAAAGTTGGTAAAAACTTTTCATAAGTGTTTTTACCGTTTATCAAGTTACCATAGGATTAGTTGTCAAACGTTGTGTAGAATAGTTCGTAGTCAGTACTTGTCAATAATTCATAAGTCCTTAATTTAACAGTTACAATAGCAGAATTCGCTTTTATTGAGTACGCAGATAAACATCTAATGTATGGACTGGCTTCTCGAAACTGTTTAGAGGCCAAAAGGCTTTATGAAGAACATTTTGCAAACAGAGCATTGCCAGACAGACGAATGTTTGGGCGTATTGATCTCAGGTTACGAGAAACAGGTATGAATAAGTAAATGTAATTTTCCATGTATACAAAACAAAATTTTAAATTTTAGGAAGATTTTCGCCAGAAAAAGCTGGAGAAGGTCCAGTACGAAGCATACGTACTGTGGCAGTTGAACAAGACTTGTTAAATGCAGTTGATAATGAACCATCGAGTTTTAGAAAATTATCAAGAGAACATAACGTCTCGAAATCAGTTGTTCATCGCGTCCTAAAAGAACAGCTGTTATATCCTTTCCACATGAAAAAAGTACACCGTATGACAGTGGCTGATTATCCTGCTCGACTTGAGTATAGCCAGTGGTTTCTGCGACAACAACAAGCAGACAACACATTTATTAGTAACGTTCTCTTTACGAACGAACCGAGTTTCACCAGAGATGGAATCATAAATTCTCATAATATGCATTTATGGGATGATGTGAATCTACATGGCATTATCCAAACTAGGATCCAGCATAGATTCATGGTTAATGTTTGGCAGGAATAGTTGGCAATAATTTGATACAGCCATACTTTATTGACGGTACTTTGACCGGTCAGAGATATTTGGAGTTTTTTGCAAAATGAGTTATGGAACCTGTTTGATGATGTGCTACTACAAACTCGTAGGAATTTATGGTTCATGCATGATGGGGCCCCTCCTCATTTCAGTTTAGATGTACGACAGCATTTACACACAAGGCTTCCTAATAGATGGATTGGTCGTGGAGGCCCTTTTCAATGGCCACCGCGATCAGGAGACGTTAATCCTATGGATTTCTTTCTCTAGGGTTATCTCAAAAGTAAGGTATACGCAACACCTGTGCAAACAAGGCAAGATTTAATAGACAGAATTGTGTTACACTGCAATGTTATTAGAAATAGTGTGAAATTGCTCTTTCAAGTGCGAAGAAACAACCTTCGTAGACTTAGAATGTGCGTGGAAGTGGGAGGAGCTCATATTGAACATTTATTAGAATAACGTTAGTTTTTGTTGTTGTTTAGGAATTAGTTTTAGTCTAATGTTTTATAACTTGTGTTTTTTGAGGTTTTCTTAATGGTTTAATAATGTTATGTTCGTAATTTTGATTAAAAGCAAGTAAATTCTGGACATCGTATTAATAAGTTAGTTAGGTAGATTTGAACGTAGTGCATTAATAAAACTATAAATATTAGCCAAACGGCTTATTTTATCGAATTCCAACAAGAGTACCTTTTTGTTAGATTAATGTGTGGGGAAGTGAATTTCGATAATTTCATACAGGGTGTGCCATACCTGCGAAATTTTTGGATCACTAACCATTGCGAGTAGTCCGTCCCTGGCTTCAATGCACTACTGTAAATCTGTTTACCTTACCAAAATAAACATACACTTACATTATAGCTTTGCCTTAAATTTTTTGAAGATCAAATAACTAGTACAAAAAATAAAAATAAAAACCAAATTCAAAATTAAAACTTTGGAGGCCTATAACTCGAAAACGAGGGCCTGCATAGTAAAAGTTTATATGAAGTACTAACATTATTTTGGCTCATATTATACTCTCCTGACTTTTTTCCCATTAGTCCCGGGACACCCTGTATATATATATATATATATATATAAATTAATTGTTTTTCTACCTTGTATATAATTTTTTTTCCATTTTTCTTGGGCGTCGGGTTAATCGTAAATTCAGTATCAATTTATATTTTTATTTAACGTTTCGCTCCCTAATTCGGAGCATTTTCAAAAATTTATACATTGATGTTATGTTAAACAATAAATTGAAAACGATTGAACGATTAAAATTAAAAGTACACACAGAGACGACAAAAACTGGTAACTAATAAAATAATTTCAAAAATAATAAAATCGAAAGTACCTGTCTTAGAAACAACGCTTTACAATATGCAAGGGACATTCAATAAGTTGATGTTATTATTATAATAAATTATAATATACCTGGCTTAGATTTTTGATATCGTGTTTATCGTTTACTGCATTGTTCTCTTTTTTATATGTATCATTTATTTTAGTTAGTTTTTTGTAATTGGAATCTTGGTTTATTATTTTAGTATTATTAAAGTCAAATTTATGTTTTTCATTTTTCTCATGTTTATGAAGCGCAGTGGATGCGTTTTTTGTATATTTATGGCCATTAAGTCTATTTTCAAGATGTTGGGTTGTCATACCTATATATTTTTTGGGACAGTTTAAACATGGTATACAATATAAGACGTTAGATTTTTTTGAAGCATTTACTCGACTTTTTAATTTGGAGCACAATGGTATTTTGTGCCCTATAACTAACTTTTATGTTATGTTTGGATAGTATATAATTTAGTTTTTCTGATAGTCGATTTGTGTATGGCATTGCGATGTATGTAAGAGGGGCTAGTGTATTGGTTTGTGTTGATTGGACTATTGACTATTGTAATAATTATGTGTGATATTGTTTTTGTTTGATATAAGATTTCTGGACGATATGGAGGTGATGTAAGTTAGTAGATAGAGCCATCACATTTACATCACCTGAATATCGACCAGAAATTTTATATCAAACAAAAACAATATTACAAAACGATCACTATCCATCCAAACATATTGACAGAATTATTAAACAACGCACACATAAATATTACAATAGTCAAATCCAATCAACACAAACCAATACACTAGCCCCTCTTGAATACATCGCAATGCCATACACAAATCAACTATAAGAAAAACTAAATTATATATTATCTAAACACAACATGAAAGTTTGTCTTAGGACACAAAATATTCTATCACCATTGTTCTCCAAATTAAAAAGTCAAATAAATGCTTCAAAAAATCTAACGTCATATATTCTATACCATGTTTAGACTGCCCCAAAAAATATATAAAAGGAAAAATGGAAAAAAAATTATATATATATATGTACATATATCAAACTTTTTTAATGGGGATATTTATCTTTGTTCATTTAACAATATTTTACTCACATGACTTTTTGTTTTAACAGAAATTGTTGTATTTGTTGCTAAAGATATTATCTTTGAAATATTATCAGCATATGTGATGGTTTTGTAATTTTGTATTTATCGTGTCTTTCGGAAATATTAGTTGTAATGCCACTTTTTTCTCTTTTTTATTTTATTTATTATATGCAATGGATAACCGTTAGATGTTGCTATTTGTTTAATTGTATTAATTTCTCTATCAAAATCATATTTGTTCATAGAAACTGAAAATGCTCTATGTATCATTGCATTGTATGCTACTAATTTATGTGACATGGGATGATTCGAATTATATAGTATAGTCACATCAGTGTGTGTTGGTTTTCTGTGAATGTAAAATCAAGTACATTATTAACTCTTTGAATTTTTAAATCAAGAAAACTGAGTTATTTTCTTCAACTTCTAATGTAAATTTAATTTTTCGGTGTAAATCATTAATATGATTAAAGAATACTTCGAGTTGTCGTTCACTAATACAAGCTAATATGTTACCTACATAAGTGTCAGATAGCTTATTCACAACTTTTGACTTTTTCACTTGACCTAAAGTAAGAAAAGACAAAACTTACATTTAAGCTATCCGACACTTATCAGAAGGTGGTGAAACTGGCCCTCAAAGATTTTTCTTTCTAAACTGACCATAAAGATGGTGGACATCCTCTTTATTTTGAATATATACGATATCATATTGTCAAGAGTAAAATAATTTTGATTAATACATACATCAAATACATTAAGTATATGTGATATTATGCCTGGATAAATATTTTGATCTTCTAGTAATTTTCTTACAAGTGTTATGCATGTGCATTCTTCAGGAAGAATGTTAAAGAACGTATTGGTAACATCAAATGAAATGAATTTAGAGTTATCTTGTAAGTTGTATGTTTGTAATTTTTTATTAATTCTATTGAATTTTTATTTGGCTATTTATATATATATATATATATATATATATATATATATATATATATATCTATAGTTTTTAAGTTATTTAGCTAATGTATTATTAGGAGTTTAACATAAGAAGCTACAGGTCTAATTGGTTTGGATACTTTATGTAATTTAACGGTTCTCCGCAATAATATATAACTTTTAATATTGGTAAAATCATTATTCATATATATTAAATTAATAACAAAATAGGTCACCTCTTGGTCTAGCGGAAAATAATTATTAAACCTCAGGTAGGCATCACACGAAATGTAACTCCTGTCATTGTGACGATGATATTTGAAATTGAAATAATTATCAATTTTTTAGAATTTCCAACAATTTTTCATTATATTGTGGAATTGTTTAGAAACAGTTAGTTTCATTTAAAAAGTGAATGCATATCATCGAAAAATAGCTTTTGTACACCTTGTGATGAGTAAAGCACTGCATTAGAAATGCATTTCCAACATTTTATCTATAATAATAAGTTAATTATCAAACCACTTATGTACACTTTTAAAGAAAATAAATACATTTCCTGTTTGTATGGACATGAATGACCACACTATACTAGTCTCACGTAACATGTTTTAATCTACCTAAGTTGTTCAAAATGTTATCAGTTACTTTAGTAATTTCATGAGAAGTGCCTTTGATGATGTAATTATAATATTACTCATGTTCGATAATTTTTAAAATATTTGGTATGAAGTACAGACGTATCAAGAGAAATTACAACATTACGTATAATGAATAGATATGTTAGAAGAGTTTATATCTACAAGATGAGTCAGCAACTTGGTTATTTTGAAATGTAAGCTAACGTCACGCAGCTTTAAATATGCTGATAGGCAGAAGGCGTCCATTATTGTCAATACTCTGCGTTCCGTTCAACTTTTTTCAGCATATCGGCTATCGGCTAGTTCTCAAGGTGATCCAGCATTACATTCTGACAGATGAAAGCGAGCTTCATTACTGAAAAACATAAAAAGGCAACAAGCGCTTCACATGAATTACGAGCAATAAAACCACGTGATTAATCTCTTGCACAACAGCGGATTTGTACAGATGAAATTTCAATTCTGGGGGATATGCCGGACAGAATGAGTAGAAAACTCAACAGCAGCAGCATGTTTTCAATCAGAGCGTCAAGGGGATCGCAAAACCGATTTATCAAGTAGATATTTTGCGTTTTCCTTACTGTTTGTTGGAAGTCCACCTTTCTCTTTTTCACATTAACAGTTTCTCTGAAATTGTTCACCAATGGAACAATCGATTTCCAACCTGGAACACGGAGTGCAACAACGGAATGCTCGTTGAGTGACGATGATCGAGCAACCATAATTAAAATTGGCCCCGACAGCGAATTCACGTTGCCCCTTCGTGCACTCGATGATGCTAATTGAAACAAGGGGCATAACATTTTAAGACTCACTCTCACGACTATGCCTACCCCCATTCTCCGAACAATCGTCGCTCTAGGGCACCAAATTCAATAAGCAAGTTGCTCTGCCCGACTTATAAATGCATCAATTGGAGAAAATTAGCTTTAAATGCAGTATTTATTTTTTTATTTTCATATTGAATTAAAACAGTACTTTTTCATCACAAAGTTGGAAAATATCAATTTTTTTTATTAATGAAGTAGAATTTAAAGTAGAATTAAAAATTATAATCCTAGTCAGGAAGCTACTTTGGAAAAATCACACTGAATACATAATAAACTGAGCGGAAAAAGGAATAAATGTCTTAAGATCAGTAAGCCATATGAACTGGGGAGTATAATACATCATTTGGGAAACACATAAAATTTTTTTGGGTTAAAGCTCATTATGGTATAGCAAACAATGAGGAAGTAGATAAGCTAGCAAAAGACGCCATAGAAGAGGGTGAGGGGATCAATTATAAAAGCTCAAAAAAAGATATATTTGCGTTGGCGAAATCTAAGGTTTTAAGCAGTTATAACGAAGACTATCAAAATTCAACGGAAGAACTATTTTACAAAAGTATTCAACCAGATATTCCATGCAAACAATGGTTCTAAAAATCACTATTGGATAAGGATATTTATCGACTCAGATTCAATCACACATTAGTTCAGTCACATGTATTTAAAATTAATCTTGAAGATTAGCCCATGTGCGATTGCGGGGAGGAAAGAAACGATATTTTAGGATGCATATATGCAAAATAAATTTATTTATGATAAGAAGAATAAAATAATGGTTCCTTACAATTTAATTGAATTAATTATATCAAATAATTTTGAATTAAGATTTGAATAGTTAAATACTAGAATAATATGTATATCATAAATTATATCCATAAATGTATTTCCATGCCAAATGTGTGTCCCAGTCAATACGTGGTTTTCTTGTTTGTTGTAGTCGCTCTGATCGACCCCTGAGCGCAAGAATGTAGCATAATAGCATAGGGTAAAAATGTAAAAAATGTACTTTCAAAAATATATACTTGCTTGAGTAAAAGGTTAAGCTGGCGCAGCCAAGGAAAACCAAATCACACACACAATATCTGTATTTTTGTCCACTAAAATGATTTTTCAAGTTTCCTTGGCGTCGTTGGTTATTTTTCTAATGGTGGCAATTTTTTTATAATATATGCTTCTGTTGTTACAAACTGTTCAAAATTCAAGAAACGAATCGTTATTTATTCATTCAAATGTCATTAACTCATTATCATATTATACAGGGCGTATCTATATTCGACCGACAACGCTCTACCACAGAGAGACCTCAATAAATTATTCATTTTGATATAGGAATACGAATACTTAGGGGCCTAGTTGCTGAGATGTAGGGTGTTCAAAATTTTAAATCAAAATCAATAATTTGCCGTTAATCAAGAGCGCCTTCAAGTTTTTTTTTCAAATTTGGTGACCAATATGCTCCTTAATAAAGTAATATTTTAACATAAACAAAATTTGGAAAAATTTAACCAGTGGCGCGCGGTCAGGGTTAGTTGTCACTTTTATCCCCCCATTTTTTACGCCACTGGAGCAAATTCATTTTTTCAATTTTGTTTTAAATTACCTGAGTATTATTAGTTAAGAACCTAGTAGCCTTTTATGGAGCTAAAATGGACGGCGTTGTAGAAATTTGCCTCTAAACAAAAGTCTGCAAACACGTAAGTAATTTACAAATTAATTAATTATTCATTTAATTTCGAATAATGATTCAAGCGAAAGTAGTTCAAAACAAATAAAAGTTATTCATTATCTCAATTTCAAACAAAAATGTATTACAATAATAACAAAATTGTTCATGAAAATAATCATAGCACATACTAAATTTAAACAACACTGTATTACAACAATAACAAAATTGACAAAGTTACAGTAGTTGTTCAAACTGTTGGCCGCTTACTTCAATATACTTCTTACACACTTTTGTCATTGAAAAAAGTGTCTTTGAGGTTAAATCTGGATGGGATTAAATGATTACTGCCGCAGCTTGAATTCTAGCTATTAGATCTTGTTCAGATTCGATAATTGTTTCGTACACTAAGGACTTCATATAGCCCCATATAAAAAAATCGATAGGATTCAGGACAGGTGATTTTGGAGGACAACAATTCGGTCCACCCCAACCAATCCATTTTTCTCTAAAACGTCTGTTTAAGTAATTTCTTGCCGCTACAGTAAAATGAACAGATGCCCCATCGTGTTGAAACCACATGTGTTGTCTAATATTTAACGGTACATTCTCCAACAATGCATCCAACATTTCTTCCAGAAAGCGCGTATAAATTGCTCCATTCCATTTATTTGGTAAAATGTAAGGCCCGATTAAGCAATCTCCAACCATACCCACCACAACATTAACCGAATATTTATGCTGAAATCCCCTTTCACGAACAAAGTGCGTATTTTCTTCATCCCAAACGTGACTATGTCTAGAGTTGAAAATTCCTTCTCTAGTAAATCTAGCCTCGTCGGTATACAACACATATTTTGGAAAATTTTGATTTTCACGACACTTTTGTAAATACCAGTTTGAAAATTCCATACGCACCTGAAAATCTCTAGGTTCTAATGTTTGAACACTGGCCAATTTGTATGGATGTAACACTGGTTCTTTTAAAACTTTCCATACAGTAGAATGGTCCATTCTTAAAGCGCAACCTACAGTTCGAGTACTTAAAGATGGCCTTACAAAAATATTATTTATTATTTCTTCTTCTAGATGCACAGTCCTTGTTGTACATTGCTTTCCAGCATTATTTCTTTTAAATAACAAGTTTCCGGTTTTTTTCAGCCTTCTTTCAATACTTGTAAATGTAGAATGATGTGGAATTCGACGATTGTGAAATCTTTGTTGGTATAAACGAGCTGCCATTCTACCATTTTTTCGAGCTTCCCCGTAAATCAATAACATATCGGTCAACTCTTTAAATGAAAAATTCATTTTATAACAGTTAAACTAATGTAAAAACTAATTTAAAATTCTATTAAATTACCTGTCTCGACCTTTACTTCGTGGAGTCTACTCATTTTACTGTTTTAAATGAACCTTACTGTTTCTAGTTAATTCCACAATATATTGAAAAGATTTTAAAAATATTTTCAATATATTGTGGAATTAACCAGAAAAAGTAAGTTTGATTTCAAACATTAAAATTCTATGATTCAATCTACCAAGATCGTGTCAAATACACAAAGTGTCACGAACTATTAAAAATATGACACGTGCATACTAGATTATAATAAATATTGAGTAGTATTTAATTACCTGCAGATTTTTGTTTAGAGGCAAATTTCTACAACACCGTTCATTTTAGCTCCATAAAAGGTTATTAGTTTTTTAACAACAAATAATCAGGCAATTTAAAACAAAATTAAAAACGGCATTTGCTCCAGTGACGTAGAAAATAGGGGGATAAAAGTGACAAATAACACTGACAGCGCGCCACTCGTTAAATTTTTCCAAAGTTTGTTTATGTCAAAATATTACTTTATTTAGTAGCATATTGGTTACCAAATTTGAAAAAAAATTTAAAGGCGTTCTTGATTTATGGTAAACTTTTGATTTTGATTTAAAATTTTGAACACCCTATACCTCAGCAACTAGGCCGCGTAAGGGGGGTAAATCATTTATTGAGATCTCTCTGTGGTAGAGCGTTGTCGGTCGAATATAGAAACACTCTGTATATTTTAAATAGATGTTTAAACATTTAACTAACGAAAAGAATTGAACGAAATTATTCAAATAAAATAATAAATAATAAATAAGAATAAATTCAATTCACAAATTCAATCAAATTAATATTTGGTCATCCTTGAAAATAACATTCATACACAACACTCAACTTCAATCAACTAATCTTATTTCAATACATTTTTAAATGTAATCCATTTTTCATGTTTAACTTTGAGTATTCTCTTTTTCTCAGTTCCTTTTATCTTTTCAGGTGTGGAATGGGGGTTTCGGACCCTCTTGTACTCATTTCTTCCACTGTATTCTGTCTTTTGCCCCCCTTTCCTTTATATATTAAATTTTTTATAAATACATTCTTGTATGCTTTAGGCTCTCTATTAAATTATAACTGGTCCCTATTATCAATGAAGATTACTTAGAGTTTAATAAAGAATACCTTTTCCAGTTGAACTGTACTTTAATTCAGAACACTAATTCGTATCTACCTATTCGCACTTTCTCGAGGACTGGAACCCTCTATTATTCAAAGATTGATAAAAACATAAATTCGAGAGGAGTAATGCTAGTTCGCCTCCCCGTGGTTCACCCTGGATAGCGTTGTTAACAACGTGAACTAAATGAGCTAGCACTAATTGGCGGTCAGATAATCATTTTGATCTCCTGTCTATCTGAAAAACATCACCTCTGATATGTCACAAAGAAATTTGAACCGTCGTTCTCACGAGCAATCGACAAGAAATCTTGGACCTTGTGTCCGGATTTGCCAAATCAATATAGAGGGCATAAGCTGGATCCTGCAGAAGATTTTGAAAGATAATGACATAAACGTCGTTGCCATTCAGCAAACTCATACGGAAAATGAGGAACAACTCATCAGAAGGAGTAGGATACCTGGTTACGATTCAATTGTAGCCAGATATCACCGCGCTTATGGTGTTGCAAATTATGTGCGGTCTAACATCGAAAATGCTAACTTGTGCTCTGCTTCCTCTGACAACAACATACATAATGTGACTATCCAAATGGGAGGGCTGACTTTGGCGAATATATACAAATCTCCGGCAGCTTCGTGGTCCCCACAAGTCTTACCTCTGCTCCAACTTCCATCTATCTATATTGGCGATTTTAACAGCCATCACACACAATGGAAATATAAAGAAAATGGTGAGGCCCTTACAAGATGGGCAGACGTAAATAATATCTACCTCGTATTCGACGCAAAAGATCGAGACTCCTTTTTCTCAGCAGCTTGTAAACGGGGTTATAATTCAGACCTATGCTTCGTAACTACAAATAATGATAACCTACCACTGAAAGCATCTCGCAATATTTTGACAGACTTTCCACATAGCCAACATCGACCCGCTTTAATAGGCGTCAGCATAACTATTCCCAAGGTAACCTCTCTTTCTTGCCCAAGGTGGAGCTTCCAAAAGGCAAAATGGGAGAATTTCTGTACTAACCTAGATAAGTGTCTGGGATGGATTCCCCCTAAATCAAAGAACTATAAAAGGTTTGTAGGAGCAATTGTAAGTTCAGCAAAAAAGACTATACCTAGAAGATACCGAAAACAATATGTCCCGGGATGAAACGATGACCTCGAGAACCAATATAAGGCATTTCTCGACAGTAACGACCATGAAATCGCGGATGAGCTGCTGCGCAGCCTTGATATAGCTCGACGAGAGAGATGGGTGGAAGCCGTACAAGCACTGGATTTTAAAACGTCTAGCAGAAAAGCTTGGTCGCTCTTAAGAAAGCTAAATGATGGGAAGAGGAGCGCAAGAAAAGGTACAACGATACTCCCCAGCAAAATCGCTGCGCATATTGTACAAACTTCCAAAGCTCGGCGAGACAAAGCTCACACAACGCAAATCAAACGCAAGCTTAAAGCACTTAAATTGACAAGTGAAGAACATACGCAGTTTTCCTATTCATTCTCACCAGAAGAAATAACAGCGGCGTTAAAGTATGTAAAGTCGGGGAAAGCGCCTGGATTTGACGGAAACCACCCGGAATTCCTCTTAAACTGTGGAGGATACGCGAGAGGATGGTTGGCCGACTCCTTCACAGATATGATGATTCATGGTAAAATACCACAGCAAATGAAGCACACCAAAATCGTGGCGCTTTTAAAACCAGAAAAACCAAGTAAAGAACCAAAGATCTATCGGCCAGTTGCACTGTTGAGCTCAGTTTATAAACTCCTGGAGAGACTTCTTTACAACTGTATTGCTACCAAAATAATGGCAGCGGTTCCCATAGAACAAGCTGGATTCCGCCCCGGGCGCAACTGTACAGATACGATACTGTCTGGAGACATGGCCTGCTTTACCAGTTCATCAGAGAGATTCCTTGCCAGAGGATTACCCAACTCGTTGACAGTATGTATGCTGGCCGATAGAGCATTCCAGGTGATAGCAGGAGAGCAGTGAAGTGCCCAAAGATTCTTAAATAATGGCTTATCACAAAGCTCTGTGTTGGCTCCGCTATTGTTCAACAAATTCGCAAACAGAAGACTAAACGTCTATTTTGAGGGAATCCATATCCGAAACAATCCGCGTTCGAAATATTTGGAAGTTACTTTAGACAGAACGCTCACCAACAAACAGCATTTGGAAAACACTGCAGCTCAATTGAACACGAGGAATAATATTCTCCATAAGTTGTGCGGTACCACACGGGGTTCTTCGGCTGATACGTTACACACTACAGCACTTGGACTGGTCCACTCGACAGCGGAATACTGTGCCCCGGTGTTCACACAAATCGATGTGCAGCTCAACAACACTATGCGAATTATAAGGGGAACCCATTTGCTGAACTCCAACACACTTGCTGCCTGTTTTGAGCCACATACCACCCGCGGATCTCCGGCGAATGCTCTTCTTCGGGAATACAAGAAATTGACAACCCACAGTTACCCATACATCGCGACATACCTGACCTGGAGAACGGCAGACTTCTTTCCAGACACCCAGCAATAGTAACAACCAAGGAAATGCAACGAAGAGGGTTTAACATAATATAATCTTGGAGAGAACAATGGCAGGTAGTGGGCCCCGCGCATTGTCAAACCCTCCCCTGTATCACGGAAAAACCACCTTGGTATGAACTGCCTCGCCATATATGCTCATCCCTAAATCGTATTCGCACCAACCATGGAATTTGTGCAGATTCCCTCCAAAAATGGGGTAAAATACCGAATCTCGGCTGTGACTGCGGAGCAGAAAGTCAAACCGTTCACCACATAGTGTCTGAATGCGAAACAAGGGCTTATGCTGGAAACTTCTAAGATTTTCTGATGGAAACCGACGCCGCAAAAGACTTTATATGTAATGTTAATGTTCGTTTTTGATTTTATTTGATTTGTTCGCTCTTTGTCATTTACACTCCTATTTGTGTTTTTGTATATACCTCAATTTAAAATTTTAATTCTAATTTTTTTTATTGGCCCTGTTACATGATGTGTAATACCATACGCTAAATAAATTCGAGGAAATTACAAACTTGCCTTATCATTGGAACTAAGTTCTAAAACCTCTTTTTCAGACACTCTTTTTTGGGACCCGAGGTCTTAAGAAATATTTTTGGATTTTAATGTCTCAAAATGAGATAATCCAATACAATTAGTAGATATGTTGTTTCATTTAATTGTTACTGTTTCGACCCTTACTCTGTGGTTTCTACTCATATTACTTTTTTGAATGAAACTGTTTATAGATAATTCCACAATATATTTCTTGTGAAATTATCTAGAAACAGTTAGTTTCATTTGAAAAAGTAGTTATCTGAATGTCTTCATTCCGATAATTTCAGTTCATAGATTCACAGCATATTTATGCTTTTTGTGTCTCTTTTTGTATTTATTCTGGGACTACAACTGGTCTTTTGGATCTCCTAGTGAAAGTAACGTAGAAATAACCGTTTTCGGAGGGACTCCTTTTAATGCGATACAATAAATTTGGATGAATAGTACATGTTTTGTGTAATGTTTTGACATATTACCATACGAAACAGCTTTAATACAGGATAATACGAGACTAAAATATAAACTACATGTCTCAACAAATAATAGTTACTTTATATTGTGAACATTTCGAAATTTGCTTTTAAATTGAATGTTAACAAGATCTGTCAACCTTAGAGAATCGTGCACTTAGGAAAATTTCCAAATTTCCGAAATGTCTTATAAATGTCTCATAAAATAATAAATTACGATGGTGAGGTCTTCGATATGTACAGCTATCAAAAGTAATATCTTTTGCTTCTCATCATCAATATGCCGGTGTCTTCATTCATCTATTTGGATACTTCCACATGAGAAATTACAGGACCGTAATATCAGTTCCATGAAAATAGATTTTGACGGTGACGCGGAATAAAAAATGATATTAAGTTTTATTTACATACTTTTCCTTTTTATCTGATGGCTAGGTTGAATTATTATTGTAAATATATGATCCGGTCTACGAGGAAATCCAGTTAACAACATTGCATTTACATGTAAGAATATTGTCAGGTTGTTTTCATTATCAGTTTCGTTGCAGTGAAAACAAGAGCTCCTGTTTGGTCTAGTAAATACTTCTAATTGATAGTTTGTTCTTTCCCTTACACAATGTGAATGTTGGGACTAATTGTGTTGAGTTATTACAATATGATATGGCTAGATATTTTCCTATTTGAGCCGTTCCTGTTAAAAAGTAAATCAACAAGGAGTATTTTATAGGTGGTCTCTGGAGATTTTGTTGGCGGCGTCGCTGTATAGCGTCGAGACGCGTGTGTATATGGCCACCGTGCACCATTATTAAAATTTCATAGCCTTCTCTAATGTAAACTATCTGTCGGAGATGTCCCGACAGCGTTCAAAATTTATTCCCAACGTCTCTCTTTAGGCTACGAAATGTTCCTTATTCTATTTTTCCGCTCGTTATTAGGTATTCGTTATTCTGTACAATTCGTTTCTATTTACAGAAGAAAATTTGAGAATAAAGAAGGACCTTTAACTAGTAACTCAATATTATTCCGTAGGACAAGTATGAATAGGTTTCTAGTTATTAATATCTCGTTATTGGTATTTTATTTTTAGCTCGACTAATTTGTTCATATTTTTGCATCAGTTCAGCTGGAATAATATACAGCGTGTCCTAAAAAGTTGTATAAAAATGGACAAACTCTGTATGGCCCTAAAACCCAAAATGCAGCTATCATATATTATTTTTTCAGTCGTATAGAGGGTATATGAATTTTGGTCAAGAGTAAAGTACCCTTATTATTTATTTAAAAAAAAAGTTATTTGAGAAACTTGTTGCTAATGAAATTTTAGGTCAACATACCGATATTCCGACTTCAGGAAAATTATAGTTTATAAAATTTATTAAGTAGGTAAATGACAATTTTGAATTGATTTCTACATTTCAATTTATGCTGAAGAGTAAAGTGCTTTTAAATGTCATTTAAAAACAATCGTAGAAACCTTACAAAGCCATACATACCTAGACTTCCTTTCATTAGGTAAAATTTAACCAGGAATTTTTCATTTAACCTGTATACCAGTATATATTTTTTTCCGACGACCACTATAAAATATGGCACATTTCAAACAGTTTTCCCTACGTGAAAATTTAAAATTGCAAACTATTTCAACAGGAAGATGACCGAAGGGCATACCCGTGTGAAATGAATAAATTGAGAAATCTGATTGGCCAACACCTTTTTGTTTTTATTTCGCACATAGGTCGATGATTACCGACGTCTACCTTTCCGCACAACGGCATAATTATTTTGTCCGCTGCTAGAATGCTTTGCCAAATGACAGTTTAAAGTTAACTTTTGAACTATTAGCAAGTGAAAGAGCGAATTAGAGAAAATTATTGAATTTTCTATAACTTTGAGTCTGATACGCATAAAATTCAAAACTCTGTATCAACTGAAGAACATAAAATGGTCAAGAACCATCTTCAGGCACCAGTTTATTTTCAAAATTGTAGTAACCTTACCATAAACGTATTAAAAAAATAAATACTACTACTACTACTAATACTAAATCTTTCATGTTCAACACTTGTTATACAATATTCTATTGCAAATTTAATTTCTGTTTATTAATTATAATATGACGCAGAGCTTTTTATGAATAATAATAATATTATGCAAATAATAAATTTTACCTGTTCTAAATCGATAAAGTGATTTAGCTAATTACCTGACATCAAGAAGTTAAAACTAAAAACACAGGATCGTATCTAAGAAATAACAGAGCAAATTAAATAAGTAGCAAAATGGAAAGCCTTGGAGAAATTGAACACTATGGATGAGAGAAATGTTCGAATGGAGCAAAAACTGGACGATATTCAGCGAGAACTAACTGCCCTAACATTAGAAAATCTTGAGAGGAAGCAGGAGAATGAAGAACTTAAACAGGAGCTGGAGAAATAAGAAAAGAGAATCCAATTTTTAGAAAGAGAATTCCGAAGTAAAAACCTAATCATCTACGGAATAAATGAAGCACATAACGAAGTTAATAACATTCTACAAAATAAAATAAAAGAAGTAATGAATACATTAGAGGTGCAAATTAAAATGGAACACGATATAACGAATATCAGAAGATTGGGGAAGAAGAGGGACAATGCAAGTAGACCAGTACTAATAGAAATGGTTAACAAAACAAAAAAACTTGAAATTTTAAAATCGGCTAAAAACTTAAAAAATACCCAGTGGAGTGTCAACGAAGACTTCCCAAAAGAAATTCAAATGCAAAGAAAACAACTTTTGGAACAGATGAAGATAGCTAGAACCGAAGGTCATAAGGCATTTTTTAAATATAATAAACTCGTAGTCGGTGGAAAGGAATATGACGTAAGGAATGCTGAGGGGTGGAAAAAGCTGCATAGAGAACCATCAACAACATCCAAGAAAACAAAAGGAAGAAAAGTAAGCGAGAGATCTCCAGCATCCGAAGATACAACTAGTGAAAATTCTTTAAAAAACCCGAAACTTGCATAAGAGCAACCGAACCAAACCAAACAAATTACAATGATTTAAATAACTTGCCTTTTGTTAATATGATATTCTGGAATATGCGGGGCTTTAAAAACTTTAATAATTTTATTCAAGACCCATATGAACAATATGACTTTTTATGTTTATGCGAAACATGGTTGTATTCGGGCATAAAAGTACCTGACGCCTTAAGTAGTAACTATTGTATTGTTTATTCAGAAGCAATCCGGGTGAAGTCAGTAGGACATGCAAAATGTGGTATAGCAATACTTTACAAAAATTGTTACAATTCAAAAGTTCTGGAAACTTCTCCCTGGTGGCTAATGTATCATTTTGAAAAATCTTCTTTTCAGTTTATTGTTTGTGTTGTATATTTTTCACCTAAATGTGAGTATGATGAATTGTGGGAAGCTTTTGGAATGTCACTTAATGCTATACTAGAACAATATCCTGATTGTTTATTTCTTATAATTGGAGATTTTAATAGTAGAATTGGTGAGACAAGTGAAATTCCAGAAGAAGTTGTAGCAAATACTCAATTTTTCCCCAATATGCTAAAGTTATGATAAAGTCAGTAACTATAAGGGTCATCGTCTTTTGGAATTTATGTCAGATAGAAACTTCTCGTTAATAAATGGTCATATAAAAACAGACAGACCTGCTAACTTCACTTTTTGTAATGCATTAGGGCAAAGTGTAATAGTGTAACCACCCAAATTGGTCACTAGCTTCGCTAGTATGGACCCTATGGGCGACAGGTAAGTCCAGCTGTCCCCGGTGACAACCTTTCGGGCCTTCAGCTCACTAAGTCGGTGAGTGGGAGTGAGTTTCTTCTTTTATCCGGGATGTTCCAAAAATATAATGGGCGCCAGCTAGGTTTCTGCTCGGCCAAAAGTTCGTCCTATCCTAAACCTAGCAAACTGATAGGAAGGAGTAAGGAAACAGGTGTCTAAGCTTACCAACTTGTTTATTCACTAACAAAGGTTTTTTTTTAAAGACAGGTGATTAAATTTTCTTGTCAAAATTTTTAAATATTAAAGAAAAGATCAAAAATGACTGGACTATATCAAGCACCAGTTATCAGTTATGAATGTGAAATGTTAAAAAAACGCAAAGTTAAATATAACTGGGCTATGCAAAACACCAGTTATCAGTTATACATGTGAAATGTTAAAAAAAAACGCAAAGTTAAATATAACTGGGCTATACAAAATACCAGTTATCAGTTATGAATGTGCTTACACTTAGCTAAGATATAACATACGTCATCATAACAAAAAAAATAATAATAATACGAACCTTAATTCAGGGGGCAACTTTGGTACCAAGGCAACCTACTGTAACTCAGGTTGGATGTGATTCAACACGATAAGTTTTTTTTTAAAAAAAATGTGTTACATAAAAGGAAAATACATATGTATAAACAATTAAATGTATCCCGCCAGGAAAACTTGGTATCCCTCCAGGAAAACTTTATAATCCCAAAAAAAAGGTATCCCTCCAGGAAATCTTGGTATCCCTCCAGGAAAACTTGGTAATCTCAAAAAAGGTATCCCTCCAGGGAAAACTTGGTATCCCTCCAGAAAAACTCTATAATCTCAAAAAAGTATCCCTCCAGGAAAACTTGGTATCCCTCCAGGAAAACTTGGTAATCTCAAAAAAGGTATCCCTCCAGGAAAACTTGGTATCCCAAAAAAAGGTATCCCTCCAGGAAAACTTGGTACCCCTCCAGAAAAACTTGGTATCCCAAAAAAAGGTATCCCTCCAGGAAAACTTGGTACCCCTCCAGGAAAACTTGGTATCCCAAAAAAGGTATCCCTCCAGGAAAACTTGGTATCCCAAAAAAGGTATCCCTCCAGGAAAACTTGGTATCCCAAAAAAGGTATCCCTCCAGGAAAACTTGGTATCCCTCCAGGAAAAAGGTACTAATCCAAAAGACAGGTATCCCTCCAGGAAATCCCTTAAATGTACAGATAACATTGAATTACTAAAATGTTATCATCAACGATGAAACTATTAATTGACTGAACCAGCTTAAGGCTATGTGTCCCGACTATATTATCATCAACACCAGATGTGTTGTTAAAATAAGATGAAAATAATAGCTAAAGTGAAATTGAATATTTCCCCCAAAGTTATTCTCTGATATTCTAAAATATTGCCTCCACGGCATAGACAAACTTTATTTACATATGAACCAGAAAATGCTTCTTCCCTAGTATTCTACTAATTGAGATTAAGTTGGGAAACTATGTGAATAAAATATATACAAAATCTAAGCGATAGCTAAGAAATTAATCTTATGTATAGCACTGATTGACAAACTGAAAAATTATATTAATATGCCAAGAATTATCTAATGTGTGATCACACCTTACTTCAGTATGTAGAGATATGAAACAATGATACATTTCAACTATTCAACTAAGAATATTGCAAGTACATGTGCCGATATCCTATAAGTAATATGCTAATCATTCTATGAAACAATTTACTAAAAACTACTTGACATCTATACCTATACTTTGAGAATTAAACTCATGTGAAGAATATCAAATATACAATCATAAGTAGAACAGTTAGAAAAAGTAGCTATAAAAAATACATAGATATTTTTTTTTGTGGTTCAAAACGACAAACTACCCCTGACCTGTACAGAAATATATACTACTTTACAAGGAATTGAAATATATTAATAGTTACAACTTTAAATGCTTCTCCTTAACAGTAAATGAGCGAAAAATGTCTAAAGATACTTTGCAAAAAAAATATATACATAAGATCTCTTTTACATACCTCCAATTGAGGGCCTAAACTTCCTCAAGACTCCTACAATAGTCACGTCCAAAAACGAGGGTGGAAATATCTATCCAAATCTCGACCACGTTGTGGTTTCAGTCATAAATCCTTTCACAAAAAGGTCAGGCAGCGTGGTCTCCAAAACGGCCAAAATCCAACGAAACTTTAAAAAAATACAGCCACCACCAGCTTCCCGAATCAATTTACCATATCTTGATTATTATCCCCAACTGGGATGGTTTAAAATACCATTGATTAATCAAGATATTCCAGAGGACTGAAACTCAAGCAGCCATTTTCAAACTTGATTAGAAGAGAAAGAGAAAGTCTTCCGTGCTCGATGCGCCACTAACACAAGTAACTCAACTAACTTCTCCCTGCCACGCAACTGGAGTAAGTTTTCCAACCAATAGCAATCCAGCTGACAGAATCTCGTCTTAACCATAGACAATAGAACCACAATCCGCTTAAGACATCGAACAAAAAGTTGAGTAAACCCAAAAGTATTAATAATAACAGTTCGCATGCCTTCTACGAGCACATCGGAGAGGAAATCTGTAAGCATAATGAGTTGTCTATAACTCGTAAAGTCAATCCACAAATGCTAGACAGAGATCTCGACTACCCCCAGTGCGAAAAGTCAAACGAACGCAGCTATCTACGACGTATCTGTCATCGAACAAACTGACAATTCAACATAACCAGACTTTCAACACAACAATACGACGATTCTTATAAGTATTAGAAATTATTTAAATTATTTTAAACAATAATAGTACCACAGTACCCCCGCATATGTTGATGTACAAAGCCAAAATAACCAGAATTATCATACAAATCGGATGTGATCAAACAGTCAACGTCGTATGGGTAAATGTTTACAATGAAAACCAAGTCTTAAACAGAAGTTTCTGAACGATATGGAAATACTTACTGAAGCCATGACATGGTATAAATTATCAACAGATATACAACTATCTCGAGAGACAAGTATGTATAATATAATCTGTAAATATAAGTTTTAATCTAACACTAGTAAAATGTTTTAGACAAAGTCAAGGAGTCGAATACAATCGAACCCTGATAAGTTATAGCACTTATCAGCTAAAGCGGGCAGTTTTTTTTCGGACTACTGAGGCTAACACCCCAATATAATGTAACAAAAGCAAAAATCAGTAGTCCCACGGTCACTCATATCTACAATAAAAACCACAAGAGAAAGAAAATAAACCCTTAATACCCATGAAATATACAGCAACAAAACTGACAAGAAAACTAATTACCGGACTTTTTTAAAAAAGGTAGGCGCTCATTTTGTTTCATACGATAACAAAACTTTAAACTCTTCACACTTACCTAGCGACAAATATAAAATTATAGTCATGATGTTAAGACAGGGTTGGTTACAGCCCGCACCACTTCGCCAGTAGGATGATGGCAGAGTTATCCCTAAAACTCTGGGCTGACAGAAACGATTTCGAATAGATAAAGCAGGGTCGAACTCTGACTGTTTCAATAGATCTCTGTTTCTGTAATACTGACAAGCTTGAATTAATTGAAAAATTTAGTGTGCCAGATGATCAATATTTGTCTGATCACTTTCCAATAGTTATATCCTTCGGCTCGGTAGTAAGAAGCAATAATATTACTCCTACTAAATCATCCTTCACTCGCTTAAAATGGAACAGTTCCAAAGTAACTGATTTTAAATTGTCAATTCAATGCTTACCAAACGTAGGAGCAATTGGAGATGTGGACGCTTTGTATGATAATCTGTGTAGCACAATATGGGATGTAGCAAAACTTAAAGGTTTAATCTCAGTAGAATATTTCAATGGCATTAACTCAATATATTCTAAGCATTGGTTTGATGCTGACTGTAAGAAATCTAAACGTCAAGTAGCAAATTCATTGAAAATATGTAGAAAACAAGGATTCTTCGAAATAAACAAGACAACTTATATTTCCAATAAAAGAGAATATAAGCGATTAATTTTAAGGAAGAATAATGATTATGAAAAAGATATTGTAACTACTCTTTCCAACACAAAAAATCCATCGGAGTTCTGAAAAACCTTAAGGTTATTTAGACGTAAAGATAGAAGTTGTCCTATATCAATCAGGGAGTGGGAATATTTTTACGATAGCATATTTTCAATTAAAGTTCAGTATGAAGTATGTTTTTTTGGGGTCGGAGACGAATTTCTAGATGCCCCCATGTCACTTCTAGAACTTGATCAATCTTTGGTTTTGGGCAAAAATGGCAAATCACCAGGTAAGGATGGTATTACTTACGAGTTTTTGAAGCATTTACCACAGAACTGGCGTTTATATATTTGTCATTTATATAAGAAAATTTTGGATTCGGAAATTATTCCTTCCGGTTGGCATGAAACAATGCTGCACAAAAAAGGACCCTTAGAGGATCCTAATAACTATCGTGGTATATCTCTAATTAATTGTTGTGCCAAGGTGTTTTCGTTAATTCTATTAAATCGCTTGTCTAATTGGTGTGAAAATAATCTCATTCTTCCTGAAACACAATTTGGCTTTCGAAAGAATAGGGAATGTTCGGATAATATTTTTATTTTGACTTCTGTTTTGCAAATAACTCTTAGGCTCCCCCGCAGGAAAGTATATGCTGTTTTTGTAGACTTTCGGAGGGCATTTGACAGCATAGATCATACACTTCTTTGGTTAAAACTATTTAAGTTTGAGGTTAATACTAAGTATATTAGAATACTTGAACACTTATATGAGAACGCCACATTTTTAATTAGACACCAAAACCTATATAGTAAAAAATATGCTATCGCTGAGGGAGTTCTCCAAGGTGAACCGCTAAGTCCACTGCTTTTCTCTATTTTCATATCGGATATTGAAGATTACTTTCGTTCAAGTAACTTACGCGGAATTAATATTGATGGCAAGAATGATGTGTTGATGCTTCAATAGGCCGATGACATAGTAATCCTGGGGGACTCCCCAATAGACATAGGACGCAAACTGAAAATACTTGATACTTATTGTTCTGCCAATAAACTTACCGTCAAACGTCAAACTTGTCACCGGTTTTCATTCAGTTTTTATTTTTGAATGAATTTACATCATGTAAATTATAATTTTACACCCTTCAAATAGGGTTATTTTAATGTTTTTAATTCAATGACTTAATCATAACAGTGATTCAACATTGAACATTGTTCTTAATCAACTGGATGGTTTCGACACCTATTTTTTAAATGACGTAGGTTCAACTTTTTTGAATTGTTTTTTCAAAATTTCACAAACTTTGTAATTTTCATAGGACAGCTTTGAGAATGTCTTAATAGCCGAAAGCGCTTAGCTGGAAATTAATAAACAAATACACACTGAGTATTCGTCGTTTTCATTCACTCAATAAACTTACAGTTAACTCTGATAAAACGAAAGTATTAATATTTGCAAAAGGAGGGCACAAGCATAATTATAATCAAAAGTTTTATTACAATGGTTTCAGATTAGAAATAGTAAAGCAATTTACGTATCTAGGTGTCGATTTCTCTTCTACAGCTATGTTCTGTACCATGGCTAAGAATACTAAAATTAAAGCTTCTCGTGCCATTGGAGCAGTTATGGATATTATGTGCCGATCAAAAATTAATACATGGGATTCCAGAATCAAATTGTATAATTCAATCATTTTATCTTGCCTTTTTTTTGGAATTGGCATATGGGGACTACGCTATACTGATATTATTGAGCGGGTTCAGGTAAATTTTTTTAAAAAACTGTTGAATTTGTAATTATTTTTAAACATGCTTTAAGTTGGTTAAATAAACTTAAAATAATGGATAATTCTAGAATGTCAAAAATCTGTTATATGCAACTTTTACAATTAGCTACGGAGAACGCTAAATAAAACTCACGTTAAAGAATGGTTTACCTTTGCAGAGTGTGAACATTTATAGACAAACTATTTAAAAACATATTCAGGTAAATTAGATGGGGTTATTCTAGAAAATTTTGAAATACGACTTTACGAAATTGATATGTATAGGAAGGTTACGTCTAGTTATTCTATGATATACTCTCAACTATTAATTGGTGAAACCAGGAGAAATTACTTGCGAATACCCGCATCTATATACGTAACGAGAATTGTCGCACAAATCAGAACTTCCAGTAAAAAGATACTGAAATTTTCCTTTAAAGGAAACTTCTGTATAATTGATTGTGGGGAAATCTGTTCCGTTTGTAATATGCATACACTAGAGTCGTTGGAGAATATTCTCTTTAAATGCCCCATTTACAGCCCTCTTAGACAAAATAGATTTTTTGATAGTGTGGATAATGTTGATGATCTGGTACATTATTTGAATGCCATTAATGATAATCTCTCTGAGCTCTCTATGCTGGCCCATAGTGTTATTAGTATCTTAAAATTAAGAGCTTTCGCATGCGGAGAATGAATAATAACACTATAATATGTATATACAATATAATAATATCAATTAATAACAAATATATATGTTCTAACTCAAATAACTGTAAATAATTACTGAAAATGCCGTATGGATCATTGTAATGAATGTAATGTATGTACCGAACCCTTGTGAAAAGATGTATCTTATGCACAATAAAAAATTTATCTATCTATTTATCTTAATATATTTTACCGAAAACATATAAAAAATTTAAATACTACAAAACTTCAAGGTATCCACCGTCCCTTTCTAAAAAGGTGATTGTTCTTTTAATAAATTCTATCCCAACGTTTCTAACCAGATTTTGAAGAGAAATTTGCGCGAGGTATTATGGATGAATCAGGAGATCTGAACGTTAAACTAGCAAGACTACTGATGCAACACCGAAAAACACCAAATGCTATCACGAGCTTGAGTCCAGGCCAATTAATGTTTAACAGAACATTCAGAACAAGGATTGATTTGGCTGAACGCAGTTCCAATAGTGATAAGAAGAATGGGCCCTGCACGAAATAGGAGATAAAGTTCAAGCAAGATTTTACAAAGGCAATAAATGGTGGAATACTGAGAACATCTGTAAGATCTATATGCCGAAATCTGTAAGAGTTACAGCAAATGCGATTCTAACCTTACCTGTTACTTACAGATTCGTAAATATTTACGGGCTATATATCTGTCCCTGTAAGCGGTACAGGGTGTGGTACAGAGAGTTGTATTATCATTTTTCGTGTATTATTAGTTAAAAAGTTGTAGAGTTTTTAGTTTTTTGTGATTTTTAAGTGATTATTAAGTTTTTAAGTGAACATCATTGACATTAATATGAACGGACAATTAAATATTTTCGCCGGTATTCTGTTGGAAGAGGATCAGAATAGGTTTGTACATATTTTTTATGGTATTATTATAAAATACAATTTCCATTTTTCCAGAAATCATATGAGAATCCAACGAAGACATTTAAGGGATCAATTAAATCCGTTTGATATGCCAGACAGGCATTTTAATCAAATGTTTCGGTTGGACAAAAATTGTGTTCAATTCTTAATTCATAATTTAAGATCTCATGTTATGGAGAATAATTTAGGAATTCCCTTTGTAGTGAAAGTAATAATAATTAATTCACAGTCTTTTTACAATGCATTTAAATAATTTTTTTAGGTTTTTGCTACTCTTAAACTTTCTGGCCACGGGCTCATTTCAGAACGCTGTTGGCTGTAATGCTTGGATACCAATTAGCCAGACATCTATGAGTAGAGTCATTTCACAAGTACGTGAATTGATTGTTCAAATATTAATGTAGACTTACATAAAATTTCCTGTAAATGGGGAACAAAAAATTGCGTAAAACTAGGGTAAGTTTTATAAGTAGCTAGTAGAGACCTCTTTTTTTCAAGTTTTATGAAAAATATGATTTTCGTGGAATTGTGGGTGCTATTGATGGTACTCATGTGGAAATCTAGGCTCCACCATTGAACGACATTGAATACCCACCATATGTTTATATAAACAGAAAATGCAAACATTCTACTAATGCCATGCTGGTAAATATGGATAATATTTAGTTACCCTTTTATTTGAGTTATTTAAACATTTGCAGATATCGGATTCGAATTGCAAAATAATAGGATGTTCAGCTAGATATCCTGGCTCCGCTCATGATGCAGCAATTTGGAGTACCAGTTCAATTCGAGCTCGTTTACTCTCCAAATATCTGAGAGAGGATACAAGTTCCTGTTTAATATGTAAATTACCGTATTTTAATGAAACGGAAACATCATGTGTTATTTTTTAGGAGACAGTGGTTATCCATTGGAACCATGGCTCTTCACTTCTATTCATAACCCACGAGATGGAGGTGAAGGAGCTTTTAATAATTTATTCGTGTCAAGCAGAAACGTCATTGATCGCACCAATGGCATATTGAAAAGAAGATTCAGATGTTTTTCTAGATATCGAACACTACTTTATCACCCCAGAAAAGCAGCTAATATAATTTATGCTAGCTGTATTCTACATAATATTGCAATAGAAGCAAATTTGGAAATTGCAGAAGATAATATAGAATACCCTGAAGACAATAGTATACCATAATAAATCTATGAATCGATAAAAAAAATATTTATTTTTTAGTTAATATTGTAGACCAAGAGGCACATCAAGAATACTTAAATTCTGGTAGAATTGCTATAGAAAATTATATTAGAGAAAATATTTTAAACCTTTAAATAATTAATAAAAAGATGCCAGTCTTTTTATTCAAATAGATAGATAAAACACAAAACATTTTCAAACAAAACCAGAAACATTCTTACAAATAAGTAAGAACAACTTTCTATAACAAACTATAAAATAAAAAACGCTAATTCTTAATATTACTCATCTTTTATAAGAATACTTTGGTAAAAAACTTTGGTACTAAACTACTGAACATAGAAGTAATACATATATCACACACTTAACATTATATTGGCTACGAATTGATTTGCGATACCGTATGTAAATCCCAGCAGTCTTTCGAGTAAAAAAACATTATTCTATATCAACATGAAATTCGGAATGTTGAAATTTAAATTTTTCTATTTCAAATTGAAAATTTTGTTTGAGCAATTTAATTTTCTCTTTTTTTAATTCCACATAATTATTTGACCAATTTACAAAAAATTTGACTAGTTTCTCATTTATTTCCATGAGATTTGCAGTATTTTTGATTAAATTTTCTGAGAGAATACCTAATGGTTTGGTTTTATACCTTTTAATATTCTCTTGTTTTGGTTGTTGGTTGTTGTTGCCCTGTGTGTGTTCATTGTTATTTTCTTTTTCAGTTGATAGTTCTGTATAAATGATTTCATATTTTCGGTTTACTTGATCACTTGTGCTCGGTTCACAAATTATGTCTGTTTCACAAATTGTGTTCTGTTGACATTCGGGATTTTCAATGCCTTCATAGATGGTTACAATACTTGCCCCCGCTTCTGCAACCTTTCCCCAAACTGAAAGGCCTCATTCCTCTAAATCATTTAGAATAATGTTGCTCTGAGGACCTCCACCTGTTCCAATTGACAGGACTTTCATTTTTCTATATATCGATTTTGTGGCATACTTCCATTCCAAAAATCTCTATATGGTCGAAAGTTTGTTTTGATAACAGACCATCAACCTTTAAGGTTTATATTTGGAAAAAATAAGGGGATACCTGTTACAGCAGCTTCGAGAATAACGCGTTGGGCCATAACCTTATCTAGTTATGACTATGATATCCAATATAAGAAAGGGGCTTTAATTAATAACGCTGATGGTTTGTCTAGATGACCTTGTAAAAATCATACAGAGGTCACAGATTTTTTGTATTCTTTCTGTTTAGTGGAAAAGATGCCATTGACATCTCTAGATATAGCAAAAGAAACAAATAAAGATTTGATTTTAACTAAATTTAGGGATTTTACTTTATCTGGATGGCCTTCAGTCATAAACGATGAAAATTTAAAACCTTTTTTTAAGCGGAAAAATGAACTGCCTGTTGAACAAAACTGCATTCTAATAGGTTATAAAGTTGTTATTCCAAAAAGTTTACAAAATGAAGTCCTAATTTTGTTTCATGAAGAACATTGCGGTATTGTACGTACAAAGATGCTTACTAGATCTTACTGTTGGTGGCCTGCAATAAATAATGATATAGAAAAATTTATTTCGTCTTATGATGTGTGTCAACAACATCAAAACTTTTCGAATATAGCTTTTTTACTACCTTGGACTAATGCACCATACAATTTTTATAGAGTACACATACTTGTTGACCAAAAATCCAATGGATGGAGGTGAAATAGATGAAAAATGGCACAAATGCTTCTGAAATTATAAGTGTTTTAAAAGAAATATTTTCTTTAACTCGTCTAACTTTATTTTGTTTTGTCAAGCAAATGGCATTTCTCCAGTAAAGTTCCCTATACCATCCGCAAAGCAATGGTATTGCCGAGCGCGGTGTGCAAACTATTAAAAAAGTCCTTGAGACAAGTTTGTTTACACAAGAAGGTGGAAATATTTCAGAAAAAAATATATTGCGAAAATTGTCAAATTTGCTTTTTACTTACAGAAACAGGAATATCCTCAGCTGAGTGTATATTAAAACTCAAGCCAAGAACTAGATTCGACTTGCTAAAACCTTGCCACAATTCTGTCAAATTACAAAAAAAATCTGATTTTAATTCCGAAACTACAAGAATTTATACAAATTAAATGACAATGTTTTTGTTAAGAATAAATTAACAAAAGTTTCTGTACATATTTGGTAAGAGTTGAAAATGACATTAATTAGGTTTGTTCATTCTGATAACTTGCGACCACAGTTAAAAGTTGGTGTCAATGAACCATTACTACCAACTATAATCTCTCCCGATTCAAGTGAAATACCGAATAGTGTGAATAAAACTCCAAATGTGACCAATATAATCCCGAAAGTGTCTATTGAAAATCCTGTGCCATTTGAAGTATTAGAAAATATTGCTAGACAAACAAATTTAGATGTAAAAGAAGTTGGAATTTCGGAAGCTGATGTGTCAAGTCCTTTAAGGTTTAATAAAAATGTTAATGAAGATTTTTCAAATGAAATTTCAGCTTCCCCAATTCATCCTCCAGTTGCTCGTTCTGAAAGGCTAGTTAAACGTCCTTCTAAATTGAATCTTTAATATTAAAGATATGGGGAAATGTAGTGTAAGTGTGTAGTCTGATTTGTTTGTATGTCTATGGCGCTTACGTCATCTGTCAATCTAGCAAGTCAGAGACAGGTGTCGCAAGGTCGATGGCCGTGTTTTATAAAGTATTTTCTGTTTTATGTTTAGTCTTGAATAAACTCTAAATATTCAAACGTTGGTTTGTTCTTTCTATCAGCAAATACATAACAAATTTGAAGTCAGGATTCTACCGTTAAATTATTTCCAATTAGTAATAAATCGCCCTGTGTACCTTATTGTTGAAAGTGAAATCATTCTCATTAATACATACATCAAATAAATTAAGTATATCTGATATTATTCCAGGTTAGAAGTCGTACGTGTTCATATTCAGGTCGAAAACTTGTCAAACAATCCTCGTATAATTAGTACCTAATTGAAAAATATGGGTCATTGTTTTTTTCCATAGAGAAAACTATAAATAGTACCCTCTCACAAATAATAAATTCCTATTAGCTAGATATCATAGAATTAAAAATGAAAAATTGATTTTAATTTTCGCAGACGAGATCAATCATTCACCCGCGCTCAAATTTGACAAAAAAATCTGTTATAATTAGTTTCGGGAATAAAAATGAGCTTCCTCTGCTCACTCCAAAGTGCAAAAACTTATTGAAAAGTAATCCAAATTTATTACACGTAAAATTTTAAAAGGATCGGGATCCCACTTAATGCCAAAAGCTAGGAACGGCCCAAAGATTATGGTACAGTCACGTTCCGCTGACTGTCTCTATCTATATACTTCTTTCTCTAACAATGGCGTAGCTTATAAGTGATATCTGCACTGGATTGATATATTATATTAAATTGATCACACAAACTCCACCGAGAAACTTCAGATAATTAACATTCAACAGAAAGAAAACTTTTTTTATGAAGATCTTGCTGATATAATCAATCTATAATTATAATGTTCTTATGTCTAATCTACATTTTAACAGCCAACATACATTCTTAAATTGGCGTATTGTGTAAGTGTTTACTCTTAGACTTGAGATATTCAACAACATATGTTGGTGAAGTTGGTAACACAGAAAAATAGATAATAGAATACTGTGAGGGTATTGATTAATGTAGTAGTGTTAGCTAAGCAATAACGTAATCTAGAAAATAAATGACACAAAACTGGGACCTTGGTAGAGCTTCTAGGATCTAAACTACGAATTACAAGATATTCCTCACTATTTCGAACAGATATGAATATTCACATTCACCTAGAAGAGAAAAACACATCAGTATGGAAACTATAGACATATTGCAAATTTCTTGCAGAAAATCCAGCATGGTTACTACTGAAGCAAGTTTTCGAGAAGAGTATTAGATATTACTATAAGAGAGAAGACACGAATTTAAATATAAACACACTATCTCTATCGATTTCATACCCTTACGTCGTAAAGGCCATAAGAATATAAAAAAAAAACACGTTTCAAGAAGAAAGATTTATATGGCTCTTCGTGTTCACTGCTTATATAGATGTTTTAGATAGACGCAATGTAAGAAATATTAGACAGGATGCTTGGGAAATATTAAGGGAATGAGAAAAATAATGAAAACTGATGGAAGATTCCAGGGAAAACATCAATATATTCTAACATAGACACGAATTATTGTTTATGATATAAATAAGACAAATGAGATCATAATAGGTCTGTTCCAACCGAAGTAAATACCGTTCTATTACCGTACAATCTCAGTAACGCAGCAAATTTGATGTAAATTACACAGACTTATTATATTCACTAATCAGCAAGTCAACTGGGTTGGTATCGTAACTGTACGGTTTTTGTGTTGGTTGGAACAGACCTAATATGTATATGTCACTAGGTACTGGCAAAAAAGAATATAAAACATTATAAAATTGGAATGTTCAAAGCATATACAATTTTTTATGTGTGGTAACGATATCTCCATTTTGATACGCCACTGATATCCGTGTTACTCTAATAAAATAAATAACAGTTGAAGAAGTAGATTTAATTTTAGAGAAAGGACAATTGTAAACTCAGGACGAATGGCTGAAAAGACGGCAGCATAAACAGTTTATTGTGAAAATCTCAGGGTTTTGGAAGAAATATCGAAAAGAAAAAATTGTTTGGTGATGTGTTGTTTCAATAAATCTGAAATCTATAACAAGTCGGCATATTCCAATATGTTATTTGGAATAGAAGAATAAGCTGTGAAAGGAATTTTGGATGTCCAAACGTGAACGAGTCTATAATGGTCTAGATATTAATTCATGTAATGAAAATATGAGGTTGAACAATGGGGTTTTTTGCAGAAGATACCCGCATAACTTAAAAATTTTCAATAAACTGTAATTGTGACAAAGTTTGATTTTAAAGGTAATATAAATCAATTTTCCAATTGTTAGAGTTGAAATTAAAAACACTTTTGTGCACACTACAAACACACATTGCAAATACAATTAGGAAACTACGATTTAATTCCTTTATTATTAGTTTGGTGGCAAGTATGACGTGATGTTAATAAATATTTGGTTAAATAAGTCAGTTTCTTGATGTCAGGCCGTCGCAAGTTAGGTTGCGTTAGGTTGTTTTGTAACAAGTTCACAGCATTTTTTACATAGTAAAGTAATCTATTGTAATATTTTACTTTTATTTATTTTCATGTATACCTATTTATGTATAGGTTATCCCCCTGCTTCTGGTACGGATAACAAGCTCCTGCAGCGCAATGCAGGTGGTTCTTCGTTTTTTTTTCGAAGCTGCTAAAAACTATTAGGTGATGAGCATTTTTACATTGTTTGGCTTCCGAAACCTGCGACCTGATACACTATTTTCTCTTCTGCTCAAACAATTAGTATATACCGGATAAACAAATTGACAGATTTTCCTGAAACTTTCGTAAAAATGATGTATCAGTAACGAGAAAGAGAAATCTATAACTCTAACGCTTGTAACATGTCTATCGACCCGTTTCGATTTCATATAACAAATTCCGTGTAATTCCCGTTTGCCGTCTCATTAGCCACTCCCAACCACAGAATTAAAACTGAACGATGAGACAATTGACGTTTGTCAATTTCCCCCTGTTTGTTACAAGCTAAAAATCATCCTTTTCCGATACCGACGTTGAAGAGAAAACACGTACTCACTTTTTCTCTGGTTCTACTGAATTTTTTTCTTAATTTGCTGTGGTAAGTTAAAGTTATATTTTATAATCTCTAAGCTTCATTCAATATAATCGCTGAGATAATTTTTATTGCATTTCTTTCATTTCTGTTCTTTCACATATTCAGAGATAAATTACAGTTGCACGTGGTCACGGAATCCTTCTTTTATACCTACATATTAATTTTAAACTGAATACAAATCATTGTTTAATTTTGTGCAAACACTTGACAGCTTTTTATGTTGCAAAATATATTTTTTTCAACTATGAATAACATTTTAAATACATTTTAAACCTATAGAATATTTATTCGTATGAAAGAGACGGCCACTGCAGGTTTCAGATATATTTTTTAAGCACGTTATTTATTCAGATAACAACTTTTTGGCTCTCATAAGTTTTTCAGAACATTAGTATACTACTAATTTGATTAAATTGTTTTTTATTGTTTCAATATGGGATACATATATACATTCAAAATTTTTATACATTCTTTTTTTATTTCTAATCCACCCGGCTGTGAGAGCCACAGGGTATCGTGCCCGGGTTGATTAAGTTTGAGCACATTTTATTTTTAGCATTTTTAATATTAATTTTTTATAACATTTTAATTTAGAGTAAATTCTTTTACACGGTGTTTCTACCTTTATCACCGTATTTTTGTTCTTTCATAAAGTTTGAAAAGGTAGTGGCGTCCTGAACTCTCATAGTCTGATCATCCTCTGTTATACAAAGTGTGTCATTAAATTGGAGTCGAACTACCCTTGAGAAGTCTCATGCCGGGATTTTGTTCGAGTGAACGATTAATGGTTACACGCTGATAATGTGAAACAAAAATTGAAAATGTGTCCACACCATGTCAAAAACCTACTGGAAATCGTGAATGGAAAGAAAAGAAAATTTTATTATTAGTCGGAATCTTGTAATATGAATTACAAACAAAGAAAAATTAGCCGAAGCAATGGCAAGGAATAAAGATATCCCAAACAAGCATTTAAAATTGTAAGCAGTGTAGTTTTTTGAATCTAATATAATACAACAACATGGAAGACGCCACTCAAACTTCACATGCGTTTAGAGGATAGATGTGTTAACTTAGCCCAAAAAGAATGGCGACAATACCCTTTTTAAATGATAAATTATTATAAATTCCTTTCATATGATATTAATTTTTTTAATAGAACTGAAACAAAAAATTTAATGAATGATTTAAACATCAATTGGAGAGTGGAAGTGGGGTAAGTGCCAAAAATTTTCATTTTGCGTTAGACCCATTGAACGGTGTTATATGCCACGTTTTATGTCCTCACAAAGGTGATAGGTGCCAATTTTCATAATACACTTCATATATTGATTCAAAGATGGAGCCACCGTTAAGTACATGATCTATTTCCTAACAAAGGAGACAAGTGCCATTCGCCTTTCTGCTGTCAGTTCACAATAATTCGCGCTTTAGTGTTATTATTGTTGTTTGTTGTTTTTTAAATATAATAATGAGCGACCTTAATGTAAAAACTCGAAGAAATAGAGGTAGTGGACGTTTTGGTGAAGAACAGAGGGTACTGAAAGAATCTGGCAAAGCCTACAAATCAAGGAAACTTAAGCAAATTCAGGAGAAAGTGGCGCCAAGTCAACAGGTTAGGTTAGAATAAACTTGACTGTCTCGACCCTTACTTCGTGGAATATGCTCATATTAGTGTTTTTAAATGAAACTCAAGGTCTCTAGTTAATTCCACAATATAATACAAGTTATTGAAAATTCTAAAAAATTGACAATTGTTTCGATAAATCAATATCATCGTCAGAATGACAGAAGTTACATTTCATTTTATGCCTACCTGATGTTTAGTAGTTTTTTTTTTGGCTAGACCAAGAAGTAACCTAACTTGTGATTGGCTTAATATATGTTTATAGAAAAAAGAAGAAGATGTGATATTACAAATATTGAAGCTTAGATATCATTAGCCCTATGGTGATATCCTGGATATCATTTTTCCAATTAAGATCAGAATAACTGTGCAATGATATAGAAAACCAGGAAAACTATATCTGCTGATCTTTACAATTATCACTCAAGAAGACAGTTTATTAGTGGAGAATTCCCTAGATTTAACTGTTCATTGACAACTTCATATTGTGGGTTTCTTAAATGTCTTCTTATTTCCAGTTCTTCAAGGAAATCCAGTTCTTGTTTCTTTTCACAAATATGCAGTACTTCTAGTTCTGTGTTAGGTGTCAATGAATGATTGGTGTCAAGTAGATGTTTTGCGTAGTGGGATTTATCTGGTTGTTTCAATCTGTATGCTCGTAAGTGCTCACTGTATCGTATTTCAAAATTCCTAAGGGTCTGACCCAAATAGACAGCATTACATTCTGGACATTTGAGTTTATATATACCTGACTTCTTTAATAGTAGTATTTTTGTTTTTACATTTAACAATTTTGTACTAACGTTACTTTCTGTTTTAAAAGAAATTGTTGTATTCGTTGCTGAAGATATTATCTTTGAAATATTTTTAGAAATATTTCCTGCATATGTGATGGTTTTATAAGTTTTAATTTCATCAGCTTGTTTAGGATATATTAGTTGTAATGCCACTTTTTCCTCTTTTTTACTAATTAGCTTATTTATCATATCTAATGGATAACCGTTAGATGTTGCTATTTGTCTAATTGTATTAATCTCTCTATCAAAATTACATTTGTTCATAGGAACTGAAAAAGCTTTATGTATCATTGAATTATATGCTGCTAGTCTGTGAGACACAGGGTGGTTAGAATTGAATGGAATTGTTACATCAGTTTGTGTTGGTTTTCGGTAAATTGAATAATCAAGTACATTATTAACTCTTTGAATTTTTAAATCAAGAAAATTGATTGAGCTATTTTCTTCAATTTCTAATGTTATACTGATCTTAATTGGAAAAATGATATCCAGGATATCACCATAGGGCTAATAATATCTAAGCTTCAATATTTGTAATATCACATCTTCTTCTTTTTTCTATAAACATATATTAAGCCAATCACAAGTTAGGTTACTTCTTGGTCTAGCCAAAAAACTACTAAACATCAGGTAGGCATAAAATGAAATGTAACTTCTGTCATTCTGACGATGATATTGATTTATCGAAACAATTGTCAATTTTTTAGAATTTTCAATAACTTGTATTATATTGTGGAATTAACTAGAGACCTTGAGTTTCATTTAAAAACACTAATTAGAATAAACTGTTTATTGAAGTGAAACTTTTTATGGGACACTAGCGTTTTGTCATGAGAGTTAACTCGTCGAGCTAACAAAACTGTTAAACTCCTTGTGAGAGAGGCGGAAAAAATTAACGAAGATCCGCACAAAGAGGAGACGCCGAGAATAGTCGCAGGGCATTGTTTATTGATGGCGATCATGTTATTCCGTTTATCAATCCCCACTTCGCTGCGCGAACGATAAAGTGAGAACGCATTCGGGGGGAAAAGGATACCAAAAGCGCTTAATAATTTCTGCCGATATTGGTATAATCCAGTGCGAAATTAATATAGAAATTGTTTACCTCTAAAATTAAGGCGATAAAAACTAGGAAATTTCTTTGCATTGTGTATTTATTTGTATTATTTTGAAAAAAATATGTAATAAAACGTAACAAGAGTATTGAAATATATTGAAAAAGGAAATAAACAGGTATTCTTGTCCGTACAGATAAGTTCTGTACTCATTAAAGTTTAAGCATAAACTGTGTTATCTCCTACTTTCCGCATTGAGACCAACGCGCACCGCGGGCGTGTCCACTTTCAAACTTTCAGCTATATTTGCTAACCTGTACGTAGAAGAGCAAGTAAGTCTCAGTTCATCAGAGAAAGTCGTTGTAACTAGTGTTGCTTTATTTATGGAAATATTTTTTTTTGTAATTGTAATTTAAAATTATTTTTTGATAAATGAAAATGAATGGACAAAAAACTTCAATTTCAGTCGTTGGCGATGGAAATTGCTTGTTCAGATGTTTGTCTTATTTTATCTATAATTATTATATCAATATATATTTATCCGAAACAAAAAATTAATGAAATTATCGAGTTTATCTTCAACAAATTATTAATATATACTATACCACATGCATCCGAAGCTAAATCAGAAAAAGATAAGATTCCAATGATCTTAGCTGGAGATTTTAATGTAAATTTTAGTGACAAAAGTTCAGAACCACTCATTTCATTTTTATATGATAAATTACAATTAAAAATAAACAATGACATTCATATTTCAACAACAAGATATGGAACTTGCTTGGATGCTGTTTCTTCAAGACACTTGAATTCATTGAGATCTGAAGTATTTGCATCCTACTTTAGCTATCATCAGCCAATTATTTCTATTTTGCCAAATAAAAATGACAGTGCAGATAAAGATATTTGAATCTGTGATTCATTAACATAAGTCATATTAATTACTTATATAGTTCTTTTCTTAATGTAGAATGTTTATGTATATGTAATATATATATATATATATATATATATATATATATATATATATATATATATATATATATGTATATGTCTATTAAATTATTACATATTAAAAATTTTTTAATATTGTTTTTATTCTCAGTTATTGTCAATGAAGATACAAAAAATGTATGCGTCAGTCCAGAACTAACAGCGTCAAAAGTGAAACTTTTCATGTAATTCAAAAACTGTCAATGAGTGTACAAAAAAATACATTGCAGCAAAGAAAAATTGACTGGAAATTATAATAAAAATGATTTATAATAAAAATCAAGAAAAATCTACAGACTATCCCGAATTAATTACTACGGAAGTTTCACTTGTACGTATATGTATATAGTTTTATGTATATGTAAATAATAGTACGTACAAGTGAAACTTCCGTAGTAATTAATTCGGGATAGTCTGTAGATTTTTCTTGATTTTTATTATAAATCATTTTTATTATAATTTCCAGTCAATTTTTCTTTGCTGCAATGTATTTTTTTGTACACTCATTGACAGTTTTTGAATTACATGAAAAGTTTCACTTTTGACGCTGTTAGTTTTGGACTGACGCATACATTTTAAAATCTTTATTAAATAAAATGTTTGTTATTAGGTTTGTTGTAAATACCAGTTTTCCTGTAAAAGCCTCAGTCTCTTCTGGCGGAAGTTCTTATACGAAAAATTTTATAAAGAAACTTCTAAAGTTCAGGGTACGTATCTATTAAATCTTATACATCTAACACCTGCTAAAAGACGTCGACATGGTAGTTATGAAAATCCTCAAGAAAGCAAGCGTCAAACAACAGTAAGCTACACTATTCCAGACGAAAGAGAAAATTTCGTTCAAGTGTGCAAAAAAACTATTATGGACACTTTTACTGTATCAAGAAAAAAAATCGATGGCTTAATTTCTAAAAAGAAAGCTGGTTATACTTTTTTTATTGATAAGAGAACATGCCATAAAAAATATAAATTTTCTGAAAATGACCGCAAAGCTATAAGAGCTCACATTAACTTAAAACCTCGAGATATTGGACATTATACTCGCGCGAAGTCCGATAAGGAATATCTGAGCCCCGACCTAAATATAAACAGACTTTTCAAAGCATTTAAAACACGCTATCCAGAAAGTGAGGTAACCTATAAGTTTTATTCATCAGTTTTCAAGAAAGACTTTCCTAAACTGCCATTTCGAAGGTCCAGAATGGACACATGTCATACCTGCGATAGGCTTCAATGTGAAATTCGTGCGAATACTGCGACAAGTAAAGAAGCTCAAATTAAATTAGATGTCCACCATACTAAAGCTGAGAGTGCTAGAGCTATTTTGAAAGAAAATACCATTCGCTCTCAACAACCAGGTAGGGAGGTGTGTTGCTTATCTATGGATCTTGAGCAGGTGATATTTGTGCTAACACTGGTACATTCTGACATGTTCTATCTATCCCAACTTTCCTGTTTTAACTTTGGGATTCACGTCGGGGATACAAATCATGCCAGTATGTTTGTCTGGCACGAAGGATTTTCTGGAAGAGGGGCAAACGAGATCGCTTCTTGCCTTCTTCGTTTTTTAAATAGCGGTTTCACAAACAAAAAGTCGTTAATTCTTTGGTGCGACAACTGTGGCGGCCAAAATAAAAATAAATTTGTTCTGTTTACATTAATTTTTGGGTTCCATTGGCTTGTTTGACTCAATAGAACAGCGATTCCTTGTGAGCGGCCATAGCTTTATGCCTTGCGATAGGGATTTTGTCTTAATCGAGAAGAGAAAAAGATTAATGAAAGCATACATATCAGAAGATCTGATTGAAGTTATTCATTCAGCAAGGTACAACCCACCGTTCGAAGTAATATATATGACCCAATTTTGTTTTTGGAATATTAAGGAAGCAGCTATATTAATACTACTAAACTGCAAATCAGCCAAGCAACAGTAATACGCATTGATAAAACAAACCTGGCGATTGTGAAAACAAAGACCTCCTTTGCAGATTTTATTCCATGGAACGGAGTCAATGTTTTAAAAAAAGGAAAAACTCTGAATGACATTAGAAAAGCCGAGCTACATGTAATTTCGCCAGAAAACAAAATGTCTGAAAACAAAAGAAAAAGTCTTATGTCTATGATACCTTATTTAACAAATCCATTGCACAAAAACTTTTACAATAACCTACTGGGAGTGAAAGAAGTGGCTCAAAATAGTGCTGGAAGTAGCAAATAAGTGAATAAGACGCTTTCTTAGTATTTTCGTATGTTATTTTGTATTGGTACTTATCACGTTTCTATTTTTTTTTTGGAAAAAGTCAATATTTGTTCAAAATGTTTTTATATAACTGTTTTTTGTTGTTGTAAACTAGTTTTCCGTGTTGCTCTTAAGCTAAGTTTTCAAAAAATAAAAAATGAATCATTTATTTGTTGTTTTATTATAATTTTCTTAATTATCTCAAAATATAAATTTTGGCACTTGTCACCTTTGTTACTTCCACTCTTCAATTATCGTTAATCAACCCACTAGAATCTAAAAAAAAACGAATAACTCTAAGATTAGTAATAAAAAGGTCATCAAATATCAAAGCTGTAAAAATTTTGACATAGTGAATAGTAAGTTCCTTGCCCGGAAAATTGTCACTAAGACTTTGAGAGGCATCCAAGCTAGTAAAACAGAGAATTTCCATCTTCCCTTATATAAACACACAACGAAATTACGGAAATTCCCTTTTCCCTTCACTCTAACTCTGTCACAAACCCTTTGTTCAACCAGTGGCTTGCACTTAATACAACTAATTAAAAAGTACCAGACAACTTTTGATATTGCTAGCATATTATATGAATAAACGCAAGTAAGTATGTCATTAGTCTCCAGCAATATGCGGAACAGACGAGTTTTATTATTTTAAGAAATGATTTATGTTTAATAATATTATTAAAAAATTTTTTTGGAATATATCTGGTGAAAATGAAAAGTTGAATGAATGGGGGAAATGTTACTCCAAGAAAAAAGAAGTTATAAAGTGGAACAACAAGAAAGTCTAACAAAAATAGACAAAGCCATAAAGGGCCCCGTCCTTTTCTAATGGCAAAGTGGCGTTCCGTCAAATGTAATAAATTTTGAATATGATGTTGTACTCGACTTGTTGACCAAAAGAGTCCATGGGACCAATTCAATCCTATGACTAGTTTTTAAAATACAAGGTGTTAAAGTCGAGAAATCCATATTTTTTGAAACTACGTAACTTGATTAAAAAGAAAAAAATAAGCATTTATAGTTGATTGTAGCAATAATATGTCCTAGTCTAACGCAAACGTACACATAAATAGTTCAAAATGTAAACATATTCAGGGTGGTTCTCAGTTACATCAGGGGGAGTTTTTGAAATTCTGGGAGAATGTGATATGGAATGAAAACATGGTCAAAAATAAAAACTTACATAATGTTTACTGTTCTGACATTATATGAATCCATTTTACATTATATGTATACAAGGAGATTGTTAATTCAACCACAGAAAGGCGTTTCTTAAAAAATGAAAAATTACACTCTGTATATTAGGGAATTTGTTATTAATATTGATTATGCATTTAATAACTAGAAAACAATAGTTTTTATGGAATACAGGGTGATAGAGACATCTAATTCGGTTTTGATGCAGCAATAATTAAAGAAATATTCCCTTTTCAGAATAACTCTATATTTTTCAAATCGATCCGTCAAAATGTACGATTTATTTGTTTTTGTAATTAGCTTTAAGCAATTAATAACTTCATATCTTCTAAAAGCATTGTTTTAGTAAATGGTGAATATTTTTTTATAAAATATCTGGACCCATTTCAATATTTTCAGGTAGAATTCTGTCATGTGCATCATCAATATAATTCAATAGTTTGATTTATGGAAACTTAACATGTTCTTGATGCCTGGCAAAACCAAGGAACCATATAACACTTGTTACATGAGCACATGTTCTTAAGGTTCTAGTTCCTGACCTGCAAGTACAGAAATATCCCAAGATTAATTGCTCTTCATCGTCATCATTAGGATATCTATAAACTACCCACAGCATATGTTTAGTATTATTTCTAAATCTAGAATATAGCCGGAATCTTAAAAAGTTCGGTTCCTCCACGTGTTCATCGATCTGTAAAATATAATCTTCTTCTCTTTGTAATTTATCCTGGATAGAAGAACTGGCAAGATGAACATGATATGGACCTGTTAAATTTTTTAAATATTCTTGTGATAAATGTGGAAATATTGGTACATGCCTGTGATCTAATCGAGTCCATTGACCATGTCGTCCTCCAAGATTTTCTTGTTCTACTCGCGCCTGAACAATATTTACATCTTCAGAATGAGTTAACATTTGATATGCTAACTCCACTGTTCCAGGTACTGCTATTAAAGGATGTAACTTATTAAGTAAGGCGCCAGCAATAGAATGAAACTCTCGCAGTTTTGTTGCGTGAGTTACGCTAATTCGTCCAGAAAAAAATTAAAAATGGATTTTAAATGTCCATTTCTGGCCTCTACTATCCAGCGCGTACTTGTTATTGAACGAGCCGTATTCGCTTCGAACGCTGTTAACTGTGGTCGATTTCTAGGTAAAAATGGTGGCATATGATAGTGTAGACCTAGTTCTTCTAACAACGGAATAGAGTCTCTGTATCCCCTATCTAATATCACCACGTCACCTTCAGAAAACCAAGTTCGCATTCCGTTGACGTCGTTTGCGATTTCATAATCCAAAATAAATGCATCATTGTTCTTTGAATCAGAAAAATATGGTCCATTAATAGCTAAAATATATCCGTCAGCAGCACCTATAATTTCAGGTTTCAGTAAATGTTTATTTTTGTGAAAGCAATAAGACTGTCACAGTGTCCGGAAATTGCTGCTTTTTTATATTTCATTTTAGGTGCAATATATATATATATATATATATATATATATATATATATATATGCTATAGCTTTAGGAATATCAGGAGTAGGATTGTACAATTGATTAATATATGGAGATACACGGTTGTTGATATAATCCTCCCTTGTAATTGAATCGAACCCTATGTGGTTTGGTACAAATCTACGTTGCAGGGAAGTTCTTACAATAGAAATTATTCTGCTAGTTGTTTGCCTGGAACCGTAGTTGAAAAGTATTTTTAAAAAATCATCTGAAACACCATGTCTTAGTTTAATTAGGAAGGTCAATAAATCTTTTTTATTAATATTTCTCATATTTACACCATGTTCAATCGAGTCACAAAATTCATACAATTCCAAAAAATTATTTCTGGAAAGCGAGGTTAGGGATTTGAACTCCTCGTCACTAAAACTGTTTATATCCTCCCAGTTTCTGACTTGACGATATTCATGCACCATATCTCTTAAACCTTGAAGAAACAGATTTGTCATTGTGTAAGGTTTATTTCTAATTTCAATCCCTCTTGTAATTGGGGCAATAGAAATCCACGATCATCCAAATGCTACACATTCTTAAAAAATCGGGTACATATATGTTTCACGCAACAAAAATGTCAACTCTATACTTTACAGTTACTCGTTGAAGGTTTACTCTTGATTCACATATTATGCAGGACCGGCTTGTAGCAGGTGATAAAACATTTAACCGTAGGTATTTCTCAGTTCATTTGCTATAGAAATATTACAATTAGTACATATCTGTGTGTTGTCAAAAATATCGACGACAGGAAATCCAGCTGCTTGCCTTCTGTTACCGGCAATCTGAAGGAAATCTATGTTATCATCGCTAATTAAACGAACAGTTTGTCTTGGAAAATAAAAGTGGTCACAAACGTAACACTGCATTCTATTTGCAAAAGCCATATTATAATATCTCAATACAACAATTAATGTTAAATTGACAATGACCATGAGGATGACATTTCTAACGCACTTCATTTGTTTCCACAGCACACCTGTTTAGAATGGTACAAAATTAAGAGATTCTGGTATGGAATGAAAAATGGTCAAAAAAAAGTTACATAGTGTTTGTTGTTTTGACATATAAACTCATTTCACATTATATGTATACAGGGTGATTTCTAATTCATCCACAGAAAGGCGTTTCTTAAAAAAAATTACACCCTGTATATTAAGGAATTTGTTAATAATATTGATCATGGAGTAATAAATAAATATCTAGATAGCAATACTTTTTATGGAATACAGGCTGATACTCACGTCTAATTCGTTTTTGATGCAGCAACAATTAAAGAAATATTCATTTTTCAGAATCATCCTATATTTTTCAATTCGATCCGTCAATGAGAACCACCCTGTATATGTTTACATTTTGAACTATTTATGTGTACGTTTGCGTTAGACTAGGACATATTATTGCTATAAATGCTTATTTTTTTCTTTTTAATCAAGTTACGTAGTTTCAAAAAATATGGATTTCTCGACTTTAACACCCTGTATTTTAAAAATTAGTCATAGGATTGAATTGGTCCCATGGACTCTTTTGGTCAACAAGTCGAGTACAACATAATATTCAAAATTTATTACATTTGACGGAACGCTACTTTGCCATTAGAAAAGGGCGGGATCCTTTATGTTTATTGCAAAGTCATGAGTTCAACAAGGTTGATCTGAGATTTATCGTTTCTTATCCTTATCACTTTTAACTTAAGATAAAAGTAGTTGCTGGAGTATAAATCTGATGGCTACCGTCGCAATGCCAGTAGTTTTGACTCCTTGCTAACGAATTGTGTACCTGTAATATTGAATTTACGTAGTTTCAAAAAATATGGATTTCTCGACTTTAACACCCTGTATTTTAAAAATTAGTCATAGGATTGAATTGGTCCCATGGACTCTTTTGGTCAACAAGTCGAGTACAACATCATATTCAAAATTTATTACATTTGACGGAACGCTACTTTGCCATTAGAAAAGGGCGGGATCCTTTATGTTTATTGCAAAGTCATGAGTTCAACAAGGTTGATCTGAGATTTATCGTTTCTTATCCTTATCACTTTTAACTTAAGATAAAAGTAGTTGCTGGAGTATAAATCTGATGGCTACCGTCGCAATGCCAGTAGTTTTGACTCCTTGCTAACGAATTGTGTACCTGTAATATTGAATTTTTTCAAATCACTTTTTTTGCTATAATAGTGGTTACCAAAAGATTTTTTTAGACAGTTTTATGCCCCGTTTGTTGTTGTTGATGTTTTTCGGGGTAAAGTTTACTAATTGAAATTTAACTACCTTCCTGTTGTCAGATTGATAGGAAATTTGGTACACATCTTTGATTTCGATGATAATACAATTCCATATATTCAGTATCATTGTAAATCCAAGATGACCAAAGCCACAAAATGACTGATATGACGGATTACATATTGTTACGAAATCGGACACTGGTGACGACCCTGTCTAATAAGATATCTAAAAGTTAAAATTTTGGAGTATTTTTTGTGATTGTTTTTATTGGAGCATTTCTAAGAAGGTAGATTGTTTGTTAGTAGCCGGTATCAAGAAATTTCAGGAATTCAAATGATCCAGAAAAACGATTTAATATATAAGCGACCTCCGACGAACCACAGGGCAATCTATAATTTGATTTCATAGCGAACACAGAAGAACAGTGAATAAAAGTGAACTAACTGTGTTTAATATAAACAGTGAACAGTTTATTTAAATTAGAAGTTGAGTGTGTACATAAGTTAAGTATAAATGAATAATTAAGAGTATAAACAAATTACGTAAGTAGATACATCGTGTGTATAAATTTATTCTACCTATCAGGATAAACTATTTTTAAATCAATAAAAAATCATTACATTGGTGTTAGAAGCGGGATAATATAAATAAATATTTGAGTAAAAATGGTTAAACGACTAATTGAACTGAAAGTGACGGAACTAAAAGCAGAATTAGAAAATTTAGAGTTGGAAGCGTCTGGAAAGAATAAAGAGTTAGTATGAATACTCAAAATCGCACTGGACAGTGACGGCTTGGATACAAAAATATTTTTATTTAAAGACGAGACTTCCACCTTAATCTCATCAATTTCTGCTAATATGGACGAGAGGATTTCAAATATGAAGACCGATATTTCTCCTAACATGGAAAATATTTCTGCCGATATCTTATTAATGAAAATTGATATTGCCGCTGACGTCGAAAATAAAATGTCGTCTCTAAAATCGGATATCGAGAATATAATGACAACGATAGCCGAGAAAATCAAGTAGTTGGATCGAAATATGGCAGATTTAAGAACACAAGACACGCCAGCAGAAGTAAAGAAGATCGAACATATGAACTCCTGCAAGCCAGAACACACATCACAAAATAGAAGATATTGGCAGTTTTGTCAGAGTTAAAACCCCAACGTTAGACGGAAAGACTTCGCGGACCAGTTATATAAAAGTTTTAAGTAGCCGCTAGAGTGAATAACTGGTCCAATAAGGAGAAATTAGTGAACTTAATCTTCGGGTAGACGCAGTAGATGTGCTTCCGACGACACACCTTGAAAAAATGGATGACTTCGAGCAGCTGAAGAAGTGGTTGGACATGCGATATGATTACGAACATCTAGAATACTTGTACGGATTCGACCTGAAGAACCGAAAGTGGAAACGTTTCGAAACGCTTCAAGAGTATGAACTGGATATTGCCCGACTAGTTCGATTTGCTTATCCGTCAGCACCAGAGAACATGATAGAATGTTTGGGCATCCAGGCCTTTATTGTCGGCTTATAAGACCACGATATGGAGAGGAAGCTTCGATTACCCCATCCCAAAAAATTGGTTGATGTGTTAACCGCTGCTTTTGAACATGAAGCAGCAATGAAGGCTTCGGGATACAACAAAGTTAGGACCATGCAAGAAGGTGACGAACACAGACTGAAGCAGATGATCAACTTGATAAAGAGTATGATAAACAAGGAGCCGGCTGTCTTCTGGGAATGAATAAAACACTTCAGCGAGTCCGTGAAAGGTTTTATTCGATGAACAGCTCCGACGATGTGAAGTACTGGTGTAAGAAATGTACGACTTGTGCTACGAGTAATGGACCACATCGCAAGAGAAAAGCACCCATGGAACAATATAATATTGGAAGGCCTTTTGAAAGGATTGCTTTAGACATCGCTGGACCATTTCCACCTTCCACCAGAAAATGGTGGTAAATACATTCTGGTTGCAATGGACTATTTCACAAGAGATCTTAACTGCCGCGGATGTATTGTTGAAATAATTTATTAGCTGATATGGAGATCCCTTGGCCCTCTTTTACCATAGACTTTCCTTTGTAGATCGAATTTTGAGACGGTATTTGTTCCCCTTTCTCATAATATGTCTAAGGCATTCTAGTTTATTGATGGTTTTCATTACTTCCAAGTCCTTCTTCCTTCGTTCCTGCACTTCCTTGTTAGTTGCTTTGTCTACCCAAGAGATTCTCAATATTCTCCTGTAAAACCAAATTTTCTAGATATCGGTTCAACTAAAGATTCACATTTACGTCTGTTTTTTCAACGACTATTACTTGTGTCTACATTTATCTTCATATATCATTTTGCTAACATTTTATTTTAAACCTCCATATTTTTCTTCAACTGTTCGGATGATCGATATCGGTTTGAATACACAATATATCGTCCTGCATTCTTTTTACTTGCCCGAACCAAGCTTTAGCAATACACACATATTTGTGTTTCATCTCCGATTTAAGTTGAAAATCAGTTGTTTGAATCGCCAGTAAATTTTCAAAGTGTCTGCCTTGTGTTGAATGCCAGTTTTTCCAACAGTTGTAACATATAGACCGTACGTACTTTCCACGTAAGTCCGTTTTTTATATTATAATTCATATTTTGCTGTCAGTGATAACGACAATAATAAACGTAAACAGGTCCCAAATTGTTCTAAAGGGTACCATACACTACGCTTGTGTCTAGTAAAAATGACAGAATTGGACAAAGCGATTAAAATTATTCGTGAAGAGATCCTGACCAGCCGTACGGAAATAAAAAACTGCATTGTGGCCAGCGAAGCAAGACTTCTGCTAAAAATTGAAGATTTGAAAAATAGTGTAGCAAATTTGGAGAAGGAAAATAGTGAACTCAAAGAAGAATTAGAATATCTGAAAAGAGCCCAGAACAGGAAGAATATTATAGTATTTGGACTGAAAAAAAAGAGAGAGGAGGTTGTCGCAGAAATATTGTGCAAGGATTTAAGAGGCTTGCTTGGTGTGGATCTGGCTACAAATGATTTTGCTGACGTTTATCCACTAGGTAAGTCGGACAATTGTCCCATCAAAATTGAGTTTGCTTCAAACATCAAAAAAAGGGAAGTTCTGAAGAATTGTAGCAGGTTGAAGGGGACAAATATTTCTATTGTTCATGATCTCACACCGACACAAAGGAGCGAGAACAAAATTCTTAGAAAACATCTCTACCTAGCCAAACAAGAAGGTACCTATAAGGAATATTATATAAGGAGAAATAAACTTGTCGTGGATGGAGTATCTTTTGGAGTTGATGACTTGGAAAAAGATGCTACTTCTGTAGACCAACCGCACAGTGCACCATCTACCCCAACAGTAGAGAATAAAGAGAGGTTTCCATCGGAGTCGCAGAAAGTTACTGTTACTCCGCGGATTCCTGCTTCTAATAAACCGGTTAAGGCTCCGGAGGGGAAACCAAGAACCCGCTCAGTTAACAAGAATTAACCGATCTGAAGTGAGACACCACAATTATAAGACTGTTTTGGTTCCAGCAGTTGTTAGTAATTTGTTGTTAGTAATACATTTCTCATTCGTTATTTTTATGAGCTTATTGGATTGTGCTTTTAGATTTAGTTTTTGTTGTACTTGGTTGTGGGACTTCATTATTGTTGGATGTATGGACACAGTCCTCAACATGTATTTTAATGCTATTTTTTAATTTTTAGTTTGTGACTGATTTTAACTCCAGATTTTAACTGTTTGTTGCATTATTTATATATCTATAATGGACCAGTATGTAAGGGATTTCAATGTACCCATTGTTGAAACATATAACGTAAGGGATTTCAGAGAATGTGATGAGGTTTTCAAAATTAACCAGGGTAACCAAAACTTTACTATACTTCATAACAATATCAGAAGTATAAACAAAAATCTAGATGAGCTTAAACTTTCGTTATCTAATATTACGGATTTTGATTGTCTAGTTCTAACTGAGACCTGGAAGATTACTGACATAAATTTGTATAACATACCGGGATATAATATAATATACAACAACGGCGATCTGAATCAAAATGATGGAGTCGTGGCTTACATAAACTGCAGATACTCGTTCGAATATGATGTCATAAGATTAGGACCGACAAATATTTTAAAGGTAACAGTTACTATTGGTAATAACAATAAAATTACGATTCTTGCTTTTTATAGATCACCGTCTAAGGATAATAATAATCCAAGTATACCTGAGTTTGTCAATAATTTCCATAATTTCCTATATAACAGTGGTATCAATTCTGAAAGTTGTTGTCTATTTGTTGGAGATATTAACATCGATTTATTGGATTTAAATGGTGATACCATGGAGTATGTAAGTGGCCTGAGTGAGTGTGGATTTACATCCACCATTAATAACCCAACCAGAATGGCAGCTTGCTTAGATCATTTGTTTGTTAAGTCAAGAACAAACATTCTAGAAAATATTATACCTGTAGTAATAGAAACTAATATAACAGACCACTATACAATAGCGCTGCAAATAGTTTTTGACAATAAAACAACTAAAAAGGTAACTGAGTATAATACTAAGCATGTCAACTATAAAAAACTTGTAGACAATATATCCAAAGAATCATGGGTTACAAAAGCTCTCATAGAATCCATTAATGAAAAAAATAGATTATATCGACAAACAAAGCTCCATCCCAATGACTGTGATTTACTTGTAAAATACAAGGTGTATAGAAATAAATTGCATTCGCTTATCGAAAAGACAAAACGCAAATTTTAAACGGAAAAGATAATGGAAAATTCAAATAACAATAAACAATTATGGAGCGTGGTGCAAGATTTGAGTGGAACAAAAAAGGTAAAAATGCCTTATGAAGCTATTAAGGGTCCAATGGGAAATATGTTGACAAACCCATGTGACATTGCGAATGAATTTAATCGTGTATTTTCAGGAATGGGCAAGAGATTGGCCAAACAAATAAATGGTAACCCTCAGCAAACATATGGTGATAGTGCCTCTTTGCCAAATTCGATTGTTTTATTACCCACAAATAGGTATGAAATTGAAAAAATAATAAATGAACTGAAGAGTAAAAAGGCAACTGGTATTGATGAGATAAGTGCGGAATGTCTAAAAGCAATTTCACCATTTATACTTGATCCTCTAGTGCATATCATAAATATGTGTATAGAAAAAGGTACATGGCCCAAATCCTTCAAAAATACTGTAGTCATACCCGTATACAAAAATGAAGATAAGACCGTTGCCGAAAATTATAGACCTATATCACTGATTCCACACATGGCAAAAATTTTTGAAAAACTGTTGAAAAATAGACTTACATCGTTTATAAACAAATATGATTTAATTTCATACAAGCAATTTGGTTTTAAGCAAAATAACTCCACACAAGATGCCGTTTTAAATTTAACATCAAAAGTTTATGAAGCATTAAATGATAATAAAGTTTGTTTGTGTGTTTTTTTAGATCTAGCCAAAGCTTTTGATACTGTTAGCCATAGCAATCTATTGCAAACATTGGAAAAAATTGGCATACGAAACAACTGTTTAGAACTATTTAGGAGTTACCTGTCAGAGAGACAGCAGATAGTAAGGGTTGCCGGACAAGCGAGTGGTCGGAGGGATGTAACATATGGAGTACCTCAGGGAACAATTTTAGGCCCCGTTTTATTCAATCTCTACATTAATGGATTATTTTCATTGCGCAGTGCAGGACATATAACTGGGTTCGCTGATGACACTGCTATTACTTATGAAGCAGATAACTGGTATGAGCTGAAATTAAAAGCAGAAACTGACCTAAAACTAATAAAGACCTGGTTTGATAATAAACTACTCACCATAAATTTCAAAAAAAACATATTACCTACCACTATTTAGCTCCAATTTAAGCATCAAACTATTCAAACCTCTTGAAATATCACAAAACGGACAAAATTTTAGCATCAAACCTGTAACACATGTGAAATATTTAGGTATTATCATAGATGCAAATTTAAAGTGGGATTATCATATTAAATTTATTATAAAAAAACTACAATTCGTCCTTTACAAATTTAAATACCTCAGAAAATTCATCCCTGCTAGATATCTTCGAAAGATGTATTTCGCACTAGTGGAAAGTCACCTCCGTTATGGTATACTAGCTTGGGGAAGTGCCCTGAAAACTCACATTCATCCGTTAGAAATAATTCAAAAAAGATTTCTAAAGATCATCATGTGTAAACCCTATACCTATTCTTCAGATCGATTGTATAGGGAAAGCAACATATTTGACCTGAAACAGTTGTACTTTCTATGTGCATCTATAAAATACCACACAATAAAAAATGTAAGAAACTTACCTGCACATAGATATGTAACTAGAAACAAAAGCCACTACATTGCTCCGAGAATGATAAAGTCCTTCTCTCAACGATCTTTTTCATTTCTAGCTCCGAAAATCTATAATTGTATTCCGGATAGTATCAAGAATACGAGTAGTGTTATTGTTTTCAAAAAAAAATTGAAAGAATTTCTCTTGGAACAGACGAGAAATTTCTGTCATATTGTTGTGGTGGGGTAAACACATATTGCTTTGCCTACTTTTGAAAACATAGAAGTTACGTTTACTCAAATTCCTGCGTTCGCTTAAATCTAATATTGTCCATATATACATATATTTACTTTGGTCCTAATTTTAATTTTATTTTATTTATTTTATTCAAAACTATTCAATAAGATGCAATAATGTTAAATTTAGTGAATTTGTTTTGACTTGTATTTTTAATTGTGTTTTGCCGAAACAGGTGTATCCACACCTCTCGGATACCTTAGGGTTTATTTATTTATTCACTTACATGGTTGTTTAGTTGTTTTATAAAATTGTGTAAATGTTTCAAAATTATCATGAATATTAGAGTTGCCCCCTTCAGTTATTGATCATATCCATTTCTAATCGCATCGTTTCTATATCTAGTTTTGATTGCCTTCGAATTTTGAGGAAGTCTAATGCGATTGCCTTTATTTTTTAATTATTGGTTTTTGTTAAGATTAATTCATATGACTGCAGTTACGCTACTGATTTACACAAATCTTTCATGTTGAGCTCCATGTGAACATTTTATTGTGCAAGCCATCGTCGCTATGTTGCCAGATGTAATTACAACTACTGTGTGCCTTTTGTCATTATCCTTTTCTGTAAACATTCCACCAAATCTGGGATTTATTGTGTTTAATTCCTACCAAATTACGTATAATACGCCAAAAGAACATAAAGTACTCAAACGAGCAAACGAGAAGAGCCTTTTTGTTTTGTACGTTTGCAGAATATTTACATACATTTAAAAAAACGTCAGGCGAGTCCTGAATTTTTCACATTATAGTAAAAGCGTCGACATATTTTAAATAAATTGAAAAATAATCTCAAAGTCCTCATTAAAAATACACAATGTTATAGTTATTGTATGAATGTATGTAACACGAGCAGATCTACACTAATTATACTCGATATAATAAAAATGGTGTTAGGTTAATTGAAAATATATATTTCTAAATAATGACTGCAAATCGGATACAGCGTAATGATCTGCTAATGAAAGAGAAAGCAACAGAGATAGGGGATTTTAGTTTAGCTAATCAGTTGGTTATATGTCGTTGGGCAGTTGAATATTTTAAAAATTGGAGCATGCATACCTTAAACTGGACGTAATGCAAAATCACTTTAACCATGATGACAAAACTATTTGCCAGATTCGGTACTAGGAACTTCTATTCTTTCGCGATCTGGGAAAAATGCTCACCGGAAAGAAATTTGTGGTCAAAGATGAGTCGTTCTTCGTGTTTTTTTGAATTAGATTACTCAATTTAAGCTCCGAGCCACTGTAAATGTTTTTTACATTGAACAGATACATTTGAAAGTGTTATTTATACCATAACTATATATTATGAAGCAACCAGATGGAAAATTGAGAAAAAAATCTGAAACTGATTCAAGAAAACTCATCAATGTTAAATACATATACATATATATATATATATATATATATATATATATATATATATATATGGTACGTGTCTTTCCATTAGATACAAAAAGGAGAAATAAGAGTTTTGTTTATGTACTATGAATGCGTGCTTTCATTATCGAAAACTGTTGATGAAAGCATAAATGAATATTCTCTAATATACAAATATTAAGATTTAGTCTTATATCATATACTGTATCGTAATTATCTATAAAACAGCTCTATACTTGCATTAACTTTATTTAGTTCTTTTATTTGTGAATGTCTTTTTCCTATTACAAATTTCATCTGACAAAAAATGGGAAAAACTCGAGCGCCTAGCCAAATGTATCGTAATTGATTGTGTAAGTAATACAATGATAGGTATCGTTACAGAAGAAGAACGAGGCCACCAAATCATTCAAAGACTGGATTCCATCTATGATAGAAAAAGGCAGCAACATCAGTTCAAACGAAATTATTAAGCTTAAAATTTAAAGGTGATATGAAATTAGCAAAACATTTCCTAGTTTTTGATGAACTAATGATTGGGCTGTTAGCTGCTGGAGGAAATTCAAATGAAATGTTGAAAATAGCTCACCTCCTCACCTTGATGGTATAGTAACTGCAATTTATACATTAACTGATGCTTTGTATTTACAAAAACAAAATTATCCGAAACAAAATTACAAAACGAAAGTAGTGACACCAGTAGTAAAGTATTACATGTAGAACAGCAACAAATTAAAACGTTTTTTACTACAAATGAATATAAACATCATAACCAAAAGGCTAAATTTTCCAACCAAACGAGGAAAAGATATCATCCAAATCAAGGACATAGAAAATCAATAGGATAGTTCCACTCCTACATAAAGTGCAGACATTGTGGACACAAAAACCATACAATAAAAAACTGTTACTTTTGGAAGATCACAGATCACTATAAAGATGTAGAACCTCGTGAACGTACTTTACAAATAATTAATACTGAACCAGATAGTGAAAAGGGCCTTCATTGTGGAAAATACAGCTCTTCAGGCAAATGAATTAGAAAAACATTTAACATTTATATTAGACTATGATGCTACGGACCTTATGGTGAAACATGCGAATATGTTTACAATATTCAAGCAATTGGACAATCCAATTAAAATGTCAGTGCGAAAGTTGGTTTCTCAATTACAACGACGTTAAAATGAACAATCAACGTTACAACTGAAGATGGTATGACTGATATTCTGAAGGACGTCCTGTATGCAGCGGACATCCTGTACACCCTTCTTTCAGTAACTCGTACCCAAGAATCTGGTATGCCAGTTATTTTTAATAAAAACTGTTCTATGACTATTAAAAAGGGTAACGAAACAATAATAAAAGGTAAGCTCCAAAATAATTTAATAACAGTTACTCTAAAAGTTAATAAACCGGTTCATAAACCATTAGAAATGCAAGCAAATGCTATTTCTGAAAGGACATTAAATATTTATAAACATTGGTATGCGTTTAGGTCTTCTAAGCAAAGAAAATTTTTTACAACTAAACATTATCGAATTTTTAAATAAATAAATATTTAAACAATATCCAACATACACATGATATATGAGAAGCTTGTATTTAAGGAAAACAAACGCGTTTACCTTTTGCAAAAGCCAAAAATAAAACTCATAATAAAAGACCGTTATTTATTGTCCATTCACTTGTGTGTGGCCCAATAACTCCATCCACTATCGATGACAAAAAATATTTTTTCTACAAACGTCAGTAAAAGTATATTCTTTGACGCATGCTGTCAGTGTCTAAAATTCCATTTTATAACACTGGTGTTAAAAGGTAAATACTTTTAGCTTGTGCTAAAAGTGATTTATTTTTATGAGCAAATATAAAAACATAATTCAAAATGAAGTGTTTATTCAATTAAACGCACAATTAGTGAAGCTACAATTATAATAAGAATCTCCATGGCCAGTCTCATTGGTAGATGTAACAGAATTTATTTTGGTGAAGCTTGTGCCAGGGCAAGGAGCAATGTTATCCGCTGAAGTTTTGGACAACATTTGATCCGCAATGTTCTTTTTGCTTTGTAGTGAATCTTCTATATAACACTCTACTACTATACTGGACTTCCAACCACCGTATCTTTTATTTGTAGTAAGATTAGCACCAGAGTCCGCCAACAAACTAGCTGAGGAACGTCGGAAACAATGTCAAGTATAAAAATGGGAATCAGGCAAATTTAGAAATTCAGCAATTTTGGCTGGCATCTTACTAAATGTATTGATTCCAACTGAAGTCCTGGCACATTTATTTTTAATGCATTTTATAAAAACTCTTGAATGGTTAATATCCACTGGATGAAGGTCTATGTACTTTTTATAGTAGTTCATAAACAATGTACCACTTACAACAAAGGTGCGCTGCACATTAGTTTTGGTGTCTGGTATATGCACAACTATTGAAGTTCCGTAACCCTCGATATTATTTAATGTCAAATCGCACAGTTCCACTCGAGGAAAGGCTCCAAAAACATCAAAAACCGCAGCAACTTTCTGCGTTAGATATATTTAATCCGGGGCTTCTGCGAGAAATTTGTCGATTTGTTCCCTTGTCAATACTTTTGACTTCTTCGGTCGATATCCGGCACCCTTTGGCTTTAAAAAAGCCACAAGCTTGTAATACCTGCCATCAATTAACTGTACCACATATACTGCAACAAAATTCTGTTGTAGACTGTACGATCAGGTCAATAACAGGAAAGGCCCGATCAATGGTACATGGTGCTAATTTACTTAAAATATTTTGAGGAGAAGCAGTCCTAATCTAACACCTACTAAATCCCCAAAATATAACAAAACACCTTTAGAATTGTGGCATAATAAAAAACCCAGAAGAGATCATTCGAAAATATTTGGCTCAACTGCCTACATTCGTAACAAAGTCAGAAATGATAAATTTGAACCAAAATCAAATAAAGGCATAATGGTTGGTTATCAACCAAGTGAGTATAACATATGAAATACCCAATCTAATAAATTTATTATGGCACGTGACGTAATTTCAGACGAATTAAATTCTATAACATCAAGACCAAAACTTGAAGGGGTTATTAAATTAACATTAGAACTTAATGAGGGCTCTGAGCCTGAAAAGCCATTCCTGATAAAATGCCTAAAATAACATCAAAATCTAATGAAACCTCTATAGAAATACAAAATAAAGAAACAGGTAAGTATCACTAAAATAGATAAATCTGCCACCGAAACAGATAACGAATATATCTTCGCCAGATGAACATCAGAATAATACCGTTTAAGACGAAGCGAAAGAATTAAAACCATTCCTTCTAAATCATACAACGAAACACCATCTATAAATAATGATTATATTTTGTATGCACACTCACCTATTTGTACAATTACTGAATCTTTCAGAGAATTAGAGACGACAATATTCAATGGGAGCAAGCAATAAAGGAACAAATAAATTCTTTATTAATTCATAAAACATGGACTATAGTCGATAAACCTGTCGACAAAAATATAATTGATTGTAAGTGGGTCTTCACTATTAAAAATGGTAATCCACCAAGATACAAAGCTCGATTAGTAGCCAGAGGTTTCAGTCAAAAATATTTACTCGATTACGATGAAACTTTTGCTCCAGTGTCGTGAATTTGAACATTTAGATTTTTAATCATTTTAGCTAATTCGTATAAATTATTGTTACATCAAATGGATGTTAAAACAGCTTATCTTAATGGCATTTTAAAAGATGAAATTTATTTGCGTATACCCGATAGGTTTAATGCTAAAGAAAACAAAGTCTGTAAATTAAATAAATCATTATACGATTTGAAGCAGGCCGCCGGTACGTACCTGGGTGCTGCGCTATTAAGATATTTTTCTGACTTTGACGATTTTTATTTTTATGTGTATATGCATGTATGTATACACTGGTATAGTCCCTAAATCCGACTCTGCCTAAGCCAGGTATGAAAGTTAAAATTATGGCGGATACGCAGGTTTTTTTTATAACTGTTTACGATTGTGACTATCTTATCTAGACATTGTTTTTGTAACCAGTCTTATCTAGAAAATGCTAGAGCCAATTGTTTTTGTTTAAGACGTAATCCAGAATTTTCTTGTAAAAAGGCACTAATATATATATATATATATATATATATATATAACCAATGAAAAGGTGAAAGAATGTGCGTTTGGTTATCTTGTTGAAATCCGTTGTTTGTGTTTTCTCATGTTTCAATTAACATCCTTGCTCCCAAGTTTTAAACCTTTTCTTGGTTATGCCGTACCGATGAAGGCTAATGAGCCAGAAACATGCATGTCTACGGTTACCACTCATTCTCTGTAACCTCTTTTGCGTGATATGCCCGCTAATTCTGTTTTTGTTATATATATATATATATATATATATATATATATATATATATATATATATATATATCTCAATATCTTAGGGATTCCGTCGTAAGTAGGGCTGAATGAAACTCTTATTTACTACCCAACGTTTCGAAAAATTTTATTTTCTTTTTCAAGGCTGAAATATGGACATGTTGGTACATTTCATTAATTAACAATTTTTTATACTTACGTGTAAAGTGAGTTAATAAATATTAAAATAGTTCATACTCGGAACAACAAAAAAAAATATATTTTATGTATAGATACTTTTTAAGTACTAATTCAAAAGGATCTTTTTGATTTGAAGGTACATTATATGTCACAGTTTGAGTGACAGTTTTTTGGTTGAGACATAACCTAGTTGATGTGTTCAACTTTATGACTTAAGAGACAGTCTTCATTATTAGTAGCATGACTTGTCACTTAATCATGATCCTATGAACAAAGGAAGTCCTATATATCATATATTCTCCCTTGTCAACGAGCGAAAGTTGTAAGGTATAATACTCTCACTAATTACCCCACTCAATCTCACGATAACAAGAGTGAATGTAGTATATACACAATAACTCCGTTATAACTCATTAGTTATATAGATGTTTATATTTATAAGTTAGAAATATCTACAATTTGATTGTTCTTATGTTGTTGGTTAAATGAAAGAAGATACGCATAAGTGTGATTAACATGGTTGCTTTCTCTCTTTTTATTCAGTGACTTTTCATCTAAGGCAGTCTCAAACATTTCTAGGCAGGATCTTTTGTGATAGTGGGATTCCGAATGTATAACCATGATGTTATTAAAATTTGGATGATGCCCAGTTTCTATGCTATGTTCAGCCAAAGCGCATGATTGTTTATTAAGTTTTATGTCACTTTTATGTTGGGTCTTTTAATATTTAATACTCTAGATGTCTGTCCATAATAAAAAGACAGGGGACCCAATATAAAAGTGACATAAAACTTAATAAACAATCATGCGCTTTGGCTGAACATAGCATAGAAACTGGGCATCATCCAAATTTTAATAACATCATGGTTATACATTCGGAATCCCACTATCACAAAAGATCCTGCCTAGAAATGTTTGAGACTGCCTTAGATGAAAAGTCACTGAATAAAAAGAGAGAAAGCAACCATGTTAATCACACTTATGCGTATCTTCTTTCATTTAACCAACAACATAAGAACAATCAAATTGTAGATATTTCTAACTTATAAATATAAACATCTATATAACTAATGAGTTATAACGGAGTTGTTGTGTATATACTACATTCACTCTTGTTATCGTGAGATTGAGTGGGGTAATTAGTGAGAGTATTATACCTTACAACTTTCGCTCGTTGACAAGGGAGAATATATGATATATAGGACTTCCTTTGTTCATAGGATCATGATTAAGTGACAAGTCATGCTACTAATAATGAAGACTGTCTCTTAAGTCATAAAGTTGAACACATCAACTAGGTTATGTCTCAACCAAAAAACTGTCACTCAAACTGTGACATATAATGTACCTTCAAATCAAAAAGATCCTTTTGAATTAGTACTTAAAAAGTATCTATACATAAAATATATTTTTTTTTGTTGTTCCGAGTATGAACTATTTTAATATTTATTAACTCACTTTACACGTAAGTATAAAAAATTGTTAATTAATGAAATGTACCAACATGTCCATATTTCAGCCTTGAAAAAGAAAATAAAATTTTTCGAAACGTTGGGTAGTAAATAAGAGTTTCATTCAGCCCTACTTACGACGGAATCCCTAAGATATTGAGAGATTTTTGATTTATCTACCGTCAAGAATACCATTTTGCTTTATATATATATATATATATATATATATATATATATATATATATATATATATATATATATATATATATATATATCAGGAACCGACCTGAGAAAGTTAGTTTAGTTGATAAACTGCTCGCGACAAATAAACAAGAATACACCGACATAGCGAACAGTGAAGTGTTGATATAAATTAATAATTAAGTTTGTGTGCATATAAATTAAATGTTAGTGAGTAGTTTAGTGTTTAAATAAATTAGTAAGTAGCCATACCGTGTGTTTAAAATTTATCCCACCCGTTTACTGTTTAAATAAATAATAAAAACATTACATTGGTGTCAGAAGTGGGATAATATAAATAAATATCTCCGTAAAAATGGCCAAGAGACTAAGGGACTTGAAAGTTACTGAGTTAAGAGCATAATTGGAAGATCGTGAGTTGGAAACGTCCGGTAAGAAAAGTGAATTAGTAGAGAGACTTAAAATGGCACTGGAAAATAACGGCTTTGATGCAGAAACAGTTTTATTTAATGGCTTCCACCTTAATCTCGTCAATTTCTGATATGAAGGATGATATTCCTGCTAATATGGACGAGAAAAGTTCTGCCATGGAAGAGAAGATTTCAACGAATATGAAAAGCGATATTTCTGCTATAATGAACGATATTACTGATATGAAGAACGACATTTCTGCTAATATGGACGAGATTTCTGCTATGAAGAACGATATATCTGCCGATATCTTACTAATGAGAAACGACAATGCCGCTGACGTTGAAAATGAAATTTCGTCTCTAAAATCTGAAATAGAGAATAAGATGTCAACGATGGACGAGAAAATCAAAGAGTTAGAAAGAAAGATGACAGGAACTCAAGACACGCCAGCGGAAGAAAAAAAGACCGAGCAAACAAAACCTTGCAAGCCAGAAACACACCCTAAGTTAGAAGACATTGCTAGTTTTACCCGAGTCAAGGCCCCAATGTTCGATGGAAAAATGTCGTGGACCAATTATCTTAAACAGTTTGAAGCAGCCGCTAGAGTGAATAATTGGTCCGATAAGGAGAAGGCAGTGAACTTAACCATCGCGCTTCGCGGAGATGCCTAAGATGTACTTTAGACGATACCTTTGGAAGAAACGGATGACTTCGAGCAGCTGAAGAAGAGGTTGGCCATGCGATATGGTTATGAACCTCTAGAACATTTGTATCAATCTCCGCTGAAGAACCGAAGGCTAAAACGTGATGAATCCCTTCAAAAATATGAAGTGGACATTGCCCGACTAGTTCGATTTGCTTATCCCTCAGCACCAGAGAACATGATGGAATGTCTGGGCATCCAGGCCTTTATTGATGGCTTACGTGACGCCGATGCAGAGGACGCTTCGATTAGCCCATCCGAAAACATTAGTCGACACATTGACAGCTGCTCTTGAATATGAAGCAGCAACGAAGGCTTCGGGATATAACAAAATTAGGACCATTCAAGAAGAAGACAGATTTGAACAGGTTCGTCAGTTTAATAGAAATTATGATGGACAAGAAGCCGAGAAAGATCAGATGCTGGAATTGTGGCGAGCTAGGGCATGTACGTAGTTCGTGTAAGCGCCCCAGGACTCCTGCAAACCAAGAACCCCAGTCACAGGAAAACTAGAACGGGTCGGCTACGAGGGGGCAGCACCGACCCATGACCGTTCCAAAGACCCTCTCATACTGATAGCTTCTCTCAGATGTCGCAACGACAGTGTATATGTAGATGGAGAAGTGAATGGCAAGAGATATGCTCTGCTGGTAGACACTGGAGCAACTAGAACCATTATACGACCAGAAATAATAAACTCCAAGAAGAAGCTTTTACCAACGAGACTGCGACTGCGGACCGCCACAGGTGAGAGTGTCAATGTTTATGGTGAGACGGGAATCCAATTGGGAATTGGCGCAGAAAAGTTCACGCATACGGTAATCGTAGCTGATATTGAAGAAGACGTGATTCTGGGAATGGACGTAATGAATGTACATGGTTTCCAATTAGACTTTAGAAACAGAACCAAAAGTGGGTTCCGAGGAGGTATTCCTCCATCCATATGAATGCAGCACGGTGTTGGCAGCTGTTCAGGAAGATACCGTTCTACCGGCACGGAGCGAAACCATGATAGTAGCACGGCTAAAGGGAATCATGGAGGAAGGTACACCGGTTATGATGGAGCCAAGGAACCACGACGAAGAAGTTGGCAAGGAAGTACTAATTGGAAAAGGATTGGTTACGTCGGCGAAAGATATCCCAGTACGTGTGATAAACGTGGATGATTACCTAGTTACCATCAAGAAGGAAACCAGGATTGGATCCTGCGTACCATTGACGCCTATAGTTCGTCAATCAACGACCACTGACAATTCTAGTGCCAGATTCGAACAGATGTTATCAGTAGATGGTCAATCCATAAATCGAGCTAAAAAAAGAGGATGAGAGAATTTCTCTAGCAGTATCAAGACTTATTCGTACCAAAATGAGGAAAGACTGGTAGAACATCAGCTGTCAAACACAAAATCGATACTGGCAATGCCAAGCTAATTGGGCAATCAGCTCGACGCCTACCACGAGCGAAGAGAGAGGAAGCTGAAAGAATAATTCGAGAGATGGCTGAAGAAAAAGTAATAGAACCATCTACTAGTCCATGGGTGTCTCCAGTAGTGCTCGCCAAGAAAAAGGATGGAACTACGAGATTCTGCGTGCGTTATCGCCAGCTACACAACGTGACGAAGAAAGACAGCTATCCTCTGCCGCGAATTGACGATACGCTAGATACTTTGGCCAGCAGCAAACTGTTTTCCACCTCGGACGTGATGTCTGGTTATTGGCAAGTGGGAATGGACCCAGAAGACTGCTTTTACTACCGGATCTGGATTATGGCAATTCAACGTCATGCCATTCGGGCTCTGTAATGCGCCTGCGACATTTGAAAGACTCATGGAAAATGTCTTGAGAGGGTTGTCTTGGAAGACATGCCTGGTCTATTTGGACGACATCGTAGTACTGGGGAAGAGACTTGACGAACACCTGAAGCATGTAGAAGACGTATTCAAACGTCTCCAAGCTGCCCAGGTCATGTTAAACCCGAAGAAATGTCAGCTGTTCCAAAACCGAGTCAACTATCTAGGTCATATAGTGAGCAATGAAGGAGTGGCGGTGGGAAGATAAATTCCCACCATCAAAAATATTTTATATGAAAGACGGTATTAAATATTTTGCAATGGTATTGGTGTCCCCATCTATATATAACATGTGGAAATGCTTACAAACTATGAATAATTGTCAAAGTGTAACATACCCTCAGTTGTTCTATGACTTTCTACAGGAGAACACGTGTTTGGCTCATTTTGAGATACAAATTTTGTGATTTTTCGACGAATCTTGATGAATCTTTGCAATCAGGTGAGATATAAGATTTTTTTGTGATTAGATAGGTGGAGTTATATATTGACAACATATATAACGCTATATTATCGTTATTCAGAATTTCATAATGTCAAAAAAATGACTTTTGTAGGTGGGAAGTATTCTTCCCCCAGCCCATAAAAAATCCTATTATCTAAATATTTTTTTGCAGTTATGTGGGACTTTGATAAACGTGAGGGTCAGAACGAGGCCATTGAGTACCTCTTAAGTCTTCCAGACAACGAACAGAACTCGGACGAAGAACCAGATGATGGAGCAAATGAAGAATTGGATTTTTTAGACACCACAGCGACTGATTCCAGTTTCAATTCCCCCTCAACTAGCCATGCTTCTTAACCCCTTGCTCCAAATTCCAGTTTTAATTCATCCTCAACTAGCCACGTATCTTCACCCATTCCACCTAATTCAGAAAATGACCTCATCAGGGCGGTTCCTCCAGAGTTGATACCCATACGGGAAGAATCGCAAGTCAATGAAGAGAGCGAAATTGAGATTGATGAAGAGCCCTTTATCTGGATGCAGAACGACGAGAATATAGAGTATATGAATATAGAATTTGATAAAAATCCAGAAGCTACAACCCAAATTCCTCAACGGAAATTGAATATTTCAACGAAATATTCAATGACGATATTATAAATCTCATTATCGAACAAACAGACTTATACGCAAAACAAAATCTTCTCCGGAGTGGCACTAACATACCAGGCCCATCTAAAAACTGGGTAGATACTTCCAAAGAAGAAATCAAAGCACTCATAGGAATTATGATAATAATGGGAATACATCAACTACCTCAATTAGCAAACTATTGGTCGAGTGATCCATCTCTGGCAGTTCATTTCGTGGCTCAAGTCATGTCATCTAAAAGGTATAAAAAACTTATTGAGAATATTCATCTAAATGATAATACCAAGGCTGCGCCGAAGGGCGAAAAAGGATATGACAAGCTACATAAAGTGAGACCACTTATTGATATGCTCAATGAATCAATAACCAAACCATACACACATTCCTCCTTTTTGGCTGTGGACGAGTCAATGATTACCTTCAAAGGACAATCATCTCTAAGACAATATATGCCTTTGAAGCCCGTCAAAAGAGGTTACAAAGTTTGGTGCTTGGCTGACTCTGTTAGTGGTTATATATGGAAATTTGATATATATACAGGCAAATCTCTTGATGCAGAAAAAGATAATTACGGTTTAGGAGAAAGAGTAGTAATAAATCTCACTTCTTCTCTGAAGAATAAGAAAACTTTAGTAGCTTTTGATAATTTCTTTACTTCAGTTGCTCTAATGGAGAAATTACTTCATGATGGAATATTTGCTGTAGGTACAGTGCGACACAACAGAAAAATTTGCCAGATATGTATAAAGAGAGAACCAAACTTCAACGCGGAGAGTTTATGTTTGCAACAAAAGGAACTTTGTCAGCAGTGAAATGGATGGATAGTAAAAACGTTCATGTTCTTACTAATTACAGCAACTGTAATGAGGAAGAACAAGGACGGTACTAGAGTGACTGTTTATTGCCCCAAAGTGGTAGCTGAATATAACCGGATAATGGGTGGCGTAGACAAATTCCATCAGCTACATGAGAGGTATGCAATTGGTCGTAGATCAACGAAATGGTGGCACCGTATATTATACTATCTAATAGATATGGCTATTGTTAATTCCTATATCCTTATGAGTACCAACAAAAAGAGAGCAATTGATCAGCTGTCATTTAGGATTAATTTGGCGAGACAACTCATAGATGGTTTCACTTCTAGGAAACGCCGAAATAAATCTGTGATATTTCTATCGAATAAGCGTGCTGTGCCAGATGAAGTTAGATTATCTGAAGTTGGTAAACACCTACCTAATCAGCAAGCAACATACAAAAGGTGCAGGCTTTGTAGCACGAAAGCGAATGAGAAAAGGACAAGATACATATGTTCGTTCTGTCAAGTACCCTTGTGTATTGAAACGTGTTTCAACAGATTCCATGGAAAATAGAAGGTTTCCCATAAAAACTATTTTAAACTGTGCGAAAGAGATTTAGTTTTGTTTTTATTATAACTTTCTTAAAAATACAAATATTTTATAAATTAATATTATGTCTTTTTTCACTAAATTCATAAAAAAAATATGCCAATCTAGGTGGGCGGTGGGAAGTATAATTCCCACTAAGAATACAAAAGAGGGGGTTGATTTTTCTAAAAATTTTGAGGATCGATCGTCAAAAGGACATCTTTAAGTGCCCATTGCAGCAAAAAATAATTACATGTCCAAAATATTTCGCTCGCGCCCACGAAAGGGTTAACAGCACTAATTACACACTCCGAAAGGTTAAACTGATAGGAAAGTTATCATTAAAAATAAAAGTCAGCAAATATCACCTGATTGAAGTTTAAAAATCTCTTTGGACCATATGTCTCTTTTCAAATGTGATTGTTACAAAGTTTACAACAACAAAAAAATGAAACTGTTAATACCTGAACTCAGCTGACGGCTGTAAATTCAGTATGCAGTTAGCCTGAAGGTCGAAATCTTCATAGAAACTTAAATCGCAAACTAAATTACCAGTTACAAGCGAAAACTCTAAATTACGATTTGAATAACTGACAAAGCAGGTTCTGTAGTACCTTAGTGAAGCCGAAGGCTACTAACTCAGGGTGCAGAAGAGCTGAGGACCTCAATCTACATATATATTAGTTCCTTTTTTACTAGAAAATTCTGGGTTGCGGCTTACACAAAAACAATTGGCTCTGGCATTTTCTAGATAAGACTGGTCACAAAAACAATGTCTAGATAAGATAGTCACAATCGTAAACAGTTATAAAAAGAACGTGCGTATCCGCCATAATTTTAAGTTTCATACCTGGCTTAGATGGAGTCAGATTTAGGGACCCCCTCCTTAAATGGAAGTTACTCCTGGAACTTTTGTGTAGACGAGACTGGATGTTTGAATCGGCAACTTTACTGAAATATCCAAGCACTCTTTCTTACCCTCCTTGGATCTGTGAGAGCACTCCACCAATTCCTACGTTGCTTGCGTCAGTGTCAAGAATAAAGTCTCCCTCTGGTAATGGATATCCTAATATCGGCGCCGAGGTTAAATGCATCTTCAAGGTTTCAGAAGCCGCTTGACAGTCTTCGTCCCATTGGAAAGCTCTTGCTTCTTCTTTAAGTCGCGTTAGAGGCTTGGCAATATCTCCAAACTTCCTGATAAATCTTCTATAATACGTGCATAGTCCAAGGAAACTCCTAATTTGATGTTTCTCGGTTGGTTGCGGCCATTGCTGAATGGGAGCAATTTTCTCTGGATCAACCGCCACTCCTTCATTGCTCACTATATGACCTAGATAGTTGACTCGGTTTTGGAACAGCTGACATTTCTTCGGGTTTAACATGACCTGGGCAGCTTGGAGACGTATTCAAACGTCTCCAAGCTGCCCAGGTCATGTTAAACCCGAAGAAATGTCAGCTGTTCCAAAACCGAGTCAACTATCTAGGTCATATAGTGAGCAATGAAGGAGTGGCGGTTGATCCAGAGAAAATTGCTCCCATTCAGCAATGGCCGCAACCAACCGAGAAACATCAAATTAGGAGTTTCCTTGGACTATGCACGTATTATAGAAGATTTATCAGGAAGTTTGGAGATATTGCCAAGCCTCTAACGCGACTTAAAGAAGAAGCAAGAGCTTTCCAATGGGACGAAGACTGTCAAGCGGCTTCTGAAACCTTGAAGATGCATTTAACCTCGGCGCCGATATTAGGATATCCATTACCAGAGGGAGACTTTATTCTTGACACTGACGCAAGCAACGTAGGAATTGGTGGAGTGCTCTCACAGATCCAAGGAGGGTAAGAAAGAGTGCTTGGATATTTCAGTAAAGTTGCCGATTCAAACATCCAGTCTCGTCTACACAAAAGTTCCAGGAGTAACTTCCATTTAAGGAGGGGGTCCCTAAATCTGACTCCATCTAAGCCAGGTATGAAACTTAAAATTATGGCGGATACGCACGTTCTTTTTATAACTGTTTACGATTGTGACTATCTTATCTAGACATTGTTTTTGTGACCAGTCTTATCTAGAAAATGCCAGAGCCAATTGTTTTTGTGTAAGCCGCAACCCAGAATTTTCTAGTAAAAAAGGAACTAATATATATGTAGATTGAGGTCCTCAGCTCTTCTGCACCCTGAGTTAGTAGCCTTCGGCTTCACTAAGGTACTACAGAACCTGCTTTGTCAGTTATTCAAATCGTAATTTAGAGTTTTCGCTTGTAACTGGTAATTTAGTTTGCGATTTAAGTTTCTATGAAGATTTCGACCTTCAGGCTAACTGCATACTGAATTTACAGCCGTCAGCTGAGTTCAGGTATTAACAGTTTCATTTTTTTGTTGTTGTAAACTTTGTAACAATCACATTTGAAAAGAGACATATGGTCCAAAGAGATTTTTAAACTTCAATCAGGTGATATTTGCTGACTTTTATTTTTAATGATAACTTTCCTATCAGTTTAACCTTTCGGAGTGTGTAATTAGTGCTGTTAACCCTTTCGTGGGCGCGAGCGAAATATTTTGGACATGTAATTATTTTTTGCTGCAATGGGCACTTAAAGATGTCCTTTTGACGATCGATCCTCAAAATTTTTAGAAAAATCAACCCCCTCTTTTGTATTCTTAGTGGGAATTATACTTCCCACCGCCCACCTAGATTGGCATATTTTTTTTATGAATTTAGTGAAAAAAGACATAATATTAATTTATAAAATATTTGTATTTTTAAGAAAGTTATAATAAAAACAAAACTAAATCTCTTTCGCACAGTTTAAAATAGTTTTTATGGGAAACCTTCTATTTTCCATGGAATCTGTTGAAACACGTTTCAATACACAAGGGTACTTGACAGAACGAACATATGTATCTTGTCCTTTTCTCATTCGCTTTCGTGCTACAAAGCCTGCACCTTTTGTATGTTGCTTGCTGATTAGGTAGGTGTTTACCAACTTCAGATAATCTAACTTCATCTGGCACAGCACGCTTATTCGATAGAAATATCACAGATTTATTTCGGCGTTTCCTAGAAGTGAAACCATCTATGAGTTGTCTCGCCAAATTAATCCTAAATGACAGCTGATCAATTGCTCTCTTTTTGTTGGTACTCATAAGGATATAGGAATTAACAATAGCCATATCTATTAGATAGTATAATATACGGTGCCACCATTTCGTTGATCTACGACCAATTGCATACCTCTCATGTAGCTGATGGAATTTGTCTACGCCACCCATTATCCGGTTATATTCAGCTACCACTTTGGGGCAATAAACAGTCACTCTAGTACCGTCCTTGTTCTTCCTCATTACAGTTGCTGTAATTAGTAAGAACATGAACGTTTTTACTATCCATCCATTTCACTGCTGACAAAGTTCCTTTTGTTGCAAACATAAACTCTCCGCGTTGAAGTTTGGTTCTCTCTTTATACATATCTGGCAAATTTTTCTGTTGTGTCGCACTGTACCTACAGCAAATATTCCATCATGAAGTAATTTCTCCATTAGAGCAACTGAAGTAAAGAAATTATCAAAAGCTACTAAAGTTTTCTTATTCTTCAGAGAAGAAGTGAGATTTATTACTACTCTTTCTCCTAAACCGTAATTATCTTTTTCTGCATCAAGAGATTTGCCTGTATATATATCAAATTTCCATATATAACCACTAACAGAGTCAGCCAAGCACCAAACTTTGTAACCTCTTTTGACGGGCTTCAAAGGCATATATTGTCTTAGAGATGATTGTCCTTTGAAGGTAATCATTGACTCGTCCACAGCCAAAAAGGAGGAATGTGTGTATGGTTTGGTTATTGATTCATTGAGCATATCAATAAGTGGTCTCACTTTATGTAGCTTGTCATATCCTTTTTCGCCCTTCGGCGCAGCCTTGGTATTATCATTTAGATGAATATTCTCAATAAGTTTTTTATACCTTTTAGATGACATGACTTGAGCCACGAAATGAACTGCCAGAGATGGATCACTCGACCAATAGTTTGCTAATTGAGGTAGTTGATGTATTCCCATTATTATCATAATTCCTATGAGTGCTTTGATTTCTTCTTTGGAAGTATCTACCCAGTTTTTAGATGGGCCTGGTATGTTAGTGCCACTCCGGAGAAGATTTTGTTTTGCGTATAAGTCTGTTTGTTCGATAATGAGATTTATAATATCGTCATTGAATATTTCGTTGAAATATTCAATTTCCGTTGAGGAATTTGGGTTGTAGCTTCTGGATTTTTATCAAATTCTATATTCATATACTCTATATTCTCGTCGTTCTGCATCCAGATAAAGGGCTCTTCATCAATCTCAATTTCGCTCTCTTCATTGACTTGCGATTCTTCCCGTATGGGTATCAACTCTGGAGGAACCGCCCTGATGAGGTCATTTTCTGAATTAGGTGGAATGGGTGAAGATACGTGGCTAGTTGAGGATGAATTAAAACTGGAATTTGGAGCAAGGGGTTAAGAAGCATGGCTAGTTGAGGGGGAATTGAAACTGGAATCAGTCGCTGTGGTGTCTAAAAAATCCAATTCTTCATTTGCTCCATCATCTGGTTCTTCGTCCGAGTTCTGTTCGTTGTCTGGAAGACTTAAGAGGTACTCAATGGCCTCGTTCTGACCCTCACGTTTATCAAAGTCCCACATAACTGCAAAAAAATATTTAGATAATAGGATTTTTTATGGGCTGGGGGAAGAATACTTCCCACCTACAAAAGTCATTTTTTTGACATTATGAAATTCTGAATAACGATAATATAGCGTTATATATGTTGTCAATATATAACTCCACCTATCTAATCACAAAAAAATCTTATATCTCACCTGATTGCAAAGATTCATCAAGATTCGTCGAAAAATCACAAAATTTGTATCTCAAAATGAGCCAAACACGTGTTCTCCTGTAGAAAGTCATAGAACAACTGAGGGTATGTTACACTTTGACAATTATTCATAGTTTGTAAGCATTTCCACATGTTATATATAGATGGGGACACCAATACCATTGCAAAATATTTAATACCGTCTTTCATATAAAATATTTTTGATGGTGGGAATTTATCTTCCCACCGCCGATGAAAGGGTTAACCCACTGAGGAGTTGTGGATAACTTAAGAAGTCTTGGGTGCTTGCCAAAACTTCTCTTTGACGAATCCACCCTTTCTTCGACTCGAAGCTAGTCGACTGGCGAGCACGGGTTGTACTACGGGAGACATCCCGAACATCTATAACGGGCACTGAAGGGTTGCGTTTTCTTGTTATAATGTAGACTGCGATTAGTATAATAATGAAACAGATTGTAGAAGTGCAACAAGCTATATTTTTAAATTTGTTGGAATACTAAAAGACAAAATTCTGTAGCAGCTTCATCTACCGAAGCTGAAAATATGGCACTTTTTGAAGGTGTAAGAGAAGCTTTATGGCTTAAATCCTTTTTAAGAGATATTAATGTTGGTATAACAGAGCCTATAATTTTATATGACGATAGTAGGTAATACACGTATGTTCTGTGACAGTTTATCGGATGAACAGGCGGATGGCCTATGGGTGGTTACCGATAGGAAGAAGTTTCCAGAGGGTTTACAAGAAGTAGAAGAAGTCTCTAGATGGTTAGCAAGTAATGACGGTAGCGTCTACGGGGGTTATGCAAAAAGTAAATAAGTGTGTATGTTGTTACGTGTATAAGGTAGAGGGTGGTTTAGAAGAAGCGAAGGGGTTTTTAAGGGTAGCGTCTACGGGGGTTATGCAAAAAGTTTTTTGGGGGATTGGCCTGGGCCAATTGCCAAAATTTTTGGGATAATGACGGTAGCGGCTACGGGGGTTATGCAAAAATTAAATAAGTGTGTATGTTGTTACGTGTTTAAGGTAGAGGGTGGTTTAGAAGAAGCGAAGGGGTTTTTAAGGGTAGCGTCTACGGGAATTACGCAAAAAATTGCTGACGGCCGACACATGCGCAGATCGAATTGAGTCAAAAATTACCACGATGGACCTTGGCGATTTCCCATGTTAAGTTGCATAAGGAATGAGCCAGAATCAGTGCTGCGAAGAGGGTTTTAAGGGTAGCGTCTACGGGGGAGGGGAGCGTCTACGGGGATTACGTAATTAAGGGTGTATACAAGAACGGGGGTTATGCAAAAAGTAAGTAAGTGTGTATGTTTTTACGTGTATAAGGTATCTAGGGGGTGATTTAGAAGAAGCGAAGAGGCTTTTAAGGGTAGCGTCTACGGGGGGGTTGCGTAAAAAGTAAATAAGGATGTATACAAGAAGTAATTAGAAGAAAGAAAATATATGGAGAATTGTGTGTGTGTGAGAGGTGAGGGGTAGTGCTCACGAGGGGGAGGGGCTATGCAGTTAGCTGATTTTTTAAGGGTTCTATATTTTGGAATTCTCAAAGGAATGTTATTAGATTGATAACCAACATTTTTTTTAAAACGGATATGTGTGTGAATTCATATCATTTTATAGAAGGTTTTTTATATTGTAATAAATGAAATCTCGCATTATATTAAATTCGCTTAGTAGGTAATATTTATGCGTTATTTCTATAGCTAGCAAGCACGTGCAGACCAAATCATTTATTCAGACAATAGCGAACTTGTTTCAAATATGATAAGATTGGAATGTCATGATTTCTAACAGTTTCTCATTGAACAACCCTTGGACTTGTGCATCCCCTCTATAATAAAATATTCTTTTAAATAGTGCTCACAGTAAATACTAGACAATAGACTGTACTTAGTGTTCCAGTGAAAAGTTGTCGTTTAAGGTTCCACAATACATAGTAACTTATTTATAAGTTTACTATTTTTTTTCATTCATCTTTAACTATTTTAAAAAACTTAATTGTTAAATTATTATTATTATTCTGTTATCTTTTCAAATAATTCTTTCTTTATTACAGATGAATTTTTTAAATGAGATTAATACAATAAGCACTGCTTTTGCAGAAATAAAACCCGTTATAAAACTGAAAGATTTACCAAGGGATACACCACATAGAATAAACAGCGCAAAGGTGCACCAGGGGCAATTTGGAGCACAAATACTTCTGGAGCTGGACGAAAATATAGTATTTCTCCCCAAAAGAGTGACGGATGCATTTGCGTCGCATGTAAATCAGTTTACGCCGGGGAAGTTCAGCATTACATTCCTGGGACTTCAAACTTTCCAAAGGGTTTCCCCTAGGACCCTCTTCAAAATAGAGGAGAATGTATAAAAAAACATAACAAAACAGTACATATTGAATTTCAACACCTTGAAAAATAATCTGGACACAGGTGAACAGCTTCAGTTTTCAAAATCGTAAGTTTTCATAATTTTTTGAAAATGAATTCTGAGGAAAGAGCTCTCCTGACTGATAATATTGTTAAAAAGTTTCAAGCAATTGAAAATATTTTATTTCAAAAAAAAAATTGAACTATTTATGATATAGAAAAATGGTCAAAACAAGCTAAATGCCACATTAGACTTTGCAACTTAGCAATAAGTGATGGGGATCTAACCATTGGTACATTACGTAAACTACAAACCAACTTGGATCACTTAAAGCGGTTTAGAACAATAATTAAGAATCTAAGTAAATCTGGAAAGGGGCTTACTATTAAAAAAAAGAAGTAATAGAGTAAAATGGGAAGATATTAATTCAATTTTTGACAGTAGAGTTCGAAACGGGATTATTATAAATAAATCTCATAAAGATATCTTACAGTTTTTTGATGATTCGTTGTTTCTTTTCAGCACTAGAATGAAAAACGCATTAAAAAAATGCAATACGTTGAAAGTAAATACTTGTTTTTGTGCAGAATTTATTAGAAAATCAGGTGATACTGAAATTACAGAAAATAAATATTTTTCTACAAAAAATGAAATAATTGATAAGACAACTGACTTTAAAAAATGGTTTGCAGTTAATGTAAGAGATGTCATTTTAAGAAAACTTTCAGAATATTCTGAGGAAGGATCGGGGTGGGCCTTAAGTAAAATTATATCTCTGGAAATCAATATAAATAAATACGAGGTGGCTAGTGGAATATCATCATATATTAAATTACCAGACATAATAGCTAAAAGAAAGGCGTGTATCAACGTTCAGAATGACGATAATGCATGCTTTGCTTGGGCAATTGTTTCAGCTTTGTTCCCTTGCGTTATTAATAAAAATCCTAAACGTACTTGTTCATATCCTCATTATAGCAAAGTTTTGAACATAAACGGTCTTACATTTCCTGTACACCCAAATCAGATTACAACTTTCGAAAAAAATAATGTTGATAAACCGGTTAATGTTTTTTAATTGGAAATTTTCAGACCATCAAATTTTAGTGTTGTGCCAGTACGTTTAACAAAACAAAAAAGAGAAAAGCATGTCAATTTACTGATTATTCAAAATAAATATTTTCCTAAAAAGAATGATTGCGAACCAGAGTCAGATAATGATGATTATGATTTTAGTGATGGTATACAGTATCACTATATTTGGATAAAAGACTTGTCAAGACTTTTATCCAAGCAACTCTCTAAAAATACTAGAAAAAATATATATGTGATAGATGTTTGAATTATTTTGTTTCTCAAGAAAAATTGGATGACCATTTCAAATATTGTGAAAAAATTGATAATAATTGTAAAATTGAGTTTTCTAAAGATCCATATGTCAAGTTTAAAAATTTTGTATACAAAGAAAAAGTACCTTTTATTATTTATGCAGATTTTGAATCACTACTTATTCCTTATATTGATGTAGATGCTAGAATAAAATCTCAAAAGGGATATGGTTCACAGTCGGTAACGAGAAGTGCTAGGTATCAAAAACATAAAGCTTATAGTGCTGGACTATATTTTAAATGTAATTTTAACGATAACTGGTCATTTTATGATAGTAATCGAAGTTCTGATTGTATGTTATGGTTTGTAGATAAAATTGAAAATATTGCAAAATTTGTAATGTCAAAATTAAAAAATGTTGAACCAATGAATGTTGAAGTGAATTTAAAAGATGCTTCAGATAAATGTCATATTTGTGAGGAGATATTTAAGGAAGGTGATAAGATTGTTAGGGAACATTGTCACCTAACAGGTAATTTTCGAGGTTTTGCTCACAACCACTGTAATCTTAATTATAAAAAAACATTTGTCATTCCAGTAGTTTTTCACAACCTAAGTGGTTATGATTCACATTTCATAATTAGAGATTTAGCTAACCGAAATTATGTTCAACTTTTACCTGTTAATAAAGAAAAATACATAAGTTTTACAATCTGGGATAATAATACAAATATTAGGTTTAGATTTATAGACTCTTTTAGATTTATGGGATGTTCATTAGATTCATTGGTATCATCATTAGAACCAGAAAATTTAATTCCACTTAGAAAAGAATTTTCTAATCTAAATACTGAACAATTTAGTTTATTAACTAGAAAAGGTGTTTTCTTTTATGATTATTTAGATGATATAAAGCGATTAGATGAAACTGCATTACCTAGTAAAGAATATTTTTACAACAAACTTAACGATGAACATATAAAAGATATTGACTATAGGCATGCAAAATTAGTTTGGTCAGCATTTAATATGAAAACCATTGCTGATTACAGTGACTTGTATATAAAAACAGATATTTTACTTCTAGCGTCTGTTTTTGAAACATTTCGTGATACTTGCTGGAAAACATGGATTATTGCTTAAGAAAGTTCATAGGGTATTAAAATTTCAGCAAAGTTGTTGGTTGAAGCCTTATATAGAATTGAATACTTTGATGAGATCCCACGCAAAAAATAATTTTGAAAAAAATTTGTATAAACTTATGAATAATGCAGTATTCGGGAAAACAATGCAAAATTTGCGTAAACATCGGTTAGTGAAATTAGTTCGAACGTGGTATGGCAAACGAGGAGCTAGAAATTTAATTGCAAGTCCCACATTTCATAGTCGTGTTATATTTAACGATGATGTTGAGAATCCTTTATTGGCTATAGAGCTTAAGAAAACTAAAATTGTATTTGACAAACCTCTTTATATAGGATTAGCAATTTTAGATATTTCAAAAATATGTGTTTATGAATTTCATTATGATTATATGCTGACCAAATTTTCACCTGAACAATGTAAATTACTTTATACCGATACTGATAGTTTAGTGTACGAAATTCAATGTAATAACATATATGAAGAAGTAATAAAGGCGGATATTCACCGTTTTGATACTAGTGATTATCCTGTAAATAATGTGTGGGATATTCCTCTAGCTAATAAGAAAGTACCCGGAATTATGAAGGATGAAAATAACTCAAAAATTATGACACATTTTGTAGGTTTACGTTCTAAATAGTATGCCTTCAGAGTGTTAGGTGAGGAAAACGATGTATAAAAAGCTAAAGGTATTAAGTCTAATGTGGTAAAGAAAAAAATAACTTTTGATGATTATATTCTCTGTTTGCAGAAATTTATAGAAAATCCTCAAGAAGAGTGTTTCATGCATGCAACTCAACGTTGTATACTATCAAAGTTACATGATGTATACACCATTGAACAGACGAAAATTGCTTTAAACCCATCAGATGATAAAAGATATTTGATACCTGGTTCACATGACACTCTTCCGTGGGGACATTATAGTATTATGGAGTTTTAATAAATTGATTGGAATTTATTTTCAGATGAAGAGTTTGGTAGATCTATGTACTAAGATAATTTGTAATCGTATTACTAGAATTTCAAGTTTTCTTGTACAAGCTCAAATTCCTCAGTTTTTGCTTTTATCTGTATAACTATATTTAATATGTACTGTCAAATGTATAATTTTCATTTTGCCTTTAATGTAATATGTACTGTTTTTTTATTTGATGTAATATGTATATAAATACAATTAATAAAACAATATTCATATAACCTTGAAACTTGATTTTTTATCCTAGCTCCTTCCCCACAGGTTTTCAAGAATTTTTAACGTTATTACATCGATTTGAAGTTTCATAAGTAGTACATGAGTAAGAAGTGCTGTTCCTTTAGACTGGTGTTTAAATTGTAAATTTGGAATTTTGTTGCCAAATATGCCTTTTCAGCAACATATGACGGTGATGCTTGAGGAAAATACCGATTTAGGTTAGTCTTTTTCCCATTCTGTTCTAACGCGATACGAATGTTCACCATCATGATCGTTTTCATTTACACTACATCAAGGTCGCTCTAATAGTTGAATCGTTGCAGGATTTAGAGTGCCATCTACAGGAAAATTTAATTTCTCTTGGAAATCTTTTAAAATCGATGACATATTTGTGATATCATGTTCCGACTTGTTAACATATCCAAATCTTTCGATAATTTACATCAATTTTCTCAGATGCCACTAAAGGTAGAATTATTATTAATAGTAAAAGAAACATCCTTCACTTTCGATGTTCAATACTGATTCCAAATCAACATAAAAGTTTTCATCATCAGCATTACTTGTGTTAGAGGTGAAATGAAACAAAGAATATTTTCATAATTTTATAATGTTAAATCATTGATTACATGGACTTTGTAATAGTACAGATATTCTTTAAGTGCTCTTCCTATTAAACTGCTGTTGTCATAAGAATAAATATCACAAACAGCATACATTAAATCTAAACAATTGGAAAAGCCACATATTGGATTCGATATAAATGTTTTTAATAAATTAATCATATAATAAAAATCGCAAAAGTTCACTTTATTTAAAATTGAAATGTGATGTTGAAGCAAATTCTCATGAACACGTTGAATTTCTACAACTTCTTCTTCATCGAGGAAAACTGTTACATCATCTTTCTGAATTTACACAAATTTTTGATTATCATAAATAACTTTAGTTATTTGACCAAAATCTTGGTACAACATGATGGGATTAGAATCTACAACATCATCATCTGGAGAATTGAAGAATAACTCGTTACTTCTATGCAGCACTTCTATGATCTCATCCCATTCTAAAGTATTGAATGACATTTTTGAAGGTTCCACGATAAACGATGATAAAATGATGGCAGGTGCAAAAGTTCTGGCAGGATTCAGGCAACATCCAACTTCAAATCGATGACCAACATTGAAAACTGTATGCAATAAATAATGTCTTTCTTTTCTTATTGCAATTTCATAATTAAGTACAATTTGATCTAAATCACGATCATAATTTGGTTCTTCATCATAACTACTATTATCACTACATGACATTGTAACACTATAATACCCAGAATCGTGACTACTCATTATGATGACTTCTAAACTAATGTCGATCAATTTATATGTTTATCTCTGTCTTCCACTCAATTAAAGTTGATTGGTTGCTGGTGATCTATACTACTACATCATCAGTGTTAATCCAACTGTTATGTTCTTCATCTAATCCTAACCATTTAACGTACATTTTGTTACGTTTCCTGTTCAACACCTTTTCAACGAGATAAATGTGGGGATTTTTGGTTTTTTGTAATTCTTCTTCATAGAAACAACCTCTAATTGGCGATCCAGTCATATCTTCTATCAAATACGTTACAGGATTCGTTATTTTGACTTTCGTAATTTTGAATAGTTCAGTTGTAAAATTGGGAGTGTAACCTTTTTCAAAAGCATGTTTCGCTTTACTTATCCGCACAATATCTCCCACATTTAATTTTCTGGGTCCGGCGATTTTCAAATAACTGAATTTCTTATTTAAAATCAATTTTTCGTTACTTCGATTCACCTCTAATGGTTTGTATCCAGTTTTACTATGTTTTGTGTCGTTGTATTCCTTTGTGATTTGAGGTAAAATATCGATCCATTGGTATTTCCCAATGAAGCGGAAATGTTTATAGAGTTTCGTTTTGAGCGTTCTAATAACTCTTTCTGCAATTGCAGCTTTCTTCGTACTAAATGTACTATAATGATTGATATTATGTTTTTTCATTAGCGATTTGAATTTACTATTGTAAAATTCCGTTCCCTGATCTGATTGTAGATTTTTTGGTGTTCGACTCCTGATAATACTCGAAAATGCTCGTGTTATTTCTTCGGCTGTTTTCGTCTTGAGTGGACGAGTCCACATGAATTTCGAGAGACAATCGATAACCACCAAAATCATTTTAAATCCTTTATTATGCTTTGCATAAGGTCTCATTTCGGCTAAATCCATTTGCCATAAGTCATCAAGACCTTTGATTATTGTTCGTCGACGTGGATAATTTCGTCGAATCGGTTTATGCAATTCTTTAACAAGTTGAATCCTGTCTGCAGACATGATGTATAGTGAACAAAGAAGGTTATTTTGTTATATATATATATATATATATATATATATATATATATATATATATATATATATATTTTCTAAAGGTCAATTACTGTTCTTCTTCTAAATTACACTGTACGAGAAGATCCATACAAAAATAATCTCTACTACCCAATTTGAATTCTATTTTATCGTTCTTCTTTATGCTAAGGCCGTTTAACTGTTGATACTGATATTCCATATTATTCTTCAATAAAACGCTGCCATCAGAAGCATAATGTTTACAATTTTCAATTTCACAATCAAAAGGGAATACAAAAGCCGTACCTTCCGTATCCAAAACGTAAAAGTTCTTGTTGAATTTCTTCGTGCCCCTAAAGCTGATTAGACACTTTGTGTGATACTTCTCTGCGAATTGGTGTATCTGTCTGCTGATATTTGTCGATGAAACGAGAGTATCGACATATTTTTTTATCGGAATGTTTGTATTGAGAGTAGCAATCCTTGAATCATAGTTTCTATGTATTTCATCCAATGTATCTTTCATTTTTTTGTCAAGTATGTTTACTATAAATTTTCTATTTGATTCTATTGCATTATCTACATACTTTTGAGTTGATCCATTATTTATCAAGGATTTTATTTTATCATTTATTTGCTGAATACTTGTGTTCAACGACAATTGAGCTATTTCGATTTTTTTAAATCGTGCTTCGAGATTTGTATCATACTTCTTTTTATATGCGTCAGAGTGTCGACCAAACTTGTCGAGACTCATTTTGAAAATGAACATAAATCAATCGATGGTTAATGTATATAATCGGCTTCACGAAGTTCATGTATAATGGCAACAATCTCATTATCATTGGAAGTGTTACCTGCATCCTTGGAAGCTATTAACTCTCTAAGTCTTTCAACAATCTCGTTTACATCGTCCCAGTAAACGTACTCTATATCTTTATCATTATAGGTCATGATGTGATCAGGTAATCCTTTACCTACGATGTTAGTGGTAGTGTTTCGTCTTATAATAAATTGCTTTTTAATAATATTAATATACTTCCACCGCTGAGAACCTTTTAGTGTTCTATCTTTTTTTAAATGAACCCCCGTTCGCTCCAATAATATTTTGTATGTAGGTAAATCATCTTCGGTATATTTGGGATGTTGGTAGAAAAGTAATTGGTAAAGACCTGGAGTAGCAGGTATTCTATCCCATCCTTTATCTCCTTCTACGAATATATCTCCGTTTTTTGCATCAAAGTTTATGCGTTTATTCCCCAGAGTCCACTGATCGTTTTCAGCATTATACTTTGGACCGTACAAATCATCGATTTGTGAGTCTTCGTTAAAGAAATCGATGACACATTGTCGACCCATTGTAGGATATTGTTCGATGTACTCGTTGACTGTTCGTGGTGAGAAATGTTCACTAGTATTCACTTGAGGTTCACCATCATCATCATCATCATCATCCGTAAATACTGATTCATTTTTCGGATCATAACTGTATAATTCTTCATCACTGATAAAATTGGGAACATGTTCTTTTTTCTCTTTAGATGATGTGGGCTGTGGTGGTGGAGGTAGGGTTGCTGTAATCTGCTTGTTTGTCTTAGATGTATTCATAATATTTACGATATCTTTGAGTGGATTAGATATAGGTTTGAAAATTCTATTTAGTGTCTCATCATGCTCAGTTTTGTTCAGTTTGAAAGACAAATACTTTTTCTAATAATTCGTTTCAGATCTGCAATTTTTCGTTTTCGCACAGCGTCTGCATCAGATGACATCATAATGAAAAATGAATGGTTAAATAATTATTATATTTTTATATACATATCGAATCCTTTACGATATCCACCATCTTGTAAATCAAAGTCTTTAACAATAACCAAAGCGCCATATTTATCATTCCAGCATTCAGAGCACATTTTCTTGAATTGTTCAAATGACATGTCGGGGGAAACGTGTTCGTTGAAGGCATGTTTAAGGTTAATTTCATCCTGTTTAAACATTACAATCATATTGCAGTTATCACGTATTAGCTGCTTTGGTATTTTCGAATAAGTCTGACATAGGTAGAAGACATCAATACTTATGTGCCTACACATGGAAAAATATTCTTGAATTGTTTGTTGTTTGTCGCATGACACATCATCAAAAATGAAAATCGAATTCGGTTTGGATTGTGTAGGACTTACAATTTAATCGTTTTCTTTAAACGGATAATATCCCACACCTTTTACACCAGTCAATACTTCTTCGAGCAGTTGGTATTTTGGTTGATATAGAGATTTAGAATAAACGTAGACATTTTTAAATTTTACATCATTTGGATTGAACAGCAATGATAGCACAATATTTGTTTTCCCACATCCGCTGGGGCCACAAATAATAGCACGAAACGAATCAGGTAATAAAAGTCCATGTTTTCGGCTACGTCTATCTTCCAAAACGCTATCGAAATTTTCAATCGGTAATGACTGCTCTTGTTTAACAATCTCCATCTTATGATACTTTTTCAAACAGTGCAGCTATAATTATAGGTTCCATCGTGAGCAAATAGTCAGTCTTCATGTTGATTCACGAAGGTGAAGGTGTGCTAAATTCACTCATAAACAATTTGCCTTTTGAGCTTCATTTTCCTGGCTACCAACACTGTGGACGTAAGTTTTACTATTTTTATTTTTTCACAATATTAAATCCTCTATTTATATAGCTGGAACGCGTCTGAAAAAACGGCTACTACGAGGAGATACAGGTGTCAACGCTCTCGACGCAGCTTGCAAAAATCACGATATCGCATACGCATCTAACAAGTCATTCACAGATCGTCATAAAGCTTATTTGGTACTAGAAAACGCCGCTTGGGAGCGAGTAAAGTCAAAAGACGCTAAATTAGGTGAAAAGGCAGCCGCCTGGCTCGTTACCACTGGAATTAAGGTCAAACGCAAGTTGGGAATGGGAATGAAGCCGAAGCGTCGTAGATCTTTTCATCGTGATGTTGTTATGAAGGTGAAGAAATCCATGAAAAAAGGATCTTCGCTGTCAGATACAGCGATGTTTGCATTGCGAGCAGCAAAATCTCTTATTAAAAAATTCGGAGGCCGAAAACATGTTCCAATACCTAGAATAATACCTGTAGCGAAATCTGGAGGATTTTTACCTCTAATACCTCTTTTCGCTGGACTTTCAGCTTTGGGAGCATTATCAGGCGGTGCTGCGGGAATTGCGAAAACTGTGATCGATGCAAAAAATGCTCAAAAGAAATTGGAAGAAGATCATCGTCATAATAAAGCTATGGAGCCTATAGGTAAAGGATTGTATTTGCGAAAGAACGCTAAAGGTGGATATGGATTATTCTTGAAAAAAAACTACCATTGAAGCTACCCAATAGAGCATTATTAGACTATGAATTAATCAAGTTTGCCAAATTATTGAAAATAAAATATTTTCGAGATGTGTACATGCGCGATTCTCTACCGAAAAACGGACCTCGGCGATGTGAATCAGCAATACTAAATTTGGATGTGTCTAAAAACTCAGGCACGCATTGGGTAGCATATAGGAAGATGAATGACTGCGTCGAATATTTCGATTCATTTGGTAATCTGAAGCCTCCGAGAGAACTTGTCACTTATCTTGCTGGCAGTAAAATATTTTACAATTACGAGCAATACCAAAATTACAATCAGATCAACTGTGGACATTTGTGTTTGCAATTCCTCTATAATGTCTGAAGCATGGTTGGTTGGCGAAACACAATTGTTGTCGTCTTTTACAAGTGCCGAATTGAAAACTATTCCTCTAAAGTATTTGGTAGAGCGAATTAAACCTTGGGATTTATTAGACAATTGGCATAAATTACCAAAAGAATATCAATCGAATTTCAACTTGCAAATTTGCTTGCCTTGTTTTGTGCATTACAATCGACCGGATCAACGTACTCATGTCGATGGTCCGGTTAGCTCACAACGCAACTGTCATGCATGTAATTATTAATTGAAAAAATAAAATTGTTTTTTCTAATCTAGTAATATTATTTAAATACACCACTCCCATAAACATCACAGTCATGTCTCAACTGTTGAACTTAACGTCCACATCGAATGAATTCTCCTTCACTCCTCCCACACCGATAATATTGAAACCTGAAAAAGAATACTTTATTGGTGTGTTGGGGTTTCATTCGTATCATTCTATACCGAATATCGATGGTGAGAAATTTTATTTCTACAATAAAAATGATCGTAAGAAAGGACTCATCACCATTAACTTCCCGTCAGGATGTTACGAAATCACAGATATTGAAGCTTATCTCATCGATCAATTCAAATTGAAGACGGATACAACTGTGGCCGATATATCTTTGAAGCCCAACAACAACACTCTTCAGTGTGAAATTTACAGTCGACAGCACGCCATCGATTTTGAATACTCTGATAGTTTGAGTAAAATATTAGGATTTTCTCCAAAGATACTAGATCCTGGTAAAGTCCACCGTTCCGATCTACCTGTTAACATTTGTAAAATATCAACTTTACTATTCGATTGCAATATTGCTGAAGGATCGTTTGACGGAGATAAGCCTGCTCATACAATATTCAGTTTCCAAATTACAGTGGACCCTGGTTATGCAATCAACGAACGACCGAACAATCCGATTTACTTAGCTGTGAGCAGCACAAACGAAATCACCAACATTACCGTAAGAGTGTTGAATCAAGATCTCGAACCAGTAAATTTTCGAGGAGAAAAAAGCACGTTACTTTTACATCTATTGGAACGTTAATGGGTCTACTTATCAACAACGACTATTATAAAAGTCCCTCATCCTCTACAACAAAATTAGTCTCTTGCAGATCGTTCAAAAGAACGAAGCTTCATCTAACTCCTGCAAATCGGACGTTTCTCAAAGCAATCGGATTAAAGTTGAAGAAGAATGACACTAAAAAGAAAGTACGTGCCTTCTGATAGGACACCACCATCAACGAAAATATCTTCGATATTTCACCTTTACCGAGATCCACAAAATGAAGAGTCGATAAGAAAAGAAGATTTTCACACCTATGTTCCTTATGTGAAATCATTCAATAACAGCGATTCTGTGGAATTTGACATCCAACAAACTGACGCATTTTTTCTCATGTACGAAACTCAACTTGAAATTAAGGGAAAATTAGAAGTTAGTGGCGGAGGAGGACATGTTAATCTAACGCCAAATTGCGGTGCATTCCTCTTCGATTCTTGTTCCTACATTCAAAGTGGAAAGGAAATAGAAATAGTACGAGATCCCGGTATAGTAACTACCGCAAGAAGTTTGTTGTGTTATAATCCACAATCGAAAGAAATGGTTTTAGCTGGCTGGAATTATCCCAATAAACCGCTATTGAATGATGTTGATAAATCGTTTAGTTTGTTGATTCCTCTAAAACACATTTTCAATGTATTCAATGACTATACTAAAATCACATATGGAAAACAAACTTTTCGATTCATACGTGCTCGTCATGATAACGATGCTGTAATAGTAAATGAAGTAACAACAGGTACTACGACATCTAACACTACAATAAAGTTTGTTATAGATAGCATGGCATTGAAAGTTAAACACGTCTATCCTAACGATGAAATAAAATTACGTATGATGCAGCAAATGAAAAGTGATCGACCAATATTCATTCCGTTCAGAAAATGGGAACTTTGTGTATTGCCTACGTTAACGAAAGACGCTAAAAATGAGATTTGGTCAGTTAAAACGAGCTCGTCTGTCGAGAGACCTCGATATGTTATCGTATGCTTTCAAATAGATAGACGCAACAAGAAGACAAACGATCCTTCGCAATTCGATCACTTGAACACCAACAATGTAAGATTGGCTTTGAACGGAGATTTTTGGCCCACCGAACGATTAAAGATGGATTTCGGAAAAAACGACTATACTCTTGCCTATCATAATTACGCCTCATTCTATAGAAGCTATACCAATTCCAGCATAGTACATCCAACATTGGACTATGAAGCATTCAAAGATCGTGCTCTCTTTGTCATAGACTGTTCCAAACAGGAGGAGGGTATGAGGGCATCGACAGTTGATATAAAAGTGGAAATTGAAGTAGGTGTAGGATTTCCTGCAAATACTAGAGCATATTGTATAATTATACATGACTGTTTATTAGAGTATTACCCCCTAACGGAAATTATCAAAACGATCATATAATACCAGTGTTGAAATACACAGCGAGACAGTTACAAATAAACCACGATGAGAATAGCATTCATTGACATTCAAGGCTTCATTATCGAGGGTACATTCCATCCTAAGGAATTGTCCATCGAAATCGGATATAAACATAGACACTACATATTTAAGCCGCCACAACCCTTTCATTTGCTAAGCAATGAAGATAAAAAAACAAATAACTTTTTGGAATACCATATCCATGGAATCAAGTATTCTTCTGGCGATGTTGATTATTCAAAATTGGACGAGATTTTGAAAAGTACAATGTCTAATGTCGATTGTATTTACGTTCGCGGTAATCAGAAATATGAATTTTTACAGTAGAAATGTGAAGAATATGGAATTTCTACGACAACTGTTGTTGATGTCTGCAAGTTTGATGGAACGTCCTCAGCCATGGAAAGTTTAAAAAAACATTCGAATGCTTGTCATGCCGATGGGGCTTTCAATTGTACACAAATTAATGTAGAACGATTACTATGTTGGTTTTTAAATGTAATACCATTGTAATTTTACTCAAATAAATAGAAAAAATTGATGAGTTGTTTTATTGAAACACATTGTATACTTATTTATGTCTATACTACATGAAGACTTAAACTTTCGTTTTACAATAGTCAATATAATTTTCAATATTAAAATAAATACTGATGTTAAAATTATACATGTCATTGCAAAAACGTTATTAATTTCATCCTTGATGGCATCCTGTTGTTCCCGAACATTCTGTATCCAAAACGTAAAAGTTCTTGTTGAATTTCTTAAGAAAAAATTGATGAGTTGTTTTATTGAAACACATTGTATACTCATTTATGTCTATATTACATGAAGACTTAAACTTTCGTTTTACAATATTCAATATAATTTTCAATATTAAAATAAATACTGATGTTAAAATTATACATGTCATTGCAAAAACATTATTAATTTCATCCTTGATGGCATCTTGTTGTTCCCGAATTGTATTATTCATCATATTGTAGCCGGTTCAATTCTGTGGATATTTTTTTGTAGGCGGCAATTTTTGAAGACGTTATCCTCGAAGCACATTCGCTCCAATTGCTTTATCAGTTTAATCTTATTTTCATAAATTGAAATATCTTTACTCAATTCTCGAACGCTTTTAGAAAATTCCTCCAATTTGCGTCTATACTCTTCCGATGATATTGTGATACAAACACTCAATTCTCTCATTCATTTATCATAAAAGAAATCATGCACATGCTTTCAAGACTTTCAAAATACCCCGTATAAAAAAAATACATCAGTTAAATATGATTTTAAAAAAACTGCAACATAAAATCTATTTTTATTAATTAGATAGAAAACTAAAATTCTGCTGTTTCATGAATAAACTCAGTTTAGATTTTATCGTAAATGACTAATACAATATCAAGTTGATATCATATATTTTTTAAAAGATACTAAAGTAATATTCCCTTATCATGACATTCCAATCTTATCATATTTGAAACAAGTTCGCTATTGTCTGAATAAATGATTTGGTCTGCACGTGTTTGCTAGCTATAGAAATAACTCATAAATATTACCTACTAAGCGAATTTAATATAATGCGAGATTTCATTTATTACAATATAAAAAACCTTCTATAAAATGATATGAATTCACACACATATCCGTTTTAAAAAAAAATGTTGGTTATCAATCTAATAACATTCCTTTGAGAATTTCAAAATATTGTACCAATGGTTAGATCCCCATCACTTATTGCTAAGTTGCAAAGTCTAATGTGGTTGCTGTAATCTGCTTGTTTGTCTTAGATGTATTCATAATAACGCGAGATTTCATTTATTACAATATAAAAAACCTTCTATAAAATAATATGAATTCACACACATATCCGTTTTAAAAAAAAATGTTGGTTATCAATCTAATAACATTCCTTTGAGAATTTTAAAATATAGAACCCTTAAAAAATCAGCTAACTGCATAGCCCCTCCCCCTCGTGAGCACTACCCCTCATCTCTTACACACACACAATCCTCCATATATTTTCTTTCTTCTAATTACTTCTTGTATACATCCTTATTTACTTTTTACGCAACCCCCCCGTAGACGCTACCCTTAAAAGCCTCTTCGCTTCTTCTAAATCACCCTCTACCTTATACACGTAAAAACATACACACTTATTTACTTTTTGCATAACCACCGTTCTTGTTTACACCCTTATTTACGTAATCCCCGTAGACGCTCCCCTCCCCCGTAGACGCTATCCTTAAAACCCTCTTCGCAGCACTGATTCTGGCTCATTCCTTATGCAAATTAACATGGGAAATCGCCAAGGTCCATCGTGGTAATTTTTTACTCAATTCGATCTGCGCATGTGTCGGCCGTCAGCAATTTTTTGCGTAATCCCCGTAGACGCTACCCTTAAAAACCCCTTCGCTTCTTCTAAACCACCCTCTACCTTATACACGTAACAACATACACACTTACTTTTCGCATAACCCCCGTTCTTGTATGCACCCTTATTTACATAATCTCCGTAGACGCTACCCTTAAAAACCCCTTCGCTTCTTCTAAACCACCCTATACCTTATACACGTAACAACATACACACTTATTTAATTTTTGCATAACCCCCGTAGCCGCTACCGTCATTATCCCAAAAATTTTGGCAATTGGCCCAGGCCAAACCCCCAAAAAACTTTTTGCATAACCCCCGTAGACGCTACCCTTAAAAACCCCTTCGCTTCTTCTAAACCGCCCTCTACCTTATACACGTAACAACATACACACTTATTTACTTTTTGCATAACCCCCGTAGACGCTACCGTCATTACTTGCTAACCATCTAGAGACTTCTTTTACTTCTTGTAAACCCTCTGGAAACTTCTTCCTATCGGTAACCACCCATAGGCCATCCGCCTGTTCATCCGATAAAGTGTCACAGAACATACGTGTATTACCTACTGACGATAATAACAATTGCATTAAGATAGCTAATAATCCTGTTTTTCATAAACGATCACATTGATATCAAATATCATTTTACAAGAGAAGAAGTAAATAAAAATGTGGCAATTTCAAAATATAATTCAACAGGTATACAATTATCAGATGCTCTGACGAAGTTCCACGAACTACGTTTTAAAATGGGATTGATGGAAATCCAGGACATAGATGATATTAATCATTCATATTTTAGGTCTGATTGAAGTTTTATTTTGGGGTTTTCCCAATCCATGCAACAAATGTTGGACCATAATAACGTTTTCTCTAAATAATATAAGCATAATACTTTTAATTCGAATTAATTATTAATAAGTTTGTTCCTCTACTTTTCTCTTTTTGAGTGGGAGTGTTAGATACATGTCTTTCTATTAGATACGAAAAGAGTGATGTTTATGTTCGATGAATGCATACTTTCATTATCGAAAACTGTTGATGAAAGCATAAATGAATATTTTCAAATAAACAAATATTAAGATTTAGTCTTATGACACACGCTCTATTTATAGTAATAATCAATAAAACAGATTTCTACTTATATTAACTTTATTTAGTTGTTTTATTTATGAATAACATTTTCCTATTACATAATATTATTATATAATAAATAATATAATAATCAACCCCCCCCCATAAAGTGCAATTTTTACGTTATACATCCTTTCTATCCAGAACCCGCGTATACATCTGATCCAACGGAAAGTTAAATACTCTACAAAAAATAATTTCCGACAAACATAAATTCTACCCAACTTTTCCATATAAATATTTGTAACAAAGCGTGGCTTCAAACTTATAATTGCTTTTAGATTGTTCCCAAACATTATTTTTTGTATTACTAGAAAAATAAATAGTAGCTTGCAGTTGATAACTTCCAGAATGGAAATCTGTATATAGATGGTAGAAAAAACTATGCGGTTATGAATTATGGAATAGGAATAATTATGCTTGCATGGAAAAAGGAATCTGCAAAGTATATTAATTCCGATGAAATTGACTGTCTCGACCCCTTACTTCGTGGAATATGCTCATATTAGTGTTTTTAAATGAAACTCACGGTCTCTAGTTAATTCCACAATATAATACAAGTTATTGAAAATTCTAAAAAATTGACAATTGTTTCGATAAATCAATATCATCGTCAGAATGTAACTTCTGTCATTCTGACGATGATATTGATTTATCGAAACAATTGTCAATTTTTTAGAATTTTCAATAACTTGTATTATATTGTGGAATTAACTAGAGACCGTGAGTTTCATTTAAAAACACTAATATTAATTCCGACTTATTTTTTTGAAAATAAGTTCTGAAATAATTTGCAGACATCGTACATTGAATAAAAGGAACAAGCTTTTTTTCTTCGATCAATTTACAAATTACATAATTTAATTTGGATAATCTTATCACTTCCTTGACAGTATATAATCCATCTTCATTGTTGCCAAGAGAAAAATAATCATCTATCATACATATATATATATATATATATATATATATATATATATATATATATATATATATTTTGAATTTGTAAAAAAATCGATTTGATATTATTTCAAATATGTTTTTTTGTGAGGATGTGCTTCGACCGCTAAGGGTCATTCTACTACATAGTAAATTACAGCATTACATTCACTAAATATCTTTTAGGCACTGTATTGTTTTTTGTATTTGTTCCAGAGTTTTTAGATTTTCACTAAGATCTGTGGAGATTTTGTTCTCTAGTCTCTCCTCTCGAAATTCTGGACAATCAACAAGGATGTGTTTAATGGACAGTCTTACGTTGCACTTGTTATATTTGGGGGGTTCTTCTTTAGATATTCTATAACCGTGCGTTATACGAGTGTGGCCAAGTCTTAGTCGGTCAGTAAATTGCGATTTAATGCTTTTGAGGCTATTTTGATCATTATTCCATTCTGTTTGCATCTTTTTCTTAATTAACTTATTGAGAAAGATATCACTGTGAATATAAATTTGAGACATTTCGATTTCTAACGATGTTGCTTCTTGGGCAACTGTATCAGCTGACTCGTTGCCGTCGATTCCTACATGTGAGGGGACGTAGATAAGTGTGACTTTTACTTCTAGCGGAAATAATTGTTGGAGAAATTATTGGATTTGTTGCACCGAAGGGCTGCTTGCATACATTTTTCGAATCGATTCTATGGCACTTAGTGAGTCAGAACAGATTGCATATTATGGTTTTGGGTTACTCATTACGTAAACTAAAGTTTGATGAATGGCGAACACTTCTCCTGTATATACACTACAGCATCTGGTAGCCGGAATTTTTATGTATTAGTTGCTGTAACTACTGATGAGCCTACTGAACGATTTGATTTATTTTTTGAAGCATCAGTGAATAAAACTTCTGACGGTTTGTAAATTCCACATATTCCATTGAATTCGTTTTTCAGTAGAGAAGGATGTGTTTATTTTTTATTGAATTTGGAAAGTTCTGTATTTACGGAGATAGGTGAGAGAATCCAGGGGGTAAAATTATAGCTGTTTATAGGAATTATTTCAGGAAAAATGTAGCTGATTTCTGCCATATACGTTTTAACTGTCTTGTAAAAAGGTGGTTTAATACTGATACTTGCGGGAAGAGCTGTTTGCACTGATCTAGTGCAAATTTTTTTGTGGTAAGGGTGGTTAGGGAGGGCCAAAATTTTTGTCGAGTAAGATAAAGATAAATGTTGAACTCTATATGTAAATGGCATTTTTCCAAGAAGTTTATAGAGACTGTCTGTGGGGATTGTTGGGAACGCACCAATTATTATTCTAATTGCTTTATTTTAAATTATTTCCAGAGTTTTTATAAAACTTTTTTTAGCGGTTTGGAAAGCCATGGCTCCATATTCTATTTTAGATCTAATGGTACTTTTGTAAATGTTAAGTAAGCTGTTTATATCTGCTCCCCATTTTTGATGTGCTAGGATTTTTAATATGTTTAAGCTTTGCATACTGTTTCGTTTAAGATAGTCAAAGTGTTTTTTCCCGTTAAGTTTATCATCAAAAATTATTCCCAAAAATTTGATATCTTTCGTGAAACTGAGTTTGGTGTTTCCTATGGTCAATTCCGGGAATTTTTTCTGGGCTCTGTGCAAATGAGACACATTTTGTTTTTTCGTGAGATATTTTGAAGCCAGACTTGTGTTTCCATTCATAAATTTTGGTTAATCCATTTTGAATTAGGGATTGCAATGTTTTAATATTTTTATATTTTCCGTTACCAAGTTCTTTGTTTTGTGTGGCTTGGGTATTGGCACTATGATAGCTTCTGACCATGATTTTGGAAATTTGTGATCTAAGTGAATTTTATTGTATGCCTGTAGCAAATACTTTTTACCAGTTATTGGGAGATTTTTTAAAAAAGTGTAGTGGATTTTGTTAGGTCCCGGGCTGGATTTATCGCTGTATTGTTTCAGCACCTCTTCTAATTCTTCCCTATCGATTTGCACATTTAATGGATGGTTTTGACCTGTAGTTTGATTTAATTTTATTCTTTGTTGTGTATCGCATTTATATTCCCTAAATTATGGTTCGTAGTTTTCATCACTTGATATTCTAGAGAATTCTTCTGCAAATGTTGGTGTTATAAGTGCATTATTAGAGATAATTTGAGTGGGATAAACTTGTAATTTTATGTTTTGATGAAATTCCTTTCAGTTTTTTATTTTTGTCCATATCTCGGAGTTTGAAGTATTCGGAGTGATTGTTGAGACACATGATTTCCAGGAGTTAGCTTGCTTAGTGACGTATCTTGCTCTTGCTCTGAGTCTTTTAAACTCATCTAAGTTAGTTTGGTTTTTGTTCTTTTTTAACTTATATAACGCTCTTTTGCTGGCTTTAATAGCTTCTTCGTATTGTGGTGTCCCCCAAGGTACTGGAATTTTCGTTTTAAGTGGTTTTACATACCCAATATGTATTTCTGCTGCTTGTATAATGGTATCGGCAAGTACATTCGTTATTTCGTCAATGTTATCTTCAATCTGATTAATTTCTGGAATATTTCTTTCTATATACTCAGTAAACTTAAACCGATTTGCTCGTCTCATATTCCATTTTTCCATTGAGTTAAGTTAAGCGTTCTTGTCTTTTCTGGAATGAAATTCAATGCTTATAGGTAGGTGGTCGCTTCAATATAAGTATGAGTTTGGCTCCCAACTCAGGTTTGGTGCAATTTGTGCGTCACAAATAGGTCAATAGGAGATAATTCTCCTGTTAGTGGATTTAATCTTGTACCCGCTTCAGAGTTTATTATTATAAGACTATTAGTGTTTTAAATGAAACTCACGGTTTCTAATTAATTCCACAATATAATAAAAGTTATTGAAAATTCTAAAAAATTGACAATTGTTTCGATAAATCAATATCATCGTCAGTTAATTTCATTATAAGACTGTTTGTGTTTGGAAAGTTTTGTATTTCTCTCCCTCTTTTCTCTGTAATCTTGGATCCCTACGCTGTATCATGTGAATTGAGATCCCCTACTATTATTTTTGTGCCATTTACTTGGTTGGTTATTTCTTGTAAGCTTTGTGGAGTGAATTTTTTGTTGGATGGAATATAAATATTAATACTGTTCAAATTCTTCTCATAGTATTGTATGTTATTTGCAACTACCTCTAGTTCTGTTGTAATTTGTATATTTTTCCAGGTAAAGTTAGTTTCTTCTATGCAGATCACATCTTCTGTAGTTTTTGATATTAAGAGTTTTAATTTTTCTAGATGGGCTACTAGCCCATTTATATTCCATTGGAGTAAGAAAGTATTAGTAGTGACTTAGTTGAGAAGTGGACGAATCGTAACTATCTTCATCCTCTTCATTTGTTGATATCGAGACTAAATTCAGTTGCTTCCGTATTTTGGATTGGATTCTTGTGCATCGGGATTTTATCGCCCTGTGTTGTATAAATGGGTGAATGTTGTGGAGAAGGGCAAGTAGTTCAGGAATATTATCTGTGTACTGTTAGGCTATACTTAAGGGGTCAGGTGTGCCAAATGCGTTATCCATAAAGTCGGAGAGTTCTTCAAATGTAAGGAGTTATTGAGGTGATTCACTGTAGACTTTTTTACAGGTTCCAGATCTACGGCATTTGGATTTTGTTTGGTTGCAGAGGGGCACTGTTTGAGTTTTTTTCTTTTGGTCTTTTGATCTGTTGTATTAGTTGCCACTTCCACTGGATCTTTTAACAATACTTGCTACGGCTTCCATATAGTCTCCTTGAGTAAGATTATCATTTACATTTGATACGATCGCTTGTTCTTTTTTTGGAAAGATATCAGAGTTAACAACTTGAGAATATTGACGTTGACTAGTTGTAGAATTTGTTGCGCTCCCGTAGTCGGAAGCCATCACTGTGTGGGTTTTTTCAGAAATTTTTAATTTGGATATGGCAACAGTACTTTTATGTGGGAAGAATATATTGGTATTCTATCATATTATTTTAATAAAATCCCAGCTAATTAAACATTGGTATCGATTCTCTCACCTGTTTTTACACTACTTACCTTGATTTGATTTTAATTATACACACTATTGCTGAACTCGTCTTTGGAACGACCACTCGTCTCGATGATTCGAGTTTAACTGAAATATAAAGTATAGTATATTAAAAAAAATGTTTATACTGACGTAAAGTGCAATTTTTTCTCTAAAAAAAGTTTGTCATTCCAATAATTAATCAACAGTTCATCAACTAATTCATGGAAAGTTAGTAATTTGAAGGAAATTGAAATGTAAATCATCTTGCAGAAGTGGTTCACAAACTACTTCTTCCCAAACCAGACTAAAAAAACATGACTTCATTAATATTAAGTATATTTTATTAAAGTCGTTTCAATTACAAATCAAAATGCTGAATTTTTATGATCTCCATCAGCTTTCTATCACGTTCTCCGATAAAGTATAATTTAATGCCAATACACGACAGCTCGTGGAGGATGTTTTCGCATAATGTTATATATATATATATATATATATATATATATATATATACAGTTCCTCTATTTAAAAATTAAAAGAAACATTAAAATAAGGAAAACTATTTATATTTGTATGCAATACTTTCGATACACACTGTATTATATGTATAATCAATAATTTTGAAAGATTCAGTATACAAATCAAATTTGACATTTTAATTTCTGATGACGTTTATGCAGAATATATCTAATGATAGATAGATTATATTATGATTTGGAAAATATATTTGAAATTTTAGAATACAGATGTCTCTGCTATCATAATTACGATGGTAATAAAATAATTCAAATTTCTCTTTGTTATATGGAAACATAAATTAGTATTTTTTTTAAAAATAGGAATTTTTCGTAACCACAGGAGAATCAGTTGAATTTGAAACCTCCACGAGACAACATCGTAATAAGAGTTGTCTCAATTTTTTGGAAAATTTAATAGAAACTGTATAACTATACAATCAGATCATAAAGCCATACATTATAAAGCCAGTGCGCGCATAATTCATAGAAGAATTGCAACGTATCAAGTGTAAGTGGTTCCAGTTTCTAAATCATATATTTAGAAAGTTTTGCAGAATTCTAAATACATTTAGAATACGTACGAGTTTTCCTGTCCTATTTGGTGAGTCCACTCCAGTTTAAAATTATTTCCCGAGAATTAACAGGCCTTTTTAAAATACATTTCGAAAATAGATGCATCTATATCGTAATTTGAGCTAAACCAAATTAACGTTACAAATATAAGATTTTACATAAAGTGAAAATTTTTTGAATAGACAATTTTGAACGAAAAATTGCGTTATTTGACATTGATACACGTCAAGTGTATATTAGACGAGTTGAACTTTTGATTACAAAATTTAATTAGTTGATTTATAGAATAGGTTGTACTAATATTAAGGTTGGTAGATAGTATTATCTTTGTTTCGATTATAATATTTTTGGGAAACAATAAATACTTTTGTAATTTTGTTATCTGATCGTATAATATATAATTTTGATTCCAACTCACTGTGGTATTCATTCAGTATCTATTTTCATCGTATTTAACATGCATGCTATAGAAATTTTGATCTAATCAGTGACATTTGCTTAATTTCCAGTGACAGTTAAATTGTAAATGTCATAAGATAATTCAAGTGCCTTTTATTATATTGAATAAACAGTTACTTGAGATTCTGAATATAGAGTAATATTTGATTTGGATAATACTTGAAAATCCCACCCTGAGACAAGAGTGATTAAGTCGATTGTGAATTAATTTATCTTTCAAAATACAGAAATTAATATTTATCTTAGCCGGGCATTGTTTGACAACTACTGTCAAAAGTAAATTAGGTTACATATGCTGCTAAAGGTGTGTGTGCAATAGTGTCGCTACAATCACAAATTGTGAAAACGTCGACGAATAATATTTTATATTGTTATATTCATATATCAACTATAATATAACTATTAATTAGATTGAATATATATAATATATATATATATATATATATATATATATATATATATATATATATATATATATATATATATATATTATACTGGTTTAAAACGAACACCTTGAATCTATTTTCTTGAATACATTGACGTTGTGACAGAACTAATAAGGCTGCTGATATTCGGATTTACATTTGGAATAAAATTTATACTGTCCGTAATATTATTTGGCTTATCGATATATTTCAGATCAACTTCAATCATAATGTTGGATGGAGAAATTGATTTGATACCATTTAATTACTTAATTTCGTATCCGAATGATAGTGTCTTTTCATTTTTGGGTTATGTGTAGTTCAGCCATTACAAACTTAATAGAATTATAAAAAATACTTGCTTTTAATTTCTAACCATTTTTATTTAAAATGATTATCAACGGAAGTACTGTGAAATATACAAATACTTGGTAAATGTAGAAGATGACCTTACTAGTGTTTTGATGTGATATTAAGTTGAGAATTCTATAATATATAATGTACAAAAAGTTTAGGAACTGTCACATAGGAGAGAATTGTTTGGTTACATATCACAGTGACATAGATGTCAAAAAAGTCTATAGAAATGAATAATGCAACAAATCGAAAAAGAAGCAGAAACCACAGAACTTTATATTTATTGTTTCAGGAAATTTATGAATTTTGTTGTTGAGTAAATAAAGCTATTATTTAGGAATTAGAAAATAGGAATAGAGGATAGTTTATGTAAAAGAATAATAATAATTTGGTAGAAAGAACATTTTAATAGGACAGAAACACAATTTAAAAAAAAATTAACACTTAAGAATTAGAATCAGCACACATATGATTAGGGCATAGCAACAAAAAACAATGGGAGTTTGTTGATGAAGAAAATGAAACGAGGGATGACATATGATAGAAATGATAAGAAATTTTAGATGAAAAACTCATAAAAATTGTATAAAAGAGTCCTGAATGAACAGTAGAAGCGGCAAATAAAAATATATAAGACGGAATACGATAAAGATGCTACATATAAAAATATATTATATAAAATAACAATTATTGGAGTCCCGGCAGTTCTGTATGGTGTGGTTTTGAAAGACAGCACTTCAAGAAGTAGTATTAGTGGGGTTGTGAGGACCAGGTTAGTTTTTTTTTCTTTGTTGGTACATTTATGTTTAAAATATAAAACAGATCTGATAAAAGTAATTACAAAAACATTAGTACTTACGCATTTCTATTTAACGTTTATAATTCATCACTTTGTTTCTTTGTTCCAATTTAGTACTTACGCATTTATATTTAACGTTTATAAATTTCGATTTCTCAATCTTTATATTAGCATAAGACATTTCATCTCTTTGTTTCTTTGTTCGAATTTATAATACATATTTTCTGACCAATACAAACTAATCAATTTTAAATATTCTTGAAATCATTATTTTTTTAAATATCATTTCAACGGATACGAATTGACATCTGTTATTACTGTGAGATCTGGAATCGACTATTATACTGAGAAATTTTTAACCATAGGCGCCCCAAATAATATTTAAAAAAAAATATTAAAAATTGTTTGAATGAATAATAGATAAAATATTAGAGATAAAGTGTAAAAATAACTGGAACCCAAAAAAGTAGATAGAGTATCTCATTCTCACCGCATAAATAAATACATAAAATTTTTCTTTTTCTTTTAATGAGCTAGCCACACTAAAATTCAATAAGTCAAAATACTAATAAAATAATATTAAAAATTCCTCTTATACACACAAGTATAACAATATACATATGTAAATATTTCAAAACGCTATAACCTATAATTCAGTTTTTTTGCTCATCCTCTGATATATAATTGGATTAATCGCGTTTATTCTAAATGCTTCCTATCAATTTCGAAATTTTAATGGACATTTGAATTTCGAATTGAAAAACTCGTGTCTCTGTTACAGAATGAGACAATCCATAGCTGACTGGTAAAACGAACTCTGAAGTTGAAGCGTAAGTTATAGCCTAACATAGGGAAAAAGTTCTTAAACACGTTGGTTGACAAAATAGAGTAAAAAAGGGGAAAACGTGTCCGACCCCAGGAATAAAGATCAGTCAAATTCCTTCTCTCTGGAGACCATGCTTTGAAAATTTAATATAGGAGAAGTGTGAGGAATTTATAAAAAGTTGCCGAACTAAATGGCGGAAAGTTTATTTGGATGTTCTCAACTAGGACAAGTTTAATGTAATCTATTTTGGAGCCATTATAGAGAAATAGATTATCGAATAAAAGTTGCACTTGTGAATATTTATTTCAGAAGAAATTATATATCAATTTAAGAATTTAAAAACGTTATCCTGTATTCTGACACTTCAAAGAATTTATTTTCGTTGGAAATAAATCTTCAAGTGAATATTTTGCTTCGTAAAGCTTCTTTTATATGCCTACTAAATAAGATCACGTTATAAAAGTTCGAAAATTTTTATATTTTGTTTATTAAGCTGAGCAAAAGCTTTTTCCAGCCTTTTGGTAAGAAATTATTTATAAACAGGTTGAACAGTTTGATCTATTGAAAAAATTTATTTACTGAAAAGATGAAATAATGAGAATTTTGGAAAAAGACCCGGCAAAGGCAAGCCCAACTTCACGTCTTACGCCCTTAAAGGGTTCGAAGAAGCATTTATTGTAGAATATTTTTATCATAGTTATTGATATTTGCTTTGACAAAATTAATGTTATTTATTTTTCTATTTGATAACTGCAAAATTGAAATTTTTATAAAATTTCATAGCAAATTAACATTCCCAAAATGTTTGGCTAAAATTGTCAGAAATTAAGTACATGTCACCTTATTTTTTTTAAATGATTATTTATAAACGAATGTCATCTAATTTCACTATAAAAACTTTATAAAAATGTATTGACACATAATCAAACTATAATTGGTATACAAATATGAAAAAGAACACAGCCTTTATAACTGCCCATTTTAATTTTTTTATTACGATGTTTCAAAAAACTAAATTAGCTGAGACTGTATATCCTGGAGTCTAAATACGCATGAAAGTTTTTTGGAATCTAACCGAACACAGGGCAAATATTTGATTTTCACTCAAGAGTAGGGTATACTTATTTTTTAAAATACGCAAAAATGTTACTAGGAAAAGTTGTTAGGAATTAATTTTTATGCCTAAATATGAAATTTCGTTTACCTTCGGTGAAGACTAAAAATTTACCTTTTCAGTTGCTTGAGCCCCTCTGTATTTGGGATACTGTTTACAAATTGCCATAAATGAATTTTGTGTATGATATTTATACATACAACCATTCTAGTTTTAATTTAATTAAATTCTGATATATGAATTTCAGTAAAAAATAGAAATAAATGTGGTGCACGATGTCTGTCATTTTCAATATCTCTTGCAACACACACTACTGTTTTCTGTAAAGTGACGTTTGTTTATGTAACAAATAGCATGGCAAGAAATAAAATATAAAGTTCAAGTTTCATTTTATATTAGTTTTCAATAAGAATTCTGTTACAAGTTGATTTAGATGAACTCTCCGAAGGTTACGGATCAGGCTAGCGTACCAGAGCACCAGCATTAGGTATTACAACTATTCATGGTCCTTTTAAGAAACAAAAAAATACAATTTTACCAGGTATATTGTTTGGACCAGAAGTATCTATAACTAACTAAAACTAAAATCCGACCACGAAAAATAAGAATAAAACGATTTTCTAACTGTAATAAAAACAAATTCTCAAACAAAAATGAATATAAAATGCATTGTTCATTTTGATAACAGGTTATAATTGACCAGTACCTATCAATTGTCTTCATTATATAAATGACTGTTGAACGAGGAGTCAACCACTATCAAAAAATGTGTACACCAAATTTACACATTTGCCACACATTCGCCACATTTGCCAGATATTTGCCACATTTGCCAGACATTCGCCACATTTGCCAGACATGAGTAAAACTTTGCGCTATTTACACGTCTCAAGTTACTCTAGAAAGAATAAAATCTCCATTTAATAAACAATTAAATTACCTAATCAAATTTAAATCACAAAAATTTTTGAAATCACGTAAAATACCATGTCGTATATTAAATTTATTCATCTTTTTCTATTTTCAATTGATACTTACAAAGAAACATTCTTCCAAATAATTCTCAATTTATTGACTGAAACTTATTCAGATAAATTTTTTATATATACATAGTTATTTTCCAACTAATTTTAAGCTGATCTAAAAAATCATTTGACAATAAAAAAATTTATAAGACTTGGCCCAATTTTTGCTGCCTTATACCAACCTAACCTAACCAGTTTTATGATTGAATATTATTCGGGACATCTCACAGATGAACCCTATTGATTTTCAGCTCACCACCGCGAATACAACAGGTACTACAGTATTTTAAGTACGATATTTTTGTCATTTTGGAGAAGTTTCAGTTTGTTAGCACGATACAGCCTCCGGAGTATATACAAGTGACCAATTTCATGATTGGATATTATTCAGAGGGTCTCAAAGATTAACCCTATTGATATTCAGCTCACTAAAGTCAGTACAACGGGTGCTATGGTACTTGAAGTACCAAATTTTTGTCATTTTAGAAGAATTTTCAGTTTGTTAGCACGATACAGCCTCCAGAGAGTCTACGATTAATCAATTTTATGATTGAATATTGTTCAAGGTGTCCCACAGATGTACTCTATTGCTTTTCAGTTGACTAGAGCGGGTACAGCGGGTCCTATAAATCCAGATATACCATATTTTTGGTTATTTTTGGATAAATTTCGGATTGTTAGCACGATACATTTCCCGAACTGTATACAAGTAACAATTTTATGATAGAATATTGTTCAGGGCCACAGACGCGGAAAAGTTAGTTTTAATCTTTAAAACCGTTTATTTTTTGGTAATTTATAAAAAATTATATTGAAGTCGTCTGGCAATCCTTAATAACCGAGAAAAACGTCAGGGATTTTTTTTTGAATTCTAGAAATAATAAATTAAAATATTAAAAAGAATTCAAGTTGCCAAAAATATATTGTTTTGATTTTTTTTGCAAATGTTATATGCTGCGCAGTAGCGAAATAACCGCTAATTCGCTAAATGACCGCCAGGACTGGATTCGTCAATTGACGAAATTGTAATTTCAGCTTGCCTAAAGAACCTTCGCAAAATTCGTCATCATCTCTCCGACTATATGCAGTGCCGATGTGCAAAAGTACGTCAATCAGTACACCACAAAAACTTTTCATATACTTTCTAAAACGTCCACAAATAAGGAGAAAGCGGTTAACACTTGCCATAAGGGTAAAAACATAGTGGAACAGCTCATCTCGCCGTGCACCTCGCCGTTCACCTCGCCGCACGGCGATGGTGAATTAATATTGCAGACTTTTATGAGTGTAAGATCGCACTCTATCCACAATAGCGCATGGTCGCTACACTTACCGCGTAAAATCAGCAGTTCTCATTCAATCTAGCGTGTATAAATTACAAAATGAAGATATTCTTATTAGTGAAGTATTTCGTAAGTTACAAATTTGGGATCAACGACACAAATCTCACCATAACAGTGTTGGATAAGTGTTGAGCCGAAGTTGCGAGTAAATGTGGGGTCACAGGTAAGTCATTGTTAATATTATGTAGTGCGTGAAGGTTATGTGTCAAACGCCGGATTTATGAAATCACAGAATTTAACTAAATAACTGAAATTTAATTCGTTGTTTCAGGTATTATAATTATGACATTATAAGGTACACATATATTCAGTTCTTATCTTTATTGAAAAAATATTCCTTAAATACATTTCTTACTGAAACAGTTTCTGCTGTGGCATGATTGTTTCTTCTACATGCTTGAACGTCTGGAAGCACAGTAAGCGTTGCTGTATCAACCTCGTTGTCATTTATTATGCGTTTTCTATCAATTACGGTGTTATGAATAATGCAGACAGCTTTAATAATAGCGTCAACTGTGTCGGTATGCGTTTCAATGGCCTTGCATAAAACTCTCCACTTCATTGTCAGAATTCCAAAACTGCAATCAACAGTTTCACGTGCTCGAGACAGTTGCGTATTAAATAGCTCATTGGCCTCATTTAGATTGTTTCTAGCGTATGGCTTCATCAAGTTTTTCAATAGAGGGTACGCGTCATCTCCTATGTAAACAAAAGGAGAGTTAATATTGGAATTTGGAAGAAATTTCTCATTCGGGATATTCAGTTTCTTCATTTCCATTGATCTGTACAATTGCGAATTTAGAAACGTACCTCCATCACTCTGTTTTCCATACGCTCCTACTTCAATAAAGATAAATTTACAATTGGCATCGCTCACTGCTTGTAGCGCAATTGAAAAATAAACGGTTTTAAAGATTAAAACCAACTTTTCCGCATCTGTGAGATGCCCTGATTAATATTCTATCATAAAATTGTCACTTGTATACACTTCGGGGGATGTATCGTGTTAACAAACCGAAATTTCTCCAAAAGTAACCAAAAATGCAGTATATCTGGATTTATAGGATCCGCTGTACTCGCTATAGTCAGCTGAAAATCAATAGGGTACATCTGTGAAATACCTTGAATGAGACACCTTGAAAAATATCCAATTATAAAATTGGCCACTTGTACACACTCCGGGAGCTGTATCGTACTAAACCCAAAATTTCTCCAAAAAGGACAAAAATGTGACACTTCAGGTACCATAGCACCCGTTGTACTTGCTCTGGTGAGCTAAAAATCAATAAGGTTCATCTATAAGACTGACAAGACAAACTGAAAATTTTCCAAAAATAACAAAAATTTGGCACCTCAAGTACCATAGCACTCGTTGTACTGGCTTTAGTGAGCTGAATCTCAATAGGGTTTATCTTTGAGACGCCCTGAATAATATCCAATCATAAAATTGGTTTGTTGTATATACTCCGGAAACTGTATCGTGCTAACAAACTGAAATTTCTCCAAAACTGACAAAAATGTTGTACTTAAAGTACTATAGCACCTGTTGTACTGGCTATGGTAAGCTGAAAATCAATAGGGTTCATCTGTGAGATGTTCTGAATAATATTCAATCATAAAATTGGTGACTTTTTCCACTCCAGGGCTGTATCGTGCTAACAAACTGAAATTTCTCAAAAATTGACAAAAATGTCGTACTTCAAGTACCATAGCATCCGTTGTACTGGCTATTATGAGCTGAAAATCAATATGGTTCATCTGTGAGATGTTCTGAACAATATTCAATCATAAAATTGGTAATTTGTTGCACTCCGAAGGCTGTATCGTGCTAACAAGGCATATAACGAAAAGTGGCCGACGACAACGACGACGACGATGACATACACACAGGATCTTTTTTCTATAAACCATTTTTTCGTGTTGTTCTTAATGAAAAACGTAATTTCAACTTTTTTGTGGGTAAACCAATACTTTTCTCGCATATTAGATACGTTGGGCGGAAAAGTAATAGTGCTTATAATTGAAGAACATTGTTCCCGATCTTGTTGGACATTTTATTCGAATGTGCTTTCCATTAATTGCACCGATGCAGTGCGGAAATTGCCATTTTTCATAAAAAGTGTTTGCAATTAACTGAAATGTTTCCTCCGTGGGTGGCTTCATATGCAAAAGTTACAAACAAACCCATAATAAAGTGGTAATTTCCTTTACGATGTTTGTTACAATAGTAGCCCCTAACCGAAACGAAAATGCTAGGCTTCTAAATGAGTTCTCAGTAGCTAAAAACCTAAAAAAAGAGGCGATTATGATGATACTACATACAGTGTGACAATTTAAAAACTTACAATGGGCTATATCTCACGAACGAAAGATGATATCAAAAATGCTCAAAACCGTTTCTAGGATAGGAAGGGGTAACTAAAATGACATACAAAAGAACTCGCCCCCATCAACCCCCTAGGCCCCACCTACCCCAACTGAAAAAGTTTAAATGGCAGACTTGTGATACATCATTGAAAAGTCTACAAAAAATGCTATCCAACGGTATGAATAATAATGGTACAGGGTGTATCAATAATTACCAAATTATTATCTAACAATTTTAAAAACAAACTTAGGAACCCTACTTATGATACAATGTTAGAAATCTTTAAAGGCCAATAAAACCTTATTTTCAATGATAAGTATCCGAGGGGACTTTTTGTTGTTGAATAAAAACTTTAATCTGCCGTCTTTGCAAAAACAAGTTGTAAACATCTATTTTTTGGTTTCTGTCGCAGTCAATATTTTTTTGTTTATTTGAGACATTTAAATGTCATTATTGTCATCATTGTGTACGATCAGTACTGTCATTCGCTGTAGTTGTCACGATGGTTTACAGTATACCTGAACGTGTGGAGATCATTTTCATATTTGGCTCCCAGAACCAGTGTTATTTACGAGCAGCTCAAATATTTAATGAGAGGCATCCGGACAAACATGTAAGTCACGTGTACATCCGCGATTTAGTTGAAAAATTTAGAGAAACGGGATCAGTGCAAAATAAAAAAAGGGATGCCCCAAGATTACTGAATGAAGCAAGTCAAGTTGAGGTCCTTGGGAAATTTGCAATAGAGCCTACTGCATCAACACGTCAGGTATCTACAATGACAGGACTATCACGTGAGTCGGTCAGGAAGGTGTTGAAATTACATAAGTTTCACCCGTTCAAAACGCAAATTCTTCAAGAATTATGCGATGATGACCCAGACCGACGAATTGAGTTTTGTGAACTAATGACTGAAAGAATTCGCGTTGAACCTAGACTATTGAAAAATATTTGTTTCAGTGATGAATGTACTTTTATGATGAATGGCAATGTGAATAAACAAAACTGTCGTTACTGGAGTGATACGAACCCGCTTCGATTTAGAGAAGGTCACACTCAATACCCTGAAAAACTTAATGTCTGGGCAGGGATATTAGGGGATGCTTTAATTGGCCCCTTGTTTATACCAGGCAATTTAAATGGCGACATTTATCTGGATATGCGAGAAAACACCATACAACCTTTAATTGTGCACGAATTCGAGAATGAACGGGATGACCAAGGCAATCTAGCTCTAGAAGAAGATTTTCTGCACTACCAACAAGATGGAGCACCTCCTCACAATGCAGCTACAGTTAGGCACTGGTTGGATACTAATTATCCGAACAAATGGATTGGAAGGAGAGGTTCTATTGAGTGGCCACCGAGGTCACCAGACTTAGCGCCACCTGATTTTTTTATGGGGTTACCTCAGGTCAGTTGTGTATAAAACTCAACCAGCGTCACTTGAGGACTTGCGGGAAAAAATTACTCAAGCATGTCGCGCTATTACTAGAATAACATTTGTCAAAGTTCGTGCAGAATTTGAAAATAGGCTGTACTATTGTTTACAAAACAACTTTGAACAAATTTGAACATTTACTTCATTGACATTTTTAACAAATTTGTAGTTCAACAAAAACTTCATTAAAGTTTCCTTTTAAGGCAAGGTTTTGTAATATTTGTTCACCCTGTACCATTATTATTCATACCGTTGTATAGCATTTTTTGTAGGCTTTTCAATGATGTATCACAAGTAGGGGTCTGCCATTTAAACTTTTTCAGTTGGGGTAGGTTAGGTGGTTGATGGGGGTGAGTTCTTTTTATGTCATTTTAGTTCCCCCTTCCTATCCTAGAAACGCTTTTGAGAATTATTTGATATCATCTTTCGTTCGTGAGATATAGCCCATTGTATGTTTTTAAATTGTCACACTGTATGTATTATGTTTGTTTCTTTATTTTCTAGTGGAAACAGCTAAGAGAACTTGGAAAGTATTAAGACAGCATTTCAAAGTATATTTTGATAAACTTCCTGTTTTTCCTTCTGGAGCGGAAGCAAGCGATAGTATTGATGTGGAATGGCCATATTTCAAAAGCTTGATGTTCTTAAAAGACATTTTTGAAAAAAGATCGGCTACTGGAAATTTACACGAACCGGAAAATACTGAAGTTGGGGTTTCTAATAACGCAGTTGAGATTTCCTACGGCGACGATGAAGAAGACGCTGAAATTAATAGCGATGGCGTATCATCCCCTAATACGCCCTCTTATCTGGCGTCAAGTAGTGTTGAACAATCAACAAGTCGTTCCTGTTCAGCATCTATCCGAAAGTATTCTCAAAAGAATGACAACCTGGGATACAGAAAGCGACCCAATCAAGTAGAATTAATAGGGAAGAGCTTGTTGGACTTGGAACGAGAAAAATTGCAAATGAGGAATGCGAAAGGAGCAACGAATATCGATAAAAATGATGAAGATGTAGCATTTTTTACGTCTCTCCTGCCCCATGTAAGACAACTACAGCCTGAAGAAAAGCTGACGTTTAGAATACAAGTTCAATAGTTGCTCATGGAAAAGTTTTATGTTAAAAAATCAGGAAGTAATGGAATGCCAAATTCAGTTCAAGCAACGCCACCCTCGTTTGCGCCTCAACAAGAAGTTACTTTTGACGGCGATAACTCTTATGCGGCTTTACGCTCTAATACGTTTGATTTTAACTATTAGATCAACATTTGTAAAAATGGTTCAATGTCAAAATAAATGGTTTATTATTTCTCACCTAAGTGTTACTACTAAGCGTTCTTCGCAACTGACAGGCTGCTTGTGTAAGTTGGTGTATTGTTTCTCGATTTGTGATTCTATAAGATGTAATTGAACGTTGACTCAGTCATGCGTAGGTATTCGTAATATCGATCAGGGTATTTATTAAGTTACTGGTACAAATGGTACAATTCATCCAGCCTAGTCCGCTCTTGATTTACTGGATGCACATTCCATCTCCAGTTTGCCTTTTTAGGCATTCATAACCACCAGTTCAAAGCGGTTGAATTGTCACTGTCACTATCTGAATCTGTGAACATTTGTACTACCACTCTCACACAATAAATCAAACGACTGAAAACTAGAAAACTAATCCACGGCTACGTGCACTTCTTCGTTAAGTTTATGTACGGCAAGTGTCGATGCGCGGCGAGTTGCACGCCGAGGTGCACGGAAAGGTGCACTGCTTCACTATGTTTTTACCCTAATAGATCCAGCTTCATTGACAACAATAAGTACTAGTTATTTTTGTGAAGATCCCTTCAATGTAAGTTTAAGTTCTGATAAACTACAAATATGAATTTAAAATCATTTTAGATATTTTAGCTTCAGTGGCAAAAATCAATTCAATTATTCATTAATATTTTGTTTGTTAACAGAGCGAATTCCAAATTTTATTCAATTATTCATTAATATTTTGTTTGTTAACAGAGCGAATTCCAAATTTTATTTCGTTGATAAGAACTTCTAAATATGATAAAATTGTATACAAAATTAGTAAAATAACTCTCTCATTTGTAGTAAAGCATCTCAATATAAAATTATAGATACTTACAAAAACATTTTCACAAAAATACATGTTTCTAGCAAAAAAAACAGTCATAAAATCAATCTTCGGTAAGTTACAACTATTTCCTTTGATGAATCCAGTCTCATTTGTTTCAAAGATTAAAACTAACTTTTCCGCATCTTCGAGTCACCCTGATCAATAACATATCATAAAATTCAAATATTTCATAATTACCACCATATCTTTTTACATAATTTGAAACCACAATGGTTCTATGCATAAATATCACACACAAAACTTATTTATGGTAACGTTTAACCATTATCCCAAATATGCTCAAGCAACTCAAACGGTCAATTTCTAGTATTCCCCAAAGGTACCTTAAATTTCATATTTAGACATAAAAATTAATTCCTAACATCTTTCCCTAGTAACAATTTTACTCTTTTTTTTTAAATAAGCATACTTATCTCTTAAATACGTATTTTGACTCTAGGATATACACACAATATCTGAGCTAATTTAGTTTTCTCATATTCCACAATATTTTTTGCTATCACTGTATGTTTCAAATTTTCGAAAAAAAAATTGTATTATGTAATTTTTAAAGGTATAATAAAGAATAAATTTTTGTTCGAAAACTTCAATTATATGATTGTTTTTGTAATTTTTAGTAGTTTAAGGAAAAACCAAACAAATTGTTTTTTTAATAAACAATGCTATTGTTAATAAAAAAATATCTTTCGTTGATTTAAAGAGGACTGTCAATAATGATGTTAATTATGATGTATTTTTATAAGCTTATCTCTCTTTTCTACCATTTTCAAGTTGTAAATTAGACTATGATAAAAATTCCAGAAATTCTGTAAGTAATCAATTAAATGTTCTAGACACCTTTAAGAAAATGTGTAGCTCTATACTTTCTTTGAAATATTATCAGCGAATAACAAAATCATCAATCAAATTTTGAAAACATTATGGACTTGACACCAACTATTCAGAAACTTGTAATTCTGGCGAGTTTTAAGAATATAATGGAGTTCCAGATTGAAATTAATGCTTTTTCGGAAATCTTTTAACCAGTTTAACTTTATTATTTGATAAATAATAGAGCTCATATACCAATTATTTAGAAGTCAATTAGTTGGAAGCTGAAAAAGTGCCTTTTTAAACATTTTTTAATACAATTTGCGCAGAATAGGAGCGAGAAAAATGTTATGTTAGTGTAATTTGCACAACGTCCTGTGGTCCCAAACACAATTCTACTTAAACATAATTTTATATTTCATTCAAATTTTAAGATGTTTGTTGATAGTATAAGCTATGGAATAGCATTGAAAGTAAACTAATTTGTTATGTAGGTTGTTTATAAATGTTTATATAAGAGAAATATTATATTCAAATTTTAAGATTTTTATTGATATTATAAGCTACAAAATAGCGTTGAAAGTCAACTAATGTGTTATGTAGGTTGCTTATATAACAGAACATATATTGAAAGATTAAAAAACGCATCATCATGTATTTATTGATATCTTCGAATTATTTTCATCATATAAATTACTGATTGTAGTGATTATTTTCATTTTGTTGTCTGGTGTTAACGTTTCATATGCCAAGAGCTCGAAGATAACCTTTGTATCGTCAATTGAGACTTTGAGACGGGTCAAATTATTGGATAACGTGAAGCAGGTTTTTCCTTAAGGGAAATCGGTATCGTTGTTGGAGAGAATGGACAATGGAGGGCCGTCAGGGCCGAAGAAGAGGGTCTGACCAACCAAGAAGATTAACATAGCATGAGGATCGATTGTTTAAGGTTACTAGCCCTTAAAAACTGCCACAGCGTAACAAAATCAGTGGTAAATTTTTAGGAGGGCATTTAACTGTTCGAAGTTACGTTAATAATGTCTTGGATCCAGTTGCCCTACAATACTTACGAGCACTGAATAATGTATGTTTCCAGTAAGATAATGTCCATCAGATGTGGCTGTTGTTATATTACCGTGGTTGCAACTTGGCATCTGCTCTTTCCACAATTGCGAACAATTAACAAAAGCATTAGTCTATAAATTACCAGTCAAATACCTCCGATGCAATAACGCCTCTTCAGGAACCCTTCTCTGCGGGGGTCTAACCCTTAGTTCCTAAACATCTATTCGTAGGCCCATAGACCGACTTCCTAAATCCATTAAATTCGAAATGATTAAGCGAAATTTATATATTGTTAGTGGACCAGACAATGATTGGCGCCGATAAACATGTGTCCCCGAGTTCGATACCAAGACAAAAATATCTTTTATGTGCTCAGGGCTGATAAGACCACCCCAGCTATGGTTTATTTTACAGACGCCAATAAATGTTATAAGTTTTGATGTGTACTTAACAATTTCATTGCAACTCTTCAAGCGACTCCTGTAAACACAACTTTCTGACCTTCACTCGTTTCACGGTTGAATAGACAACCAATGAAATTATTTTGTTTCTTGTATACGTCTTTCGATTTAAAAAAAGGAGGGAAATCCTGACTCTCATTACACTGTGTAAGTAGAGAACTCAGGTAAGTCGACTTAATTGTCCATTGGATGAAAGTTTTCCTGGAATTTGTGAAATGTGAGTTTAATTTTAAATCAACAATACAAGTAAGTCGTAATGGTTTGTTTTATTATAGCCTTTGAAAATGGAGACAATGATCTTCGAAAGCTTAGATAATGTACGGGTTTGAGAGTTTTTTCAATATATATATATATATATATATATATATATATATATATATATATATATATATATATATAGAAGTTGAGTATTAGTCGACTGACTAAGTTAAGGAAATTAAAATTCTTAATCGGGTATTCAGTCAAAGGAGAAATAAAAAGTGGACTCCTTATTCTGTTCAAGCATTCGAATCTTTATTGGCTGTTCATCAGGAACTCTACAATAAATTATTGAATATCAAAATACCAATAACAAGAATATTACTTACGAAAGTGAGGTTAAATCTGTTTGATATAAATAAAATGTACATAACTGACGAAATCCTTACGAAATCACCAGAACGCGTGATGAATACAGTACATTGATAAATAATTACAACGATTAAAATTAATATTAAAAGGAAAAGATAAAAATAATTCGTGTTCCTGAACATGTGATTGAGAAAGAGAATTCGACAACAAACTGACAAAAAGACTCTGACGAAACTTCTTTTGCAGGATAACCCTATCCCTGAGACATCCTCTCAAGATACAGAACATTCTGAATAATGGATATTATGCAGAAGAATTAGGGAAATCTAAAGAAATCTCGCATTATCATCGACACATATTACACAGACTTAGATTTATTAGCCGAAAGTTGACCCACTTTCATGAGATAACAAGGAAACAAAAGAAGGCATTTTATAATTTTCTTGGTACAGCTATAAAAAACATTACAGGAAACCCCCATGACTCAGATTTAAGCTTATTAAAAACATACATAACGGCAATAGAATTTAGAGAGAATGAAATCATAAAGAAATTTAATAATCAGATCTCGTTTGGAAGATCCTTAAATACAAGATACAAAATAAATAATAATAATATAGTACTTGTATCTGCAACTAATAAACGATCTGCTGATTTTGATGGTTACACTGCTCTACATAATGGAATAATTAATCTTCAAAATATTAATGGATTTACCATAAAACTAATTAGAACAATTACCCTCTCTCATTTAGATATAACAAATATTGAATTGTTTACTTTGAAAGAACTGGAAGCTCTTAAAGATAAACTTCTTCACATTTACTCCAGAGATGCCCTTCTTGTCAATAACGAGCACCCCTATGAACTGATCGAATCTTTTAAATCTTTTATCTGTGTTACTTTAAATAAAATGCTCGTAATAATCAAAATCCCAATACTACACGTTAACTCTTATCCTACATTCAGAATTTATCCCATATCTAATAGAGATCACGTCATGATGCTGCCGCCTGCCCATTTCTATGCCAACAACAGATGGTACGAAAAATATATTGGCCGAGAAGAAAATATAATGTGTACGAATCATGTATCGTCGAGACGCTTGATTCCAAATGTTCACAGCTGCACCAAATGCATAGCAACAGAAAACTTTGTACAAGAAACCTCTAAAGTTATATTAATAGGGATAGTTCACCCTATTTAAGTTCAAGATTATTGGATCGAATCAACCAGTACCCTGCTAACCGAGGAACCAATCGCTATTGAAGGTGTACTCTACACAAAGAAAACAGTTCAAGAAATTTCCAATCCAGAAGCCGTGCCCATGAAGCTCACACCAGACCATAAAATCAAACTAGAAAAGCTGAAAATCCCAGAAACCTACGGCCAAATCCAACTAATTGAACCATTGGAAAATCTACCTCAAATTTATACGGGACTTAGTACTGTCTGCTGCTTGTAATATTTTATTATTATCAAGCCTTGCACTTTTCATTCGCACATAATCGTGAGTTGCACGCGCACGTCTCTTCCCGAGTAGGTTGATCAGTTCTTTACTATCGACAAGACTTTCGCAATTGACACGATGCGTGTGGGAGCAGCGCGCCCATTGGAAATCCAAGTAATGAAGAGTATGAATTTCCTTTGACTCTGTACAAATTTATCGACAGTCCGCAGATATAGACAAGTGCAAGTGCGTTGAGCAAATATTCGCGAGCATCTCTTCCCACACACATCGCAAGTGGCCGTATTTGCAAATATTCGCGATGTGTATGGGACCAGATTAAGAAATTACAAGAACTTCAAAACAAATTTGACTACGAAAGTGAATATAATTGGAATTAATCTGATGATCCGTATAATATACACGGCGGGATTCAAAATAAGATTAAAGATCAAATGTCAGAATTTGGTATTATTTATGAGTTTCTAGTTAAAGGTGAGTTCAATCAATTTAAACAATAGTTTAATTACAGAATGTAAGATATATTACTTACCACCCATTCAAATATTTCAGATAGCGCCCTATGTTTGTTTTCCTATTGCCCTGCAAGTAAAGGTCTTCGCTCACTATTGTAAGCGGAACGTATTCAGCCCGTATCACTTAGTAATTTCTACATGTTTGGGGAGGGGGACATTTTAAATCTCATTATTTTTTTGACTAAACAGTTTAGAATTATTTATAAAATAATATACATATTAAGTTAAATAAACGGTTTTAAGGATTAAAACTAACTTTTCCGCATCTGTGGCCCTGAACTATCATAAAATTGTTACTTTTATACACTTCGGGGGATGTATTGTGCTAACAAACCGAAATTTCTTCAAAAATAACCAAAAATTTAGTATATCTGGATTTATAGGACCCGCTGTACTCGCTCTAGTCAACTGAAAATCAATAGGGTACATCTGTGAGACACCTTGAACAATATTAAATCATAAAATTGATCAATCGTATACTCTATGGATGCTGTATCGTGCTAACAAACTGAAAATTCTCCAAAAATGACAAAAATTTGGTATTGCAAGTACCATAGCATGTTGCGCCCTAAGTAACTTTATTAATTTATTAGTGTTAATGAGAAATAGACTCTATTGAAAATATCTCAGGGATTGGGTTTTATCAAAAAAAAATTTACTTTCCATAAAAATAAGTACAAATGTTTATTTACTATACACGTCTCTATATTATTTTGTCTATGGTAGGGGAAAAGAGAATTAATACATATAGAATAATTCTACCTCGGGTAGCGTTATATTCTGTGTTGAAATTTTATATCAGTTATCAGTTTAACCTAGACAATGTGAAGTTCGTCCCGAATGTCATAATAATAGTCATCATGAAAATAAAAGATTACATTTGGATTATACCAAGTTATTCGGACAACCAGTACTGTTTGTTTACATGTGTTAATGAGTATACTATTTTTAATACCTTTTAACTAAATGGTTGAGATTATCCCTCGGTAAATGAATTTAGAAATCATTCAGGTAAATTTTGAACTTAACATCGAATGGTCTAATAATTATCTATTTGTTTAACCACCTCTTATTCTAGATACGGGGGAAATTCATATTTACATATCAATGACACAATAGAAGTCTTATAGCACAGTAACTTTAGTTATAATTAAAATGTACTTGGGAAATTCTACACACACATCCAATATATGATTAAACCTGAACTCGGGAGTTCATTCAACTGAGTGAAACAACACTGGGTATAAGTGGAACGGGCTTACTTGGAGGCGGGCTCATATCCCCATAAGCTGTAAATTATTCCGGTGATGAAAACCACGACTGGTAACTGCCTGAAGTAAGGGATTGATGGTGCCTTTCAACATCCAGGTATCTAGATAATGAAGATCGTAAGAAAATAAAGGTCTAAAACAAGGAAGATCAATGTACTTCTACCAAATAATTGTAAAAGAATTCTAGCTAAAGAACGAAATTGAAATGAAGACTCACCTATTGTTCTTGGGTGACCTCGTAGGTAACTAATATTTAATACTTGAAATCCAATTAAATGTATATAATCCCTTGATTATAATAAGTATTAATACCTATTTTTTTCCAGCTAAATTATCCCTAACTAGGATGGTAGCACATGCTAACCTCAGAAGCCAAAAAAACAGGAAAAGGTACCAGTGTCACATATGTCTCCTCTCCGAACTAGGAAGGAAGACGTCTTCATTCAACATACTATTTAGCCACGGTGACTTTATCCAATGAATAACAATAATTTAAATGAATCGTGGAAGAAGAATTTTATTTGCGGTTTGACAGTACCTTCTAATGGATACTAAAAAACATGTAAACATGGTAATGGCTGGCAGAAGTTGTTCATAGGTTTATTAATCGAATTTTGAGATGTTATTCCAATAAATATTATTTATTAATTAGGATTGTCTTGTTTCTGGATATCCCAAGGTTAGTATTTTTGTTTTTTGGGTATAGAATTGAACGAATCCTGTTTTTAACCCGTAACAAGCACCCGTTGTACTGGCTTTAGTGAGCTGAATATCAATAGAGTTTATCCTTGAGACGCTCTGAATAATATCCAATCATAAAATTGGTGACTTGTATATACTCCGGAGGCTGTATCGTACTAACAAACTGAAACTTCTCCAAAAAAACAAAAATATCGTACTTAAAGTTCTGTAGCACCTGTTGTATTGGCTCTGGTGAGCTGAAAATCAATAGGGTTCATCAGTGAGATGTTCTGAATAATATTCAATCATAAAATTGCTGACTTGTTGAACTCCGAAGGCTGTATATCGTGCTAACAAATTGAAATTTCTCAAAAAATTACAAAATGTCGTACTTCAAGTATCATAGCACCCGTTGTACTGGCTCTGGTGAGCTGAAAATCAGTAGGGTTCATCTGTGACATGTTCTTAACAATATTCAATCATAAAATTGGAGACTTATTGCACTCCGGAGGCTGTATCGTGCTAACAAGACATGTAAGGAAAAGTGGCCGACGACAACGACGACAACGACGATATACACACTGGATTTTTTTTAAAAAACTGTTTTTTCGTGTTGTTGATGATGGAAAACGTAAAATAACTCAAAAAAAATTTTCAAAATTCCTACTTTTTTTGGGGTAAACCAATACTTTTCTCGCATGTAGATAGGTTGGGCGGAAAAGTAAAAATTCAATGTTATAATAGTATATTACTTGACGTGTGTTGTAAGAAGCATTTTACGCACGAACGGAAAAGTTACGCACGAAGCCGCGTAGCGGCTAGTACGTAATTCCGTGAGTGCGTAAAATGCGTTACAACACGAGTTACGTACTATACTTCACCTACGACCCACTTGTGCTTGTGTTTATAATCTTATTACGGTTTTTAAAGTACAATTTAAAACGTACATCCTCGATGCCCAGTCAAGTTTTATAAAAGTCGCTCCTCGATGCCCAGCCAAGCATCTTAGAAGTTCACCCTCGACGCCCAGCCAAGTTTCGTAAAAGTCCGTCCCAACTAGTATTTATTTTTATTAAAAATGTATGTAGAATTACCTGAATTGCATAAAATAGCGTATACACCTCTCGACTAAAGTGACATTAATCCCTTAGGTGGATTACTTCCCTCAGGAATCAAACACCACCCGCGGGATTAAATGGGCCACTTTCATCGCTTGGTGTATAATATACTATTGTTTACTAATATGGGATACATTCAGACAGCGTAAAGACGCGGATTGAATGAAACGGAACCAATTATCATATAATTCCAAATAACTCTTGGTATTAAATGCAATCTCATATTTAATAAATAATATCTACCATTTATATTTAGAATACAATTCAACGTCAAATATCTAAGTAATACATTTTAAATAAAATGGCTACGTCTATTGACAGCTGCTAAGTGGTTGCTATGGAAGCCGTGCGATTTACTTTACAGTCGTGCGTTTTGTTTTACCGTGCGTAATAGACGTCTTACATTGATTGCCGAATGTGTGTTTTTGACTACTTACAGGGGTGGTCGTAGGAAAATACATTTTTTGCAATCACCAAATCGACAGGTTCTACACCTAAGCACACCCTAACCCACTTCATTCCGAAATTTCCGCAGATGAAAAAGATGGCCAATCGGTGAAATGAAGCCACTCACCAACAAGCTGTGTAGTAAAGTGAACCTGAACTATTACTTGCACTAAACAGAAACGAAACATTTGAAGCAATCTGCATTTAATTGATATTTTTACTTTCCAGTGTTGGTAAACTATATTAGAGGGAAGCTGAGAATACATCTACATATACATGACTAATAAAGCCAATTTTATGATGTATTCCTTCTGATTAGATATCCCCTCTCTCCCCTACAGATGGAATGTTCAAAATTTCGAAAAAATTAGGTGATTTGATAATAGTTGCTCACTATCCTAATTTAATATTGTTATTCGAAATGTCTTCCTGAAATCATGACTGTTTCATCTCACGAAAAAAATGTAATTTGAGAGATGAAGAGAATTAAAGAAAAGGAAGTCCGCATGTTCCTTACAAAATATATTTCCAGTCGTGGAAAAATTTTCATTTCCTTCCACGTTTTTAATGGAAGCTTTACTCGAAAGCCGGAGACATTTTTATTATCCCAAATAATCGAATTCACGTCCATTTGGATATTACATTAACATTTTATAAAATTATTTCTTCACTCATCTGATTTTTCAAAAACTCAATTAAAAGACTCTTTCAATTATTTCCCTTAGATATAGATTTGTTTGAAAGAAGAAGTGAGAATGAATGTATTAAAATGAAGTAAGTACATTATAAATTTGTCACATCTGACTCAATTCTAAAAATGACGAAATAGAAAGTGTTAATTGAAGAATAATTAAAAATATAACATTGACCTTTTCAATTAATAGTTTATTATCCCAAACACAGTAAATATTTTGAAATTAAATAATGGATCACAATTCGAAAGATGGAAGTGAGCCTTAACACTGATTAAGAACGTCGTCAGGCATTGCAATAGCGCTTGAAATAAATAGTCTTGAGCAGCAAAATCATGTGGATTTAGTTCCAGCACTATAGCTAATCTGAATTTATGAAATTGCAATTACTTAACTTTTGTGGTGTCTTTAGTATTCGTGAAAGTCCATATTTACTCTTTTTCACATAGTTTTCTCTCAGTTTTTTATCCATGAAACAATTGACTGTCACCTGAAACACGCGGCATAAAAATTCACGACCCGCTCGTTCGATTGTTCCTACCCTCACCCTTCTCCGATAAACTCTCGCTCCAGGGCGCCAAATTCAAATAAGCAAATCACTCTGCCCTACCGATGAAGTCATATTCACTTTCTTTATGTATATTTATATTTATTGATTAGAATTATAATTTATCATTCATTAGGACACAATAAGTTTCAGCCCCATTGCAACTCAAGCATATCGGTGTATCAGGATGATTTTTTATTTGGTTTTTAATATGATTAGTGAAGTGGCCCATAAGGTGAACAATCGAGCGGAATTTCTTGAAACCATTTTTCTCAAAGATAGTGAAAAAACTTCAGATAGGTTTCCAAAGCATTGAGATTCGAGACAAACAACGAAATCAAATTCAACCAACTTCTCATGTTCATTTTGCAAAAAAAATCATTCTATTTACACATGTCCTAAATTTCTCAATCTTAGTATCGAACAACGGTGTGAATTTGTCAAAAAAAAGAAACTCTGTAAAAAATGTCGACGAGAATTTTATAAAAAAATGCAAACTGGACCCATGCAAAAGGTGTAAGCCTGGGCACAATACTCCCTTGCATTCCAATTCGTAAACGGTTATTAAAAATACCGGCATAATCTCATTTTATCAAAAACACTTTGAAGAAAACGGTGATGGCCCACACAATTCGGCCGTACCCAATGCCGGTAATACAATAAAAATCTCAAACTGCAGCCATGTTCAGTTGCAATTTTAAAGCTCCAGTTTTAGTATTGTTGTCAGCCGCAGTTATCGAAATTCTTGATTAAAATGATCAATCACATCTTGCACGCGCATTGCATATCGCAATTTTCAATCATTTCAGCCAACCCGGTAGATCTGCTAAGAATAAGACAGTATAACAATTCATTCGTTCGTTCATGGAATTCCAAATTCAACTTCAGTAGCAACAAATAAATGCCTTGTCCATATAAGATCCCATTATTCTTGTCACATCGCCTCATTTCCTCACAAAATTGCATACGCTTGTTAGTCATTTTCTAAAATCTCTTGGACAAGATATACCTTATATGGGCGGTATTTTTTGTTTACAAAAGCCTCCCTCTAGACGCAGCATGATTTTGGTCCAAAGAAACCGTTGACAAATGTGGATATTCCTACAGAGATAAGGCAATGTACCAATATTTTTATCTTCGTCTAATATGTGTCGGGCAATTTCTGGGCAAGTCCCTGACTGTACTTATTGATCTTACTAATAATACCCAGTGAAATGCGATTTTCCGGATATGTGTTTTCAATAATATTAGGCTTATTTCAGAATGACAGAATGAAATAGGGCTATTGTAGAGTGGCATGACGCGACTTCGGAAAAATTTCAATGTAGTTTTTCGTTTTGGTGTTCCTAGATGCCATAATCACACCCCGTTCCAAAGGTTATATATATATATATATATATATATATATATATATATATATATATATATAAATAACAAAGAAGATGTAGGAATATCGCGTGATATGTTAATAACAACAACAAAGAGAATCATGGGTAATTCACGCAAAGTAAAGGGCTACTGAAATAGAGTGGTAACCGTGGACATGCATGTTTCTGGCTCATTTTGCCTCATCAGCACGGCATAACCAAATAATGATGTGAAATTTGGGAGCAAAGATGTTAATCGAAACATGGGAAAACACAAAATAACGGATTTCAGCAGGGAAACCAAACGCTCATTTGTGTCTTCAATTGGAAGATCCCGAGTTTTCAGGACATCAACCAACATCGACACGGAGGCGCATATAGCCCCCCCGCCATGAACCTTCCGACCCATATTAAATAACAAAGAAGATGTAGGAATATCGCGTGATATGTTAATAACAACAACAAAGAGAATCATGGGTAATTCACGCAAAGTAAAGGGCTACTGAAATAGAGTGGTAACCGTGGACATGCATGTTTCTGGCTCATTTTGCCTCATCAGCACGGCATAACCAAATAATGATGTGAAATTTGGGAGCAAAGATGTTAATCGAAACATGGGAAAACACAAAATAACGGATTTCAGCAGAGAAACCAAACGCTCATTTGTGTCTTCAATTGGAAGATCCCGAGTTTTCAGGACATCAACCAACATCGACACGGAGGCGCATATAGCCCCCCCGCCATGAACCTTCCGACCCATAGTAAATAACAAAGAAGATGTAGGAATATCGCGTGATATGTTAATAACAACAACAAAGAGAATCATGGGTAATTCACGTAAAGTAAAGGGCTACTGAAATAGAGTGGTAACCGTGGACATGCATGTTTCTGGCTCATTTTGCCTCATCAGCACGGCATAACCAAATAATGATGTGAAATTTGGGAGCAAAGATGTTAATCGAAACATGGGAAAACACAAAATAACGGATTTCAGCAGGGAAACCAAACGCTCATTTGTGTCTTCAATTGGAAGATCCCGAGTTTTCAGGACATCAACCAACATCGACACGGAGGCGCATATATGGTTGATGTCCTGAAAACTCGGGATCTTCCAATTGAAGACACAAATGAGCGTTTGGTTTCCCTGCTGAAATCCGTTATTTTGTGTTTTCCCATGTTTCGATTAACATCTTTGCTCCCAAATTTCACATCATTATTTGGTTATGCCGTGCTGATGAGGCAAAATGAGCCAGAAACATGCATGTCCACGGTTACCACTCTATTTCAGTAGCCCTTTACTTTGCGTGAATTACCCATGATTCTCTTTGTTGTTGTTATTAACATATCACGCGATATTCCTACATCTTCTTTGTTATTTACTATGGGTCGGAAGGTTCATGGCGGGGGGGCTATATGCGCCTCCGTGTCGATGTTGGTTGATGTCCTGAAAACTCGGGATCTTCCAATTGAAGACACAAATGAGCGTTTGGTTTCCCTGCTGAAATCCGTTATTTTGTGTTTTCCCATGTTTCGATTAACATCTTTGCTCCCAAATTTCACATCATTATTTGGTTATGCCGTGCTGATGAGGCAAAATGAGCCAGAAACATGCATGTCCACGGTTACCACTCTATTTCAGTAGCCCTTTACTTTGCGTGAATTACCCATGATTCTCTTTGTTGTTGTTATTAACATATCACGCGATATTCCTACATCTTCTTTGTTATTTACTATGGGTCGGAAGGTTCATGGCGGGGGGGCTATATGCGCCTCCGTGTCGATGTTGGTTGATGTCCTGAAAACTCGGGATCTTCCAATTGAAGACACAAATGAGCGTTTGGTTTCCCTGCTGAAATCCGTTATTTTGTGTTTTCCCATGTTTCGATTAACATCTTTGCTCCCAAATTTCACATCATTATTTGGTTATGCCGTGCTGATGAGGCAAAATGAGCCAGAAACATGCATGTCCACGGTTACCACTCTATTTCAGTAGCCCTTTACTTTGCGTGAATTACCCATGATTCTCTTTGTTGTTGTTATTAACATATCACGCGATATTCCTACATCTTCTTTGTTATTTACTATGGGTCGGAAGGTTCAGGGCGGGGGGGCTATATGCGCCTCCGTGTCGATGTTGGTTGATGTCCTGAAAACTCGGGATCTTCCAATTGAAGACACAAATGAGCGTTTGGTTTCCCTGCTGAAATCCGTTATTTTGTGTTTTCCCATGTTTCGATTAACATCTTTGCTCCCAAATTTCACATCATTATTTGGTTATGCCGTTCTGATGAGGCAAAATGAGCCAGAAACATGCATGTCCACGGTTACCACTCTATTTCAGTAGCCCTTTACTTTGCGTGAATTACCCATGATTCTCTTTGTTATATATATATATATATATATATGTTATAACGGAATTTGTAAGCACGATAGAGGGCGTATTTTTTGACGGATCGAAACCAAACTTGCTACAAAAATCGGTTAGGCCAAAATCTTGGACGAGTTAGTTAATGAGCCAAATTGGCCTAGTAAAAACAAAATGGCGGCCTGTCAAAGTTGAAAAAAAATCGTATTTCCTTTGTTCCAATTTCGACGCAAAAAAATTACTGAGCTTTTTCATAGACCTCAACACGTTCTACAACTTTTGTATTTAACATTTTTCTCTAAATCGTACATTAAAACATTTATTTAAGAAAATTCGCAAATTTACGAGACATTTTTTTTTATTCTTTGTTTTTGATTTTATGTTACTTTGTTTTTTTGTACATCTCAAAACATTCTATTACTTTTATATCTAATTTTTTATTTCGAGTTTTATACAAAAATGTTACTGAAATAAGCCTGTCCAATTGGTTCTGTGCCATTGGGATTTTTTCGATTGCTTTAAAAATCCTATTAACCCATCCTATTCCAATATCAGTTGCAAGCGGAGAAAGATCATTTTCAAAGCTAAAGCTAATTAAAAATTACTTAAGATCCTCGATGAACCAAGTGATACTTAATAATTTCGGCATAATTTCGATTGAGTTGTTTAAGTTTAATATTTTATTAAAGATTTTTATACGTTATTTCATTTGAGTTCTAAAAAATGTAATAATTTTATATTTTTAATTAAAATTCAGAAGTATAAACGTCTTTTTCTTTGAACTTCTATCACCGTCTTTCATTTTGAATAGGATTAATAAGGGGCGGCCACTTACCGTTTGCACACGTCGGCAGAAATACCTGCCGCGGCCCTGTCTGAATATATGCAAAAATCATAAAATCATTGATGTTTGATGTACTCCGCATACTGACTCTGCACCGGTAATACTTGACCAAAAAAATCAGTAGAAAATAAGGAATGTTCAAATGTTTTACTAGAGTATTTTAAACAATACCTCTTACATTTATTGGAAATAATGAAAATCGTTAGAAGTTATTATTAAGATTCACCTTTTGATCACCGGTAACAAAAATTGCTGCTGTTTTATCATTTTCAGAGCGTTCTCAATCATAATACACTGTAGTTTTATTTGTAAGCAAATATTCAAGTGATTGACTGTCTAAGAATAAAACTACTTTCATAAGTTCATAAACTAACCCTTACATTACGTCTTCCCTTTCCCGTACCCTTATCAGTTGATTAAATCTTCGACTGCTTGTTGTGTAAGCCACACATCACTGACTACTCATAAAAAATTAACAGGGAAAAGCCAACCGAACAGTGCCTAAAGCAAAAACCTACGACAAACACAGATTTCGATGCAGGGGGGGGTTTGAAGGGAGCACCGAAACCCTTAGGGGCCTCAGAAACAGCCGTGTCATCCTTTTTTATTCCCTTTCCTAATCTAGGGGATACCGTATAGATCCTTGGGCGGGGATGATTTGACCCTTTTTAACGCACCGTTAATACGATATCAACGAAATATTGCGTTAGAGTAGATAAAATAATATTTTTCAGTTTATTGAGAATAATTACTTCTGCAAGTTTATATTTAATTTTAGTGTATTGCTTAATCTATCTTGTGACAGCAGGGGAAGATAGTTTGTACTTGATTCTACAATAGAAACATTGTTATTCCACAGAATAATTTCTGGAGAAATTGTGGAATTCCAAAATAATATGAGCAGCAGCACAACATTTTAAAAATAGTACATTGTGTGGGTAGAGCCCCTCTAGAGTGGCCGTTGCTTGAGCGACCCTATGACCAATAAACTCGACCCAAATCGCAGATTGTAAATTTGTAGATAACTAGCCAGATACGTACTAAGGATACTCAACATTTTAATCACGAAAAGAAGATTTATTTCTTAAATTTAATATACAATTTTATATTTCAGATTTCTTGTAAAAGTAAAATATTTCAAAAGAAACTAACAACTTGAATCGTAGTGAAATCCAAACGGTAAATAAATAAATTAACAAAATTCGTACAACTATGAAATACAATTTTTCAGATCAAAGTCGATGGTCTATGTCTAATGACCTCCCTTTTATATCTTTTCTCAAAACCAGAAAGTAGCATTTGTTCTGTTGTTATCAAAGTTGGAAATTCCCTAAAATACTAATTACTGCTTAACCAAATAATTGTGGGATTATACAGGTAAAAGTAGGGAGTATTTCCAACTCTTATTTCAGATTTCAGTTCAACTTACGATTCGGTCAAAACAACATCTCTTTAGCCATTCCAATATTTTAGTGAGTAAGTTTTTTGATGCCTAGTTGCTCCTATACTTCATCGCAATTTTCGTGTGTTTATTTTAAGTTTAGTAAATGATAAAGTAATTTAAATAGTACGCAGACCGCGATGGAGTTTTTGAAGAGTGCCCATAAATTTCGCGAACATATTTCTGCTGTTGGTGTCAGACAGTTTTTAATTCATTGGAATATACTTGCTGAATATATACCGTGTGCGCATTATGGAGGACGATGCAAAATCAACAAACACAACTGAGGACATCAGTTTTTTATAGATGTACTAGTAACGGATGTAGAAGAAGAGTATCTTTGAATAATCGAACATTTTGTTACGTTGATAATTTGCATTAGCATTGTTCATCACTTGGTATAAGTTTGAACATATTTTTAGTTCAATATTGCTACCTTACCTTAGTTTATTTACAAATATTCGTTACTATTACCAACTTAGCTTCTGTTATTAGATTTATGTTTTTACATTAGAACTTGTCTTTCTTGTTTTGTCATTCAGTATAATTTATGTTATTAGTTGTTTCAAGAATACCTACAAGTAATTGGAACATTTTATTCTAAAAGAATATTAGGGCGGCTATGTTTCCTTTAAACTCTGATGATAAAATTGTGCTTTGAAATAAAAGTATCTTCTCACTATAAATTCTACCTGAATTGTTTGAGAGATTATATTATTGGAGCAATGTGTACCTGCCTGTAGTTTCTGATGGTTATAAACTATTCGTTTTTCCATTTTAACTCTGATTTAGCGATATATCATTGGTATTATAGACTATTTTTGAGTAACTCAGTGTGTTTTGTTTACATTCGAAAACAGGTGGTTGTCCATACGTCAAGTAAAAGACAAGAACATAGATAAAGGTTTGTCTATGGACAATAAGTCTGTTCTTTGATTAATAGTTTAGGTACGGTAGTTGTTTCAGCGCTGCTGGTGTTAGTTTAGCGATCAGTTGGGGATTGTTTGTTGATGGGGTTGAATGTTTCACTATGAATAATAGGTCATTCGAAGTCTCGTTGTAACGCACTGTTCAGTTATAACCTGATGTAAATATTCCATGTTGAAAAATGTGAATGTCAAATCGCGCATGGGCGACAGTTTAGTTGAATTTGTATTCATGTAAATTTTACGTGATTTCGAAGGTGATTCGAATTATGATCACTGTATTAGACGATGTCTGATATTAGATTTGGGGTAGGGAATTATCTGTTTATTTTTGGAACCGGACATGGCATTGACATTGATGGTTGTCGTGCTTCCGGCTCGAACAGGTGGCTTATGACACTTACTGATAGTGGTTCGCTATAGAAAGTCACGTGCGTGGAGGGCTAATATAATTTGAAGTTAAGGGAAATTACTTTCCACCCTCTGAGTGGGGGATTTTTGTCAAATTGGCCCCTAGGTGATGTTTGGTTGGATTTTGATTGTGTTGGTTTTGTTGGGAACCAAACACCTTGCCGTTGAGATCGGCCTTTTTGGCTATCAGAAAGCCAAAGCTACCGAAGCTTCAGGTTCAGGTATACTGGGCTGGTACTAGTATAGGCTATACGTACTTTCCGAAGATCGTCGTGATTTGGAGTGGTAGAGGCCATACCGATATGAAGAAGATAAACCTGGGTGATGGAGACTCTTCATTTTTTTATGGATTTTTTTGGACTGCTGGTTCCCGAAGCTCCGTATCTGATGGGGATGGACAGTAGTCGCCTCTGATAGGACCAAGTGTATGGAACTTCCCACCGTGGAACGGTTCGAATATTACTGTTTATTACTTTTCCGCCCAACCTATCTAATATGCGAGAAAAGTATTGGTTTACCTCAAAAAAAGTAAGAAATTTGAAAAAAATTTTTTGTTAATTCCACGTTTTTCATCATAAACAACACGAAGAAACGGTTTTTAGAAAAAAAATCCTGTGTGTATGTCGTCGTCGTTGTCGTTGGCCACTTTTCGTTACATGTCTTGTTATAGCACGATACAGCGTCCGGAGTGCAAACAGTCACTAATTTTATGATTGACTATTGTTCAGGACATCTCACAGATAAACTCTATTGATTTTCAGCTCACCACAACCAGTACAACGTGTGATATGGTACTTGAAGTACGACATTTTTGTATTTTTTTGAGAAATTTCAGTTTATTAGCACGATACAGCCTCCGGAGTGCAACAAGTCACCAATCTTATGATTGAATATTATTCAAGACGACTCACGGATGAACCCTATTGATATTCAGCTCACCAGAGCCAGTACAATAGGTGCTATAGTACTTTAAGTACGAAATTTTTTTCATTTTTGGAGAAATTTCAGTTTGTTAGCGCGACACAGCTTCCGGAGTATCTACAAGTGACCAATCTTATGATTGGATATTATGCAGGGCGTCTCAAAGATGAATCCTATTGATAGTCAGTACACTAAAGCAAGTACAACGGGTGCTACGGTACTTGAAGTACCAAATTTTTGTCATTTTTGGAGAATTTTTAGTTTGTTAGCACGATACAGCCTCCAGACTGTATACAAGTGACCAATTTTATGATCGAATATTGTTCAGGGTGTCTTATACATGAACCTTATTGACTTTTAGCTCAGCTGAGCTAGTACAACGGGTGCTATGGTACCTGAAGTGTCACATTTTTTGTCCTTTTTGGTTGTTAGCACGATACAACCTCCGGAGTGTATGCAAGTGACCAATTTTATAATTGGATATTTTCCAAGGTGTCTCACAGATGTACCCTATTGATTTTCAGTTGACTAGAGCGAGTACAGCGGGTCCTGTAAATCCAGATATACTACATTATTGGTTATTTTTAGAGAAATTTAGGTTTCTTAGCACGATAAATCCCCCGAAGTGTGTGCAAGTGACAATTTTATGATAGAATATTGTTCAGGGCATCTCACAGATGCTGAAAAGTTAGTTTTAATCTTTAAAACCGTCTTTCTACTTCCGTTACTAAAACCGCACTTTGAACACGGGTTTGACATGCACAAAACGACTCTTTAAACAATAGTGTTTAAAATGCGAAAAGTAACATCTCGTTTATCTTTTGTTTTTTAAACGTCAAATCAAGTGTATCTTTTGTATGTTAAATTTCATGCTCCTTGATAATTTTGTTATTCTGCGTCATTTGATTTGTCAGTCAGCTGGCAGCCATCGTCCGTCATGTAATGAATATAATTCGAATATAATATATTTTTTTCCTTCCCGCGGGCAAACAAAAAGTATAGTAAGCACCTCGTATTAAAAACGTCTTTAGTCACTCGTTTCACAAGGAACTCGTTTCGCTTCGCTCCACTCGTGCCTAGTAAAACTCGTGACTAAAGTAACCTTTTTGACACTTGGTACTTAATATACTATTATTTTTTTATGTAAATTGTTCAAGTAACGTTTTGTATATATTTTCATGAACAAGTATTCACACTTTCTTTCTCTTATATTAATTTTTTTATATAAATGCTTCAAATAATCTTTGATATTTGGGACAGGGGATAATTGGTTTTCACATGTTTTTTTTTGTACATTAAGAAGTTTCTGACATTTGGGACAGAGGATAATTGGTTTTAAGATTTTTTTTGTATATTAAGAAGTTTCTGACATTTCAGACAGGGGGCAATTGGTTTTCACATGTTTTATATATTGATTTAGAAGTTTATATATTGCTTAAAATTTCTGACATTTAGGATAGGGGATTCTGGTAAATCCCAAAGTTCCTGGCATAACGGTAAGTTGGTACCACGTATGGAGCTCGATACTAATTACCAAATTATTGAAATTTCAATATGTATTTATTTATAACTAGCGGCTAAGGTTGAATAACTGTCGTTGGTGTTACTCTTGTAGGTAACAATCATTTTATTTGGTAGTACATTTATTTTAGTTATAAGTATTCGTACACTTATAAACATATTGTAAGCTCCTCAGGCATATGGTTGTATTTCAGGCACCTGCTGATTTTATATCTAAATTATCATATCAATTAATATGTATTGTTAACTTTTTTTATCAATTATTGTAACTTCAGGTATTAGATAAAACGTTTGGACTCTGTCAACTATTGTAATTCATTATTCTTTTGGTTAACTTATATTTCAAATTTATATCAGATAACTTTAATAACTATCACCCATATTTTTTTTTCAATTTGGCCCTCGGGCAATATGGTGATTTATAAGTGTCTTTTGATAACCACTCTTTACCTTGAAACTTACATTATATTAAAACTTTTATTAATATCCTGACTCCTGAATAAATCTGTGCTAACTGTCTGAGGTCTTTGATTGACTGAACCTGATTTCGGTAGTGCAGTTGGGTACAGGTTTAGATAAACTGGGAACGTCACTTGGATAATTTGGACTACCTGGCGCCCGTATTGGATCATCCTCATATTAAGCCCACTTCCTTCTTCGGCACTGAGCAGCCGGTGACAAAACCCAATTGCGACTAGCAGGAGGGGTTGTAGGTGAGTTCGGTAAGTCATAGTGGTACTGCAGAGTGGTTATCGCTTTTTTTGTGACAGTCATCTGTTGTATAGGTACGTCGCAGTTGGTCATCCCTCGGGGAACAACGGTGGACTGTTACTTTGGCGATACACCGTTACAACTGCGGTTGCACCCTTTGCATTGGGTGGGGCACTCCCCACGTTACAATTTTCTGATAATGTAAAAGTTCCAATAAACAAGTACTTGGAGGTTTTAATAATGTGGATTCTAAAATATCCGCCAGGCTTAATAAGAAAAGAAAGCAGTCCAGATAGGAAAACTGTTGAAAAATGTTAAAAACTTCAAGAAACTGGTACACCATTTGGTGGACCTGGAAGAACGATGCAAATTGATGAAAGTGTTTTTGGAAATAGAAAGTACAGCAGAGGTCGACTTACTAGAACAACATGGGTAGTAGGAGGAATTTGTCGTGAAACAAAGCGGTGTTTTTTCGAATATGTTGAAAATAGAAATGCAGCAACACTTAATGCACTAATTCAACGATGTGTTCTTCCTGGGACAATTATGAAAACAAATATGTGGTGTGGGTATTTCCAATTACAAAATTTAGGATTTCAGCTTCATACTGTAAATAATTCTCAGAACTGTGTAAATCCTAATAATAGAAATACACATACCCAAAACACCGTACATATATGTACGGTGCCGAAAATATGTGGTCTTGTATTAAACGGGATTTACGGCGACGTTACAGCAAAGTATCATCACATGAGGACGTCATTATGGAGTACGTTTGGCGAGCAACATATCCAACAACACAACTTATTTTTCAAAGCTTCAACTACTCCATGTTATTATTTTATCCGAGATAAAGGCTTAATTGAAGGTAATTTTGTCACGACACCAATTTGTGCATTTTTGTAATAAATGTTTTAAATTTGTTATTCAAGTTTGAATTTGAATAAACCTTCACTTGCTTTTAAAAACATTTGAAACACGTTGTTTAGTTTGTCTGTGAATTATTATAATATAAAAAACATCATAAAATTTTAAGTTTGATCAAAACGAACTACTCCGTTTTCCGTGCCGGCGAGAGTATATTTACAATTAAACAAAAAATGAAAACTAAGACAACATAATAGGAATGAAAACTCTGATATGATGAATACTACACCGGAACGCTTGATTGCACCTTATTTGTCAAACTTTTATACGCAATTTGAAAATTCTTCAACTTTCCAATCCAAAATAAGTTTACTCATGAGACATAGACCATCGACTTTGATCTTTTTTTATCAATTGTACCCTTTATTGAGAAATTTTATTTCATAATTGTACGAATTTTGTTAGCATATTTACCGTTTGGACTTTACTACGATTTCCGTTGGACTTTATTACGATTCAAGTTGTTAGTTATTTTTGAAATATTATACTTTTACAAGAAATCTGAAATATAAAACTGAGTATAAAATGTAAGGAATAAATCACATTTGTTTTCGTGATTAAAATGTTGAGTATCCTTAGTACGTCACTGGCTCGTTATCTACAAATTTACAAATTTTTACAGTTTCCTGCTGCGATTTGGGTCGAGATTATTGGTCATAGGGTCGTTCAGGCAGACGGCCACTCTAGACAGGACTCGAACCCATTGTGTATTTAGTAGTAAGAACAATACATTTCCGAAAGACAATGTAAATTGTTGGCCGATGCGTTAGGCCGAGATAGACACTCTGTATAATGAAGAATTTACTTTATTATGTTGTTCCACGCTAATAAATAAATCCTGGAGAATATTTACAGTTTTGTCCAAAATCAATGTAAACTTTATTACATACAACTTCAATGGATTCCAAGTACTCCCGACCATGTCGAAATTTTGATATTTAACTTAAATGCATTTCCTGTAGGATAAGTTTATACGTTATGAACTACAAATTTGGATGTGATTTGATAAACATAATCGTACAACTCAAAGTAAAATAACGTAATTGGGAAAATGGTTTTCACTAGTAGTAGTTTATATAGAGGATATGTAGTTTTAATCGGCAAAGCATCGCTTAATCCTATCTGGAATATGTTAGTTATATTTGCATATTATACTTATGAGTATTAGAAACTCATAATGACATAGGGCGGATACCAACATATGAAATAAAATTTTAGAACTATATAAACAAAATCAAGGTTTATTTTAGATTGCTTAGAACATGAAAAATAGTATGAACCAGGTGGAATACGGTATAAATCCAACGAACGAATAGAGATATATGTTAGTATTGGAATTGGAAAGTTCGTTCGTCATCCGTAAACCCCTCGAAGGGGCGTGTTGACATGTATTGAGTCTACCAATGACTTGCGTCCAGGAGTCTGTATCTTTGCATGGTGTATTACATCTTGCAGGCTTTCTCCCGTTATATTATTGTTTTGATCTATCCAACGGGACGGTGAGCGTCCCTTGGCCTGCGGCACTCAACCTTTCCCTCTACGATCAGCCTCCCCATTCTCTCTGATCGTCCAAAGTATTTTTAATACTGTCGGTTGACATGTGGATAGTCTGGTTTTGATTCCTAGTTGTCTCAGAATTGATTCATTGGTGTGGTATGCTGTCCATGGTATTTGAAGCGTTCCTCTATAGCACCATATCTCTAGAGCATTTTCACAGTACAAGTATCTGACGCATAAGTGGAGATAGGGAAGATGAGGGTTCGCAGAAGCCTGAGTTTGGTTTTATCTGTAATTGACGTGTCTTTCCATATACGAGTGAGCTTCGCTGTAGAGTTTCGCGCCATGGCGATTTCAGGTTCGCGATCTCCGGTATTATTGACAATAGATCCTAGGTATTCAAAGCGATGGATCACTTCATAACCGGCTACAATTGTAGTATCAGGGCTGTTGTTGTTGGCACCATCAAATATCATCACTTTAATGAAATTAATTGTCTCGACCCTTACTTGTGGAATCTACTCATATTTGTGTTTTAAATGAAACTCAATGTTTCTAGCTAATTCCACAATATAATGAAAAATGTTGAAAATTCTAAAAAATTGACAATTGTTTCGATAACTGACTATCATCGTCAGAATGACAGAAGTTACATTTCATTTGATGCCTACCTGATGTTTAGTAGTTATATTTTTGGCTAGACCAATAAGTGACCTACCTTGTGATTGACTTAATATATGTTAACAGAAAAAATAAGAAGATGTGATATTACAAATATTAAAGCTTAGATATTATTAGCCCTATTGTGATATCATGGATATCATTTTTCCAATTAAGATCAGTATAACTGTGCACTGAAATAGAAAACCAAGAAAATAATATCTGCTGATCTTTACAATTATCACTTAAGAAGACAGTTTAATAGTGGAGAACTCCCTAGATTTATCTGTTCATTGACGACTTCATATTGTGGGTTTCTTAAGTGTCTTCTAATTTCCTCTTCAAGGAAATTCAGTTCTTGTTTCTTATTACAAATATGTAGTACTTCTAGTTCTGTGTTAGGTGTCAACGAATGATTGGTGTCAAGTAGATGTTTCGCGTAATGGGATTTATCTGGTTGTTTTAATCTGTATGCTCGTAAGTGTTCACTATATCGGATTTCAAAATTTCTAAGGGTCTGACCCAAATAGACAGCATTACATTCTGGACATTTAAGTTTATATATACCTGATTTCTTTAATGGTGGTATTTTTGTTTTTACAGTTAACAATTTTGTACTTACGTTACTTTCTGTTTTAAAAGAAATTGTTGTATTCGTTGCTAAAGATATTATCTTTGAAATATTATTAGAAATATTTCCTGCATATGTGATGGTTTTATTAGTTTTTATTTCTTCAGTTTGTTTTGGAAATATTAGTTTTAATGCCACTTTTTCCTCGTTTTTATTAATTTATCATATGTAATGGATAACCGTTGGATGTTGCTATTTGTCTAATTGTATTAATCTCTCTATCAAAATTACATTTGTTCATAGGAACTGAAAATGATCTATGTATCATTGAATTATATGCCGCTAGTTTATGTGACATGGGGTGATTGGAAGTTTATGGAATTGTCACATCAGTGAGTGTTGGTTTTCGGTAAATTAAATAATCAAGTACATTATTAACTCTTTGAATTTTCAAATCAAGAAAATTGATTGAGTTATTTTCTTCAACTTCTAATGTGAATTTAATTTTTAAATGTAAATTTTCAATGTGGTTGAAAAATGTATCTAATTGTCGTTCACTACCTATAAAACAAGCTAATATGTCATCTACATATCTAAACCAAAATAAAACATTTTTTTTTGAAATATCACTTTCAAAGATTTTTATTTCTAAACTGTCCATAAAAATGTTTGCCAAAATAGGCGATATAGGGCTTCCCATTGGTAAACCTTCATTTTGAATATATATGTTATTGTCAAAAGTGAAATAATTCTGATTAATACTTACATCAAATAAAATAAGTATATCTGCTATTATTCCTGGATTAATATTTTTATCTTCTAGTAATTTTCTTACAAGTATTAGATATTCTTTAGGAGGAATTTTAGTGAACATATTAGTAACGTCAAATGAAATAAGCTTAGAGTTATCTTGTAAGTTGAAATCTTTCAATTTTTTCATTAGTTCTATTGAATTTCTAATTGAGTATTTAGATGCATATCCGTAACTATTAAGTATATTGTTAAGCTTCTTTGCCAATATATTATTAGAGAAAGCAATAATGTTTCTACTTCTTTTGAAAAATTTCAACCCATTTCTTATTTTTCATTAAATAATTTTTAATGAGGTAGCCACTATCACTCACTAACAAACTGTCTCCAAATTCCCCCTGTTCAAAGGACGCATATATGGCAGAGTTTTGACATATATAAGAATCGTGGCTAGAACCTGGTAATCTTGCCACGATGTCTCTTATTTTCAAATCTGGGTCAGAAATAGTGTGAACATTGATCGAAAAAAAGGTTTTTTCTATTCCTGTAGACTTCATCAGTTTGTCCTCCTGGAGATTGAATTTTCACGTGTGTGCAATCTATTGCACCTACATATCTGGGGAAGCGTGCAATATTATAGAATGCTTGTTTAACTTCTTCAATTTCATATACTTCTCCATAGTTATATTTTGTGGCAGTAAATTAGCTAGCGTAATGTCTACTTTTTTCACTGCTCTACTTGTTGCTCTGCTGACACCCATAAAATCACCAGTTGTTCTAAGAAATGATCCATTGGCATAGAAATTCAAAGTCGGAAGCAGCTGCTGACTAGAAAATAAAGCATCGTTCCTTAAAAAAATGAGAAGAAAAATCATTCATTATTTTTGCACATTATTAATATGCTTAGCTGTTTGTCGGATAAGAAATAAGATTTTCGAGTTCTTCTAACAGATGCCCGACTGTTCTCTTTGACAATCGAAATCTATTGAAGAAATCGAGATTGCCATACTCTTCAAAATAATCGCATCTGCGACTTCTCGGTTTCTCATCACTACTATAGGCATTTACCTCATAATAGTTCATTTTAAAATATTTTAATAAAATACAACACACCCAAAAAACTAAACAAACAAATGCAACAACTTTCATTCAATTGATAGGTCAGAATCTCTAAGTTATTCTTATTATCACTAGATTTTCTGGTGGTAAAATATTATGAAATTAACCATAACTTGCATCCTTGACTGGATAACGTGAAACACTAACCAAGGGTTATTTGTTCACCTTAGAATAACTTAACATTGTGAAATCGGCAATAAGTATAGTACTGAATGTCTATGAGAAAGAATTTCAGAGAAGCGCCTACGGGGGACAATAGACCTTCAGTTGCAACAATCACAAAGCGGTTTCAGAAAGGGAAGAAGTACCCAGCAATTGTCGCAAGCAACCGACAAACATCAAATTAGGAGTTCCTTGCACTTTGCATATATTATAGGAGATGTATCAGGAAGTTTGGAGATATTGCCAAGCCTCTAACTCGACTTACAGAAGAAGCAAGAGCTTTCCAATGGGACGAAGATTGTCAATCGGCTTTTGATACCTTGAAGAAGCATTTAATCACGGCGCCGATATTAGGGTACCTATTACCAGAGGGAGACTTTATTCTTGACACTGACGCAAGCAACGTAGGAATTGGTGGAGTGCTCTCACAGATCCAAGGAGGGCAAAAAAGAGTGCTGGGATATTTCAGTAAAGTCCTCCCAAACCAGAACGAAACAACTGCGTCACAAGAAGAGAACTTTTGACGGTAATGAAGTCCGTGGAACACTTTTACCAGTATCTCTATGGTAGGAAGTTGTTAATCCGGACTGATCATGCAGTACTCAAGAGGTTGATGCAGTTCAAGAATCCTGAGGGCCAGATTGCTAGATGGATTGAGCGACTTCAAGAGTACGATTTCAACATCGAACATCCAGCTGGTGTGAGTCACCGAAATGCAGACTCCCTGTCCAGACGGCCGTGCCCAACAGACTGCCCCTACTGCAACAAGGCGGAATCTAGGGAAGATGCAGTTTCAAGAACTACTGTAGTCAACGAGGAATGGTCACCCACCAGGATCAGAGAAGATCAGGAAAATGATTATTGCCTAAAGAAGATTCGGCAGTGGAAGGAAGAAAATCGGCGACCTACCTGGCAAGGAGTGTCAAGATTTTCACCGAAACTCAAGGCGTGTTGGTCTCAGTGGAATGCACTTGTTCTCGAAGAAGGGCTGTTGAAAACAGTCCTTGAAAACGATGATGGTTCTGAAATGAGGAGACAGCTAGTTATGCCGAGAACAAGACTAGCTGAAGTACTAAAGAAGTTACACGACAGTCCATCGGGAAGTCATCTGGGAGTGAAGAAAACCCTCCAGCGAATCTGTGAGAAGTTTTATTGGATAAACAGCTCCGATGATGTGAAGGACTGGTGTAAGAAATTTTCGACTTGTGCTACGAGTAGTGGACCACATCGCAAGAGAAAGGCACCTGTGAAACAGTACAATGTTGGAAGCCCTTTCGAAAGGATTGCTTTAGATATCGCTGGACCATTTCCGACGACAGAAAATAGTGGCAAATACATACTGGTGGTAATGGATTATTTCACAAAGTGGGTGAAAATTTACGCTATCCCGTATCAAGAGGCCACAAACGTCGCGGATGTATTGGTGAAGGAATTTATCAGCTAATAAAGAGTGCCCTTGGAAGTCCACAGTGACCAGGGAAGAAATTTTGAAAGCCATCTATTCCAAGAGATTTGCGACAAGCTGGGAATGAAAAAGACCAGGACAACAGCATTACATCCACAGTCAGATGGAATGGTCGAGAGAATGAACAGGACTATTGGAAAATACCTGTCCAAAGTAGTTTCCAGCCATCAGAGACATTGGGACCAGTATCTTTCCCTATTCGCATTGGCTTATCGATCTGCCGTCAATGATTTCACGGATGAAACACCTGCGAAAATCCTGTTTGGACGTGAAATGAGGCTCCCTTGTGACCTGGTATTTGGCTGTCGGTCTGGAGAAGATCTAGCAGGCGAAGACTACGCGATCCAATTGAGAAGAAGGTTGGACGATATTCATTAACTAGTTCGAACAAATCTTCCAGCTACCAGCGACAGAATGAAAAGTCGGTACGACATGCAGGCCACAGTAGGCGGTTTTAAAGAAGGGGACAAAGTATGGTTACACAACCCGACGAGAAGAAAAGGATTTTCTGCAAAATTACAAAAATCCTGGTAATGTCCATATTGAATCAAGAAAAGGGTCAATGATGTTATATTTCAGTATGCGATGAAGACGGTGCCCTGCTATTTCCATAAGATCGGAAAGGAATGGGACCAGTTGCCGATTCAAACATCCAGTCTCAGCTACACAAAAGTTCTAAGAGGAACTTCTATTTAAGGAGGGGGTAATGTTACGAAACAGCACACTGATATAGTCCCTGAATCCGACTCTGTCTAAGCCATGTATGACAGTTAAAATTATAGCGGATGCGCAGGGATTCTTAGAACTGTTTACGATTGTGACTATCTAATCTAGACATTGTTTTTGTGATCAGTCTTATCTAGAAAATGCCAGAGAGCCAATTGTTTTTGTGTAAGCCGCTATATAGAATTATCTAGTAAAAAAGGCACTAATATATAAAGGACCGACCAGCGAGAGAGTTTAGTTTATAAAGTGATATAAACAGCGAACAAGTAAATAGTCTAAGTAGTGAAGTGTTTATATAAATTAGTTTAAGTGAATATATTGTGTATATAATTAGTGAATAGTGTATCGAATAAATAAATTAAGTAAGTGAACCTACCGTGTGTATGAATTTATCCCACCCGTAATAAAAACGTTTTAATAAATAAGAAAAATCATTACAATATTTTTTTTTAAGATGTGTATGATTTCTTTTCTTAACTGGTTGCATCATTATTACAATTAAAGCTACTGCACATAATTTTACCTTTTTTTCTCCATCGTTATTTTATTGTAGTCACTCTAAGTTAGGTTAGGTTATCACTTATCAGTACAAATTACAAAATTATTAGAGCGCATGCCTCCATACTAAATAAAATGAAGGTAGTTGCAAACAGAAGCCCACATTTTCATACTAAATCAACACACCAAATTCAAATAAGTCAGTTACACTGCCCCACCTCTAATAATCGTTAGAATGCGTATCACATCAGTCGAGTGCTTGATAAACTATAAAGTTTGAGAAGTTCTTTGTTTCTATCGTGACATCTAGAATATTTCTATTCAAATTCAAATTATTTTTGCATATTTTCAGGAAGATCATATTTTACGTTGCGTCAACTAGGAATATCTCTTGAGAAATTAAACTGTTGTTGAGAGTCATGTCGAAAATATTATTATTATTATCAAGTTATAATTGAATATTAACGAAAGAACAATTCTGACTGTTCCGCTACTGCTTCCTTGAGATTATCAAGCCCCATTTCAACGGTAGTGCGGAAAAGGAACTGGGGATGTCAATAAAAGGCTCCTCTAATCCTTTACTTTGCATTCAGATTACAAGCCCGCTCGATTTAACCAATTTGTTTGGCAAACATCTTCGAAATTCTCTCTCTTTTCGGTTGGTATAACAGATTTCTACTATTCTTTCTCGTGTTTCCTACTCTACTTCTGAGATTAACAGCGAATTGTTTAGATTAAGAATGCAAAGATAATGACAACGATTTGTCCAATTATTATGGGACATACCTTTTATATATTTTGTGTTTTTTATGAATGTTTGCTACACGATTAACCAAATTATACCATACCAATTATTATAGACTAATTCATCTCCTTGTTGATATAATACAATCGAGAACTTTGTTCGCACACAAACAATTAATTCACCTAAAACGCAAAACAAGTGAAGCAAGCAGTTACCCACACTGAATTAATTGCCGACTGTATCACAGGACAAGCAAATAAAGCAAGACAGCAATATCCCATTAACCAAAAGATAGAAGGATAGAGAGAGTCGCGATTGTATTGTCGTTGCCTTTACAATAAATTTCCTGGCAATAACTTTGCCAATACAAATTTGTTCACTTGTTCTGTCAATCCACTTCGTCATTAGGCAGCGATGATGGGCTTTGATTTGATAATATATGCGACGCTGCCGTTTGTTAAATGTGATTTACTCTAAGAGGAAATTAAATAATATGTATACTATTATAATATATTTTGATTTTTCATTGTTACTTGAGATAATACAGAGAAAGAAGAAGTGAGGGTTTTTGATTGGACTCTTTTAACTATTGAAAATATTTAAGAGATATGTGGAAAATTCACACTAAGGATGAAGACATGAGTGATGAAGTAAAGCATTGTTTCAGTGATGACATGGGCAAATACGAAGAACATGATCCATAAATTTGAAGCCACCAGCATAGGATGGAAAGAGCAATATTCGGCATTCGTATAAGAGATAGAAATACAAATCAATAGATCAGAGACCAAAGAGAGAGAGAGAGAGAGAGAGAGAGAGAGAGTTGCTCGAAAGTTGGGGTTTTTGATGTTTTGTAGGGGTTTCTTGGGTTTTTCTGAATGTCGGGCCTCACATAGGACTACTTTACTCTGCAAGGGCTTGATTGGATGTTTTCTCTTCGGTAAAATATATGCATGTGTTGCGGCGCGCGTGAGTATGAAGATATGAGTCTCGTTATAGTGCATGGCGGAAAAGCGATATTTTGAAATTGAGGTGAAATCGGTGATTTGGTTGGTGATAAACGATCAGATTAAGCATAGGTCGAGTACAGCTGCGGCTGTATTATCCCCTGTCGTTGGCTATTTGGCCGATAAACGAGTTTACCAGATTACAGGAAAACAACACCGACGAGTAAAGGCACCAAACAAAAATGGACAGGAAAAAAAGGCGGGAGATCGCTCACAAGATGGTATGACGACACTACGAAGATCGCAGAAAAATATTGAATATCAAAAGCCCAGGACAGATAGGGACGGAGAAAAATGGAAGAGGTGTATACCCACTTTCAGCTGCTAAAGAGAGAGAGAGAGAGACATAGAGAGAGAAAGATAATGTGAATAATAGTTCAAACATTATACTATGTTCCTGGAATATGGAATTATGTCAAATATCTATAAATACATAAAATGGAGAGATGAATTAAACGTTTAGGAGTTTTTTGATTTGCCCAATGAAGCAGAAAAAGAATAGACCCATTCATTTATATTAAATACTGAAGCCAACATTGCAAAAACAGTAACAAGATGGATAACTATACGCTACCGGTCACCATGCACTATTGTCAGAATGTGCTTTATTTCTGAAAACCGTGAGATGCCGTGAACAATATTCTATCATAAAATTGTCACTTGTATACACTTAGGGTTATGTATCATGCTAACAAACCGAAATTTCTCGAAAAATAACCAAAAATGTAGTATATCTGGATTTATAGGACCCGCTGTACTCACTCTAGTCAGCTGAACATCAATATTGTACATCTGTGAGGCACCTTGAAAAATATCAAACTATAAAATTGGTCACTTGTATACACTCTGGAGGCTGAATCGTGCTAACAACCCAAAGTTTCTCCAAAAATGTGGCACTTCAGGTACCATAGCACCCGTTGTACTGGCTCTGGTGAGCTAAAAATCGATAAGATTCATTTATAAGACGCCCTGAATAATATTCAGTCAAAAATTGGTCACTTGTATACACTCTGAAGGCTGTATCGAGCTAACAAACTGAAATTTCTCCAAAAATGACAAACATGTTGTACTTAAAGTAGTATAGCACCTGTTATACTGGCTTTAGTGAGCTGAATATCAATAGGGTTCATACTTGAGACGCTCCAAATAATATCCAGTCATAAAATTTTTAAATTGTATATACTCCGGAGGCTGTACCGTGCTAACAAACTGAAATTTCTACAAAAATGTCGTACTTAAAGTACTATAGCACCTGTTGTACTGGCTTTAGAGAGCTGAATATAAGTATTGTTCATCTTTGAGACGCCCTGAATGATATTCAATTATAAAATTGGTGACTTGTTGCACTCCGGACGCTGTATCATGCTAACAAACTGAAATTTCTCAATAAATGACAAAAATGTCGTTTTGTAAGTACCATAGCACCCGTTTTACTGGATCTGGTAATCTGAAAATCAATAGGGTTCATCTGTGAGGTGTCCTGAACAATATGCAATCATAAAATTGGTGACTTGTTGCACTCCGGAGGCTCTATCGTGCTAACAAGACATGTACCGAAAAGTGACCGACGACAACGACGACGGCACCCACGATGACGACGACGACATACACAGAGGATTAAATTTTTTTCCAATTATTGAAATATGGAAATAAAGGACATGCAGTAAACAAATTTTCTTGCGATTGATGCTGTTGATGTACCTGGTTTGAACAATAAAATTATTCTGCTCTACGCCATAGGATCGGATCCATTCACAAGAAGTAGGGCGCAACAACAAATCATCGCATAGTTGCCATTACAGAAGATCGGGAATTTGTTTGTTTACAACTGATTATTCGGGTTTTTAACCAGTTATTGTACTATTGCAGACTGCGTAAGTGTATTAAAACTCGAAACAAGGTTCATCAGTGTTATATTTGCAAAATTTAGATTATTTGAACAAAGATCTCTTTTATCGGTAAGTTATGTATTTTCATTTGACCTACATTTTTTAAAAACCAGTGTCATCGATATAGTGGGATCTACTTATCGAAAAATTTTCAAAGTTGAAAGTTGAGCATTTTAACAATATGAAATACCGAAAGCATCCAATTATTGTTGTTTTACAGGCCAATAGAGCCATGTTTTTATTTATAAGTATAAAAGTAAGGAAATAACAAATATAACTCAATCTACCTTTTTTATATAATTAGTGCAATTTCATTTTCAACAACATATTTATATTGCAGGTTTCCCACGAACGAAGAGCACAGAAAAATTTGGTTCTCATTGATTGCTGTTGAAAAAGATGATACAGTTCCATTATATCCTTTAATAGACTCTTCTCATTTTGTTCCAACTGATATTCTTGTTAAAGTAAGTAGTGTGAAATATCTTAAAGCTGGTGCAAATCCACTAGTAGTATCCTCCAGGTAAGTTCTATCAAAGGTTTATAATACTTACTATTTGCTTAACAAGTCCGCATTAGAATTATGACTAAAAATTATCAGTTCTATTTATAATCAAATAATAATTTACTTACAGTTGGAGCTCGACTATTGGAAAAATTTCTTCTAAAAAAACTAAAACTGAGCTGCAGATGGAAGAATTGATGAAAGTACTGAATTCGAGCAAAATATATGGTATACATGAGTACATAATCTTTCAATTTATAACAAAATAAGGTTCCGTTGTAATGTACATAATATACATACACGTTTGAGATGGGCATATTATAATAATCTTTATTTGCCTCAGTTACAGTTACAAAAATTACAATATACATTCAAAAAAATACAAGCATAATAAATATAAGTTAAGTAAATAAATAGTCACCCATTTTCATCGCAAAAGAGCGTACATTCACAAAAGCCACGCTTGTGCGTGAATGTGGTAGTTCATTTATCATGAAAAATAGTTGTATAGAATTCAAAAAGCCATCATTTACAAAGACAAATATTTTAAATATATATGGGAAAATTTCAAAGACTTGAAATATGAGCTATAACATATAGAATACAAAGCACAAAACGACAACAAAAACTTAAGCAAACGCATTCAAAATATCAATAAGACAAAAATTATTTAGGTTTTACAAATCACGATAAAATTGACAGACTATATATAATAAGTTTCATTTCGTGGAGAAATAAAGTTTTGCATTATATCGGCCGGAAAAGATAGGATCCAGTTTTTTTTAATAAACTTGAGGAGTTAATTTTATTTTTCCGCCCAACCTTTCTATATGCGAGAAAAGTATTGGTTTACTCCAAAAAAAGTTAGAATTTTGAAATTTTTTTTTGAGTTATTTTTACGTTTTCCATCAACAATAACCCGAAAAAACGGTTTTTATAAAAAAAATCCTGTGTGTATGTCATCGTCGTCGTCGTTGTCGTCGGCCACTTTTCCTTACATGTCTTGTTAGCACGATACAGCCTCCGGAGTGCAATAAGTCAGCAATTTTATCATTGAATATTGTTGAGGACATATCACAGATGATCCCTATTGATTTTCAGTTCCACAGAGTCAGTACAACGGGTGCTATGGTACTTGAAGTACGACATTTTGTAATTTTTTGAGAATTTTCAGTTTGTTAGCACGATACAGCCTCCGGAGTATATACAAGTAACCAATTTTATGATTGCATATTATTCAGAGCGTCTCAAAGACTAACCCTATTGATATTCAACTTAGTAAAGCCAGTACAACGGGTGCTATGGTACTTGAAGTACCAAATTTTCGTCATTTTTGGAGAATTTTCAGTTTGTTAGCACGATACAACCTCCGGAGAGTATATGATTGATCAATTTCATGATTGAATATTGTTCAAGGTGTCTCACAGATGTACCCTATTGATTTTCAGTCGACTAGAGCGAATACAGCGGGTCCTATAAATCCAGATATACTGAATTTTTGGTTATTTTTTGAGAAATGTCGGTTTGTTAGCACGATATATCCCCCGAAGTGACCTCTGTGAAGGTGGCAGAGCCATTTCGGCAGAATCAAATAAAAACTATTACGACTTTTAGTACTCATTTTGTACTAATTTGTACCACAAAAAATAATTTTGTACCTTTACCCATTAAAGAAAAAAACATGGCGCTGCTAGCTTCATATTAACATAGAAAGCCCAAATTAAAAAAAATTGGAAAAAATGAAAATTGATACAGGAAATTGAAGAACTGAATTTGTACCACAAAAAAAATTAACATCAACCCCCTCAAACAACCTCTATTGCGATAAATCGAACAGGAAGCCCATACTTCTCCGATCTTTTCAATATTTCTTGAAAAACGAAATATTAAAGTTGATTCTTTTAGTACCAAAATTGTACTAATTTGTACCACGAAGAATATTTCAAAATATTAAAGTCAACCCACTCAAACAACCCCTGCTTTTAAAAATTGAATAACATGCCCATACTTCTCCGATCTTTTCAATATATCTTGAAAAACAAAATATTAAAGTCGATTCTATTAGTTCTAAATTTGTACTAATTTGTACCACGAAGAATATTTCAAAATATTCACTTAAACAATCCCTGCTTTTATAAATTGAATAGCAAGCCCATACTTCTCCGATCTTTTCAAAATTTCCTGAAAAACGGAATATAAAAGTCGACTCCATTAAAACAGAATTTGTACTAATTTGTACCACAAAAAATATTAACGTCAACCCCTTCAAACAACCCCTGATCGATAAATTGAATAGCAAGCCCATACTTCTCCGTTCTTTCCAATGTTTCTTGAAAAACGAAATATTAAAGTCGATTCTATTAGTACTAAATTTGTACTAATTTGTACCACGAAGAATATTAACCTCAACCCCTTCAAACAACCCCTGATCGATAAATTGAATAGCAAGCCCATTCTTCTCCTATCTTCCCAATATTTTCTGAAAAACGAAATATTGATGTCGATTCCATTAGTACTAAATGTGTACTAATTTGTACCATGAAAAATATTCCACAATATTAAGGTCAACCCACTTAATCAACCCCTGCTTATAAAAATTGAATAGCAAGCCCATTATCCTCCGAACTTTTCAAAATTTCTTGAAAAGCGAAGTATAAAAGTCGACTCCATTAAAACTGAATATGTACTCACTCGTACCATAAAAAAAACTAACGTCAACCTCCTCAAACAACCCCTATTGCGATAAATTGAACAGCAAACTCATACTTCTCCGATCTTTTCAATATTTCTTGAAAAACGAAATATTGAAGTCGATTCTATTAGTACTAAATTTGTACTAATTTGTACCACGAAGAAAATTTCAAAATATTAAAGTCATCCCACTTAAACAACCCCTGCTTTGATAAATTGAATAGCAAGCCCATTATCCTCCGAACTTTTCAAAATTTCTTGAAAAGCGAAGTATAAAAGTCGACTCCATTAAAACTGAATTTGTACTAATTTGTACCATAAAAAAAATTAATGTCAACCCCCTCAAGCAACCCCTGTTGTGATGAATTGAATAGCAAGCCCATTATCCTCCGAACTTTTCAAAATTCCTTGAATAACGAAATTTAAAAGTCGACTCTATTCAAACTAAATATGTACTCATTTGTACTGGCTCTCAAACATATTGATTGTGTAGTCCTTGCTAGCACCCCCCCCCCCCCTATTTCTAATTAAATATAAACTTTAGGACTAATTTGTAACGCAAAAATTTGAATTTGTACCCCAAAAATTAGAATTTGTACCTCCTCAGTTTTTCTGAAAACCCGCTATACAAAATCAAATTTTAATAGCATACATTTAAACTTTGAATTTAGGACTAATTTGTACCCAAAAAATATAATTTTTACCCACCCAGTTTTCCCTGTAAAAGGCTTTTATAAAAACAAATAACAGTATGGCTTTAAACTTTGAATTTGGGACTAATTTGCACCCAGAAACGTTTTTTAATTATTATATTATTTTGTTTATAAAATAAAATAAATTAGACCACGTGTTTTATTAATTTCCAAGTAAATTGTTAAATAATTTGAAAGTAACTAAATAATGTTAATTGGAGATTATAGGACTAATTTGTACACATACAATTTTCCCTGAAAAAGGCTTAAGTACCTAGTGTTTTCACCTCACAGCAGTCCTTCTGATGTAAGTTAAAAATGGGCTAAAATCTAAATAAACTGTTACATGAAGTGTTTTATGAAACCTTATCTCCTACCTACTTCCCAATCATTTTTGTTTTGACATTATGTATTGTTTTGCCTCTAATAATAAATATATTCTTATAATTACAATTTGAAATCCATATTTTTTGACATAGATACATAACTCTTATTTTCAATGAGGTCTCTTGGGGTAATCGCGGCAATTCTATGACAAGACAAAAAAAAATAAGTTTTCTTTCCCCCCTGCAAGTGCGTGATAGCCTTATCAAATAGTTCTAGGCAGTTAGAAGATAAGAATGGCATCATACTCTGGTATTATCACTTTTTTGACTACTTAGCGGCTTGGTAAAGATTGAAAAACATTTTTATGTTACACTGTAGTAAAAACCGATAGAAGTCAGTGTGGCGATTTTTTTTTTATTCAGACTAATCCGCTTCCACCCAAGGTGATTAGCGGTGTATAACAATATACAATATTAAATTTTGTTTAGTAAATTAATGTCCTTTAAGAATCCCATCAATTTTTCAACTGGGCAATTTACACCTAAGAGTATATTTAAATCTGTAGGTAGTCTATATTTTAGCCGGTTCGTGTCAAACTTAGTGCAATTAATCAGGACATGTTTCACTGTTAAATGTTCTTGACATAGATCACATATAGGAGCATTGTCTTTATTGAAAAGATAAGTATGCGTAAATTTGCAATGCCCTATTCTAAGTCTAGTGACAATCACTTGTGCTCTACGTGTTGTGGTTGGATGCTTCCACCGCGTCACTGTTGACTTAAATTCGCGAAGTTTGTCTTGCGATCTCTGCCAGTCTTGTTGCCAGTGGCTGTGAACTTTTTCCAGAATAAGTGTTCTCAAGTCACTCACCACGCACTTTGTTATGAGTTCGGCATTAACCTTTACGATTGCGTTACGCGCACATAGGTCCGCTTCTTCGTTGCCTCTGATGCCAATGTGAGCAGGAATCCACATGAAATCGACAGATTTATTGTTGTTCTGGATATTATGAAGCTGTGATTTAATTGATTGTAGTATTGGGTGCTTGGGATAAGGATGTTTTAAGGAATGAATGCTACTTAAGGAATCAGTTAAAATTAGGGTTTTGGAAAGCAGGTAATTACTTTAAGGGCATGAAAGATAGCATAGAGTTCTGCCGTAAATATGCTAGTGTAAGGGGAGAATTTTATACTGTAAGATTCAGTTGTAGTCACTATTGCAGCACCCACTCCAGCCTCCGATTTCGAAGCATCCGTGTAGACTAAGTTAAAGTCATTGTGGTCATGCAGAATATTGTTGAGTTCTGCGAAGATTTCATGGCGATTTGTATCCCTATCAAGCCCAGTTAGGTTAGTACGGCAGCGAGGGGTAGAAATTTTCCACGGAGCTGGATGTTCGACAGTGGATGGAAACATTGTTGGGAGCTCTAAATTAAACTTCTGAAAAAGTTCTCTAACTCTGGCGTAAAATGGCTTAGATAGATGCGGTTTTTTATCAAAAAGATCCCTATATCTGTTGTTGAATGTGTTACTGTAAACTGGTTTTTCAGCGTTAGTGGATATAGCAGCCGCGTAGTTCAAACTCAATGTAGAGCGCCTGTAACTCAATGATGGTTCACCAAGAAGACTTTGGATGCTGGTATTAGGGGATGTTGTGAACGAGCCTGAAGCTATTCTTAATGCTGTATTATGGATAACATCAAGTTTGCGAAGTACAGTTTTTCTGGCAGATGCATAAGCTATGGAGCCGTAATCTATTTTTGACCTGATGAGCGTTGTATATATAAGCAGTAGCGTTGCTTGGTCTGATCCCCAATTTATATTTCCTAGGATTTTCATTATATTAAGCCGCTGCATACATGTTTGGACCAACTTCTCTATGTGATCTTTCCAAGTAAGCTTATGGTCAAAGATCATTCCTAGAAATTTTGCTGATGATTTGAAGTTAATATTTTGGTTATAAAGCTTCAATTTTGGAGTAGTATATGAACGTTTCCTGCTAAATACCACACCTGTTGTTTTGGTAACAGAAAACAAGAAGCCGGATTGACGTGACCATAGTTCCAAATTTGTGATGAATTGTTGCATAAATAGAGATATTGTATTTATATTTTTTCCTTTTATGTAAACCACTAGGTCATCTGCGAAAACTCTTGTTTTCAGTGGTTTTTTTAAATTGTTAAGAATGTTGTTAATAGCAATCAAAAATAAAGTAGGGCTGATAACTGAGCCTTGTGGGGTTCCATTTGCTTGGCGGTAAGTATCAGATAGTTCGTCATCAATCCGAACTTTGAATGTTCTGTTGGCAAGAAAGTTGTTGATAAAAGCTAGGCAATTTCCTGTGATATTCCATCTTTGTAGTTGCATCAGGATGTTTGGAGTCCAGCAGGTATCAAATGCTTTTGAGATATCAAAGAAAATGGCTACGCATACCTGTTTGGTGGCAAAAGCCTCTTTGATCTCACTTTACAAATCCACAATATTGTTCAGAGTTGAGCGGTTTGGTCTAAATCCAGTTTGTTCTTTGATTAGGAGGTTAGAAGTTTCGAGATGCCACATGAGTCTTTGGTTGACAATTTTCTCTAGCAATTTTCCCATTGAGCAAGTTAGAGATATTGGTCTGTACGAGTTGGCTTCTTGTTTGGGTTTTTTAGATTTCAAAAATGGTAGAATAATAGCTTCAGACCATAAAGGAGGAAATACTTTGTCTTCCCATATCTTGTTGAAAAGTTTCAGTAGATGCCGTCTTGCTGAATGTGGTAGATGTTTGAGAAATATAACTGGAATATTGTCTGGACCTGGACTAGAATTTTTCATTTTGTCTAAGGAGCTGTCAAGTTCTTCTATAGTGATAGGATGATTTAAAGGGTTATCGAGTGTATCTTCAAAACTGATGGGAGTTTGTTCGATTTGAGCCTTGTAATTGAGAAAGTCGCGTGTGAAATTTGAAGTTGACGATTGTTCTTGATAGGATTGGCCCAAAATATTGGCTATATCTATTGTGGATGAGTAGTAGTGATCATTGTGTTTAATGCTACGAATAGTGCTTTTTGAACTATGTCCATTAATTTTTCTTATTTTGGTCCAGACTTGGCTTATTGGAGTAGAAGAGTTTATTCCAGAAACATATTCCTGCCAATATTTTTTCTTGGATTGTTTGATTACAAGTTGTGCCTTTGCCTTGTATTTCTTTAGCTCTACGCGATTTTGGAGAGTTTTGTGTTTCTTGTACTTGTTCAACGCTGCTTTTGCTTTCCTGATAGCTTTTTCGCACTCTTGATTCCACCAGGGGACTGGAGTATGGCCTTTTATGTCTTTTGTTTGGCCAATGTGCTGGTTGGCACTATCCAAGATGATTTCATTGAAGTTCAATACACATTTCCGGATATCGTTGGTAATATCGCAGCTATCCATATTTAGTTCAATCTGATTTCTGAAGGATGTCCAATCTCCATTTAGGCGAGTATTTTGGTGAATACTTTCCTGGAGAGGAACGATTCTCGATAATAATTGGAAAGTGATCACTTCCATAGGAGTACGAGAGAGCCTCCCATGATAGATTGACAGATAATGCTGGGTCACAGAGGCTTAAATCGATAGCAGAGGTTTCTCCGGTAGATATGTTAAACCTAGTATGGCTTCCATCGTTCAGAAAATTCAGTGGAATGTCGGCAATGAGTTTCTCTAGTATGTGTCCTCTTGGGTTTGTCGATTTACTGCCCCATATTATGTTATGTGCGTTAAAATCTCCAATGATAATTCTTGGACTTGGTATCTGATTTAATAAGTTTTCTAAGTCTTTGTATTCTATTGTGGAATAGGGAGCAATAAATATATATATATATATATATATATATATATATATATATATTACAAATGTAAAATGTTTTATGGCTGGTGAGTTTTACAACAAGAGCTTCGATATCTGAGTTTACATGGAAGTAATCTGCTTGAGAAGATTTACTTATTAAAGTTACCACTCCTCCACTGGCACGTTTGGTGTTGTTACGAGTTTTGGAGAAAAATTGAAATTGACTGTTTGAATAGCTGCTATCTGGTTTGAGATTGGATTCTTGAAGGCATATGATGTCCGGAGAGTATTCTTTTCTTTAATAATAACTTGTAGCATACCAAGTCGATGGTAGAAACCATCTATGTTCCATTAAAGAATGAAGTTGAATTTTGGAGTAATTTGAGAGGGTTATGGGCGACAAATTAATTATTAGTAGATGAATCCGATTCAGAGTCAATTAAGTCTTGGCCAAAATGAGTGAATATATTTTTTTTAAGTTTGGTGATTCTCGTTTTTGTTGCCTTGTCATTTATATGGGGATATACTTCGGTTAACATAGTAGTAAGCGCAAGGAGATCAGATGTGAAATCTAGAGCTATATTTACAGGTTGGGGTGAGCCGGTTACGTTATCTAATAAAACATTTAATTGGTCGTAGTCCAGAATGAAAGGTGGCGAATGATTTTCGATGTACTCTTTGCAGGAGATGGTTGATTGTTTCTTGCTCAATTTATTCTTTTTTAGAGTTGGTTTTGGTTTAGGGAATAATTTTTCTGGCGTTATGTTATTATCGCTATCGGGTGTGGGGGTATCTTCCATAGGTCTTTTGCTTGTGATTTTGGCCATATTGGGGATATCTGTTGCTTCCGTTTCTGCTTCCATATTCATTGAAGTTGTGGACGTCTCTTGACTAAGTGGAGAGTCTTCTGTTATTGGATCAGAAGTCAATTTTTGTGTATTAATGGTATTTGTTGACAAAGATGGTGGGAGAGTTTCGATTGGGGTTGTAAGAAGAGTTTGGAAAGTCGTAAGCGGTTCATTATTTGATATTGAACTATATGTATTAGGTTCTGATTCGTTGGAGCTATTGATACATTGTGAGGCTACATGACCATCAGCTTTGCATTTGTAGCATGTTAGTCCGTCTTTTTGGAGGAAAACTCGGTAGCTGGTTTGTTCGAATTCAATCAACATGGAGTCTGGAAGCTGTTGAGTATAAGGGCTTACGTAAATCTGTCTTCTGAAACTCAGGATGTGACTATACTCAGGTAATGTTGCACCGATTCTTAGAAACGTCATGGGAGAAACTGGATTTAGACCTATTTTTGATATTTCATCTGTTAGCAGTTGATGTGGGATGGTTGGACTTACATTGGAAAGTATGATTCTATCAGCCGGAGTTATGAGTCGACGAGCTACTAGTTTTTCGCCGTTGACGGTTATGGAGCCATAATTGTTCGAAAGCCTTGATGAAAAAATAATATTTTTTGGTTGAATGATTGATCCTAATGGGATGAGGTAATCCTGTAATTTGGCATTGTTGATAGCGCAAAAAACGATTGCTTGTTGCTTGCTTGGAAAAACAGCTTGGTTGACTGCTGATGAATAACTTTTGATAACTGTTGTAGGAGTATTTGAGTGTGAATCATTGATCGAAGACATCATTAAAATTTGATTTTATTTGGCCGGAATTTGGAATACGTCCCTGGCCGCTATTAGTAAATAGTAGCATGCGAAACTAGTTTGTTGCTTTTTATAGGTGATGTATTACTTGAATTGACCGTGTTTATGATGTAAAATTCACTAAGTTTAAATAATTTGAAGAACAATATAAGTAAAGTGAACTTACAGTTTCTGAAAGTACTTCTCACTGATCAAAACTAATTAAAAAAGGTTTAAACTAACTAAATTTGTAATATTTCGAGAACTGCACAAAAGTAGACTAGTCACTTGTTCTGTCAGAGCCGAACTCCAGCAGGGTATTTGATTAATTAATAATTAACTATTATTCAATTAATTCGAAATCCATATTTTTTGACATAGATACTTAACTCTTATTTTCAATGAGGTCTTTTGGGGTAACCGCGGCAATTCTATGACAAGACAAAAAAAAATAAGTTTTCTTTCCCTCCTGCACGTGCGTGATAAGGCGCAAATAGTTCTAGGCAGTTAGAAGATAAGAATGGCATCATACTCTAGTATTATCACTTTTTTTGACTACTTAGCGGCTTAGTAAAGATTGAAAAACATTTTTATGTTACACTGTAGTAAAAAAAGATAGGAGTCAGTGTGGCGATTTTTTTGTTTTTCAGATGAGAGGCGTCTGATGTCTGATCTACCGCTCCTATTGACCTTTTGCTGATTGATGCATTTATATAATAATTCTTAATAATTTTTCTAGTTGGAAAAATTTCATCATGGACTTTTTGGAGTAATTATGCAGTGCACAAAACGCCAAAAGGGCTTATTTTAATTTTTGGTACTTCAGTCTAAATCTGTGTATAAAATATTTTGTGGTACAAATTCAGTTTTAATGGAATTTACTTTCATATTTCGATTTCAAGAAATTATGAAAAGATCGGTGGATAATAATGGGCTTGCTATACAACTTATTGAAGCAGGGGTTGTTTAAATTGTTCAACTTTAATATTTTTTATGGTACAAACTCAGTTTTAATATTTTGAAATATTTTTTATGGTACAAATTCAGTTTTAATAGAATCTACTTTATTATTTCCTTTTTCAAGAAATTCTGAAAATATCGGAGGATAATGGGCTTGCTATTCAATTTATCGCAACAGGAGTTGTTTGAGGAGGTTGACGTTAATATTTTTTGTGGTACAAATTAGTACAAATTTAGTTTTAATGGAGTCGACTTTTATATTTCGTTTTTCAGGAAATTTTGAAAAGATCGGAGAAGTATGGGCTTGCTATTCAATTTATACAAGCAGGGGTTGTTTAAGTGGGTTGACTTTTATATTTTGAAATATACTTCGTGGTACAAATTAGTACAAATCTAGGACAATCGACTTTGATATTTCGTTATTCAAGAAATATTGAAAAGATCGAAGAAGTATGGGCTTGCTATTCAATTTATCGATCAGGGGTTGTTTGAAGGGGTTGACGTTAATATTTTTTGTGGTACAAATTTAAAATCACTAATGCAACAAACAACATATTTAGAAGCGATTAAAATTAGGGGGCCCATCTTTCCCCGCCCTCCCTTATTAGGAACAACTTCAAATGCTTTGTAAGTTTCGTTAAAAGCATAAATAGAAGTGTTGTAGGGGTATTCAGCTTTTAGTAAATGGATTAATGATGAAATTAACTGTCTCGACCCTTATTTCGTGGAATCGACTCATATTAGTGTTTTAAATGAAACTCACTGTTTCTAGCTAATTCCACAATATAATGAAAATTGTTGCAAGTTCTAAAAAATTGATGATATTGATTTATCGAAACAATTGTCATTTTTTTATAATGTTCAACAATTTTCATTATATTGTGGAATTAGCTAGAAACACTGAGTTTCATTTAAAACACTAATGGATTAATGATTTTTATTATAATTTTGTTTATTGCTTATTCCGTAGTTTTTCAATTTTTGACACGCTACGTTGGAACTCTAGATATTTTGAGGTTTTGATAAACTCTGTTTTTATCAGGTATCATACACTCACGTACTCATGGGATCTTCACTTTGAAAATTTTAATTTGAATTGTTTAAGGGTATAATTTCCATTTACATCCTATATCTACCAGGAAATTGATGAATTCTCGACATTTCCCTCTAGTGATAAATGAAATGCATGTTCCGTAGTTGACTGCCTAAATGGACTGTCCATTAGTATTAGTGAATAATATAACAATTTGTAATATCTTGGGAATAGTCAGTATCTACGTGTTTCTGTTTGTATTCGTATTTGCCTTTCTCCTATTACGTTAGGGTGAGCAGGATTCTTTAGTTTAAGCGAAAGAGGAAATTTCTAATAATGTTACGAATGAACTGTTCAATCACAAAAGAAGTTACTTCATTCGTGTAAAGAATACAACAAGAGAATGAAGTTTCCTACAAAGTATCCATGATTATTTTTGTAGTTAAATGAAAATGGGAGATGAAATAGATGAAATGTCCATGTTATTTTGAACTTGGTAGATGTGTCAATAAAAAACATTACTAAAGCCAAACTATTGAAAAACCCGAAAAAAGTTGGATGTCCAGTTGTAGTGAAAATTCTCCTTTATTTTAATTTATATACTATTGTTCGATAAAAAGAGCATATAATTTTCGTGTTTTACTTTTATCAAAGACCTTCTAATAGTGTGGAAAACCTAAACAAATCTCTTTATTCGTTTTTAAACATTTTTGATATTAACCACAAATGAAGGTCTTCATTGACTGAACTACTGATGGAAGACAAACAACTATCGAAAGTAGGTGATAAAATACATATGAAAAGGATAACTGGGTCGAAAATAGGCACTAATGATACAGAAATAATCGAGTAAGCTATGGAGGAGTTGATAAAGCAAACTTTAGACCTAGATATGAGTATTGAATATTTGGCGAAATTAGTGAAAAAGTTGTATAGAAATTACATTGTATTCATAGATTCATTATTGTTTTATTATCGTTGATATTTGAATGCAATGCGAGAAAAGTATTGGTTTACCCCAAAGAAGTTAGAATTTTCAATTTTTTTTTAGTTATTTTTACGGTTTTCAGTGAGAAAAAGTCGTCGTCGTTGTCGTCGGCCACTTTTTACTTTTCCACCCAACCTATCTAATATGCGAAAAAAGTATTGGTTTACCCCAAAAATAGTTGGAGTTTTGACTTATTTTTACGTTTTTCATCAAGAACAACATGAAAAAACGGTTTTTGGAAAAAATCCTGTGTGTATGTCGTCGTCGTCGGCCACTTTTCGTTACATGTCTTGTTAGCACGATTCAGCCTCCGGAGTGCAAGAAGTCACCAATCATATGATTGAATATTATTCAGGACCTCTCACAGATTAACCCTATTGATTTTTAGCTCACCAGAGCCAGTAAACAGGTGTTATAGTACTTTAAGTAAGACATTTTTGTCATTTTTGGAGGAATTTCAGTTTGTTAGCACGATACAGCCTCCGGAGTATATACAAGTGACCAATTTTATGAATGGATATTATTTAGAGTATCTCAAAGATGAACCCTATTGATATTCAGCTCTCTAAAGCCAGTACAACGAGTGCTATGGTACTTGGAATACCAAATTTTTGTCATTTTTGGATAATTTTCAGGTTCAAGAGGAAATTTCTAATAATGTTACGAATGAACTGTTCAATCACAAAAGAAGTTACTTCATTCGTGTAAAGAATACAACAAGAGAATGAAGTTTCCTACAAAGTATCCATGATTATTTTTGTAGTTAAATAAAAATGGGAGATGAAATAGATGAAATGTCCGTGTTATTTTGAACTTGGTAGATGTGTCAATAAAAAACATTACTAAAGCCAAACGAAAAAAGTTGGATGTCCAGTTGTAGTGAAAATTCTCCTTTATTTTAATTTATATACTATTGTTCGATAAAAAGAGCATATAATTTTCGTGTTTCACTTTTATCAAAGACCTTCTAATAGTGTGGAAAACCTAAACAAATCTCTTTATTCGTTTTTAAACATTTTTGATATTAACCACAAATGAAGGTCTTCATTGACTGAACTACTGATGGAAGACAAACAACTATCGAAAGTAGATGATAAAATACATATGAAAAGGATAACTGGGTCGAAAATAGGCACTAATGATACAGAAATAATCGAGTAAGCTATGGAGGAGTTGATAAAGCAAACTTTAGACCTAGATATGAGTATTGAATATTTGGCGAAATTAGTGAAAAAGTTGTATAGAAATTACATTGTATTCATAGATTCATTATTGTTTTATTATCGTTGATATTTGAATGCAATGCGAGAAAAGTATTGGTTTACCCCAAAGAAGTTAGAATTTTCAATTTTTTTTTTAGTTATTTTTACGGTTTTCAATGAGAAAAAGTCGTCGTCGTTGTCGTCGGCCACTTTTTACTTTTCCACCCAACCTATCTAATATGCGAAAAAAGTATTGGTTTACCCCAAAAATAGTTGGAGTTTTGACTTATTTTTACGTTTTTCATCAAGAACAACATGAAAAAACGGTTTTTGGAAAAAATCCTGTGTGTATGTCGTCGTCGTCGGCCACTTTTCGTTACATGTCTTGTTAGCACGATTCAGCCTCCGGAGTGCAAGAAGTCACCAATCATATGATTGAATATTATTCAGAACCTCTCACAGATTAACCCTATTGATTTTTAGCTCACCAGAGCCAGTAAACAGGTGTTATAGTACTTTAAGTAAGACATTTTTGTCATTTTTGGAGGAATTTCAGTTTGTTAGCACGATACAGCCTCCGGAGTATATACAAGTGACCAATTTTATGAATGGATATTATTTAGAGTATCTCAAAGATGAACCCTATTGATATTCAGCTCTCTAAAGCCAGTACAACGAGTGCTATGGTACTTGGAATACCAAATTTTTGTCATTTTTGGATAATTTTCAGAATGTTAGCACGATACAGCCTCCAGAGTGTATACAAGTGACCAATTTTATGATTGAATATTGTTCAGGGTATGTTATAGATGAAACTTATTGATTTTGAGCTCATCAGAGCTAGTACAATTTGTGCTATGGTACCTAGAGTGCCACATTTTTGGTCCTCTTTGGAGAAGAAATTTTGGGTTGTTAGCACGATTCAGCCTGCGTAGTGTATACAAGTGACCAACTTTATAATTGGATATTTTTGAAGATGTCTCACAGATGTACCCTATTGATTTTCAACTGGCTAGAGCGAGTACAGCAGATCCTATAAATCCAGATATACTACATTTTTGGAGATATTTCGGTTTGTTAGCACGATACATCCCCCGAAGTGACAATTTTATGATAGAATATTGTTCAGGGAAAGTTAGTTTCTTTAGTATCTTTAAAATTGTTTATTTTAATTATGTCTTGTCAGCTTGATATTGTCTCCGAAGTGCATAAAGTCACCAATTTTATGATTGTGCATTATTCAAGGCATCTCACAGATGAACCCTACTGATTTTCAACTTACCAGAGCCAGTACAATGGGTGCTATAGTAGCTTAAGTGCCACATTCTTGGTTATTTTTGTAGAAATTTCGGGTTGTTAGCACGATTCAGCCTCCAGAGTGTATACAAGTGACCAATTTTATAATTGGATATTTTTCAAGGTTCCTGCAGATGTACAATATTGATTTTCAGCTGATTATAGAGAATACAACTGGACCTACAATTCCAGATATACTACATTTTTGTTCATTTTTGGAGAAATTTCAGTTTTTTAGCGCGGAACAACCTCCGGAGTATATACAAGTGACCAATTTTATGTTTGGATATTGTTCAGGGCGTCTCACAGAAGAACCCTATTGATTTTCAGCTCAATATAGCGAATATAATGGGTCCCATAAATCCAGATATTCTACATTTTTGGTAATTTTTAGAGAAATTTCGGTTTGTTAGCACGATACAGCCTCTGGAGTGTATAAGTGCGGAAAAGTTGTAATCATAAAAATTTATTGCTCAATAAAACCTAGCTTCGTAAGGTAATCATTATAGAAGTCATGCTTGGATGCTTGGTGTAAATGAAAAAGAGTGGAAAACAGTAAAATGGGTTTTTGGAAAGTAATAATAAATGCAGCGAACGTGGGAATGGAAAACAAGCTGACCGCGAAACGGTTTCAAAGTTCTCAAAACTCTATTAACATGAGAAAACTTTCAAATCACCCCATGAAACAATCAGATGGATGTTTGTTAATAAGAAATAGGTTATTCTATTATGATTAGATCCATCGTGTATCAACTGTTACTCCAAATGATTTGCTAGAAGTCAAAGATATATTTATAGGCTGAATCACGATATTTCTGTCGATCAACAAGCTCTATTCAAAGCCCCCTTCCCTTTAGCCGAAATTGTGACATCAATGGCAAACAGAACACAAAGTAAAACCACAAAACAACATGGAAGGTTATTAATATGAATAATGAACATAATTGGTCCCAGTATAGTTCCTTGTGGAGTCTTATTGGTCCCAATATAGTAGAGCCTCATTAGACATATGACCAAACGTTCTTTACGCATCACAGAGATGCATACTGTGTTTTGTTTTGAAAAGCAATGATCGAATATTGCTTAAACCGCATTATATCTTAACTAGTGCTTTTTTATCGCAATAAAATTAGAAAATGTAGTTTTGCACCCTAACCTTTGGTTTCAATACAAATGTTAAGGGTTTTAAGTTTTCTTTCACATTTCGATAAACCGAAAACGGTTCTGAAGATAATCACGTGGATTTAGCATGGTGAAAACAAATCATATAAAATGTCTATTGTGCCCCTTTCTCTACTCAGTTTCCGAGGACTGTCTCTAAAACCAGTAGTCCTTTTATTCCTTCAGTTTGGGTAAATATTCCTGTTCCATCCAGTCGGCTCCCAGGTGTTTAGCCCTGAGATTCTGTAATGTATTGTAATCAGCAAGTATGTGGATGGATGTTTCTTCCTCTATCCCACAGAATCTGCAGTCGTGTCTCTCCAACAGTTTTAGTTTTTTGAGGTGTCCCTTCAGGCGACAATGTTCTGGTAGGAAACACAATTCATTATAAAAGAATCGATTAATCTCGTTTTTGACTTATTTCAATTCTCTTGATGAAATTATCACATTTCCAACCAAGAAATGTAAATAGTGTTAATTTCATAAACATTGAATTTTGTACAATTCATTTTATGTTTAAATTAGATAATTTTCCTCGTTTTTCACAAATTTTTCGAGTAATCAACATTTTACTGCTGATTTAACTTTGAATTAGCAATTTTCTGCAGACAAAAATCTTTTAATTTGGTATGCTTCGACTGTGATGAACTTTGAACAAAAACAACAATTGTATTCACAGGCGTTACATTTTTTATTTGCCAGTGCTTCTCAATAATGTTGATATTTATCACTATACTCCAAAAGAGAAACGTGTTTCTCATGCAAGGGAAGTAATTAATACATGTAAGAAGAAGACAAAGCATTCCATTGATAGATATTAAAAAAGACAGATGATTAAACAAGTAGGGTAGCGACGCAATGTGGTGTATACATAAACTTATAAACAGTAATTTAAATGTAATGAACATTTAAATTACTGAATTTGTCTACAATACAACAAAACAATGAAACATAAACAATCTCTATCCAACAATAATAATAAGAAATGCAAATTAATCATACAACGACAGATTAAGTATTTATAATTAACCTGAGAACTAATCCAGGGTTGAAAATAACAGTGTTAAGATTTTTAAAAATAGCAGCTGTCAGAAGATGTCAAATATATCATTATGAATAGGACTTAATTTATGTTGCTTGAAGAAGAAGAGGAAATAGGCGTGACAAACAAAATATATAATATAATTCAATAAATAAAGGACAGAGGTATTTTTTTCTCCATTGGAGAGGTTTCAAACTATGCTGATTCCGAATCCGTTTATACCTAAACTCTAGCACTTACCGTTCGTTCGCTGAAGCTTAAAACAGACGGACGGATACTAGAAGCCAGAATATAAGACTGTCGACACGTGTTTAGAAGTCTAATGGTAAAAAGAAACTGTTCTTAGACTACGAATAGATTTATGTTGCTGAGAATGTATTATTGCCTTGTGTTCAGTTTAGGAGTGTTTGGACACATACTTTTCTCTTTTGTTCTCTAAAAGAAACAGGCGAAACGTTGTACCTACTACTCAAAATGAAGCGGTCTCAATCTGGAAGTTTCTTATCTCAAATTAACTATGGTTGCAAAAGCCTTTGTTTTCACATCTCAATCGAATGTTTAACGAGAAAACACACAAATAAGTTCTAGCTAAAAATCATTATGCAATTAATACAATCAGACGCTCTCTGTGGCCGTTCTGTCATTACCTACTGAAAATCGTGATCATTGACAACTTGTGCCGTTAACTCTCCATTGACTTCGATTCCGAGCCACACTACTCACAGAACCATAAAATGAGATGCCGGTCGCCCTTTGAATCTAATCAGTCCATCGAGTTGGTGAGCGCCCTCTAGACCTCCACTCCTTGTTTCCTGAAACTATCAAGATTGTTATCATCTCTTCGTGTTAAATGTTCACAAAATCTCAATATGTTCGCAAGGGAAGTAGGAAGACATATTGTGGATGTTCAGTTCTTTAAGAATTGACTCATTTGACTTGTACACTGTTCCAGCAATTCGGAGCATCTCGAACACATCAATTTTTTTTCTGTGCGCTGCTTTGATCGTCCAAGTTTCAGCCCCATATCAGAAGTTGGAGAATATCAGTGAATGAAATAGCTTCAATTTAGAATCTTTCGTAATTGAGCGGTCTTTTCAGATATTGGGTAGTCTACTCTTTGCACTTTTAGTCACTCCTATTCGTATTCAGGTCCCAAGCCCGGAGAAAAGAGGAGGGAACACACTTACACAAGCACATAACATAAATACCTACACTGTACATATTTAAAACTCCCCTAATTCAAGGTAGAAGGCAATGTACACGAGGCAGAACCCCCTTGTATCTCATGTCTTAGCCAGCCATGCGGAGTTCTGGATGGTTGGACTACTTACTTCCCTAGCTTTTCGTGGGATCAAGATAAACAATGAAAGTAATCAAAATCCAAACAAAAAGGGCTCCTTGGAGGAGAGTGACAACCTGGCAGAGAAAGAGGTCGAAAAAAGCGACTCTGTCGGGGGTATTCAGCTCTCGGTTGCGCAAACTTATCAAGGAGGGCAAAAGCTACATTAAAGCTAAGCGCTATGTGATCAGACAGAACTTTATTAACCATACACAGGGCAGGGGTAAGACACAGGACTCAACTAAGAGCGTAGAAGCAAGTAAACCCCAAAAAAGAACAAGGTCGGAGGATAGCAAACTACCACGACCAGTATATCGTACAAAGCCGCGACAAGCAACGAAAGAGTGCCGGTCGTCAGTGAAGGCTACCCTGAATCCCAGTTGGCGACCGAGAGGATCGAAGAAATTCAAGCTGCAATCCCGAGGGATCACGAGAACATGTCTAGAAATGGCCCACAGGTGCGTTTTGAAAAATGCAACCACAGGCCGTGATACTTTGAGGTCACATGCGCTGACAAAACCAGCGTGGAGTGGCTGAAAAATACTGTGCCAATACTCAAGCCCTTGGAAGGCGCATTTTTAAATGCACTAACAGGCGAGGATCTACCAAAGCCAGTAACCTGAACCGTTTTTGTCCCTGAGGAAAAGTCCTGGGTTGTCTGCTGTGTCTACTTCCCTGGAGAAGAGAAGACCTATCCCCATGACTAATGGAAGACGCTGTGGCTTACTGCAGAGGAAGAAGACAACAAATAATCATCGCAGGCGACGTAAACGCCCATCACACAATTTGGGAAAGCACCAACACTAATGGTCCTTGCATGAATTTATTATTGGTGAAGGGTTAGAAATAGCTAATATAGGCGTACAGCAAACGTTCGTGACGTCGGTCAGGTAGGAGGTTCTGGACATCACCTTCTGCAGCCACGATATCAGCCATAATATTACGAATTGACATATCTCCGACGAACCATCATGTCCAGACCATCGCCACATTAGGTTCAACATTACAACTTCGAAACTGGAAATCAGAAAATTTCGCGATCCAAAGAGGACATACTGGCGAGGTTATGAAACAGCCCTTGAAGTGTCTCTCAGAGGGGGCACGGTAACCATTTCCACAACGAAGGGCCTTGACCTGGCAGTAGAATGACTGAGTGAGACAATACAAATGGCCTATCAGAACAACAAGGAGAGATTTTACTGCTTTGGCTATGCGGATGACATAGTGCTAGTAATCAGAGACATGAACCTAGAATATGTTTAAGACAGAACGCACTGAACATAGTAGACAAATGGTGCAGGGAGGATGAAGGTCTATCGGTTAATCCCCAGAAAACCGTTATTGAATCATACGCCCCAAGCTCAACAACGTGGAAATCCCCTTCTCAAAAGAGGTCAAGTACTTGGGAGTCACATTTGACCAAAAGCTGACCTGGAGTCCACCCCTTAATAAGGTGATCCAAACGGCAAAAATTACCCTTCGGAGATGCAGGAGGCTTTGTGGAAGAAGCTGGGGACTCAACTCAAAGATGAACCTATGGCAATATAAAATGGTAATAAGATCTATGATAACTTATGGTTCGGATGACTTGGGTGCAAATATCACGCACACCGTATCAATCAGACAACTTCAAAGTGTGCAAAGGATGACATGCGTATGCATAACGGGGGCCATGAAAACAACTGCAGCCCTATACGTGCTGCTAAATCTGCAGCCTTCACATATTCACATACAAGAAGAAGTAAAAACAGTATGTACAGACTCAAACAAGGCCAAGGTCCAATTACAGAATATCAAAGGGCCATGAGCTGGAAAATAGATGATCAGGAGGTAAACTCCTTGTTTAAGATGCCCTCAGTCAAACCAACTTTGGTCTTCAGAGCTGGTAGCTGCCAACACAAAGACAACGGCAGGCAAAGCCGTTCATTAAACTCTGCTTGCCCAAGTTGACATCAGACCTACTTAGCCCCAGCCTAAAGGTCGTAAGGATAGTGGTAGGTCAATTAACGGGGTATTATAGACTCAACAAGCACATGGAGATGAGCCTGGTAGAAGAAGCGTGTGTAGGTTCTACCAGGAGATGGAAGAAACTGCCATACATCTATAGTATCATTGTGAAGCACTACGCAGGCTTAGGTTTGCAAGGTTGGAAGAGGAAAAGCCCAGACCGGCAAGCTATTTGGAGTGGCCAGTGTTACGACTGTGGAGTCTAATCAAAAGGACGGGTCTAGACAATACACTCTAATGTCAAATAGGAGAAACCACAATAAATCCGATGTTCAAACAAATCTACTCTACTAATATGTGAGGCTAGGTCTAAGATTTGAAATATTTGTTGGGCATTTGTCGGTTGTAGAGTGTTAGAACGGCCGACAATCATAATTTTGGTTTTTTTCTGAATTTATACCGGCCGCATTTATTGCTCTCTGTCTCAACTCGATTTAGAAGGTCCAGTATTTCCTGTTTCGATGCGGCTAGGAACGTTGTATTGTCTGCAGGTTTTTAATCTTTTGGCTCGCGTCTGATGTTCCTCCATTCCAGTCGTCCAATGCATTTCTCATTATTATTCTCCATAAATGTTAAATATATTTGGGGAGCAGTTTTTAAAGGGGAGCGAGTTCGGTTCTCTATTCTGACTTGCTATGTTGTTATCATAAAGGTTTCTTATGAGGCACTCCCATCTCACGCAGAACCTTCCTCAATGTTTTACAGTTAATGCAGTCAAGGCCTTCTGGTAGGCCAAGAGCAGATGACCATTGGAATAATGAATTCTCGGTATTTTTCTATGAGTTGTCGTAAATTGAGAATCTGTTCTCTGGTACCTCTACCCTTTATAAATCCTGTTTGTTCGTGGGGAATCTGTCGATCCAGATAAGTATCAAAGCGCCACTTAATAATTCGAAATAGAATTTTACTTGTATGCGATATCAACAAAATGGTACGGTAGTCACTACACTTCGTGGTTGCGCCCTTTTTTGCATTGGAATAAATATAAAGGTTGACCAGTCTTCGGGCCATTGGCCGTGCCTTCATATTACATTACATAGATCAGTTAATATTTTGGTGCCGTGTTGATCTAAATTCTCTATTAGTTATCCCGTGATAGCGTCATAGCCTGGACATGTTTCTTTTTTTTTTAAATGCGCTATTGCCTCCTCTACCCCTGCACGCATGATGTGTGGTTCGTGCGCTATCTCGTTTATATTAATAATTATGTCCTCTTCATTAAGAATATGTTGTTCCTTGAACAGTTCTGTATAATAAGTCTGTCAAACGTCCAATATTGTTTTTGTTTCCCCAACGACAGTGCCTTGTTCAGATCCATTTGAGTGTTTTGAAAATTCTCCTTAAGATTCATCCCCGATTCATCGACATTATCATTGCAATCTATATGTGTTAATGCTTGTTTGATTCTTCATATGAAGTTTTCTAGTTCTCCTTTTGTTAGCCACTTTTATCTGGAGGAGAGTCCAGCAGTTGATGATCACTTCCTTAGTCTGTACCTGGAAAAGTTTGAGCGGCTATCACGGAGGTTTTCCATCTTGTGTTAACTAAGACAAAATCTATTCGATTTCTATATCTGTCACCATGCCACTTCCACGTGTAGACTAACAAACTAACACTTATAATAATGCATTTCGTCATTCCTCAAACAGGACTAAGAGCCTGCGGATACAACGAAATGTATACTTTTAATATTATAACGAGTTTGTGTGTACTGATTCATTATATCACAACTCTAATTGCGCTGTTGATTATATAAAGAATACCGCCATTTTTTTCCATGATAATCTGATGGCGTGGGTAGTAAGATGCGTTACTGTAGAACGCTGCACATTGTTTGCACAAATCGTCATGACATATCAATGATAATAATTCATTATGAAATCAATTAAACATTCATCCAGACATGTGGTCATATCGCATATATCCAGCTAAAACTTTATAAACATAATCACGGAGTAATTGTATCAGTACATATCCATTATCTCGTAATGGCCACGTTCTGTCTAACAAATTATTTGTCGATATTGAGCCTGACATGGCATATAATTGACAAGGAGTCGCTCGAAAACGATGTCCAGGTGTTTCTGGCGTCCTATCCCCATTTGGAAGTGCCATTTAGTCCCCTTTTATTCACTCACTGTCTCTCTCTCTCTACCTCTCGCGCTTGATTTGAGGTGAGTGTACACCTGCCCACAACCGTTGGATTAAAATGTAACCCAACTGTATGATCAGCATTATTAATTGATGACTACAATACATTTTTCAACGTAAAAATAATATTACATATAAAAATATCCAAAAGTACTTTAATAATTTTATATTATTATATATTTTTTTCTGAAACGATTATATAACATGTTTGCGCCAATACTAAAATTCTGATTCATAGTCTTGTAATATTTAAGAACGGTTAGTTGATTCCTTAGTAATAGGCAACACACCTTGCTTGTTTTATATAAATTAAAGACCGGTCCGATATAGATAATTAGTAATATTGGAAAAAGTTAAGTTAAAAACAGCAGTTTAGAAAGTGAGTTAGAATAAAGCACTTGAATAAGCTATCCTCATAGAAAAATATCGTAATTAAGTCAATCTGAAATAATAGTGAATTTAGGTGAAACATTGTGTAAACTACGAGTTTTGTCAATTTCCTCCATTTACCCTATTTATCCATACCTTAATCCCTAGTTTTCATTGGCAAAACTTGGACAGGACAGCCGGAGTTGGGGTTCCTTTGTTTCATCAAGATATTTATCGAAAAGAAACCAAATTTTGTATTTTGGTACAAGAATTTATTATTAGCAGAGCGCTTTCGGTTCAATGATAAACCATCATCAGTGCCCCATGGTGTACTCCAAATTCTCACAAATTAGAAGATACATAAAATGAATTAAAATATAGTGCTTGAAACACAGTCACTATTTAATTGAAATAATAATAAAAAGCACACACAACCCATTGTACAATGAATGAATCCCTAAAATAGGGGATAAAATATAACTCAATACATTATTTGTGAGTCCCTGACCATGGGGCACTGATGATGGTTTATCATTGAACCGAAAGCGCTCTGCTAATAATAAATTCTTGTACCAAAATACAAAATTTGGTTTCTTTTCGATAATTGTGTTTCTCTGGTACACTCAGCTGATTTCACTCACTCATTCATTTATCAAGATATTTGGTAAGTGTTCCATTTAGAATTATATTATATAAATGAATAATAAAATAATAATAATAAAATATAAATATATACAATAACAAAATAACTTCACTTTATTTCAAACGGGAAACTATAAAAATTGAAATGGATTGATTCCACGTAATTTATTACAACACGAAAATTACCAAAATTTTTTCACATATTTTTAATGACTTGTTCTTCATTATCTTCAATGAACGTCATCAGTTTTGAAATTTATAAAGTTTCAGTTTATTCTCGATTAAATATCTTTAGTGGTCACTCTGGTATTCAACATTTGCAAACCCAACATTCACGGGCCATTTTAATTTTTCATGATATTCTTAATAAAGTTAAAACTGGAAACATATATTTAATATTACATAGTGCTTTTAGGCTTTGTTGTATCTTTGGATTATTTCATGATTTAGTTAAATATTTGAAGACAATCTCAACACCTGATGGTTTCGTGAAAGACATTAATTCCTAATATGAGTCGTCGAGTTTGCTAGTACTTCTAAAAATAACATCTCATATTGAATATTTAAAATTATAATTCTGATATATTTTCCATTAGCCAAAATGGTGATATTATGGCAATGACAACGGTAATACTGGGTGGAGCAATTTGTTATATTATACTAAATATTACCTGACTGAAATATAGTAATTCGTCAAAGAGTCAGAGGAATTTGGATGGCTTAACAAGGTTTGGACCACGGGAAATGGTAGTACTACTAGTAGTACCCAATAAGGGAAAACATACCTAATAATCTCAGATTGGAATAGTGAAGAACAAGGATGAAAGGGGTTAAAATCTCGGTTTTCGATGCTTAAGTGCGAATTACGGCAAAAGGAGACTTCCTATCGTAAAATATTATAAATAAAAATAGTAGAAAATTGAAATATCTACAATGTTCATAAATTGCTTTTTCCACCTAACCTCCAAATTACCGAGGAAAATGCAAAAAATGGTTATTTATTTATTAAATTTATATTACTGTTCTAAATCAAACTAACTGTTTCTAGATAATTCCACAATATATTGATAAAATGTTAAAAATACTAAGAAATTTGATAATTGTTTCGATACTAAATTGTCTTCGTCAGATTGACAGAAGTTACATTTCATTTGATGCCTACCTAAGGGTTTGGCCCACATGGAAAGCATTACGTTATAGACATTTAACTTGATATATTTTTGTTTTCACATTTAACAATTTTGTACTCACTTAGTTTTTGTAGAGAATTGGGTTTGAAACGCTCTGGAGTAACCGCTGAACTAGCCAAACACGAACAAGATGTAATTTAGTTCACCCTGGATGGTTCAGACCGAGTTATAAATGAGAGTGGTTGTGAGGGTGGAAATAGTGATAACTGTATTTTAGTGGTACAACAATAGAGAAGTGTATTTTAGAGGCCGATTTCAAAAATATAAATTTGTAAATAAACACAGCTTCAACTTTAGAATGTTTATGATTACCGCATTTTCTTCATAACAACGATTTACTCAAAGAACGGTAGCAGCCTTTGAAGCCATGCTTGAGCTACAGCACCTTCAGTTGGAACATCATCAGGGGGTCTTAAGAGTTCATCTCTAGCCACTTAACAGGCAACGTTGTCTGTAGGGACACGTAAATGGTTTAGGCAAGGAAATCTTTCCTTTAAAATACCAATACCATTCTTCTTGTAGCATTATGCGCACGATTATATTTTTTTACCTCAAATTTTTAACATTGCCAATAAATGAAACCATAAGCCACTCCTTCATCCCATATGCACTGTCTCCCATAATGACCGCATGGGGAAACGGTCTCCAGCCATCTTCAAAATCCCTGTATTTAGCTAAGTTAAAAAGTGGACATTCCTCAAATATATGAGTTTGACATAAAGTTGTGTATTGCAATATTGGCATTTTGGTTAAGGAGAAGCAGACATGAGGTGAGCGTGAGTTAAGCGAGTGTGGCCAATCCTCAATCTTCTTATTATAAACATTTCATATCTGGAGAGTCCGTGCATGTTAATGATTCTATGCTGGGTTGGATAGTGTGGAGTGTTAAATTGTTTTTGTCCAATTGTTCTTGCCATAAGTTTCTGACCAGGTTTTTTATGTTAGATTTAAGATCTTTACAGATTTGGTTGTTCTTTTGCGTAGATAAAGAGGCAGCTTCTTTTGCGACGATGAAGAGGCAGCTTCTTTTGCGACGTGATCAGCATGTACATTGCCAGAGATTTCTAAGTGGGAAGGAATCTAAATAAAAGTTATCATTGAATTTGGAGCAATGAGTTGTTCATAGGTATCATGTCTTAAACTAACGAATGATTGATAAATAAATGTTTGCTAGATTGAATGGAGGCGAGTGAATTGGTATATATGACTGTATGTTTATGAGGCGTAGAAATGTGTTTGAAAGCGTGAAGGATAGCATAGAGTTCACCAGTCTGGACACTACTAGACGAAGGAATTTGAAAGGATTCAATGCGTTCTGAGGATGAGTTAATTGCGCATCTAATTCCAGTTTCTTTTTTAAAGGCGTCAGTGTATAGAACTGTATGTAAATTTAATAATATCCATATATTTTAAAAGTTCGATGTTAGTGTCATCTTTTTCAAATTTACAAAGGGATGTATTAAAGTTGGAAAGGGCTTTAGTTCAGGGAGCAGTTAGAGAGAGAGAGAGAGAGAGCGAGAAACAGGTTGTGTGAAGTCAATGCGGTTACTAACTGAAGATATAAATAAAGGAATTGAATATACGACTTTTCAAACAAATTCCTTTGATTTTCCGTAGATGATTATTCCACGTTAATTGGGAGTCAAATATCAATCCAAGAATTCTACAGTGATTTACAACAGCTATTTGTGTATCATTAATCGTAATTTCCGGAGCAGGTCTAAAGTATTTTCTACTGAATTTGATAGTTTTTTTATTTTTTTCGGTGACAGAGAGATACCTACCTAGAAAAGTCACTTCCTTTTGTGGAGAGGGGGGATTAGAGCATATGTTGCTGATGGCAAGGATACACAAAGATGAGCTTAGTACTGATTATTTGGGAATACCATCGTGCTGAATATGAATTGGATATGAATAGAGATTCGTTGCCTGTAAGATTATTTGTGATAGTTTGTCAAGAATTATTTGGCGAGGTACTAAGACTATATTGTATTGTCATATATATAATTTTTGTGTTTTAAATGAAACTTAATGTTTCTAGCTAATTCCACAATATAATGAAAAATGTTGAGAATTCTAAAAAATTGACAATTGTTTCGATAACTGAATATCATCGACGATCATGAGTAGATTCCACGAAGTAAGGGTCGAGACAGTTAATTTCATATAGATAATTATAATTTATTTATAAATTTCTTGATGACAAATTTAAAGCTATTTTTTCTACTTCTTCATGACGCCACCACTTTCTAATATTTTTTTCTTATTTTTTAGTAACAGAACAACCTCATTTGAATTGTTGTTTTTTTATTTACATTAATATAGCAATAATAGGAAATTGATCGACAAAAAAGAAACGTAAAATTTCTTTTGTTCCTACTTAATGATTTATATTTTTATTTGAATTGAACAACTTTTCTTAAGTTGAAATAACTGCAAAACAGTTCTCTCAACTTTTCTTTTTTCTCAGTGTAGCAATGGCAAATGATTAATTTGATAAATGCGTCCGAATATCGAATAATCTCAGTGAATTGTATAGTAACAACCAATTACAATGCGTTTTAATGAAAATAATTTAATATTTTTGTCAAAAGAATGCAGCTATTATTTTTAAACCTTCGCGCCAACGGATCATCACCTCGGTCGTTTTTGATTGGTTAGGATCTTCTGTGACCTGCAGCTCGCTAGACGCTCAACCAATACGAGCATAGTTTCATAGTTAAGGTATTAAGTTGTTAAGGTATTTTATACGAGTATATAGTAATACATTAATAATGGAAGATGTCAACAATGGAATATTCATTGAAGCTGTAAAAAGATTCCTCCCAAATTTAAGGTTATAAAGACTCTCCATGTGTGCACTAAACTAAAATTCCATAAATGAGTATTCAGAGTATATAGAAATAAGAAGCGTAGTGCGTGCCTCGCCTGCTTCTTCCAGCCAGAAGCCTGTGCGGGACCAGCCCCAGTGAAATTCGGCCTTAAATCACTTAAACTTTTGCAATTGTGGAGAAAATATACCCAATTGAATGAATTGATATGGCGTTTTGTTTGAAATAACATCGCTCGGGTTTCTTTTGGATATGTTTGGTAAAATCCGATGGGCGTGTATTTGATTTAACCAATAGAATACAAACCAACGTAAATATTTACCTTCCCCTAAGTAAAAAATTAACATTGACACCTAACACAGAACTAGAAGTACTACATATTTCTGATAAGAAACAAGAACTGGATTTCCTTGAAGAGTTGGAAATTAGAAGACACTTAAGAAACCCACAATATGAAGTCGTCAATGAACAGATAAATCTAGGGAGTTCTCCACTATTATACTGTTTTCTTAAGTGATAATTGTAAAGATCAGCAGATATAGTTTTCCTGGTTTTCTATATCATTGCACAGTTATACTGATCTTAATTGGAAAAATGATATCCATGATATCACAATAGGGCTAATAATATCTAAGCTTTAATATTTGTAATATCACATCTTCTTATTTTTTCTGTTAACATATATTAAGTCAATCACAAGGTAGGTCACTTATTGGTCTAGCCAAAAATATAACTACTAAACATCAGGTAGGCATCAAATGAAATGTAACTTCTGTCATTCTGACGATGATATTCAGTTATCGAAACAATTGTCAATTTTTTAGAATTTCAACATTTTTCATTATATTGTGGAATTAGCTAGAAACATTGAGTTTCATTTAAAACACTTTCCCTAAGTGATTATGGGAGGGAAGAGGTTACAACCAATTGGCCCTGGTTAAGCATCTTTTCAGTGATATATAATCAAAGTTTTTTTTCATTATAAGTATGTATATTTTTTCAATTACTAGAATATAGACGTTGAAACCAAAAAGGCCGTATCAGAGTGTTTTAGGTCGATTTTTTGCAGTGGAATTCAATTTTAAACATAGTATCGTTATTTTTTTCGAGAAATCGCTATATTTCTGATACGAATCGGTATTTTTCAAAATAGAAAATAGCGTTTGATTAAGGACAAAAAGAAAACTACATTTTCACCAATTTTTAAAGAAATCGATTCATTTTTGTATAAGAAAAAAATAAAAAATGGTTTTTTGTACTTTCCAGGTTAATTTTGGAATTATGTGAATAAAGCAACTAATGTAAGTTATATATTTTTTTATTCTCTATAAGTTTTATGTTCCAAATTTTCCGATAGTAAGCCTCGTTTTGCCGTATTTTGCGCTTAATCATCGAAAACGGAGATTTTCACCCCTTTCATCCCTCTACTACACTATTTTCAATATTTCCACTCTAGGTATATTTTTCACTTATTGGGTACCACTAGTACTAGCATTGTCCGTGGTCAGAACCGTGTTAAATTCTTCGCCCCTTATAATATTCAGAATAAAATGAAAGTGTTTTCTTAAAGACAGAAAATAACTCCTACTGTAATCTGAAATTAAATTACCTGGTGCGCCATCAGACGAAATTTACATTTAATTATGTCCCCCTACAGCACTGCTGGCCAACTTCTAGCTGTGAACTAATGTTTCTAAGCTGTTTTGATCCCTCCATTCAAATTACCCATAGGGTTGGCTTGACTGATAGAGATAATGGACACAACAGCAGGGATCCCAAACTTTCAGAGAAATCTTTAAAGTTTCGCAGAGAAAGATATATTCACACCTTATGTAGGCTATATATTACATTCGGAAGTTTCGAAAAGTCATTTAGTCAGTTGGAGATGCCGTAAAACTATATTGTGTTTTGGGATACTATAAAGATGGTTCTCATTAAACTCCAATATTACATAAAGTTGTATTGTTTATTAGTATTCTCTTTCGGGGATGTTGAATGGTAAAATTTGTTAACAAAAAAATTACATAAAGGTGCATTTGATTATTTCTTCGAATAGTATCATCTAAAATGGAAAAAAATAGTTCAAACTCGCATTTCCATTTATACACGGGTGATCAACTTATGTGACAAAGTCCTTCATATCTGTTATTACAGAACTGTACCATATCAAAGTTATGTTTTTTAAAACACCCTGTATTTTCTTTAAAACCTCCTTCACTTTTCCGTTACAATAATGTAAAGTTGTAATATGTTATACAGGGTATTTAAATAGTTATAACCTATCCTCGACGAAAATCGTTCATGGCCCCTTATAACTTAAAAGGTACACAAAAGCAATGATCTATTTAATAATTATAGAAAATTATAACAAATATTTATTTTTCTAACACAGGGTGAGTAAAAATACAATACAATAGAAAGAATTTTTCTCAGTTATTTAGATAACCACCCTAAACTACGTCAATTTAGTTTAATTTATCCGGAGTATTTCTATATCCAAACCTGATAATTTTGGAAATATTATAAATTGTATTGGAATAAGAATTATTTCATGAATTGAATTTATTGTTTTTGTTTCGATTCTTCATCTTCTTTACTATTTACAATTATTTAAAAGTCACATACAAAAAACATGAAACAAGACATTAATAAAGAACACATTTTGATGTGGTGCAGTGTTATGGAAGACCCTTTACATTTGTATAATTCCAAAACGTGAATCTTAAAGGGGCCTACTATATTTGTAAATAACTTTTTGGATATTTTTTATAATTTCTCCTACAAAAGTTGATCAACCTTTATAACAAACAAGATTTTAAAAATGTTTTTCAATATTTTATGAGAAGTACAAAAATGTATGGAAGATTTTTCTCACCAGATCAATTCTATCCAACGCCTTTTGATTGTAAGAGTAAGAAGGCAGTACTAATTAAGTATGTAATTACATAGATCCTTCAATGCATTAGATTGAGCTTATAGCTCTAAAACAAAATCAAGACGAGGAGGATCCTACACCAGAAAACAGGTAAGAAGACAAAGAACTAGAAAAATGTACAAGAGAAAACTAGGTTTGTAATATACTAGTACATTATAAACTTTCACTAGCAGATTAATATACATGGCAATGTGCAAAGCATCAACAACAACTTCAACAAACAAATGCGGGAAGACAGTTGAGGCCTACAAAAAATCATCGCGAGAAAGGGAGATAAGATACATGGAAATGCATTAGAGATAATGATCGACACAATGAAATGACCAGAAAAAACACAAAATGACGGGTACAGACCAATCCCGAACAAACCATGAGAAGAAAATCTTCAAGAAAATGAATTCATCAATAAAATCTATTATTTGGAGCGACTCCAATGGATTCCAGTTAAATACAGATACAAAGTTAATAAATACAAAAAATTGTTGATTGAACATTGAGACGATATAGTGGAGGGATACAGGGCCTCATGAAGGATCAAGAAAATATCGGAAAGAAGAATGTGTCAGATATGAGACCAGCCATAGCCTTTTCATGAAATATAAATAGGAACATTTCAGCACAACGAGCACCCAATACCCAGAAACAGATGAAGATCTAAGCCAACTAATAGAGACTTCTACTACCCAAGAAATAGATTCAAGTATCCCGAGCAACAAAACAACGATGAAGATCACAAAGAAACCCCTGCAAAAAATAAAACACTCATCACTTCAATGAAGCAGCAAATTCTCGACCAATTGAAGTGATCATTCCACAGATAGAAAGACAGTTATTCAACTCTCTAATGTCTGGTTAACATGAAGAATACGCTACAAAATCTTACATACTAAGATGCCTGCTGAAGATTTAACAACGCAACACAATCGAAAGGGAGTCAGATTCGTATGTATTTCAGAATTGACAGGCTAATTTAAAATTGGTTGTGTGCGCAAATTATAACTTATAGCGAACGTTAAGCTGAAGATGAAACTACTCTTACAGACAAAGAGAACAAAACGCCCGCTAAAGATTTAACGAAGTAGCACAATCAAAAAGGAAACAGCTTCGTAGGTATTTCAGAATAGACTGGCTCATTTAAAATTGGGTGTGTGTGCAAATTATAACTTATAGCGTACATTAGGCTGGAGAAGAGACTACAAAATATCACACATAAAGGAAACAGAACGCCTGCTGAAGATTTAACAATGTATCACAATCGAGAAGTAGACAGCTTTATATCTATTTCAGAATGGACCGTGCCATTTAAAATTGTGTGTGTGTGTGCAAATTATAGGTTATAGCGAACTTCAAGCTGCAGGAGAAGCTACAAAATCTTTCACACAAAGAGAACATAACGCCTTCTAAAGATTTAACAATGTATCACATTAAAAAACGAGACAGCTTTGTATCTATTTAAAAACCCTGAAGATTTAACAACGTAGCACAATCGAAACGGAAACAGCTTAGTATGTATTTCAGAATGGACTGGCTTATTTAAAATTGGCTGTTTGTGCAAATTATAACTTATAGCGAACGTTTAGTTGGAGAAGAGGCTAGAAAATCTTACACACAAAGAGAACAGAACTCCCAGTTAAGATTTAACAAAGCAACACAATGGAAATGGAAAAAGCTTTGTATGTATTTCAGAATGAACTGGTTTATTCAAAATTGTGTAAGTGTGAACATTATCACTTATACCGAACATTAAGCTGAAGAAGGGGCTACACAATCTTACATTCAAAGATAAAAGAACGCCTGCTGAAGATTTAACAATGTAGCACAATCGAAAAGGAATCAGCTTCCAGCTTCGTACGTATATCAGAATGGACTACCTGATTTAAAATGGGTGTGTGTGCAAATTATAACTTATAGCGAAGCTAAAGAAGAGGCTACAAAATATAACACAAAGATAACAGAACGCCTTCTGAAGATTGAACAATAAAAAAGACCGCTTCATATCTATTTCAGAAAGGACTGGCCCTTTTAAAATTGGGTATATGTGCAAATTATAACTTATAGCGAACATGTATTTTTTCTGAAATAAACTTAAGGTTGTTCGCCAAAATACGACTGAAGCGATCGCATGTAAGTATCACAATAACTAGTTCTACTTTTAATGAAATATGTAGTAGAATGAATAACGAGTAATTTTTCCGGAGTAAATAATTAATTATATATATAATCCATTTAATATGCTGGGTATTTTTATGTTTTTCTTTTATGTTACTATCTACTTTTCCACGTATTACCTACCACACTGTTGATGTTTCACGCGAAATCATACTTAATACTCCATTATTCAAAGTAAAATCGTAATTAGTACTGTTTCAGTAATCCAGCTACGATATTGCATACTCATTCGGTTGTTAGGTTTAATGCCGTGTTTCCAATGCCACATCATTCCATTTATATAAATGTTTGATAATATGTTCAACCTAGTAAAAATATACCAGGTGACATATTATTAGCGAATAGGTTCAATTTTCACACTTTAATCAAGATTAATCATACTTAACGATATTGAAACACAAAGTTTATGAAAATAAGACTTATTATGTTACAATATTTTCTCGGCAAATTTTTCTCAACGATCGTTGTTAGAACAATTTGAAATTGATTTGCCCCTAATTTATTCTTGTGCTTCGTGCAAATATAGGCGATCATCCTTGATATCACTTTATTCATGGCTGCTTTGAATAGTTCAGTGGTAGTATTTGAGACCCATGTCTTTATGATATTTTTCTTCTCCCTAGTCCTCTTTTACCATAGACTTTCACCTGAAGAACGGAACTTAAAACGCGGTATATGTTCTTATTTCTCATAATATGTCCAAGGTAGTCTAGTTTCCTTCTCGCGATGGTTTTCATTACATCCAAGTCCTTATTCATTCATTCCAGCACTGCTTTGTTGGTCACTTTGTCTACCCAAGAGATCCTCAATATTCTTCTGCAAAACCACATTTCGATAGCATTGAGTCTTCATTGGGTTCGTTAGGTTTTCTCGATTTTGCATCTAAACTTCTATGAATGGTCCCAATCCCCATTGATCATGGTTCCTCAGTAGGCAAACTCTTGATCTTTAGTTCGCACCTTCCATTTACTTTACTAATTACCATAAATTTAGCTTTACTAAACCATAATGAGTTCTGGCGTCTTTCATTCTGTTCATTTTAGTTCCTCTAAGCTGTTCCTACTATCGGTGAATATTATAGTATTGAATGTTGTTTAACTGTTCTCCATTCAGTAGGATACCTATGTCGGCATTCTCAAGGGCTCTGATGATTTCATATGAGCGGTGAAAGGATGCAGATTTGCCTAACGCCTCGAAGGATACTGACTGCCCCTCCGCATTCATCTTAATATTAGCTGTCTTATTCCAGTATAGGTTCCGAATGAACCTAAGATATTATCATCCATCCCTGTGTTTCTCAAGACCTCCATCATTTTTTCATATCGTATTTTATTGATAGCTGATCATTTATATCCGCAAAAATGGAATTTTTTGTGAATATTCAGTGTCAATTATATATTACCAATAATATTTGTTTGTTACGAATTTGAATAACTTACTTATTATTGCTAAATATAGGTATCTTCTTTTCGGTCACATTCGTTACAAACATCTGATGTTACACATACCTGGAACAAAAATAAACACAAATTAATTTAAAAAAACTTCGAATAGTACATTTCCAGGATTATGGCTATACTATTAGGTCAAAAATTACAAAATAAAACAAAAAAAGTGGACGGGGTATATATTAAAGGAAAACATTGGTTCGTATCGTACAAATCTGGTCTTTTTCGACGAATTTGCTTTCTCAAACGACTCATAATGTTCTTCATTCACTGACTTCTATTCTCGCAAAAAATCCGAGTGTACATCTCGGTAATCAAAATAAACTATCAACATTATCTATCAGAGTGAGACAAATCTTCCATCACATTTCGATCACTTTTGAATGCATTTTAAATTGCGTACGCGATGACTTTTATGTTAAGTATTGGTAATGTCAGATTAGGTTAAGCGTTTCTTACTTGCTTGTAACAATTAGTGCTAATCACAGCATGTCATTAATAGGAGAAACTTACTTTGATTCAAGATGGAAGAAATCAAAGTTACGTGGCTAACAGATTCGGGCTTTCACGCAGTACCGTGCAACATGCATTCACACGTACGGGTTGGTAAATTAATTTTGGCAGTCGGAAGTTTGGCAACTTCCGATGCGCCATAGCAAGGACGTATGCGGATTGCAAGGGCTCACTTAGCTGGCAGAATTGGTAAGCTTCGTTTCAACAGTACAGTTCAGAGAAAAGTGTGATTACCAGGGTTGTGCAATACTAACTTGTTATAGCGTCTCCAGAAAGTAAAGTTGTTCATAAAAAGTTGAGTGAGTAGTGTCGGGAAATAATTATAAACGCTTTAAATTTCATGACCGAAGAGGCAAACAATGGCAAGTCAACAATTCCACAAAGGTAAGTTTTAATTATTGCACTCTAATTTTTAAACCAAAGTAATTATTTAACAAATTTACACTCGATAGTAAATTTTGCAGATGACATCGTTATATTCGCTCAAACCGAGGCAGAACTGATAGGCATGATTCAGGAACTATACCATGAAGCAAACAAGGTTGGACTGGAGATAAACATAAATAAAACCAAATTCATGACAAACGGAGATACAATTACCAATACACTAACCATTGAGAACCAGTTAATCGAAGAAGTAGCGTCATACATTTATCTAGGCCAAGAAATAACAATTAGTAAGGGATGCCAGAATACAGAGCTCAATAGGAGAATACGGTTAGGATGGGCAGCATATAGCAAACTAAAACAGGTGTTTCAGTCAAATCTACCAATGAAACTAAAAGCAAAAGTATACAATACATGTGTCCTGCCAGTGTCTACATATGCATCGGAAACTTGGGTCTTGACAAAAAAGAACTTGAACAAGCTCAAAACACATCAAAGAGCAATAGAGAGAAAGAAAGTTGGAGTAACACTGAAAGACCGAAAAACTAACGAATGGATCAGGAGAACGTCAAAAATCGAAGACATCGAAAGGAGAATAGCATCACTGAAATGGAACTGGGCTGGGCATATTGCTAGAAACAACAACAACTGGAGCAGCAAAGTGACTAGATGGAGACCTTGGGGCGAGAGGAGAAGCGTTGGCAGACCTCAAAAGCGTTGGTACGACGATATAAAACGCGCAGCAGGTTTAAATTAGTATCAGGTTGCACAACACAGGGAAACCTGGAGAATATTGAGAGAGGCCTATATCCAACGGATAGAAAACGGCTAGAAGGAAAGAAGGAAGGAAGTAAATTTTTTAAATCGTAATTCGTACATAAAATATTTATTTGTTAAACGATTTAAAAAAGTGATATTAAGGCGAGACAAAGAATTTTATGGACTCACGTGTCAATTTTCTGCAATCATGTGTCAATTTTATGCATCGTTATGTCATCATGACAAACAAATCGACGCCATTTTTAGTCCATTTAGAACAACCTAAATGAGATTTTTTTTTTGTTTTTGCATGCCTGCGGCTCATGCGTCAATTTTTCCATTCGTGAAAAAAAGCACCACGTTATGCACTTGTTGCATAAATAACTATTCTGTTTCCGTCTACAGGAGTATATAAAAGGGCACATGTTTATTTTGTCTAAGATACCTATTAAAATGTAATAGGTTTTTTAGCTTATAATTATAATTATTACACTCATTTCATACCTATCTCTATTACGTTTCGGTTTTATTATTTGTTTTGAACCATCTTCCGATTTCAGTTACAATTGCGGCTTGGTCATATTAAAATATGTTTCAATTAAAATCTAAAAATCGTTTAAAACAACTAATGAACTGAAACGTAATATAGTATTTTTGAATTTAATACTTCTTTTAAATGGCCGAAAACCACGACAAAAGTTTTTATTTCAAAGAACGGTCTATGAAAACAAATTTAACTACTTCCTCATTTTATTTGTATAAAAATACACATGAGTAAAACTTTTAATACAACATTTATATCGACTTATTTTATTGTCAGGTCATTGAACGAGTTTCTGCTGCTACGAAAGTTAGCCAAAGAACGCTTTCCCGTATTGAAAAAGAAGCTCTGGCAGGATGTAATGCTGACACTGATGTGCCTACTAAAAAACAAAGAACGTCCAGTATCCGTATGGATCAATTCGACAAAACTGTGCTTAGAAGGTGCATAATAAATTATCACATATCCGAGAGAAAAGTACCCACGTTAAGAAATGTACACCAAACCTTTGCAGATAGTTATGGCTTCGCAGTAAGTCACGAACAGATTACATTATTTGGATTTTCTTTGGACCAACATGAAAAACAACAGAAGTTTGTTAATGGAACGTCACAAAATCAGACATTTACGCCTACTATATTTAAGAAACATAAAAAAGTGCAGAGAGCAGAACAAACCTATCATTTATATGGTTGAAACATACATTCATTCATGTCACACGCACCTTAAAGGATGGAGCGGCAAGAGTAACGAAGGATTAAGAAAATCATTGTGCATGCAGGAAGTGAAAATGGTTTTGTATCTAATGCTGGTATTATGTGGAACTCCCAAAAACAGGAGATTATCATAATGAAATGGCGTACGAAAATTATGAGAAGTGGGTACAAGAAAAACTTAGTCCTAACCTACCAAAAAACGCTGTTGTCGTAATTGATAACGCCCCATATGACAATGCTCTAAATGAAAAATTATCTACGACTGCTTGGACTAAATAACAATTAAGAAACTGGCTTTCCGAAAGAAACATATTACAGTGAACAAATGTTAAAACCGGATCTTAATAAAGTTGCAAAAATGTACAAACCGCAATATAAAACTTATAAAATTGATGAATTGTTTATTCAACATGGATTGCAAGTTTTAATGCTACCCCCTTACCACCAGGACTTAATCCGATCGAAATTGTTTGGGCGGCACTTAAATAATATGTGGCCAAACAAAATGTTACCTTCAATTTTACATAGGTGAAAGAATTCTGTAATGAATTTTTTGACACATTTTCTGCAAATGAATGGAAAGTTAGATGTTTTAGATGTTGAAAAGACTGAAGATGAATTTATGAACAATGAACCACTTGTAGATACTGTTGTAGATAATATTATTATTAATTTGGCCGAAGACAGAGATAGCGAGGATGATGAAGTTGATATAGAAAGTAATTTTGAAGAATCATTTGTAGATGCACATCATTATTTTACTGTTGATGATCCCTGTACATCTAAAATGTATTTTTCATTATAGTGTTTGTTTGTAGGTGGTATGACTGAATACATTAAACGCAACAAATGTAAAAATGTAAATAGGTATTATAAAATTGTAGATATTAGTGACGAATTGCACTAGAGTAATATAATATTTGTAGTACATCTGTACATAGTTCTAAATAAACAATAATTGACGGCACCCATAACCAAGATTTTTTTGTTTTGCCAGTCCTAACTCTGTAAAAAGTGTGAAGGGATGTTCTAATTTAATAGTAAATATTTGCAAAAAACCCAAAAATTTACATATGAAAGTAGAAATATCTACCACAAAAAAGCTTTAATATTTTATTTATATTATTAGTATCCTTATTAGACCATCTCTAAAGGCGATTTCCCCAATTTGTTTTTCAAATTTTATGTATAAACCCGAATTTTTACATTATTATCTACTACATATTATAAGGAAAACAATTTTAGAAAGCTTAACAAGTAGGTATGCCATTATGCTATGTAAAATTGCTGGCCATTGTTAAATTTAGAAAGTCGTTTAACAATCCTTATCATATTGTACTCTTTATCTACAAAATCTACTACTTCCAATTTATATAAAAATAAACCTCAATGACGAATATTATGAAGTGACCACTTAAAAGACATTAATTTGAAGTAAAGGTGAAAGTTTATGGGTAATTATAGAATTCCCCGTATGGTTCTTGAAGCAATAAATAATAATGTCTATACAAAAAAAATAATTTTCGTAGAAAAATCTAATGGTTTTTATTTCCTTATTCATTTAATTGATAATAAAGAACACATTAATTTTGTTTTGGAAACTCGATTTTATATAGCATTTATACATGTGCCACAATTTATTATTTTTAAATCCAAATTCAAAATATTGTGTTACCCTGGTACGTATTAATTTGTCAACCTGGGCAGGGGCCTTACACTCCTGGAACCGATCCCCAGAGAAGAGCTACTCATCGGGATGACCTTTTTATTGTATCTTAAGTACTAAGGAATCGTCACTTAACTGCTGTAAGATTTAAAACGACCTTGTAGATGTCAGGAACGCAGATGTAAGCGAACGTACAGTTAGAAGACGGTTGAATGAAGCTAATCTGAGATCTCGAAGACCCTCAAAGGTACCAGAACTATAGAGGGAAAAACTAGTAGCCAGATTACAATTCGGGATCATCAAAATTGGAATGCATACGACTGGAGATGTGTTGTTTACTGATGCATTCATATTTTGTCTACGATCCCCGGATGGTCGTGAAAGAGTCTGGAGAAGAGAAGGTGAACGATATGTCGAGTGCACTTTTAGCCCTAGACCAAGTTTTCAAGCGGGTTCAGTTATGGTAGGGATCTGTGACTGCCGATAGGTACATAAGTGAAATACTCCAAGATTATATTGTTCCATTCATTGGAGACAATTTTCTACTGGTGCATGAAAATGCATGTCCTGAAGCCGCCCGCATTGTCACAGATTACTTCGGTTAGCTAAGATTTACTTTTTTTTATACAGGTTAGTAATGAAATTTACATTACAGTTATTGTTATAATCATTGTTCCTTCCTTTTGTACTTGTTCGAAATTCTATCTTTCAACAATTACCACTATACAGGATGTGTCAACAAACGTGTAATGCTTTAATTCTACTTATATAAATTGTTTTATTTACATGCAACACTTTAGCTTATTCTGTATATGATTTAATTATTAATTAGTTACCAATCCATTTTATCAACTAAATACACTCTTGAAACTTTTAATAATGAGACTATTACCAGTTAAATGTAGTCCAGAAACGAATAAAGATTTTTATGCCTTAATGAAGGATTTTGTCAATGAAATATTTATTTATAATTATATAATTTTCTAAATGTGATCAATTATTGTCGAACGGTCAAGATAATAACACGTCTATGTCTGTGGGTCATACAAACCGTTTGTTGCTGTTAGTGTGTATACGTTATCATAAGCGTTTAGTGTTTTTATTGTGATTTTGGAAATTCTGGGACAATGACCACAACGAGTGACTATTACAACAATGAAAGCCAGCATCAAGACGTCGCTGTCAGATTTGTACTAAAAATACACAAACATGTGAGGTTAGACCCATACTGCTTATTCATCAGCGAGTTAAGTTTTAATCCGAATGACTTTCCCAGCCTTAGTAATATAGATATTCTTATTTATCTGATCTTAACAACGAGTTTTTACACCACGGAACAAATGAAGTTATATGCATACAAGTTTTTATGGCAGGGTTTGTGACTCAATATGGAGTGAATAGAATATTAATATTGTTATTGGAACGGTAAGTAAACTAATCACGCAGGATACAATTATGTATCTGACTTGCTATTTTCCATTTATAATCAGTTAAATTATTGTTTGTTTCTTTTTCCAGGTAAAACATTCACAAGGGATGAACGAACCCGGTTTAAAAGTGTAGGTGCTTGTGAACACCGATGGAAGTGTTGAAACTGCCCATTTCACCTGTATTATATTATAAAAATGATTAAAATACGTCTAAAAATGCTTTAAACGTGCGTTGTATAATGTATTCTACACTTGTGTATGTCCCACAGACGCCATGTTGACATTTAAGTGACCTTGAGTGCCCTATTAGCCTAATAGCTACATCCGTAGAATAAGTACCTTCATTAGTCCATGAATACAATAATATTAGTTCATATAACTTCTCACTCTGTCACGGTACTGTCAATGAAAAGCAACAATTATAGAAATGATTATCTGATACATGTTAAATTAACTTTTATATTAGCGCTTTTTGTAACACGGCCTTAAATTTCAATGTTTTAATAATAACACATCAATAAAGCATCATTCGAATACTGGCGTCAAACGTATTTTTTTGCGGTAAATTGTCTTGTTTTTTTCGCTATTATAATCTTGATTACAATTCCACACGCAATATACTCCAGAAAACATTGATTTTTCAATACAGTTACACGTCGGAAAATATTCAGTCAACCAATGGTATGAAAATAATAGAAAAGAATTACGGTTGACAAGTGGTATTTACTATGTAGGTACCCATACATAAAGACGTTTGTGTACAATTTGTATTAGAGATGTTCCATGAAAACGTTTTTAGATTTATTTTATTTATGTGAATTCAGAGGAGAGCATTAAAAAATAATCGCCACATAATATGTGCAATCGACAATGATATACTTATTTTTTGTTGAATTATTGGTTTTCAAACAGCTTTTAGTGCGAATTGGGAAAAAATAAATACCTCGACTAGTTCTTACTCATCAACCAATCACTATCCCATGAAATTAATTGGTGCCTACTTTTAATAACATTTCGTGCGACAAGCTTTTTGAAACCAAATAATTCAACAACAAAAATAATTCAATAATTGTCAGCGATAACATGAACTTATTTTATTCGTGTTAGTACAGCTTAAATAAAAGCTTGTCTCTAAAATGGTTTTTTATTATTTATTGTTCCAAAACTTTTTATTTTTCAAACGGTATGTAACTGAAATAAAAATCTTGTTTCTTCTGTCCAATGGGAGAACATCCCAAAAATCTGAAGAGTTTTTTAGCCTAGATGAACGAGAATTCATTGCTTGATTAGACGAAAATTAATTCCAAAGATGTATATTCACAGAAATTGATGATTTAACAATTCAGAAAACACTCGTATAGGAATCGTTTATGTCTTTTGTTTTATTTTCCTAGGATAGTCATTTGGTATGTGTTCAGTGGCAAAATAATATTCACTTCGTTTTCCCATCGAAATTTACAAAACATTGACCAAACATCTAACTGTGCATACCAAACCTTCGATATACCCAATGCAAAGTTCCTCTAGTATCGTGTATCGTCATAACAAACGTTGATTTGCTTTTAAACGTATTCATATTCATCATATAGACGAAAGACATTCAATAGTTTGAATCGACATAATTGAAAACTAATTTCATACAAATGCTCTAAAAATAAAAATACGTACTTTTAAAAACAAGTTTTTCAACAAATGCCCTAAAAAGGAATAAATTTGTTTTCTTATAGATCTTGATTAATGGGTAACAGATTCAAAAGTTTGTCGTGCAAGAATACCTATTTTATATTCGCAGAAAGCTTTTGAATGTTTTGCCTATCTAGGTCAAATAATCAAATAAATTGTTATTTCTAAGCGTATTTGTAAAAATTCTCTTTTTAAAAACATTTTCCATTTGTGTAGTTTTTCTTGATTAATGAATTTTGACAGTGAAATAATGATCTCCTACCCAAAAAAACATTTACCTACCAATTTTTATTCCTATACAGATATGATTTGACCACATTTCATTACGATGAAGTATTGAATAGATGAGGCTTTTACTTGATGAAGATCCATACTGAACGATGAAATAAAACAATTTAATTTGTTTAAAACTTCATTATATTTGAACTAATGTTCAATTTAAACTTGTTGATGCGTTTCACTAACAGAGTAGCTTTCTCAAAACGAATGAAGGTGAATTTAAAAATGTTTTAATATATACAGTGTATAAATACAAAATTCTATTATACTAATGTTAACAAAAGGTATTGAAAGAAACTACCTGGAAATTCATTCCCTACAAACATTCCTAAGCAATCTTCTAGGTAAAAAGGTTTAATAAAGGAGAGTGATTGATATCTATTTGGTCGTTAAGAAGGTTACCTGAATATTTAGTTTTGTTTATCTCTAGATTCTCTAATAAATTTAAACTAAAGTATTTACCGACTACATGTAAAATTTCAAAATTTGGGTCGAAAATGTGTTGGTTTTCTAATAAATGATTTCATTAATTTTCAGCTTCCCAAGCAATCAGCAACCTAGGACGGCCATATATGTCCCTAGGAATTTTAAGACCTACCCACTGACGCATTTTGCGTCCTCCGACCTAACGGTAGTGAAGGTTGAATATGCACAGAAAGGTCAAAAGAAAGTGTTGATACTGGCATCCGCATACCTCCCCTCAGACGCAGCTAAACCACCCCCAACTAAGGAGCTGGAGGACCTTGTGGAACACTGTCTAACTCAAAAGATTGAACTGGTAATAGGCTGCGATTCAAACTCTCACGATGTAAGCTGGGGCAGCAAAGATATTAACACTAGAGGTAAGTCTTTTTATGATTACATAGCGAACAAGAATCTCTGTATTCTAAATAGAGGTACTGAACCAACTTTTATTAACTCTCGTAGTCAAACGCGAATAGATATTACCCTATCTACTATAAACACTTCGAATATAATCTCCGGCTGGCATGTATCTGACGATATTTCAATGTTGGACCACCGCTGGATAAAATTCGAAATAAAACTAGCGCTCACAACCTCCACAATGACTCGCGACCCCAGGAAAACGGATAGGACAAAATATGTCCACTGTTTGAAAGAGGATCTGCGAGGAGTCGAGGATGTGCTGCCTAACAATAAAGGAGATTTGGAAATTTATTCTAAAACCATCCAAAACTCCTTAATTAATGCCTATAAGATATCTTGCCCACTCAGGCCGGTCGATCTTGATGAATCCTCCACTCCGTGGTGGTGCCATGAGTTTGACCAGCTCAGGGGGATGGCGAGGAAATACTTTAATAAGGCTAAAAGAACCAGACTCGATGAGGATTGGAACTTATATAAGCCTCACCTCAAGAAGTAAAAAAAAGTCATCAGACAAAAACAAAGATAAGCATGGAGAACCTATTGCGAGGAAATCGAGGATTTCCCCCAAGCAGCTAGACTCCAAAAAGCCCTCTCAAAAGATCCCCACCGTCATATCGGTATACTAACCAGAGAGGATGGCACAAAAACTGCCAACCTGAAGGAAAGCCTTCAATTATTGATGTCAACTCACTTCCCGGACTCCAAAATCACAAATTCGGCAGCCTGGGAGGATGAGGAGAATCATCACCCGACGGACGACGACTGGCGTATATCACGACAGATCGTCGACTCGGATAGACTGAGGTGGCCCATCTCAGGCCTCTTCCCCTTTAAATCCCCGGGAACAGACGGCATTTATCCAGCCCTACTTCAGTGGGGCCTGGATGACCTAATGCTGCACCTGGTAGGAATCCTCAGATCCTCACTGGCACTGAGGTATATTCCAAAAGGTTGGAGAGAGGTCAAAGTCGTGTTCATACCAAAACCAGGAAGAATGGACCATTCCATCCCAAAAGCATATCGACCATTAGCCTCACATCGTTTTGAATGAAGACTTTGGAGAGGCTGTGCGAACGATACATAAGACCAGTGGTGATAACACGAAATCCACTGCATCCAAATCAACATGCATACACTCCAGGGAAATCCACCGATTCGGCTCTTCATCTCGTAGCGGGCCGCATCGAGAGATCGTTGGAAAATAAGGAGTCCACCCTGGGTGTATTCATGGACATAGAAGGAGCATTTGATAGTACCACTTTTCCTAAAATAAAAAATCTACTTTCCAACAAAAATATCCCCCAAACCATAAATGGCTGGATATATAACATACTCTCAAAAAGAGCGATAAAAATTAGTGTGGATGATGTAACCATCAGAGGCTTGGTTGTAAAAGGTTGTCCACAGGGAGGGGTGCTCTCGCCACTACTGTGGAACATGGTCTTAGACTCCTTGGTCAGCCACCTCAACGAAAGCAACTTCTACACAATAGCATACGCAGATGACTTAGTGATTCTGCTAACAGGAAGATTCCAGGAGACACTCTGCTTTTTAATGCAAGAGGCCCTCAATATCATAGAACAATGGTGCAGAGACCATTTGCTGTCAATAAATCCAAAAAAGACGGAGATGGTTCTTTTCACAAAAAAATGAAAGCTTGCAAGACATCAAGTCCCAAAGCTCCTAGATACCAAACTTAATTTCTCTTCAGAGGTGAAATATTTAGGGGGACAGTAAGTTAACGTGGAACTCTCACTTAGAAAACAGGGTTGAAAAAGCATATATTTCTTATGAGCTGTGTCGTAGAACCATCGGCCGCACCTGGGAAATGTCACCTAGGGTTGCTGCCTGTATCTACACTGCCATCATCAGACCTATGCTAACGTACGGCGCGATTGCCTGGGAAGCTAAAGCAAACCAGCTGACAGTCGTCCGTAAACTGGATCAAATCCAAAGAACAGCATGCCTCAACACTACAGGAGGCATGAGAACCACACCAACAAGAGCTATGGAGGTAATCCTCGGTCTCACTCCCCTTGACATATCCATCAAGGAGGTTGTTTTGATGACCATGACACGTCTACGCTCTACCGGTATACAACCTGATGTAGGATCCGGTAAACTGAGACGTAACTTGTGGCATGAGGCCCTCAGGGAGGTCCGACTGCTGCACGCCAATACGGACTCGATTCCACCGCGATATGCCTTCTACAGGCCCTACAAGGTAATCTTTAAAAACAACGAACAAGACCCAACGGAAGAAGACGCAATCCGCATCTTCACAGATGGGTCTAAATCAAATGTGGGCTCAGGATGTGGAATTTTCTCCAGACCCCTGAATCTAAACATATGGGCAATGGGCTGCAATGCAAGTGTTGCTCAAATAGAGCTCACTGCTATCTGCATCGCTGCAAAAGAGATTACCAAAAGGAAATCCACAAGTAATAACATATACATCCTTACGGACAGTAGACATACACTACTAGCCCTGAACAGACCACGTATTACATCAGGCCTAGTACTAGAATATTACATGGCCTTAATCGAAGCCTGTAACAATAACACGGTCACTTTAGGCTGGATTAAGAGGGCCATGAGAAATCGAAAGGATGCACAATGGGCCAACTGTGGCCTAAGTGCTGTGGGGTCTACCCACCCTTCCAACTTTTACAGATACAGATACAGAAGTAAATGAAGTTTCAAACAAATTGAATTGTTTTATTTCATCGTTACAATGAAGTATTTGATCACGTGAAGTTGAAGAAAGTTTTCAATGCTCTTTCTACAAGTTTTTTGAATGGTTAGATGCCGCGAAAGAGTTATTGTACTATGAATAAATATTTCACACTTACAGATATAAACGAAAAATATTCTTAGCAATTTTAACTTTCATCCCAATTTGGATAACTTTCGAGGTGACCTTATAGTGAAACATAGTATCCACTTATACTGGTTCTCGATTATCACCAATTTCTATCGCAGAATTAATGAATATTAATCAATTTCAAGGAGCTGATATATCTGGCACCACTGCTTGATGCACAGAAGTTGATGCGATTAATATAATTATCCAAAATCGGATGCATAGTTGCATATATGGTGAATGAGAATATTTGCGGATGCAGAAAAATCGGTAATATGTGCGGATGCAGAAAAATTGGTAATATGTGCGGATGCACAAATATCTGAAAGATGTACGGTAACTTTTGGATAATAAAGGGCAATTTGAAATATCAATGTACTCTTAAAAAACTATAAAAAATTGTTTTTAGAGAGTACATTGAAATTTCAAAATGCCCTTTATCGATACATGTATCTTACGTAAATTATAAATATTGCCTCTAAAAGTTGATTCATCCATTTGCACTGAGAATTTTCATGTTTTCAGCTATTGGGCAAGTTGTTTTTCAATATTTTCCCTCATTTCGTCTATACTTTTGGTAACAGTATTGTTACTGAGTGGCATAGCTTTTATATCTTAATCATCTTTTCCAAGAACCGGTTCGAAATTATCGGTTTTATTAAATTCTTTCCTATAGTATTATTTTTTCCACATTTAGCGATGAATAAAGAAGAAATTTGACAACTCTCCTAAAGAATAAGATTATTAGTTGAAATATGAGCACTAAATAGACACTTTAATTTGTTCTCTTTTCAAAAAAATTCTTTAAAGTTAGAAAGTAATTCAAATCTGTATTAATATGAGCATTATGTTTCGCCTTCAAATGTGTTTCATTGGTTCGTTGGTCAAACAATGCTGGGATAAAAGACAAAAAGGAAACCGCTCATCAAATTTCAAATATTCCTCCGAACATTCTCGAACTTTTTTCTTGTTTCCACCACTCAATAACAACTTTCGTCCCGTTTTACTCCAACAGAAAACGCCAGTTCCGACACCAATGATACAATATCTCATAACGTTAACTTTCGTCTCTAGTGACGAAAGTAAGTGGTTGCAATTTCAGATATTAAATTTCTGACAGACCAATCATTTTAAATAACTATTCTAATATAACTGTTAATCGATAAGTGAATAAAAAATAAATTTGAAAAAAACAGTACATATCTTTGGATTGAGTTATTCAAAGTTTGTAAATTAATAATAAAATAAAATTACGATTGCAGTCTCCGATTTCATTTTTAGGATATGTGTATGGCAAGAGTTTAAAGGTAAATGCCAAAACCAGCTTGGTAAAACGGGGTTTACCACTAAATCACAGATTTCGTCAAAATCACTTTAAAGATAATTCAAACGTCTTGTACATCGTATATAGTAAGCCATAGTTATAGAAAAAGTATAGTGTTTCACTCTTAGAAAAGTATTTTCAGCAACTTGAGAACATTATCAAACTTGTCTGCGCCTCGTCTGATAACTGTTCTCTCGTTTGCGGAAAATGCCACTTTCGTCACTCGTTGAACAATATACTATTTTAGCTCAATCGAGGCTTCGAAATCTAGAATTGCATTTAAAGGGCCCGGAGCAAAATAGTTAAACTCGTGTCGAGTCTATTTTCAAATTACCCCCCTTGTCAATCAAATTTCTCGCCACGTTGGGAAGTTAAAGGCTTCATTGCACCTCGAATATGTTATGTCGATGATAGTTCGTAACATAATCTAACTAAAATTAAATTATCGAATTTTTTATATAACTCCTAATAAAATTTACAAAAGTGTTATAGTTTTTGTTTAACCAAAATTGAATTTTCAACATAAATCGCAAAAATATGCGTAGTCAGTACTTTTACAACCAAAAGAAAAGTAATTGAACAAGACTACCAATGAAATTGACTGTCTCGACCCTTACTTCGTGGAATATGCTCGTATTAGTGTTTTTAAATGAAACTCAAGGTCTCTAGTTAATTCCACAATATAATACAAGTTATTGAAAATTCTAAAAAATTGACAATTGTTTCGATAAATCAATATCATCGTCAGAATGACAGAAGTTACATTTCATTTTATGCCTACCTGATGTTTAGTAGTTATATTTTTGGCTAGACCAAGAAGTAACCTAACTTGTGATTGGCTTAATATATGTTTATAGAAAAAGAAGAAGATGTGATATTACAAATATTGAAGCTTAGATATTATTAGCCCTATGGTGATATCCTGGATATCATTTTTCCAATTAAGATCAGTATAACTGTGCAATGATATAGAAAACCAGGAAAACTATATCTGCTGATCTTTACAATTATCACTTAAGAAGACAGTTTATTAGTGGAGAATTCCCTAGATTTAACTGTTCATTGACAACTTCATATTGTGGGTTTCTTAAATGTCTTCTAATTTCCAGTTCTTCAAGGAAATCCAGTTCTTGTTTCTTTTCACAAATATGCAGCACTTCTAGTTCTGTGTTAGGAGTCAATGAATGATTGGTGTCAAGAGCTTACAGATTAAAACAACCAGATAAATCCCACTACGCAAAACATCTACTTGACACCTAACACAGAACTAGAAGTGCTGCATATTTGTGAAAAGAAACAAGAACTGGATTTCCTTGAAGAACTGGAAATTAGAAGACATTTAAGAAACCCACAATATGAAGTTGTCAATGAACAGTTAAATCTAGGGAATTCTCCACTAATAAACTGTCTTCTTAAGTGATAATTGTAAAGATCAGCAGATATAGTTTTCCTGGTTTTCTATATCATTGCACAGTTATACTGATCTTAATTGGAAACATGATATCCAGGATATCACCATAGGGCTAATAATATCTAAGCTTCAATATTTGTAATATCACATCTTCTTCTTTTTCTATAAACATATATTAATCCAATCACAAGTTAGGTTACTTCTTGGTCTAGCCAAAAATATAACTACTAAACATCAGGTAGGCATAAAATGAAATTTAACTTCTGTCATTCTGACGATGATATTGATTTATCGAAACAATTGTCAATTTTTTAGAATTTTCAATAACTTGTATTATATTGTGGAATTAACTAGAGACCTTGAGTTTCATTTAAAAACACTAATAAGACTACCAATGTTGAAAAAATAGATAAAAAACAAGTTTCGGATAATTATGATGTGTTTTCTGATAAATCAGTTAATAGTAGAACTTCGAGGCTATTACAATATATAGTGGTTGGAGGTTGTGCTAAGTATCTATCCAAAAAAATTATAAACTTGAAACACTATCGTTCACAGCCTAACTTACTTCAACAGTTCACTATATAATTTAACAGTTCCTAAGAGTTGTACCGTTGTCTTTAAGAAGTTTACTTCATTTTAATAATTTACGAAACATATACCAAAGTTTTTACTGCAAAATCGACATCTAGGCTATTCATTAAGATTTTACTAAATCTATTATTAATGAACTTAGAAATTAAGTCACTATAGAATTCGAAACTAACAACTTCAGACTTCCTTTAATTAGAAATTTAATCAAGTTAAAGAAGCGAAAATTTTCTTTATTAAATAACAATTAGCTGGCGAAATCTAAGAGGAGTTGAGGAACAAACTTAATTGGTCGGTGACCAAAAACGCCTTCTAAATAAGAAAGGTCTATCAACTTTCCAGAATATCTGTTATGTATCATGGACGTAGGAACACAATTATAAAAAAAGAAATGATCTAGAAGCCTGGACTATAGACTAATATATGTTTTTCATTATAAAATGGTACTTGGTGAAAAGATTACGTACTAACAGTGCTCAAGACAAACGCTAAAACTAACAGAAATATATATTTAACAAGAGGAAACAGCTAGATCTTAAACTACAACAACTTCATTGGCTAGTTGGTAGAAAATCTAAATTATCACTTGAAAATAAGCTGCTAGTGTATAAAAAAATACTGAAACCAGTATGGATCTACGCGATACAACTGTGGAGAACAGCAAGTCACTCAACTCGAAATTCTACAAAGATTGCAAAATAAAGTTATGAGAATAATAACTAGTGCTCCCGGGTATATGACAAATTCAATTCTAGAAAATTATCGATATAAAGTTTTGTTCATATATTATAGTCCGGTCAAATTATCCCGAAAAATAGGGCTACACTTGCATACATTCCCATGAAGCTGAAAATTTACCTGAACGTTAGGGATACCATTATAATAAGATTGTGAAAAATCCCTATTGATCCCATGTATGCAAACAATTTTATTCAAGGTCGAAGTTCGCAAAAAATGGTTTATTTGATTTTTTAGCGAAACGGTTAATTTTATGATAAAAATAAACGTTCTTATTATTGAAACTAACTTTTCTGCATCTGTGAGGCACCCTGAAAAATATCCAATTATAAAATTGGTCACTTGTATGCACTCCGGAGCCTGTATCGTTCTAACAACCCAAAATATCTCCAAAAATTACCAAAAATGTGGACTTCAAGTACCATAGCACCCGTTTTACTGGTTCTAGTGAGCTGAAAATCAAAAGTTTTATTCTGTGAGATGTCCTAAACAATATCCCATCACAAAATTGGTCACTTGTATACATTCCGGAGGCTGTATCGTGCTAACATACTAAAATCTCCAAAAATTATAAAAATGTCGTACTTCAAGTACCATAGCACCCGTTGTACTGGCTCTAGTGAGCTGAAAATCAATAGGGTTTATTTGTGAGATGCCCTGAACGATATCCAATCATAAAATTGGTCACTTTTCTACACTCCGGAGTCTGTATCGTGCTAACATACTAAAATTTCTCCAAAAATGACAAAAATATCGTACTTCAAGTACCATAGCACCCGTTGTACTGGTTTTAGTGAGCTGAGAATCAATAGGGTTCATCTGTGAGATGCCCTGAACAATAGTCAATCATAAAATTGGTGAATTTTTTTACTCCGGAGGCTACGTAACTTCGGGGGGTGGGTTGAGGAAAAATCATATGCGTTACTCTTATGGGTATATGTTATGTATTCATCTAATCCTGCTCTCTTGATTGGGAAAATGAACTATTCGATAATGATTTCTTTAGCGAGTTTATTAGAAAAATTAAAAAATGACACCAATTGACAAAAGCGTCAGAAATAATTGTATGCAAAGTCTTGTGACGGTAAATACTTAGACCCAATGATAGGATCGAGAGTAAACTTGAGATACCATGCTACATTAACGAGAATGAAAGGCAGAATCAAATGAAATTTATTAGTGTGAAAAATAATCGGCGCGACCTAATATCTCGCTCACCTTATATATGAAACTCTGAACATAACAATTTAGTATTCAACCTCAAATGTGCTTGATTCGTACGGAGAGGTATCACCATTTGAATACTCATATGCGATATGAAATTACATAAAACAAATTATACAACTAGTATAATAGATGCGGGCTGGCAATGCTAATAATCTGACCCAACTACAAAAAAGTCATAGTGCACAGTTAGTATAATTTTAAACTTGACTTAAAAATTTTCAGACTGGGTGTACACAAAAAAAAAATGACGACGGTCACGTCTCGCGTTTCGAACGAAAAAAACCCTTCAGAGCGCGTACAGTACACGCTCCTTTGTAATTTCCTTTACCCCTTTTAAAAATTTATACTTGATAAGTTAAAACACCACATCTTAATTATATGTTACTTAAACTCTGAGGACCCAAAAGCCGCTAGCCGCGAACCCCAAAAAAACTAGATCGTTTCCGACCGCGAGTTTCTACCAACTACCTTCCCTCTGTTGCTTTTCTGTAGCTTCGGCATTTTCGCTATGTCAGCTTCGTTTATTTTTTCGTACATGTTATTTCCTGGTTGGTTGTCACTTATCGTTCGACGAAGTTGCTCAAGTTTTTTTTACCTCGATTAAAATGAGTTTTTATTCGATTCCGCAAAATTTCGTTATTTTGACGTAATTATCATTACCCTCCCTAAGTTTCTTACTTTGCTATTTATTACACCAGCATGCACCAGTTATCAAGGCCAGTCGTGCTCAAATGCTGAATCTCCAACAGAAGAAGATCCTTACATCGACGACGAAACAACTGATCGCTGCTTGAACAATTTACGTCAACTCTGGAAGAAAAAGAAGAAGGAGAAAGAGAAGAAGAGGAAGAAGAAGAAATTGTATGAGGAGACCTTCCATTTTACTAGGATTAAATAAAATAGACCGTGCAGTAGGCCTACTGGGGAAACTACGTTTAAAAAACGCGCCAAGTACTCTACCTCACAGGTGGCGTGGAAACGTGTGCATATTATGGGGAATACAACTTTAATAAATTTTAGAATTTCTTTTCCTCCGAAATAATGAATCTTAGGGAAAAAGTGTAGACAATTGCGTGATCTACAATTTTTGTCTGAGCTATTCTTATCATAAAACTAACCATTTCGCAAAAAAATCCAAAAAACCTATTTTTGCGTAGTTCGACCTTGATTAAAACTTTTTGCACACATGAGATCGATGAGCACTTTTCACAGTTTCCTTCATTTCAGTTCCTTGGAAAGGTGAATATCTATTTTGTCCGGACTATTAGTCCATGTGAAATTATGTCAATGCACCAACCTTTAATCTTCGCAGTCTTTCATAAACGAGACCTTTTCACAGACACGAAATAAAAAAAGAAACTGTTAACAGTGACAATACGCGGGAAGTGAAACCAGGAAACTGGATGAAAATATGTAAACGGGGGTTATTTCACTTTGGACATCAATAAACATTTGGACTGGATTATTAAATAATAATGTAATCGGTCCAAACAATTAACCTAACAGACTTGATTCAGCATCGTATTTACATTTTTATCTAAAAATTTACCTCTGCCAATGCTCGATCGAGTTCATTTAGCAAAAGTATCAGCTAGAGTTTTTCTCCTCTTTCGTAAATATCATTTTTTGTATTACTTAGCAATTTTTTAATAACCTATACATTTTTATTTTCATTCAAAACTATTTTAGTATTACACACAGTTCACTAATGTTTAAATGCCCGATCTAAAAAATATTCATTTTTCTAGACTTATAACGCTATTTAGGATTAAGTAGCAATTATACTATAGCTTTCCCGCTTTCCTTTGATATATAATATCTTTTTAGTTTGGTTTAGGTTAATTTCTAATTAAAATTAATCTTCCTCTGTGATACTCGTTATTTTTAAATTTAAGATACAATTGAATGTAATTTTAATGTAATAAATTCCGGATTCTTGTGTGCTTAATTGTAATGTGGCTTGACTTTGAAGAAAACGCTTCCAAAGAGAGATTGAAGTTAAAATTAGAAATGGTTTTAATAGGAAGTTTCTTGGCAAAGAAATTGAATGGAGTTAATTCTTTTTTTAAACACGAACAGAAATTAAGCCAGTCTGTTTTAGACATGTCGCTTGACAACAGGTCAACAGTAACAATCCGTATGTTATTGTTTTCGTGGAATATAAATAAAAAATATCAACTTGTGTATATTACATACCCATTTTTCCCATTTTTGCCTGTCTCAAGAAATCTAGGATTTACATATATCGGATCAATGATCAACAAATGAAAGATGGTATGTCAGGTGGAATATGAATATGACAAAAACATGTGAACAAAAATAGAAGGAATATGTTAACAGTAGAATAAATATAACAAAACACTGCTTGATCTACCAATCAGAAGATTTTAAAAACATAATATAAACAAAGTAAAGCATGAAATAATTCTCCAACACATGGTAAGTAGGGTCAGATATCAATTTCAATCAATTGATAAATGACTGTCCACTAGGAACTCAAAGTCTAGCGAAATATTGCTCAATAGAAAACTTCAGGTTTAATGGAAATCAAATAAATGATAAAATACAGGGGTTAGGTAGAGAAGTACCAAATAAACCGCCAAAGTTTCTATCAACTTTCCCCCTTTCTTCGACCGTTCTTGAAAAAACAACTACATTCCTGGCTATTTGCCGCGAAGAAGATTGAATTACATCTCACTCGAAGAACGGGACGTCGATCGACAATGGTTTCGACGTTATTGGGTCTCGTCAAGACGGCGACATGGGAGCGAGAATGTTTAACATCGCTCCTTATTCATATCGTGATTATTATAAGGTCGATACAAGGTTCATAAACAAATGTAAAATAGAAATATATAAGAACAACCAAACTACATAAAGAAGTGTCAATATCAAGCAGCAGCCTCAAATCCAAAATTATGAATAGAAGAGAAATGATTTAATAATTGTCGAATTGTACAAATTAATAAAAATGTTGTTCCAATAATTACTTGTAATCTATGAAAACCGCCAACTTTGTTTACATTATCAACAACGATAACGTAGAAGTCTAGGGCATTAAGTGTTATAATGTAAATTGTGTATGAACGATCAGAAACCATTCGACTGACTAAGCATCTATCAGATTATTATAGTGTTGAGTTAAGAGTAATCATGCTCTGAACATAACATGTAGTTATAGTGAATAAAACTCCAGTATGTATCCTAGTTAGTAGTTATATTGTAAATAAATGCTAGTTATGGCAAATTGGCTCTAGTGATTCATTTCACCAACGTATACCACACGGTACTCCACAATTGATGGTAAAAACAGATCATTAACCCTTAACTCACTTATTCTCAGTGGCAGTACCTAATTCAAAACTTACCAGAATTAGGCTTGATTTGGAAGAATACAATTACGAAATACATTATGTGACAGGAAACGCAAAAGAACTCAAAGATTTCTACATGGATAGCGCACATGTCTTAGCAATCACGAGAGTTCAAACGCGCAAAGACAACGCTCAAACATTAAAGAATCTTATACCAAATTCTAAGGCAGAGCAATTGCCAATACACAAACCTTCAGTATTTAAAATTTTGAATAACTTAAAGGCTCATAAATTGCCAACCCTAAACTTTGAACAAAACCGTGTCTCACTAATTGTGAGGGTAAGGATAAAAAATAGATTGAAATTTAGCCAAGCCTCGCATACCGAACTATACAACTTCGATTTAGAACTCACGTTGGAACAACTCGACAAGCTAACGGTAAAATATGATATAAAAAAGATGAATATATATATATATATATATATATATATATATATATATATATAATACTTTTCAAAGGTGTACCATATAAGAGTTTACAAATGAAAGAAATAGAGTATAACAAAAACTGTACAAATATACGTTAGTGACGTGCCAAAATTGGTCGAACAAATAGAAGAAATATAACAAATCCTAGATATCATAATAATCCTGTGTTTGGAGGACAAGTAGGAAATGAGGAATTATTAAAAAAATAAGAGCGCATTTTAGATGGGAAAATATGGAAAGAGATGTAAGAAAATACGTAAAGAGCTGTCATGAATGTCAAATTAATAAAGCTAACCCAAACCATAAAGAAAATCCGTCATAACAGACACAGCGTTAAAACCATTCGATATTGTGAACAATAAGCACAATAACCCCTTTCGTGAAAAATAATAGAGATAATCGTTATTGTATTACAATGTCATGCGAACTTACAAAATACGCAGTATTGGCACCCTTTAATAAAAGACAAGGAAGCGCAAACTATAGCCCGAAGAATATCGAAAATTTTATACCTACTTATGGACTTATGAAAGAAATCAGAACAGATCATGGCCGAAAATATAATAATAAATTTCGGAGTAAATTTACAGAATTGTTAAATATTAAACATAGTTTTTCTACAGAATATCATCATGAATCGATAGGAAGTTGCTAAAAATTCCATAGAACATTTAATGAGTATGACAGGCATCTTATAAATGAGACGACGTATGATTGGTGTGAATATGCTTATTTCTACAATGCCACACCTAATACATACCACGGCTATACGCCCTTTGAATTAGTGTATGGGAGAAAAGCTAATTTACCAGAGAATCTTAAATCGGGAATAGAGCCGCGTTACGATTTCGAAACATATCAAAACGAACTTAGGAATAAACTTCAATTTGCACACGAGCCATTTCTGAAATTTCTCATAAATAATAAAATTAAAATAAAAGAGCAAAATGATCAGACCTAACGATTTCAAATCCGAAGACTTAGTACTATTAAAGAGAGAAGATACAACAACATTTGATTCACAGTATTTGGGTCCATTGCAGGTCATAAAAACCAATGGCGTAAATTGAGAAATTCAAAGAGAAACCTAAGACAGTTCATATAAACAGATTCTATCGTTATAACCAATATACATCATAATGTAACGTAAATTGAAGGTCAAGGACAACAATTTTGTTGGTGTTAGTGTAAAGGACATTATAAAATAAACAATCTCGAGTACAATTAAACATAAACTTAAATATAAATATTAGATATGCGAGTAGTAATCTTTTCGAAAAGGGGAAGAATAACGTAATTGTTAGATATACGTTTTTTTGCATAACATTTTTCTTTTTTAGAAAGAGAAAGTGTAGCATGTGTGTTCAACTCCGGACCTTACTCATATCGTTATTATAGGGTAGTTACAAGGTTCATAAACAAATGCAATGTCAACTTTATTTAGATTATCAACAACGATAACATAGAAGTCTAGATTATTACGGTTATAATGTAAATTGTGTACGGTCAGTGACTATATATAATTCGGCTGATAAAGCATCTATCAAATTATCGATTATTATTGTTATGAGTGAACATAACACGTAGTTATAGTGAATAAAACTCCAGTATTTATCCTAGTTAGTAGTTGTATTGAAATTAGTGAGTTGTAAATAAATCCCAGTGATGACAAATTGGCTCTAGTAATTCATTCCACCAACATATACATACACATGCCTTCTCGTTCAGAGTCTCTAATCCGAACTGAAGACAACTACAGATTCTAAATAGCGCCATCTCCACTTCCAATTGCGAACCAATAGCACAGGCTTTTCTGACGTACTCGCAATTAAATGTGTGAACAGTTACACTTTGTTTCGAAATTATTATTCACGAGACAGAGGTGATAGTAGAAGCCACCTACAATATGTTAGTCGCATCTCGTAATTTATGAAATTTCACTTACATTTTAATTTCGGTAACCAATATATCGTCTTCAGAGAACAATGGAAGTAGGTTATCCAAAACGTGCATCAGAAAGTGTGTTGGTAAAGTGGTAGTAAAGTTAATCATATTTGATTATTATTATTTTTCCATTGCTTCATTACAAATTAGTTCAGTTTAGGTTCTAAATTCAGCTCATTCGTAACTCGTAACCATCTCTAAAAATAGTACTTTGCTATTTCCATTCATAGTATTCATCCGTGAAATTTTCAATTTTCTTCCTATAAAGCCATGAATAAGGTCGAATATACAAAATCATATTTAATAAGATAAATTTACTTTAAAACTTAAATATATATTTCACAATAACTTGAATATACAATTCAACAGAATGTCAAAACAAGTTTTCAATTTACTACTTTCAGCTTTTCTCATGAACTGGTCTATTTTAATGCAAAAGTAAAAAGGGGGACGTAATCAAAATATGAAAATTGCCATGTTTTTATAAAGCTCTTCGGTGACTACGAAACCGAAAATGATCAAAGAATTTTCAGTAGCAGAAAAATGCGGTTATTCATAGCCATTTAATCGAACTGATAAAAGTTGTTCAATGTACTCGTATATCATTCTTGTCGTACATTAAAACGAAATATTATATTATTTGATAAATGAAAAGTTGAAATATCACTTCGTTTTGAATAATATATTTTCACAAAATCAATTCGATAAAATCAAGGAGGGAAATAATGATTACAGTTATAGGTGCGACATTATTTTCAATCACCAAATTGAAGACCTCAAATATGAAAGGTGCTATGTGCCGAAAAATTTAAAATTGATATTTTAGGATGATGCATGCATGCAGGATAATGAATGTATGAAAGGTGCTAAATACCAACCCAGCCCTATTCGGTTAAAACATGTTTAATAGATGACGCAACTAGTAACCGCCAATGCCAGTATATTAGAGATGTGCTATGTACCACGCACCTGTTTCCAACAAAAGACCATGTGACTAGACTGTGTAGTTAGTGTTGTTTTCACTTTCTGACTGTGAACATAGGTCATTAGTTTTTTGAATAATAATTTTGTGACCATAAGTACAGTTAACTCTTAATTTTGTTACTGCAATATAATCGATACCTATATTATAAACGGTAAACAGTATGGAACATGTTCATGAAGTGAGAAAGACGAGAAGAAAAGGCACAGGCACGTTTGCTGTAGAACAAAGCTACTTTTGTCGACTCGTGTTTAGAAGTCTAAAACTAATATTCACTGGTTTGAAAATCAAGAAAAGTGGAAGGGGAGCAGGAGAGGTTTATGTGCCAAAGCTCTTTTAGTATGAAACAGCCGCTGTTTTTTTAAAATGATGTGTCAAATTCAACACAAACCCGATACACGAAAGCAAGTGCGGAAAATGGATCATCCGCGATCCAATAATATTATTTTGCGTGGAGCACCAGATTCGGAAAACGAATGTGTTCCCGTAAATAATGTTCTAAATACTGTTACGAAATCGCACATTGGTGCAGTCCATGAATCCGACTCTGTCTATGAAAGTTAAAATTTTGGTGAAGGCGCGGGGATTTCTTCGAACTGTTTACCATTATTTTTTGTGGCCAGTCTTTTCTAGACTTCTCCAGGGAGGCGATTGTTTTTGTGAACAGTAATCTAGAAGGTTCGGAAATAAAAGGCACTTAATATATAAATACTACCGATCAGGGGAGAAGTTTTGTTTATAATTTAATCTCTTGAGATAAACAATGACCAAATAAATATAAATGAAGTCTAAGTAAATAAACAGTAGTGAAGTGTTTATATAAATTAGTGTAAGTGAATATACCGTGTATAGAATATAAATTAGTGAGTAGATATACCGTGTGTTTAAATTTATCCCACCGTCGTAATCAAAACTTTTAAATAAATAAGAAGAACATTACATTGGTGTCAGGTGTGAAGTAATATAAATAAATAGTCACGTAAATCTGGCCCAGAGACTAAGTTACCTGAGAGTGGTGGAATTAAAACCCGAACTGGAAAATCGCTAGTTGGAAACGTCCGGTAAGAAAAGTGAACTAGTAGATAGATCTAAAGTGGCACTGGAAAGTGACGGCTTTGATCCAGAAACTTTTTGATTCAAAGACGAAGCTGCCACCTTAATCTCGTCAATTTCTGCTATGGACGAGAGAATGCCAACTATGAAGAACGCTATTTCTGCTATGAACGAGTAAATGCCAACTATGAAGAACGATATTTCTGCTATAGACGAGTAAATGCCAACTATGAAGAACTATATTTCTGCTAACTTGGACGAGAAGATTTCATCTATGAAGAACGATATTTCTACTAATATGGACAACAAGATTTCCACTATGAAGAATTAATTTTCTGCCTATATCTTATCGTTGAAAACCGACATTGTTGCCTGTAAAATCGGATAATAATAAGATTACAACGATGGAAAATTGGATGAACGAGAAAATAAAATCTGATACTGAGAAGAAGATGATAACGATGGAAAATCACACGTACGAGAAAATCAAGGAGTTAGAAAGAAAGATGACAGATTTAAGAACTCAAGACACGCCAGCGGAAGAAAAGAAGACCGAGCAAAGAAAACCTTGCAAGCCAAAAACACCCCAATGTAGAATATATTTGCAGTTTTGCCCGAGTCAAGGGACCAACGTTCGACGAGAAGACATCGTGGACCTATTATGTGAAACAGTTTGAAGCAGCCGCGAGAGTGAATAATTGGTCCGACATGGAGAAGGCAGTAAACTTAACCATCGCGCTCCGGGGAGATGCCTTAGATGTACTTCAGACGAAGCCCGTCAAGAGTGTGAAGTGGATATTGCTCAACCAGTTCGATTCGCTTATCCATCAGCACCAGAGAACATGATGGAATGTCTGGGCATCCAGGCCTTTGTTGATGGCTCACGCGACCCCGATATACAAAGGACCCTTCGTTTAGCCCATCCCAAAACATTAGTCGATGCATTGACTGCTGCTCATGAATATGAAGCAGCCATGAAAGCTTCGGGTTATAACAAAGTTAGGACCATCCAAGAAGAAAGTGACGAGGACATATTTGACCAGATCGTCAACTTGACAAAGAATATGGTAAACAAGAAGCCGAGAAAGATCAGATGCTGGAATTGTGGCGAGTTAGAGTATGTACGCAGTTCGAATAAGCGCTCCAAGACTCCTGCAAACCAAGAACCGAAGTCACAGGAAAACTAGAACGGGTCGGCTACGAGCACCGACCCATGATCGTTCCAAAGACCCTTTTATACTGATAGCATCTCTCAGATGTCGCAACGACAGTGTATATGTAGATGGCGAAGTGATTGGCAAGAGATATACTCTGCTGGTAGACACTGGAGTAACTAGAACCATTATACGACCAGAGATTATAAACTCCAAGAAGAAGATTTTACTAACGCGACTGCGACTGCGGACCGCCAGAGGTGATAGTGCCAACATTCACGGGTAGACACAAATCCAATAGGGAATTGGCGCAGAAAAGTTGACACATGCGGTAATTGTGTCTGACATCGAAGAAGACGTGATTCTAGGAATGGACGTGATGAATCTACATGATATTCAGTTGGACCAGAACCATTAAAGTGAGTTCTGAGGAGGCATTCTTTCATCCATATGAAGGTGGCACGGTGTTGGCAGCTGTACAGGAAGATACCGTTCTAGCAGCATGAAGCGAAACCATGATAATAGCACGGCTAAGGGGAATCATGGAGGAAGGTACACCAGTTATGCTGGGGCCAAGGAACCACGACGGAGTTGGCAAAGGTTGGCTAATTGGTTACGTCGGCGAATGGGATCCCAGTACGTGTGATGAGCGTGAATGATTACCCTGTTACCATCAAGATAGAAACCAGAATTGAATCCTGTGTACCAGTGACGTCTATAGTTCGCCAAACAACGGCAACAGACAATTCCAATGCCTTGTCCGGACAGATGTTATCATTAGTTGGTCAATCCTTGAATCGAGCTGAGAAAAGGATAATGAAAGAATTTCTCTCGCAGTATCGAGATCTATTCGTACCAAAAGGAGGAAAGACTGGCAGAACATCAGCGGTCTAACACAAAATCAATACTGGTAATGCCAAGCCAATTAGGCAATCAGCTTGAAGACTACCACGAGCGAAGACAAAGTAAGCTGAAAGAATCATTCGAGAGATGGCAGAAGAAAAAGTAATAGAACCATCTACTTGTTCATGGGTCACTCCAGTGGTGCTCGTGAAAAAAAAGGATGGAACTACGACTAGACTATCGCCAGCTAATCAACGTGACGAAGAACGACAGCTATCCTCTGCCTTGAACCGACGATACGCTAGATAATTTGGCCGGCAGCAAACTGTATTCCACCTTGGAGCTGAAGTTTGGTTATTGGCAAGTAAAAATTGACCCAGAAGACAAAGAAAAGACTGCTTTTACCACCGGATCTGGATTATGGAAATTCAAGCTGAAGAATATGGAAAACGTATTCAAAACACTCCAAGTTGCCCAGCTCATGTTAAACCCGAAGAATTATCAGCTATTCCAAAACCGAGTCAACTATCTAGGTCGTATAGTGAGCAATAAAGGAGTGGCGGTGGATCCAGAGAAAATTGCTTTCATTCAGCAATGGCCGCAACCAACCGACAAACATCAAATTAGGAGTTTCCTTGGACTTTGCACGTACTATAGAAGATTTATAAGGAAGTTTGGAGATATTTCCAAGCCCCTAACTCGACTTACAGAAGAAGCAAGGGCTTTCCATTGGGACGAAAACTGTCAAACGGCATTTGAAATTTTGAAGAGGTATTTAACCCCGGCGCCGATATTAGGATACCCATTACCATAGGAAGATTTTATTCTTGACACTGACGCAAGCAACGTAGGAATTGGAGGAGTGCTCTCAGATATCCAAGGAGAGCAAGAAAGAGTGCTGGAATATATCAGTAAAGTCCTCTCCAAACCGGAGCGAAACTACTGCATCACAAGAAGAGAACTTTTGGCGGTAGTGAAGTCCGTGGAACAATTTTACCAGTATCTCTATGGAAGGAAGTTTTTGATCCGGACTGATCACGCAGCACTCAAGTGGTTAATGCAATTCTAGAGTCCTGAGGGCCAGATCGCTAGATTGATTGAACGACTTCAAGAGTACGATTTCAAGATCGAACATCGAGCTGGTTTGAGTCACCGAAATGCCGACTCCCTGTCTGGGCCGTGCCCAACAGACTGCTCCCACTGCAACAAGGCGGAATCAAGGGAAGCAGCAGTTTCAAGAACTATTGTAGTCAACGAAGAATGGTCATACACCAGGTAAATGATCCTCACTTAAAGATGATTCGGCAATGGAAGGAAGAAAATCGGCGACCTATCTGGCTAGAAGTGTCTAGATTATCACGGACACTCAAGGCATATTGAGCTTTGTGGGAGTCCCTTGCCCTGGAAGAAGGGCTATTGAAAAGTGTCCTTGAAAAAGATGATGGTTCCGAGATGACATGACAGTTAGTTATCCCGAGAACGAGAGTAGCTGAGATACTGAAGAAGTTTCACGACAGTCCATCGGGAGCGTCCATCGGCAGCGAATTCGTGAAAGGTTTTATGGGATCAACAGCTCCGACGATGTGAAGGACTGGTGTCAGAAATGTACCACTTGTGCTACGAGTAATGGACCACATCTCAAGAGAAAGGCACCTATGAAACAATATAATGTTGGAAGCCCTTTCGAAAGGATTGCTTTAGACATCGTTGGACCATTTCCGACGACAGAAAATGGTGGTAAATACATTCTAGTAGGAATGGATTATTTCACAAAGTGGGTGGAAATTTATGCGATCCCGAATCAAAAGGCCACAACTGTCGCGGATGTGCTGGTGAAAGAATTTATCAGCCGATATGGAGTGCCCTTGGAAGTCCAAAGCGATCAAGGAACAAAATTTCGAAAGCCACGTATAACAAGCTGGGAATGAAAAAGACCAGGACAACAGCGTTGCATCCACAATCAGTTGGAATGGTCAAGAAAATGAACAGGACCATTGGAAAATACCTGTCCAAACTAATTTCCAGCCACCAGAGAGATTGGGACCAGTACCTGTCCCTATTTGCGTTGGCTTACCGAGCTGCCATAAATGAGTCCACGGTTGAAAATCCTGTTTGGACATGAAATGAGGCTTCCATGTGACTTGGAGTTTAGCTGTCGACCTCGCGAAGATCTAGCAGGTCAAGATTACGTGATCCAATTGAGAAGAAGGATGGACGATGTGCACGAATTGGTTCGAACGAATCTTCAAGTTGCCAGCGACAGAATGAAAAAACGGTGCGACACGCAGGTCACAGAAGGCAGTTTTAAAGAGGGGGTAAAGTATGGTTACACACCCCGACAAGGAGAAAAGGATTTTCTTCAAAATTACTGAAATTATGGGAAGGTCCGTACTCAATAAAGAAGAGGATCAACGACGTCATCTACAGTATAAGCAAGACCCCAATGGAAAACCGAGAGTAGTCCACCAAAACCGACTAGCGCCATTCAAAGGAGACCATGACAAAGAGGAAAGAGTGCGCCTTATACAACAAGAGTCTGACCCACCTGAGAAGAATTTATGGGCGCATACGGCGGTACCGAGAAAGCTATACGGAGTAACTACAGAACAAAAGCAAGATAACATCTCCGCCAATAACAAACACGCGCGAGGGTTGGCAACCATGTTTCGAAAGAAGTTTGGACAATTAGAAAAACTTGAAGATCAGATGCCAGCCCCTGGTAAGACACTGAGTATCAAACACAATTCGCGGCACGTCTTCTACAGTGTAACTAGAAACGAATGGAATATCACTTGGAAAAACTAGCAATGCCCAGGATTGAGAGCAACCAGTTGGATTGGCGAGTCATCAGGAACATGATAGAGATGATCTTCCAATATACCGGTGTCCACATATTAATTTGCATCTATCGTTATCTGTACCGGTTGAAGACGGTTTCCTGTTATTTCCATATAACCGAAAAGTGCAGTCATGGGTCCAGTTGTCGATTTATACATCCAGCCCAGGCAACACAGAAGTTCCAGGAGGAAATTCCTTATAAAGAGGGGATATTGTTACGAAATCGCACACTGTTGTAGCCCCTGAATCATACTCTCTATGGAAGTTAAAATTTTGGTGAATGCGCAGGGATTTATTCGAACTGTTTACCATTATTTTTTGTTACCAGTTTTATCTAGACGTTTCCAGGGAGACGATTGTTTTTGTGAACCGTAATCTAAGAGATTCGGGAATAAAAGGCACTTAAGATATAAAGATTACCGACCAGCGGGAGAAGTTTAGTTTATAATTTGATCTCGTGAGATAAACAGTGAACAAGTAAACATAAATTAAGTCTAAGTAAATAAACAGTAGTGACGTGTTTATCTAAATTAGTGTAAATGAATATACTGTGTATATAATATGAATTAAGTGAGTAGACATACCGTGTGTACAAATTAATCCCACCGCCGTAATAAAAACTTTTAAATAAATAAGAAGAACATTTCTATTAGTCCAGGGTTTACTCCACCGATATCCGTCGTCAGATTGGGCAGGCAGGATGGTGGTCGGAAATATACAAGGATAATTATGGCTGTATTCCCAAACGCTCATGCTAACAGATCAATTTTATTAAACAAAAGGAAATTCATTGTAACTCAGTATAAATCTGTCAAAATTAAAGATGACAATACTCCAATGCAACAGGAATATCTGAAAGAGTTACGTGTCGTGCTCAATCAAAAAAATATATTCCAATAAAATTTCAAAAAGGAATTCCTTGCATAGTTAGTTCTAATCCAAAAAACTAAGCCCAAGTTTCCACCAATGGACTATTATGTACACGAATATAGCGTCTATTATGGCAGAATTTATTGAATTTACTGCTTTTATTCAACATGAAAACCCTTGTATATTTTTGATTACGGAGTCGTGGTTATGTCTTATTTTTGATTCATTGATATTTTTACCTGGTTATAAAATTTTCAGAGCTGACCGTACGCCTCGAGGTGGTGGATGTTGTATATATATTGAAGAAATAGACTTATACGAGTTTAAAATAACACCTGAAATTTTCCCCGCTCTTCAATATGAGTGATTATTATTAAAGTTTTCTTCAAAAAGTTGAAACTTAATTTTTCTATAGTCTTTGTTTATAAGCCTAGATAAAGAAAAATTATATAATAAAGTGCAGCTGTTCTTATATAAATATAAAACAGTTACAGTTACAGATTCAATACATTGATGGATCTAGAATAGACAGTTTCTACCATAATTTTTCGCAAAATAATCTTGGAGCTGCTAATCTGTATACTTCTATGAAGAACTTTAAAGGTTGTGTCAATCCTCATACAATTCAATTAATCTTGGATAAACTATACGAATACAATTACATATTTGTTTACATTTTGTGAATCTTATAAATTCTATAAATTCATTTTATTACGTAAAAATTTATTATATTGCACAATGTATCTTATTACATATTTATTCATGTAATAAAACCATACGGTTTGTATGAATAATAAATAAATAAATAAATACCTAGCATTTAAAGCCAACAATTTAATATTCAAATAAAATGTTAAACGTTGAACGAGTAATATCGCTTAATTGGCGCAAAAATATGACAGGAAAAACCATATAATAAAAATTTAGTGAAATTTTGACGATAAAAAAAATGGAAAAACGTTGAAAGTATATAACAATATTAAATAAAATGACGATTACTACGATTTTCCTGCTTCAGAACAGCAATCGAATCCCTCGATGTCGACGCTTCAAAAAATATTCCAGCCCTCCTGGCTACTGATCCAGGCGAGTCTGGCTAACTATACTCCTCAATCGGCGGATAAATCCATAAAATCCAAGATAAATAAAAAAAACCTAAAATAGAGAAACGAATGAGCCTATTCATATGATTTACAATTTTAACCCGGTCAGCTTTCCGACTTCCCCTCGTAACATTCCATTATATCAATTACATTATAATTATCCAAAACCCACAAATAATCTTACAACCGGACTTTTATCAGTATAAAAGCCATCTACGTTACTAGCAAAAACTGCAAGACTGGTTTTTTTATCGATTAGCAAAAAAAACTATCAAAAAAAAAACACGTTACTGTACACAACCCTGAATATTATTCAGCCACCGTAATATATTCTACTTCCAAAAAATTTACGAAACAATAAGGGAATTGACTTGATAAAATTTATGAACTGTACCAAACTATTTCACAATCTACGATTCAAAACTTTAAATTGCTAAGTTTACTACCTATAAAATTTTTAATTTCGAGAAAGTGTTCAGAAATTTACCTAAATATTGAGTTCCTCGAGCAAAACGTCTAACAAAATATCCACGTGGTTGTTTAAATCCTGCAAAAATCCTGGAACTCGCTGCTCATCGGAACGGATTTCCACGGCAAAGCGTCGGGCCGGACCCCCTAGATGCTAACTCACACCGTATTTTCCTTCCCTAATCAGGTAATATACTTTCCACGTAAAATGGCTGCCTAAGTGCACGAATTTTTAAAACTCATACAACGTGGTCTATTTATTATTCGACGTCTGATGGGGAACTAGCTTCGTTCTCATTACACTGGCCTCTCGTCAAAACCAGCGACAGTCTAGCCAAATTTAATTTTCTACGGTCGGGCGATTTTTCGCGTTACACTCTCAACTCTTTTTGAATTTTTTGGTAAATGAACCAACTCGTTTTCGTCTTTACCAACAACCTTCAATACTTGCTCGTCTTAACATCTGATTCTAATCTTCTCACGGATATCAACATTATTTCCCCGATTAAAAAATCCGATCATGCCGTAGTTTCAACCTCCATGCAAATACTGTGAGAATCCCAACAAATCATTCGTAAGGTATAAAAAAAATTAAGTACCACCAAATGAATGCTGAAATTATAACTACACATTGGGATAATAAACTTCACGGAAAAAACGTGGAACAACAATGGGAAATCTTTGGAAAGTTCATAAGTGCTTTGTCTGCAAGTTATTATATACACTCTGTACGTAATTCAAATAAACCTTGGCTAAATCATGAAATATTTGAAATTATTAAATAAAAAAAATATTTATGGAAAAAAACTAAAAAAAGTAGGCTTCAATTAGAAATTGATAAAAAAGCAGCCTTCTTACTGAGATTGTGATTTTTAAATCTAGTGTAGGACCTACGAACACTTTCTTTTATCCGTGACTCACATGTTGAAGAACACTGCTTTAGACGGTTCTGAACTTTCACCAGGAATGTATTTCATTATTTCTCGGATATTCTCAGATGATTTCTGTATTTCTCTTTATCCTTCAATGCTAGACCGTTTAATCAAGCTTCAGATGCTCCAAACTGATTTCTTCAAAAATCAATTGTCTCGCCAAGATTGGCGTCTCATATGTTTTTCTCATGTCAAAACATTTAGCAAATCTTTTCAAACACATTCACCAACTAAAGAATTTGACGCCTTTTAATACTGAATTTGGTTTATCAATTTTTAATTTACGTCTGAGCTCGAATTCAAATTTTGTCGATCAACATAAAACGATCAACAAAATTCGGCCCGTGAGAACGTGTGTTTGCTAAAATTTTTATGAAATGTTACTTTCGGGAATTTGTAAAATATCAAACCAACCATCATCTTCCACAGTGTACTATAATAAATTAGTTCTTATTTCAGTTATATTGTTACAAAGCGCACAGCTCCGAAACTATGAGATAAAACTTTATATTCACCTTGGAACCGACGAACGTTCCACTTTTCTAGATATTCAGAAATTCTTGAAATTTACGGAGTTAAATCCTTCCTTTACAACTTTTTTCCATTGAAAAGTTTCAAACCGGATATGCTTAAGAAAAAAAGAAACTAAAATTTCACATCTCCAGAACTATTTAAAAGAGACGAGTGCAAAGAGTTTTTAAGTAATCATTACAAATTTTAAAATGTGTTAATGACAGAGTTTTTTTAATAGTTTGCAACTAGAACGAAATTTAATTTGCATAGTATTAACCGCTCTTGAATTATATAACTTTTGCGGTTAAAAAGAGGAGGCAGCCCTTGTGGAAATACGTAATACATTTTTTTCCTGATAATCAAAGTTTTAGTCTCGCTTAAATCGTCTTGTGATGGATTTTAGCCTACGAACTGACCACAGTAGTAATTCTACCTCAGACAAATGTCAGATTTATTTAACAAATTGCTAAAATGGTCAATTAAAAAGAAATCATTTTTTTGTTCAAATGATTCTAGCTGGTAAATAGGAAAATAAGAAGAAAAGTATTCTGAGGATATAAGTTCTAGGAAAAGAGTATTAATAATAATGCTTATTCAATAAATTACACAAATACAGTAATCAACACTTAAATAACTACAATAAAATACATAATATATATAAACAAAATGTGAATAAACATGTTACCACAGAAGTGAAACAACAAATTGTAAGTAATCTTATTCATTCTTTAGTAAAAAACATCGAGCAATCCTCCTAGTCAGAATTTAGTCTTACCCAAGCTACTGCTTATGAGATTTCCAATCCAGTACTACAAAGTCGAAGAGAAATTTCAAGAAACTCCCAAAGGTGTTAAAGTCAGGACAAAGAAAAAGCTGGCAAGAACAGGCAGTTAAGACAGTTAAGACAGTTATGTTAAGGACCTCTACGTTTGTAACACAGTATATCCAGCTAATTCTCAACGTGTGCTATTAGGTACGCTTCTAGATGACGAAAGTTTCCGTATTTCTATTGGTGTCCGTTTAGGTTGTCAAATTTGTGTAAAACATCGCTGTGGTTGCGGAGGAGATGTTGATAAATATGGTAGATACGGCCTAAGCTGCAAGTTAAGTGTCGGCCGTTTTTCACGTCATTCTGCAGTGAATGACCTAATCAAACGAGGCCTGTCATCTGCAAAGATTCCCTGTTCGTTGGAACCGTTAGGCACTTGCCGCAACGACGGTAAACGTCCAGATGGTATGACCCTCATTCCATGGCAACGCGGCAGACCAGTTATATGGGATTTCACTTGCACTGACACTTGGGCTCCGTCCTATGTCCGATCCACATCTACTTCCGCAGGCACTGCAGCTTTACAAGGCGAAACTTTTAGAATCAATAAATACAAAAATTTGGAGAACATTTATATTTTTATTCCTGTAGCAATTGAACCCTCTGGTATTTTCGGTCATGAAGCTTTAAAATTCATTGAAGAAATCGGTAAAAAAATATCAGTAGAAAACAACTTTATACAACAAATGAGTATTGCAATTCAAAGAGGAAACGCTTCATCTTTTCTCGATACGTTTCCCCGTTCTAAGCCTCTAGAAGAACTTTTTATGAAACCTAATTCTTCTACCACTTTCAAACTTTCTCACATTATCGACCCTGAAACATGTGATCTTTCCTTTTTCCGAAATTCTTATTTAACATCTTCATTCTCTTCTTCAGAATGTGTCACTTCTTATAATACATGTGTTGAAAATTTTATAAATTATGCCTCCAACAAGGTTTTGGGCCTCAGTGTACTAAAAAATATAGATAGCCGCCAGCCAGATGATGTCCCATTCATAGGAATACTGAAGAAGACGACTATGATAGAGAATGATGTGATTCCTATACGCAATAAATTATCTTTGACCAAAACAAAATATAAAACTGGTTTACCCCCAATAGAGTTGAAGATATCAAATAAAAAGGTAAACGACCAAATGGAAGTTATTCATACTAACAGTGTGGCATACTCTAACAATACTAATATAGACAATTTGTATGATGAAGATGATAACGGAAATCACACATCAGTAGCCGATTTGAGTAAAAATTTTAATGACAAACTCTCCAGAACAGTAAAAAATGGTACTAACCTCGCCAATAAGACAACTGAGGTTAGCTCCAAAATATCTGATGTGACCAATGGAGTGAAACCACTAAGTACAAAATCAATATCAACCAGAGTTAAAAAATCTAGTAATAATTTTTCAGTGACCAAAAAAAATGACATTGCCTCCAACAAGTGTCAAAATAACCCCGATGTTTTGCAGTCAAATTCAAAATTGGAAGAGAATGAAGACGTAGAAAAAAATAATGGTTCAGAAGTCGATAGAGTCGTAGTAACTGAGAAATCAATAAACATCAATTCCCTTTGTCAAAACAATCCTAGAGTTGACAGCCAGACCAATGATCTATCGACATCAATCAAACTTTCCAAAATCGCAATATCTACATCCAATTCAATAGCAAACAACATAAATTCAAATTCCTTATCTCGCTGATCAAGTGAGAAAGACAATGATAGTAGTTGCGAAAGAGCTCTTAACAATATCTCCACAATCAGATCCATAAAGGGTATTCCCCAAGAATCTTTGGGTCTCAAAGGCCTCAAAAATATCGGTAACACATATTTCATGAATAATATTATCCAATGCCTATCAAACACAAGGTGGCTATTAGAATATCTAAAAAAAGACGCATACATAAGAGATATTAACAGAAACATATCTAGCATGAAAGGAACACTAATTAAAGCATTTGCTGCAGTGTTATTCAAGAGCTTTGGTCTGAAGACAGTTCAGACAGAGTGGTTAATACAGTATCATTGAAAAGTCCGATTCAGCGATTTACTTCAACGTTCATGGTACACACTTAACATGAAGCACGGGAGTTTCTTCGTTACCTATTAGCAGGACTTCACGAAGATGTCAACAAGGTATATGAGAAATAAAAGCTCATATTAACAGAAATTGATGACAAACTTAGTGACATTAAGAAAGCTCCAGAATCTTGGTTGAGATATCCGAGAATGGACAAATCCAAGATTGTGGATAACTTTGTCGGTCAGTTAAAATCAACAATCAAGTGCACACACTGTGGTCACTGTTCAGTTACCTACGATCCCTTTTTGGATTTATCCCTTTCGATACCCCAAAGAACAGTTCAATTACGACTTTCACAATGTTTAGATTCGTTTACAAAAGAAGAAACACTCGACGGTGATGAGAAACCCACATGTTCGAAATGTAAGGAACGAAGACAACGCACTAAATCATTCTCAATTCATAAATTTCCGAAAATATTGGTTATTCACCTAAAGCGATTCTCGCAAACGGGAAGATTTAGTGGAAAACTTAATGTTGCAATATATTTTCCAATAGAAGGGCTTGATATGAGCCATTACGCGGCTGATAATGTGGCACCTTGTATATACAACCTCAACGCTATATCAAATCACTGTGGAACCACTTATAATGGTCACTACACAGCATATTGCCGACATCCCAACACGGGACAGTGGCACGAAGATAACGATTAAAGGGTGCTATTAATATCTTGGAAATCGTTAGTCAGTGGAGAAGCACATGTTCTCTTCTATGAACAAGATAACACAAAGTCACACCTTTAAGTTTAATAATTTTTTATATTAGTTTTTAAATTGTATATTTTCATTGTGAACCAATGTCTTATTTGTTTTTTTATGCAAAATGTATTTATATATTCATATATACATATACGTTATGTATTTATATATTCATATATACATTGTATTCTTATTAAAGGCTCTTTATATATTTTAAATACTTTAAGTCTCTTCAAGGTCTGTTAGAGTCTAGGATACCACTCTATAAAGCAGAAGAAAAAAGATATAATAATAATAATTAGTTCATATCTAGGCAGCATCTTCTTTATACGTTCAGAGGTAGCCCCAGCGTCTGAACGAGGAAGTTACCGACTAATATAAAAGGAAGAAAATGATACTTCAAGGTGTCTTTTCACACCTAGCGACCGTTACCTGTTCGCGGATGAAAGAATGCTCGATAAATAGAGATTTGGCTAAAATGAAATGGTGATCGGCGCGACTGCTTGAAGGAAGATATCGATAAATGTTTTCCATGAGTTTATGTTCTGCTGAATACGAATTATTTAATCTAAAATGTTTAAATCTCAAAATTTGATTAAATTTGGAAACATTTATTTCTGTCTTCGTAATTAAACGACCTTAAGATACTTTCAACTTGTCACTGTATAATGTATTCAAAATGTTAACTTCACGCACATCAAGGGTTAGTTAGCTTTCTCAAAAATTTCTTCCTGCTACAACTATGTTAGGCATTTTATCTAAACGACCCCAAATTCTTAACTCGGAAGAGTCACCATTGTGTATGTTACGAAAATATGTCTGGACAGGTTGTCATTTTATACCACAATGAAAATATAGTGAAGAGGATTGTTTATCGTAAACAATGTTTTCTTAAATTATTCAAAATTATATGTTATTTGACGATAAAGATATATCTAGCTTTTTCGTGTGATAAAACAAGCTATGCAAGTGTATAATTTCCATAAAAGATAACGCCGTAAAAAGTTCCAGATCAAAATAAATACAAATATGTTGAACATTGGGTAGACAAAGAAAATATGTATGAGGGCAAAGACAAGGACGTTCGAAATTCTTCGAACAAATACAGCGCTTTTTAATGTTGTTACATACAGAAATTTCTATATAATTTGCCTAAAACAGTTTTACTGGAAAAAGCAAACTAGACAAGTGTAACAATTATGAAACAATTGAAAATACGTTTTTCTTCGACCATAAAGAAAAATGTACATTTCAAGTGTGTCTTCGATTAAGAAACCTACCACGATTTTCCTTTCCCACGGGCTAGCTGTATCGAATTATTTCATTTCCCACGACTTTCATGAGCTACTAGACTGTCATTATATCAACGAATTTTCTTATCACATATATTATAATATATCATAGAATCATGTTTGTTAACGTCTGTCTAATAATTTGACATTTCACATTAGTGTTTACAACATTTGTTTATAAATAAAATGAATAATCAAAAATGGGTAGCGATAGTGAGGATGATTTGAGATTGACATGCTGATCCCGATATATAAACTAGCCATTACTTCAGAAGCACATCGGTCACTATTCTGGTAGATGCAGGAGATGATATAATTTCTTTAAAGAGACACGTTAATTGATAATGTTTTCCGCAGGTGAATTATAACGATTTTTTCTGCATAAAGTATTTTTATTTCCGAGTTGTCAAAAATCGAAAATTTTGAACGTTATTTGTTTCACGTCGTACGTAGGTACATGTACAAAAAGAAAATAAATATATGGTTCTTTCAACGGGTTAAGAACTCGACTTAATAATTTCAGAGGAAGAATTCTATAAACCATGCAACAATGACGGCAGGAAATTTTATAACGAAAATTGTAATTAAAAATATCACAGTTTTGTTTATGATTTATGATGGTCGTAGGAAAAGTATAGTGTACAATTTGCATGAAATGACCCGGCATCTTTCTTTCGTTTGAAAATACCGTTTATCAGTTATTCAATGTGTAATTGATACTTTAATTGTACCTAAATGGAAATTTTGAATGACATTAAATTTTAAGTTCATGTTATTTGTTAAATCATTTTATTATTATCTATTATAGCCGTAGAAAAAGTATAGTGTATAACTCGTATGGAATGCTAATTTCCCACTCGTATCAATTGCAGCATCGCATATGGCTCATGTTACACACTTCATACTCGTGGGAAATGACTATCCGTCTTTGCTCGTTAAACAATATACTATTCTACATTGTTTTCATAAATTTATTACATTATCTTATTATTATTGCATAAGCTACGGAATATGAAGAATAATATAATGATATTTTCATAAGTGTTGTAGATAGTTAGATAACATTTTAAACCTTTTATTAGGCTTTATTGTACAAAAAGAATTACAGACAAATAATTGACAACTAACTTGTCAAAATGAATTTAAACAAACAAGTGTAGTGAGTGAACTTAAATAAATAACTCTATGACGTTCACCCCACCTACGTAACATAATCGTTCAAATGCAAAGGAGGGTGTTTTTCTTGTTTACTTCTTCTGAGAGATCCTTGACAAACTTCGGGTAATGTTATATGAACGTCTGTGTTTCCAAATTCCGCATGTTGAGGAGGAGTTGATGGGTTTGTTCCTAATGAAACTACATTTTCGGAGGATAATTATTATAAAGGTTCTTCCATTAAAATTCAAATAGGTGCCAGATGTCGTGTGTCGTGTAAGAATATTCAGGATTTCCTTCCAACAACGCCACTTCTTCAACCAAAGGCTCGTACTTGGAATGTTGGAATGGCGTACTGGTCGCTTCATTAAGACTGTTTCCGAATTCATCAACCATGAAGATATAGTCATTCCACTTTTTGATCTTCTGGGAAGCGCCTGTGACATGCACCTTGAGCCTCTGTCAGAGTGTATATATGCAGGTGTACCAAATAAAACAAACAGTTCTTTAAGTTTAGATATAACAGTACTTGAAGATAGATCTTTATACGGAAAAGCAAACGGAAAACGAGAAAATTCATCAACAACAATCAAAAGGTAACGATTTTTGGAAGATGAAGGTAACGGTCCTTTAAAATCTATGTTAAATCTATCTAGTGGCTGAGTAGCTTTTATTAGATGACTTTCTCTCTTATGAAACCATGGCTTAATTTCAGCACACACACGACACGATATTGTTCATCGTATCTCTTCTAGCGTGAAGGGAAGGTTCTTCTTACACAGTGATAAAATCTTATTTCTCCAGGGTGACATAAGGCTTTATGTAGATAACGTAGTTACTGTACATTTTTTGTAGTAGATGAACAGATTCGTGATAAAGTACCAGCTGAGATATTATATTTGCCAGGTCTATAAATACTTTCATAGTTATAACTTGAAAGTTCTAATTTCCAGCGCATGATTTTCTCATTTTTAATTTTTCCGAAGTGTTTTCTGTTAAACATAAAAGAAACTGACTATTGATCTGTTATAAGTTGAAAATAACGGCCTATGAGGGCGTGCCTCCATTTCCTCAAGGCTTCTACAATAGCATATGCTTCCTTTTCAATCGAAGAGTGATGTTGTTCTGATTTAGATAGTGTTCATGAAAAGAAGGCAACTGGCCGATTATTTCGAGATAAAGTAGCTCCAATCGCAAAATCCGAGTCAGTTTCTACAGTAAAGGTAGCTTGGTCATCAACAGATGAAGGAACAGCATTTTGAATATCTAGTTTCAATTCTTCGAAAGCCTTTATTGCTTGAGAATTCAAAGGAAATGCTCTCCTAGTAAGTTGACTTAACTTGCTAGCAAATCCAGGAATAAATTGAGCAAAATGAGAAAACATACCAAGTGCCCTTCGTTTGGAAGATGTATCATTAGAAACAATCAAATTACGGATAGACTGGAGACGTTCAGGGTCAGAGCGAATGCATTTATAGCTAATTACGTACCCCAAAATATGGATTTCTTTCATTGAGAAATTGCTCTTATCCATATTCAACGTTAGATTATACTTAAAAACAAATTGTTTTAAATTTTTATCGTGGTCGTCTTGATTAAGGCCACAAATTGTTATATCGTCCAAATATACTTCTACACCTTTAAGGCATTCAATTGAGATAATTCCAGTGATAGCTCGCTAAAAAGCAGGGACTTCATTTCGAACACCAAATGGAATACGTTTAAATTGATAAAACTTTCCACATGCTTCGAATGCTGTTTATGGCTTGTCTTCTTTGACTATGGGTATTTGATAGTAAGCACTTTCGAGATCAAGAGAACTGTACACTTGGTTTGAAGCAACTCTATTTACAATACTGTCTATTCTAGGTAAAGGGAAGGCATCTATATCAGTGTATCTATTTATCGTCTGGGAGTAGTCAATTATCATTTTACGACGATGACTTTCTGAAGATACTACTAAAACCTGAGCTCGCCATGGTGAAATACTCTCTTCAATTATATTATTTTTCAATAAGTTGTGAATTTCAAGCTCAATAAACTTCAAATCTGATTCAGTATATCTTCGAGATTTAGTGCAAATGGGCTTACATTCAGATGAGAGATTTGTGAAGATTCGGACAGGTTCGATATTAGCTGTTGCCACACTACAAATATTAAGAGGTTCCTATTCACCACCAAATTGCACCTGCACGTACGAGTGTCTTCTAAGGATATCACGACCTTAACTGTCTCGACCCTTACTTCGTGGAATCTGCTCATATTAGTGTTTTAAATGAAACTCACGGTTTCCACAATATAATAAAAGTTATTGAAAATTCTAAAAAATTGACAATTGTTTCGATAAATCAATATCATCTTCAGAATGACAGAAGTTACATTTCATTTGATGCCTACCTGATATTTAGTAATTATTTTTGGCTAGACCAAGAAGTGACCTAACTTGTGATTGACTTAAGATATGTTTATAGAAAAAAGATGAAGATGTGATATTACAAATGAACAGTTAAATCTAGGGAGTTCTCCACTGATAAACTGTTTTCTTAAGTGATAATTGTAAGGATCGGCAGATCTAGTTTTCCTGGTTTTCTATATCATTGCACAGTTATCCTGATCTCAATTGGAAAAATGATATCCAGGATATCACCATAGGGCTAATAATATCTAAGCTTCAATATTTGTAATATCGCATCCTCTTATTTTTTCTATAAACATATATTAAGTTAATCACAAGTTAGGGCACTTCTTGGTCTAGCCAAAAATAATTACTAAATATCAGGTAGGCATCAAATGAAATGTAACTTCTGACATTCTGACGATGATATTGATTTATCGAAACAATTGTCAATTTTATAGAATTTTCAATAACTTTTATTATATTGTGGAATTAACTAGAACCCGAGAGTTTCATTTAAAACACTGATATCATGACCTACTATTGAGTCCGAACAGAGATTTGGAAGAATACTAACAGTAATCTATTCATATTTATGTCCTTGTAGACAAAGATCTATTTTACACTGATCCTTTGTTGAGGAATGAAGTGATGTAGAAGCCATGGACACTTTCTCTGGTTTACTTGGAGTTACAGAAATCTTGAGCTTATGACTCATATTTTCATTAATAAAGCTTGATGATCTGCCTGTATCTACTAGACCGTAAGCAATCGTGCCATTCATAGTAACAGGAATAACAGCTTGTCTCAAACAAGGAGGTATAGAAGTAATACCGTTAGAAAAATGAACAGATTCACCAGTTGCTTTCATTTTGCTCTTTTTCATACAAACTTTTTGCCAATGACCTTTGGTACCACAAGCTCTGCAAACTGTATTCTTCTAAGGACACTCTTCTCGAAAATGCTTTTGAAGACCACAAAAGTAACACTATGCATTGTAGCAGCAATAGTTTCTTGTTCTGTACATTTGAAAGATATTTCATCATTTCTGTTTATAGCTGAAGTAGGGGAGCTCTGGACAACAGCATTTACTGCCGATGATGATACATATTGCCGTGATTGATACTGTACGAGTTCCAGAGATCTTGCTTGCTTGTCTAAATGCTTCATCTAAAGTTAGAGTATGATTTTCTAGTAATCTTTGCCTAATGAGTGATGATTGTAATCCATCTATAAACGCATCGCTTATACTTTCATCCCTGTTGATGCAGTAACAGCTTTGAAGTTGCAGTCTTTTGCTAAGCGTTTTAAAGATTCAAGGTATATCTGTCAATATTCTCTCCAGATTCCTGATTTCCAGTCATGAGCTTATGTCGCGCAAATATTTTATTCATAGGTTTTATATAAATATTTTTCATTGTGCTAACTGCATTATTGTAAGTATCGCATTCACTTATGTATTCATAAGCGGAAGGAGATATAAAATTTGTGAGAACCTTAAGCTTGTCCATTTTCTCTATTTGAGATGCAAAAATAAAAATTTGAAATGTCTTAAACCAGTGATTCCAATGTAGAGATGAATCTGTTTCATCAGGGTTCAAATGGAATCTTTCAGGTCGTAAGGCACGTTTCATGGTCGATTCTTAGACAACCTCTTTTTGTACAATAAATTGTTGTAGATGTTATAAGGGCATCTAATTTTTCCGAAAAAAATCGGAAAAACAAGGCGCTAAGTAATATTTTAACAAGAAGCATGAGCAACAAAAATCCGAGTCGAAGACGGGGATTTTTGCACTTGCACGAATGCTTCTTGTTAAAAAAAATATTACTTTGCATTGTGATTTTTCGATTTTTTTCACAGAAAAAATTAAATGCCAGAATGTTATTTGACAAGACTATTTCACGAGTAACAGATTATTCGCATACACATAGCTTACAAAACAGACTATAATAATAATAATAAACTTTATTGCTTATAGAACATACATTCATAGCAAGGGTTCGGTTGACAGTGCATGAATAAGACTACCTTACATGCATTCATAATAAATACGTTGGTATTAATTTGAAAACTGAAAAACATCAGGTAATTTATTTAATCACAAAATAATACAAACTTAATTATTTATGGTATTGTATTGAATTTTAAGGTATTGTAATTTTTGATGACATAAGTTGTTAAGTTTTGCCGCGGGTAAACTCGAAAAAACTGCTGACAGGTGCAGTTTTTCCATCGAGAAACCATTTGTAATTCAAAATTGCGCGTTTGTGATTGGTGCAAATTAAGACGAGGGAAATAGAGCCGATGAATATTAAATGAGTGCGGAGCACGAGTTCAATCTTCTGATGGCTCTAACGAGTAGTATCTTCGATAATTATTCGTAGCACGAGTTATATTTGGGGAGAGAATATAATGAATGCCATCTTGGTGCATTTTACCCAGCAATATTTTCAATGTCAAAACTGACTACTCATTTTTTCATTAGTGGACCATAATAATAAACAATAACGTAGAATCGTGCAGTGAGAACTATCATCCTCTTACTCTTACCTCTTACTAATATATTCCAGCCAATTAAAAGCGTAGAAAAAAGGTCAGATGACACGTGAATTGTATTCTCTTCAATATATTTTATTCTCTTGTTATTTCTGACCTGTCTAAATCCTCCTTAACTCATTGCATACACTTCAATCTTAATCAACACTGTCCTCATTTCTCACAAAGTACTTATCTTAACAACGCTAATACTGTAGCATAACTTCCCGATCTCCATAGTGTTCTTGCCAACGCTGTCTGGTTCTTTATGTCTTCATCTTTTACTCCGTCGATACGTCTAAATTCTGTATTCGATATTTTTAACTGATCTTGAGGTACTGTTCTCCTCATTCATGCTGTTCTTGTTTTCTCTTTTTTGTGATTAACCGTTTCTAAAGCATTAATTTGCATACATTAATTTTCAATTTTTTTCTAATTCCTTTCCCCAGTTTTAAAAATATAGGTTTTTGTCTGGAAGACATTTGTAAGAATTCAATATATATCTGAATAAAATGAAGGTTGTCGATATCCTGATTTTGTTGCTAACAGCAGCACTCCATTCAATAAATTATCGTCTAATTAACTTAACAGGTTATAATTCTCCAAGCCTAAATTTATATTCAACGAAAAATAATCCACTTGACTATTCTCGACCTGGTTTCACCCTCTATGTTTTCATTTAATTTCATTTGGCTTAAATGTTTAAGCAGCTCACTGGAATTAATGGGAAAATGAATTTACTTTCTCGTTTTTCGTTTCTCAGTGCCGGGAGGGAGGAAAAAACTTGCTGTTTTGTCTACCCCACGATACTGCCATTAATTATATGGAGAAAAGAGAGACCGTGGAGGGAGACAACTAAGAAAAATTAATATTCTGTGTAGATGAAGCTCGTGGCTACTCACAACAACGTCTAATGAAAAACTTAATGGTTTCAAGATGATTTAGTTTCAGTCTGTTTAGAGGACCGATTTCGCAATGATATTGTTTGAATAATTCAAGAGAGAAATTAATATTCATGATTAAATTTGTCGTTTATGGATACTGAGAAGTTGTGTATTTGGAGTAAGGGCGATTATTATCTCAAAATTATTTGTTGTACTTAGAATAAAAATTATTTTGGGGATGTTAACCACAAACTTGCAATTCCAGTTTTCAGAAAAATATTTATATGCCTGATACATAAAAAAAGTGAAGATCTGGTTGTAGGAACTACAAAGGCATAGCACTATTGAATATAACTGACGATGATATTTAGGTAATATCGAAACAATTGTCAATTTTTTAGAATGCCTAACATTTTTCAATAAACTGTGGAGTTAAATAGAAACAGTAAGTTTCATTTAAAACACTAATATGAGTAGATTCCACAAAGTAAGGGTTGAGACAATTTATTTCAAGTCATATTAGTTTAATATCGTCAAAACCATTTAAGACTTTCCTTTCAATATATGTGGAGAGTCCAATTTGAAAAAGTCTCCATATTATAATTTTATACTTATGTGTATGAACAGAGTAATGGAAAACTATAAATTCACAATTAATGTTTTGTAATAAAAACTTAAATTTTAGCACAACACAAGTAAGATTTTACAAGGAATCAGCTGATTAGATGCTGTGTTCTTGTGAAGCGAAGTGGTTTGTTCAACTATAGCCTTCAGCTATAAGAGTTTGATTGAACGTTTGTATAATATAACGAACTAAGTATTTTTTTGTATTCCTTTTTTTTGGAATACTCATCGATGGAGAGAGACTCAATTACCTACGCTTCGCGGATGACATCGTTATTTTGTCGGACTGTCTGGGAGAGGCCAAAGACATGCTCCAAGAACTCAACGATACCATACAAGAGATTGGGCTGACAAAAAATTTTGAAAAGACCAAAATAATGACTAACATGGTTCCCAGTGACCAAATACAAATTAATAACAACAAAGTAGAATTGGTCGACAAATATATATATATCTATATATATATATATATATATATATATATATATATATATATATATATATATATATTTGGGTCATGAGATTAAAATAACCAGAGACGACCAAACCTGCGAACTAAACAGGCGAATTACCCTGGGATGGGCGGCGTACGGAAAAATGAAGGACATCCTTAAAGGAAATATCCCAATTCGTTTGAAACGAAAAGCATTTAACCAATGCATATTACCGGTTCTGACCAATGGCGCAGAGACACTAACTTTAACGAAGAAAACCGCAGAAAAACTAAGAGTAACACAAAGGCGAATGGAGAGATCAATGCTTGGCCTGACCCTGAGGGATCGAGTGAGAAATGAAGAGATACGCCGACGTACTGGAGTGGATGATATTATACAACGAATCACTACACGGAAATGGAAATGGGCTGGGCACATTGCTAGAATGAACGACGGGCGATGGACCAAAAAACTGTTGGAGTGGAGACCAAAAGCTGATAAGCGTAGCCGAAGCAGACCTCCCACTCGATGGACGGATGACCTAAAGAGGATAGCGACAAATTGGATTGCAACAGCCAGGGACAGAGATAATTGGAGATGTTTGGAGGAGGCCTATGTCCAACAATGGACGTGAAATGGGCTGTATGATGATGATGATGATGAAGTATTTTTTTCCTATAATTTTGATATGCGTATTTTCATAATTGTGATTATGATGATAAATGATTTATTTTATTATAACGATTTCCGCATTTGTTCATTATGAAATTCTCTTTAAAAGGTATTCTTAATCAATTTACTGTTCTTTTCTTATATTCGTGTATGTTTTAATATTTGCTCCGAGTTTATTCACAGCTATCATTGCATATTGTTAATAAAGTTTTCCTAAGTTGTGTTCGATCTCTCTGAGTTATTTCTTCCCAATAGTAGATGTCGTCTGCTTAGTGACAGAAAAGAAAAATACAACCCACGTGATATTAAAAGTCTCATCACACACACGAGGGGAGATAGAAAAGTGATCTCTTCTGAAAGTAAGTCAAACAAAAGAATATGAGCAAAGCTAGGAGTATTCAAAAAGAAAGAAAGAAAATATATCAACATGATTCAATTTTGACAATGATTAAACCAACCAATTAATTAGTAACAATTAAACAATAAAAATATTTAAAAAACAAAATTTGAATTAAAAAAATGAATCATATTAATATATACATAGAATTTTAACAAACAAGAAACAAAAAGTTAGCCTCGACCGACTAAGTTAAATTGGGGATGCAGTCAGGGGCCAGTAATCAAACTATGCGAAGATTGTGTGGACTATTTTATTAAGTAGTTAAGCTTTCGAAACAGTTCGTTTCTTTTTCAAGACAACTGAAATAATATTATACAAATTAATTCACAACTAATATATATATATATATATATATATATATATATATATATATATATATATATATATATATATATATATATAAAATCTCTCAATATCTTAGGGATTCCGTCGTAAGTAGGGCTGAATTAAACTCTTATTTACTACCCAACGTTTCGAAAAATTTTATTTTCTTTTTCAAGGCTGAAATATGGACATGTTGGTACATTTCATTAATTAACAATTTTTTTTATACTTACGTGTAAAGTGAGTTAATAATTATTAAAACAGTTCATACTCGGAACAACAAAAAAATATATTTTATGTATAGATACTTTTTAAGTACTAATTCAAAAGGATCTTTTCGATTTGAAGGAACATTATATGTTTGTCAGAGTGTCACAGTTTGAGTGACAGTTTTTTGGTTGAGACATAACCTAGTTGATGTGTTCAACTTTATGACTTAAGAGACAGTCTTCATTATTAGTAGCATGACTTGTCACTTAATCATGATCCTATGGACAAAGGAAGTCCTTATTCTCCCTTGTCAACGAGCGAAAGTTGTAAGGTATATTACTCTCACTAATTACCCCACTCAAATCTCACGATAACAAGAGTGAATGTACTATATACACAACAACTCCGTTATAACTCATTAGTTATATAGATGTTTATATTTATAAGTTAGAAATATCTAGAATTTGATTGTTCTTATGATGTTGGTTAAATGGAAGAAGATATGCTTAAGTGTGATTAACATGGTTGCTTTCTCTATTTTTATTCAGTGACTTTTCATCTAAGGCAGTCTCAAACATTTCTAGGCAGGATCTTTTGTGATATTCCGAATGTATAACCATGATGTTATTAAAATTTGGATGATGCCCTGTTTCTATGCTATGTTCAGCCAAAGCGAATGATTGTTTTATGTCACTTTTATGTTGGGTCACCCTGTCTTTTAATACTCTAGATGTCTGTCCATAATACACTTTGTCACAATTGTTACAAGAGATCTTATATACTACATTAGATTTTTTCAATACCTCATCCTTATATTTTGTTTTCGTTAAAATATTATTAATTGTGAATCTATAATTATAAGTTAGTTTGATTTGATTTTCATGCTTGAAAACGTTTAAAATATTCGTTGAGATATCCTGTATATATGGAATCGCTATATATTTTTTAGGTTCAGTTTCTTGGTGATTCTCATAATTATTATTTGTGATTCTTTCTTCTTGTATTCTGGTGTTGAAAATTATTTTTTTTAATAGTTGAGGTGGATAAGAATTATTTATGAAAATTTCATACAATTATTTTTAGTTTTTTTGTTGTAATGTTGAATGGCAGATTTTTTGAATTCTATTTTTCATAGTCAGTACTAAATTGATCTTAATCTTTTCAGTGTGGTTTGAAAAATAATTGATGTACCTCTCAGAACTCATTGGTTTTCTATACCAGTCTAACTGTATTATATTATTTTCATTTCTTATCAATCTGGTGTCTAAAAAAGGAATGCTATTTTCTGCCTCATGTTCAATAGTAAATTGTATAAATTTATTGTATGCATTAAAAATGTTTAAAATATGATCATGTTTGTTATTTGGTATTGCACAGATAATGTCATCAACAAATTTTTTTAAAAAAAGAAGTTGGAAGTTGAGTTTCGCTATGCAAGAATCAAGTAGATCATCCATAACATACTGTGCAGCTATTGGACTTATAAATTGTCCCATTGGTGTACCTAAAATTTGCTTAAAATATTTTCCTTCAAAGTGGAATCAAAAATAAAGTCTAATAAATTAACAAAGACATTTTTTATAATATTGATGTAATTTTTTATACGATCCCATCTACTTACTAATAGTGAGATTGTTTAAAACAGTATCAGAAATATTTAACATTTGGATACTAGGCAGTCTATTTTAATGTTTCAACTACATTATTACAATTTTTTTTATATCTTTCCAAAGACCAGAAAAGGCCAACTTGACTCTTCAACGTAGATTTAAGAGATATTAACAGATTTCATAGAGAGTTGAATTCGACTTAGTTGTTGTTTTTGTAGGTAATAAAATATTCCTGAAGTAAACGAGTGTAGGATTGTCTTTACACTTGGACAAGGGCGTAACGTGTTAGGTTTCTTAAAATGAGTAAATTTAAGAAAAAATGAGTTTATCATATCTTTATCTTTATCAACAAAGATCTTATGAAAGCTAGTAACAATCGAACAAATTCTTTAGCAGATAAATTTTATATATATGTATATATATATATATATATTCATTTATGTAATTTTCTTGGGATAGGTTCATTAATATACTACTAATTTTCTGTCATTCTTGACGTTTCTCCTTAATTACAAGGCTATATCAAAAGATTTTAATTTCAGTCTACAATAAAAGTTCATATTGGATAACACAGACAAACAATTTACATTGAAAATAGCACACAAAAGTAAGGGTACATATGATTATAAAATATAAAAGAGTACCTACCTTGACAACCATCTTCTTTGATCGATCATCAATGTTTGGTTCAAGTATTAAGACTTTTTTTTTTTTTTATTATTTTCACTGATAACAGCTAATTAGAGTTTAATTTAATTTTATACACTGTGTCTTGGCATTGTTTGAGTATTGTCAATATACAGGGTGTCCGATAATATAAAACGGAGGCATATTATTTTTTTTGGTTGGTTTATTATGCACAAATTATGAGGCTGCATGTAAAAGGTTATGGTAAATTTTACTCAAGTTCTTCCTTGTCATTTAGTGCTTCGGGTTCATTCTTAATGGCAATCATTTCTTTGATTCCAAGTTTAGTAATGTTTTGGTCTTCATATATAATTTTTGTGTTTGGAAAATCCAATTCATGTTTTTTGTTTATTTCATGCTTATGGAGTGCAGTCGACGCATTTTACGTGTATTTGTGACCGTTTATTCTATTTTCCAAGTATTGTGTTGTCATTCCTATATATATTTTTTGGACCATTAAGACAAGAGACCGAGTATACCAAATTTGATTGTTTTTTATTGGAGTTTTTGCATTTCAAACATGTAAAGGCTGTTGATATACGATAGTGTGACTTATGGCTTACTTTAATATTTTGGTTTTTAGAATGTATTTTAATTTTCAATTAATTCACGCATGAGATAGAGGAGAATGGTTGCAATAATTTTTTAGATTTGACACTAATTAGAAACCAAAACAACGCTAACATAAAAACTAAACTTTACAACAAACATACATGGTCAGGTAGATACTTAAATTTTAGTTCTAATCACACTAGGAGTCAAAAAGAGAGCGTAGTTATTGGCTTAATAGATCGGGCCATAAATGTAACTTCTCCTGATTATCGGCCAGAAATTTTAAAAAACGTGGAAGAAATGCTCGTACAAAATGGTTATTGTCAAAATCTCATTAGAAAAATTCAAAGACAACGAACAATAAAATATTAGAATAATTTTAAATTTGAAACCAACAAAATAGACGCTACTCCACAAAAATATATAGCATCGCCTTATGCAAATGGACTATCGGAAAAATTAAAATACATTCTAAAAAAACAGAATATTAAAGTATGCCATAAGTCACACTATCGTATATCAACAGCCTTTATATGTTTGAAATGCAAAAACTCCACTAAAAAACAATCAAATTTGGTATACTCGGTCTCTTGTCTTGATTGTCCAAAAATATATATATATATATATATATATATATATATATATATATATATATATAGGAATGACAACACAATACTTGGAAAATAGAATAAACGGTCACAAATAAACGAAAAATGCGTCGACTGCACTCCATAAGCATGAAATAAACAAAAAATATGAATTCGATTTTACAAACACAAAAATTATATATAACGACCAAAACATTACTAAACTTAAAATCAAAGAAATGATTGCCATTAAGAATGAACCCGAAGCACTAAATGACAAGAAAGACATAGAGAATGTGTATAAAATTAAATTAAAATCTAATTAGCTGTTATCAGTGAAAATAATAAAAAAACAAAAAAAAGTTTTGATACTTGAACCAGACATTGATGATCGATCAAAGAAGATGGTTGTCAAGGTACGTACTCTTTTATATTCTATATTCATATGTACCCTTACTTTTGTGTGCTATTTTCAATGTAAATTGTTTGTCTGTGTTATCCAATGTGAATTTTTATTGTAGACTGAAATTAAAATATTTTCATAAAGCCTTGTAATTAAGGCGAAACGTCAAGAATGACAGAAAATTAGTAGTATATTAATGAACCTATCCCAAGAAAATTACATAATTGAATATATAGTAATGGTTCAAGAACATTCTTTCAATAAATATATATATATATATATATATATATATATATATATATATATATATACATATATATATATATATATATATATATATAAAGTCATCCGAAGGACATTCTAAAACATTGTTTCGATAATAATTGTGAAAAGCAACTTAATAGGGTCAGTATTTCTTCTAAATATTTAAACGGTGGAAACTATTTCATATTACTAGAGTACTTGAAAGTGGCATATCTCAAAATTAGGCAAAATTGTTGTATTTATATGATGGCGCTCCATCACATCACACTGGCGAAATTGGGAAGCACATTTCGAGCTATACCTTGGACGCTGGATTAGCAGGGATTTTTATGCACCTATTGCTTGATCACCCAGAGGTCCAAATGTTAACCCTATCGCCTGTATCGTCTGCAGTTTTAGGAAATGATTTGTGTATGTTGTAGGAACAACAACTGAGAAATGGAATCTTTGAGGATGCCAATTATTTTCGTCAAAAGTCTTTGAGTGTCTAGAATAATCGGTTTTCGTTTTTAAACGGTGACGACTGTGTTCTCAAGAAAATTATGGCCATTTCAATTTCGATTTTCATTAGGCAACTTCAAAGGGCTGTAAGGTTTTTGTCGCACATTTATACTAAAGTAAGTTAGATTCAACTGAGTTTAATTATACCGCCGAATATGTGATTGATTTAAGACCAACGTTTTTGTTACACGATGTATATACATCAATGCAATATTTACCCGTCTTTACAGAAGTTTTTTTCTATTCTGTTTATAAAGAAGTTATATTTTTCTTTCAGTGTTGATTATGACAGGGAAAAATCTGAATAATGTTACGTATTTAAATGTATGAACCGGGAGTTTTCAAAATCAAACTTTAGACGAGGTGACTGCTTCATTAGGTGTGTACATAATATTTACATAGGATTTGTCATAAATGCGAACATCTTGGCGTCACTTGAGAATACGCACCAAAATATTTTTAAAATATTATTCAACTCAATTAACTGTACGGAAAATAACGTCAAAAATATTTCTTTAAGTAAATTACTCAAGAATCAGTATTCTTTCACATTTTCGTACATTGCATTATAGTGTTAATTGAAATATTTGATTATAACTTGCAATCAGATCTTATAATGAATGAATGAAAAGGAATAGAAGTGAAGAACGTAGAGCAGCAAAAAAATGAACAACCGTTGTTGTTAATTGCTCAAATAGATTTGGTCTGGAATTAAGTCGTAAGCAATTGCTTGTAATTCAAATTAAGTGATTACTGGTAGTTTGAAAGGTTGAGATGTTAATTGATTGAAAACGTAATTTTTTCACGGCAATAACACTTACATTTATTTCACGTTCATAAAAACACGTCTTAATGTATAAGCGGATTTAAATTTAAAAATGTCCAAATATTACGATCAATGAGATACAATTTACGTTCTCGCGAAGAATATGTTAGATTCCAGGAAGATTAAGTTTGTGTGCCGATGAACGACTGTTAAGCTTCGTACAGACCAGAACATTACGCAACAAACAAAACAAGGAACGGAAAAGCAAATGGGCTGTTTTGATTTTGACAAACCGAACAACAATCGGAACGTTTGTGCTGTTCCCATAATTGTTTTCATATAATAGTTACCAGTAAATATGGAAAAACGTGTAGCAGCAGCATATATTTATTATTCGTTAACTGTGAAGAAAAAATCGCGAAAAACAAAAGGCAGGTGACATATAAATTTTTATGCACAAAAATGTGCAGTAACTTGTAATTTAATAAGTGAATTAAAGCTGTGAGAGGACATTTCAAAAATTTAATGGGGATGACAGCTTCAGAATTCAAATTTATTAAACAAAATAGGTACAAACATCGGAAAATAGGATACTCTCCAAAGAAAAGCAATATCAAGTCTAGATAGGTTAGTAGTAACCCTCCGTTAAACCGAGAAACGAAACCAAATACAAATTATTAAAATGCATCTTACAGGGAAAAGTGCAGGGCACGAGAAATATTGGAAGAAAACGAATATCCTGGTTAAAGAACTTAAGAAGCTGGTTGGAAACATCCACCACAGGACTATTCAGAGCAGCAGCAAATAAAATTATCATTGGTGGAATGATTGCCAACATAATAATAATAATAATAATATTTATTTAATATAGGAGGTCATAATACATAGTAGTAAATATCATATCTTGTAGTCAGTACACACAAATAAAATAAAATCTTGATAAAATTAGTAATAAAAGTAAGAGTTTTCGTATGAAGTTAAAAACCGAATACATATCAAAATATAATAAAAATAAAATACATATCGAAATAAAATAAAAATAAAATGAAAACAAAAATAAAAAAATAAAATAAAATAAAAATAAACGTACATACAAAAATTACAAAGTTAGTTTACAGCTTGGAAATAAATTGAACCAGATATTTTTTAAAATGAGTCAGAGAGGTACTCGTTTTAATTTCAGTAAGCAAAGCATCAAATTCACGTAATCCGCATATAAAAATAGATTTTGTTGCTATGGCCAGTCTCGCTTGCGGTATATAGAAATCATTAATAGATCTAGTATTGTAGTTATGTATTTCACTATTATAGATGATAAAATCATTAAAGTACTCAGGAAGTTTTCTATTTTTAGATTTGTAAACAAAAATCATTGCTAAATAATAAAATCATCTTTGCCTCACTGAAATCCAACCTAATATATATATATATATATATATATATTGAACTATTTTTGAGACTGTATAATTTTAATTTGAATATTTTTATAGAACTAATTCTCTTACTATCTATGATATCTGGTTCAATTCCCCTCAAATTTAAATTTAAATGATATCCATACCCTGGATATTTATTTAAATTTCAATTTTCTTATTATAAATGATTGATTTTATTTTATTCAAAAAAAATTTAACAATTTTATGGCATAATCTTAATTTCTTTAACTTTGTGTCTCAAATATTTGTTCACATATTTCCTACTACAAAACCTATTTCTTTCAAAAACTGTCTCCTAATTCTTTCCTTAAAATACACTTGATTAAGATCAATGTCAATTTATATTTTTAATATTACTTCACATAATACTTCTCTATTATCATTTCTTACTAACATCCACTTATATATCAACTTATTTCTTTGTAATTACATTATACTTCTATATACTCCTCATATCATATTTCTTTTCAATATTCATAATTCAATATAATTAATTATTTCTTAAATTCATATATATCAATATCAATTTCCTTATTCCTTCCTGTATTTTTAAGTAATCTATAAGATTCTAATTGACATTAAACATTACCTCCTATATTTTTAATCAATATCATTCATTATTATCCTTTCCTATCCTTTATTACTTACATCTTATTTCCTTATTTAAAATATGTAAATATGTGAACTTCTATTTGATACTTGAGTTATTCTTATTTTATCCCCTCTATCCTATATTTTCATATTTTCCTTCTATTTAATGAAAATAATGAAAATTTGATTATAAGCAGAGTAAAAATTTCAATGCATATGCAATGAAAATGTACAATAATGCACAGTATTTAGAGCCAAGTATGCGAGAAGAAGAAATGGTTCTATATATATCCAGACATTTTGATCAACAAGTATCGGAAACTATCAAGACGATGGAAAGTTTATCCAATTATCTAATGAGACTTGAAAGAAGTAATAATGAAAAAATAAATGAAATTAAAAATTTTAATGGAATAGGGGGGAATGGAGATGGACATTACAGAAGAGATATGAATAATACATATGAAAATAGAAACTATAGAAACAGGGATTTTGATAACCGAAGAAATGATAGACATGTAGACAGGAATAATAGAAATGAAAATAGAAATTATAGAAATGAAGACCGAAGATATGGAAATGGAAATAAAAATAATGATAATAAGTACTTCGAAAATAGAAGAGATACCAGAAATTCGGACAGAAGAAATGATAATGAAGACAGACATGAAAATTGGCGACAAGATAGATGGATAGGAACAAATAATTATTATGATCGAAGAAACTTTGAAAGAAGAAATGATGATAGAAGAAATGGTACGTTGGAAAACCAAGAAAGAAACTATGATAGAAGAAATCAAGAAATAGAAGACAGTAGACAAGTAAACATAATACAAGAACAAGAAAGATATGATGATCGTAGTCAAACTGTAGATAAAAATTTTACTTAAACCGCTTTCACGTGCATAATGTTATTTTTTCTAAGTATGAACATCCAAGAGAATTTGTTGACATTGGGGAGATTGGGGAAATCCATGACAATTTAGGTTTAATATTTATTGAAGGTAAATTACAAAATATAGGATGTAAAATTCTGATAGATACAGGATCAGAAGTAACGTTGATAAGTCAAAGGATTATAGACAAGTGCAGGAAAAATAATATTATGGTGGTAAATACCAATAAATTATCACTAGTGGGAGCGAATAATAAAAAACTATATGATACTAATAAAATGATATTTGAGGAATTACAATTGGGAAATAATTCATTCAGAGTACAAATGTTAGTTGTAAAGAGTTTAAATCATGATATAGTATTGGGGTCGGATGAATTAGACAATCACAATATGATTATTGATTATAAAGAAAAATTGGTACGCTGTAAAGGAGAAGACATTGAATTCATCAAAGAAGAAACAAACAAATTAGAAGAAGATACCTTTCATGTAATGAATCAAATCAATGAAGAACATAAAATAGATTTAAATTTGTGTAAACAAAAATATATGAAAATAGTAATGGAATTGATAAGACGATATAACAAATTATACAATGGAGAAGTACAAGTAGCAAAGAAATATATACATAAACTTGAAATGAACAAAGATATATCAAATTTCAAAGTAAAGACATATCCAATCCCATATAAATTGAAGGATGAAGTATACCATGAATTAGAAAATATGTTACAAGATGGAATAATAGAAAGATCAAATTCACCATATATTAATGCAGTTACTTGTGTACGAAAAAAATCTGGAGAAATAAGAATATGTTTAGATGCAAGAAATATTAATAGCTACACAAAGAAACAATACGAAAGTCCCATGAATATAGATAGTATATTTGGTAGAATTACCAAGGCAAAGATATTTTCAAAATTAGATCTGAAACATAGTTTTTGGTTAATTCCATTAGAAAAAGAAAGTCGAAAATATACCGCGTTCGTGGTAGATGGAGTAGTATATCAATTCTGTGTGGTACCTTTTGGATTACAGAGCTCCTGTGCAGCTTTAGTAAGAACACTCCATACCATTTTAAACAAATATGAAAATTTTATACTTCATTATATAGATGATATCCTTATATATTCGGAAAATGAAGAAAACCATAAAGAACATTTAAATACTATTTTCAATGAACTAGAAAATGCTGGATTAAAATTAAACATAGAAAAATGTTAATTTTATCAAGAAGAGATACATTATTTGGGCTATGTTTTGAATACTAAAGAAGTTCCTATGGATCCTGATCGAATTAAAACAATTTTAGAATATAAACAACCAACTAATTTAAAAACTTTGAGAGGGTTTCTAGGAATTTTAAACTATTTCAAACGATTGATACCGGATCTAAGTAGAAAAGAAATACCATTAATTGAGCTATTAAAAAAAGGTGTGAAATGGCAGTGGAATTACAAACGAGAAAAAGCATTTAGAGAACTAAAAGAAGATTTTACAAATAATCTCAAGGTATATCACCCACAGTATGATAAACAATTTATTTTGAGAACAGATGCATCAGCTGATCGTTTTGCTGGAGTACTAATACAAGAGCAGGAAAAAGGAGAAGTACCTATCAGTTTCATATCTAGGGTTACTAAAATACATGAAAGAAAATATTCAGTAACGGAACTAGAAATGGCTAGCGTGGTATTTTGTATCACGAAATTAAGATTCTTATTATTAGGAGCTAAATTTATTATAGAAACTGATCATTCAGCTTTGACAGCTATGTTGAAAAACATATATGCTAATAATAGAATACATCGCTGGATTCTATTACTACAAGAATACGATTTTGAAATCAAATATATTCCTGGAAAACAAAATATAATAGCAGATGCTTTCAGTAGAGAGACAGAGACCACATTTGAACAGAGAAAGTATAAAATAGGTATCAATACAATACTACAAGAGGAAGGATTATATTCATTGGGGAAAATTAGACAAGATCAACAAAATTTAGGATCAAATTATAAAAATAATGCTATTAATATAGAAGAAATATGGTATAAATGTTTAGAAGATAGAGAGGTATTTGTAATTACACAAGGTTATGCGAAGGAAATTTTAAAAAATCTACATGAAGAATATGCACATGTTGGAGCAAGAAAATTATGGATGCTTTTCAGAGAAAACTATATTACAAAAAAAGATTTATCAATTGCCAAGAATATTTGTAAAATATGCACTATATGTCAACTCGCAAAGGAGAAGAATTACCACAATAAAAATTTGGCAAAGTCAATAGTGGCACAGAATCCATTACAAATTGTAGCTATAGATTTTATAAGATATCTAATAACGAGCATACAAGGGAATAAACATATATTTGTTATCACAGACATTTTCACAAAATTTGTTAAAGTTTACCCATGTAAGAGAACCAATGCAAAAACTGTGATAATGTTTTTAAAAATGTACATGGAAAAATATGGAACTCCAAAAACAATAATTTTAGATCATGCAACGTATTTCGAAAGTGAAAAATTAGCAAAGTTTAGTCAAAATCAGGAAATCAAGTTGAACTTTATTAGCATTAGGAAACCGTCATCAAATCCAACAGGAAGATACAATTAAAGAGATAAACAAATATCTAAGAATATTATGTAATCAGGATCACTGTCAATGGGAAAATAATTTAAATCACGTGGAAAGATTTTCGAATCAAGTACCTCATGGTATTACAAATGAATGCCCAGAGTATTTATTTACAGGCATAATACCTCAAAGAAATTGGATAGTCAATCGAAAATCAGAAATGGAAGATGTTATGAATAAGGTAAATGAAAGATTACAAAAACAAGCTAAGAAATATATTAAAGGGATGAATCAAAAAAATAAAGACCGTTTTTGAAAAAGGAGAATTGGTAATAGTAAGATCATTACAAGTTGCAAAAAGATTGGAGAATCGGTGCGCGAAATTAGTATTACCATTTGAGGGACCTTATGTTGTAGGCAATGAAGGAGCACAAAATAGTTATCAATTACTAGACCCCACTACCGGTAATGAAAGAGGAGTTTTTAATATAGAACAGGTGTATAAATATTATGCATAACTTGGAATAAATGATATTATGTTACGTGAAATTTTAAGATAGATATAATATAGTTAATGAGTTTTATGAAATTAGTAACAATGGTTTAATTTGATTAAAAGAAATTTTTTTATTAGTTAATAATCATTTTCAGAACAGTACTAGTATACTGAAATAATAGGATAATATTTGGAAAATTTAAAGATGAAATTACAATGATATACAATAATCGATTTATCATTCTTTTATTAGGGGGATTTAATACACATCCTCTATTTGAAATTTAAAGAATAAATAAAACATAAGGAAATTTATTTAATTTTATTTGTCATACTCTCGATACACACTGTACTCTACGTAAATTCCTAAATTTTGAAAGATTCAGTAGAAATATCAAACATGACATTTCATAATTTCGATGACATTTGAGTAGAATATATCTAATGATAGATAGAACATAATAGGATTTGGAGAAAATATTTGAAATTGTAAAATATAGAGGTCTCTGCTAGCAAGATTACAAATGTAATAAAAGAATTTCAAAATCTCACTTGGTTATTGAAAATTATAGATTAGTAAATTTTTCAAAAACAAGAAAAATCGGTAACAAACAGAAAGGAGAATTATTTATTTTGTAAAAATTTAGTCAATAGCTTTTTATCCTTTGAAGAGACAACATCAGAATAAGAGTTGTCTCGAATTTTTTGGTAGATTGCATAAATTGCATATCATACAATCAGATAAATAACCCATATAATAAATTCAGTGCGTACATAATTCGGAAAAGATTTGTATCGTAAAAGTGTATGTGGTTCCAGTTTTTCTAAATCGTATATATTTAGAAAGTTGCAGTATTCTAAATACATTAGAATAAGTATTTTCAATTTAATCAGTGACATTTGGTTGAAATTTTTAGTGACAGTAAATTAGTAAATGTCATAAAATAATGAAAGGGCCTTTTATTATATTGAATTAACAGTTATTTGAGAGTTTGATAAAAAACAAATAAATTTGAAGAATCAATTTTGAACAATTTTGATCTCACCCTGAGATAGGAGTAATAAGTTGATTGTAGATAAATTCATGTTTATATTGATATCTATTGGCGCCGGGCATATTTAATTTGACAATTACTGTCAAATTTGAAATTCAATACGTACTTAAGTGGTATGCACAATAATTGTCGCTGCGACAAGATAGTATAATTTATTTCCATATCGTAGGGCAATTATATCTAAAGAATTGAAATATTACAAATTGTCTCCAAACGTGGGAAATGATATTCAAAGGTTTGAAAATATAACAATATATATATATATATATATTATATATTATATATATACATATATATTATATATATATTAATGTGGAAAAATAATGCTACACACTTTATATATATCTAACACGAGTCAATTACAATTTAAGATATTAACGAGTATAAGATTATTGAAAGGAAAAGTATTCGAGATCCAAATTTAAACTAAATCAAACTAAAGAAATTCATTTAAACTTTATAATGTACCTTGTACAGATATATATGACACCGATATAATAAGAATTCAAACTATTTAAGAGAAAAATTTAAAATTTATTGAATACAAATATTTTAGATCACAAATTTTTTTTATCAAAATTCAATATTAAGATCTGGCGCTTATTGTTAAAGGAATCATATGAATATTTAATCTTATGAACTCAACATCCTGAGAAGCTGAGTGCTCATTTAAAAAAATTTAATATATAAAAGAGATATAAAGGTAAGTGCACTGTGTGACATTATTGAACCTAAATAATTTTTTTAAATATATTGGGGCAAATTAAAAAACCTTATTGAAATCAAACATATAATTAAATTCATATAAAATAAACTACAATAAAATTTAATACAGTACTCCTATTTCAAATATTACAGAATTCACTTAATATATTCTTATGCAATACTTTTGGAAAACCCTGTTTTGTCTATGTACTCAATATAATTGAAAAACCCTGTATACATAAAATTTGACACTATTTAATTTCTGATGACATTCCGATGACAATTCAAAAGATATTCAAGGTTATAGAGATAAATAGTCATTTTAAGGTATTCAGTTAAGAAAAGAAATCCAAATCTATTTATAGTAAGGAGATAAAAATTTAGTTTTTTTTTAAAAAAGAAAAAGTTTCGTAACCACAATATAATTTGGGTTGTTTATTGAAAAAAATATTCAGTAACGTTGAATCCTCCGAAGAGAGAACTTCTAAGAGAACTCCAAAGAGTAACATATAATTTTAGATTTATTCAAAAATTTTGTATTATAATAATTTTAACAGTGATTAGTAATAGAAAGCATTATTCGTTAACCCATTTAAATTATGTGCGTGAGTGATAAAAAAAACTTTGTCAAGATGGAAGCAGAGGTGTAAGATCCGGGATTCTAAAGTTTTTAGAGTTGTACGAGCTGAATGTTATCATCGAATACTGGTGAGTCCACTCCAGAATTATTATTTAATTGAAATATTCAGGCCTTAAAAACAAATTAAATTATAGATGCATCTAAACTTTTCAATTCGCATAGAATATTAAATAATTTGAAGATACAATAAAATAAAGACATTTCGGATATTTGACAAGTCAAGTGAAATTTTTGAAGTTGATTGAACTCTCTCAAATTTTTTTTTATAAAACTTTTGGTACTAGAGATAAGGCGTTATAGTTTGTAGGTTGTTCATTTAGTTTATATCTGGGAAGATACGAGTTGGCTCTTTATTGTTGTAAAAAAAGGAAAAGAAAATTTTAAAATTTATTTGATTTATAATTATAAATTTGTTACATTTATAACATTCAAACCATTCAAGAACGTTGATAAAAATTAAACATATTTATCAAATTTAGAAATTTTAGTTTAAAAAGTGACAATTGTGTATTATTGGTGACATACAAGTCATTTATACGTTGTGGATGTCAAAAAAGGAATTGAATAGCCTTTATAGTCTTGGGCAGTCACATTATATTATTAGATAGATCAAACAGAACAAACAAATTTATATAAAATTTTTATTTTCAATAGCGCATCGAACCCACCCTCAGGTAAGAGTGATTTGGATATTTTATGTTAAATTTATCTTTCAATTAATTACAATTTGATAGCCGGGAAATTTTTGACAACTACTGTCAACCTTTTATATACATAATATATGTCGTTTTAAGCTTTGTTTGCAATATAATAAAAATACGCTGCTTAAGCTACATATACAATAATTGTCGCTGCAACGTACGGCAATTCTAATAAAATTAAACAATTAAAACACATATCATATGATTATTAGACTATATCAATATATATATATATATATATATATATATATAAAGTTGTCAGCATACTATTTATCTCATTCCTCTATTTTGCAACTTTTGTAGGCTTTGTAAACAGTTATTATCTAATTTATAAAGTAATGATCCGCAGTAATCAAAATGAGGTTGTATAATAGTTTTATACACTGGTAATCTAGAGAGAGATTTGAAGCAACCCTTGAGAAGAAAAATAGGTTTTTTTGTTATTTTTTCACATATATATTCGCAATGGGGTTTCAATAATAAATTTTCATCTAAAATAACTCCCAAGTATTTAAATTCATTGACCCATCCTACGTTCTCATTTTCAATTATAATGCTATATCTATTATAATTTATTTGATTCAATTTATATTTACACCCGAAAATCCTTGCCTCCGTTTTTTTAGTGTTAAGCTTAAGTTTATTTTTATTCAAAAACTGGGTTAAGACTTTCAACATTTTATTCAGCTTATTAAAAATTTCCTCAGGGTTATACCCATACCATGCTAACAGTGTATCATCTGCAAATAGATTAATAAAATCACACGCAATATAATTAATGTCATTTAAATATATAATAAACAGAAGCGGTCCCAATACACTTCCCTGAGGAAGAACATTTTAGATGTTGATTTATATATTGTAATCTATTAGTCATATACTGCTCAAACCAGGTCAGGACTTGTCCTGCAAAACCATAATATTTCAATTTATTAATCAAAATTTTAAGATCTATCGTCTCAAAAGCTCGTTTGAAATCCAGAAAAACTGCTATTATATATTTATTTTCATCAAGTACTTGCTTTCATTTAGATATAGTCAATTGTAAAGATGTTTCACATGAATGGCCTTCCCTAAATCCTGACTGATTTCCCACAAACGAACAATTGTTATTAAAGTATTCTAAAATTTGGTCACGAACCACGGTTTCTAATAATTTTTCAATTGTAGGAATTGTATTGATAGGCCGCAAGTTGGCTGCGTCTGCATTGTTTGCAATTTTTTTGACTGGAACTATCTTGCTAGCGATCAGGAAATGTTGCTGTTTTCAGCGATGTGTTTATAAAATTTGATACTGCAAAGCCAGTTGTATAAAAGGTCTCCTTCAAAAACAATAATATAACGTGACGCCACACGGAATATTAGGCACCTAAAGCATCTGCTTATATTTAGAGAATAAATAGGATAGTAATAATAAAATCAACAGTGCTACAATGATTGATTAATGAATGAAATTTAGAATTAGTAAAAATATATATAAGATAGGTTAATAAAATATTCAATCATAAAAGTTAATAGGAAATATAATAATATATGTAGAAAACTGTAATTATAGGTAATGTCAAAAACCGAAACGAAATATAACAGTTGACGACAAGTATACCAACATGAAATGTAATCTGATATGAAATATAAGAATAAAAATAAATGATTACCGACCTAATTTATGTATATAGATGTAATAATATAAAACAAAATAAGAAATGAACTGTATCCATATGTATTATGTAAATATTTAGGTTGTAGGAAGTAAAAAATTTGTATATTTACATTGACCAATCGGAAGATTTCAAATAATCAATAACAAGAAAAAACAATGATAAATAAGATGTTAGTGAATTAAATCAATGACGATAAGGTTATAGTGAATAAAAAACAACATTTAGTAGCAACGTAGTAGACAAGCCAGACAGTAGTAGACAAGCCTCTACGGAGGCATAATAAAAAAAAAGTTTGAAAATGGTTTAAATAAAATAGACCGAAACGTTACCACTATAAGCAAGTGATTTTATTTGTGACCGAAACCCATGAAAATATAAGAAATTTAGTAGCAAGTTTAAGTCAGAAAAACAATAAAAACATTAATAAACAAAGTGGCAGGTGAACAATAATCAAACATTTTTCTAGAACATTACCAGCTTCCGGTTATAAACAAAAAAAGGGTTTTGGCGAATAAAAAAACCCGCGGTAGTTAGTCAAGCGTTGGTAACCAGACAGTAAAGAAGTGAATTGTATGTTATGCAGTTTTTCTTATAAAATTTTCAAGTAATAAGTGCTAAATGTATAAAATAAGAAGTATAAAAGTAATTAATAATTAAATAAGTGCAAAGACAAAAATTTGTGTTGAAACAAAGTCAAGCCACGTAGAAGAATTATCACCAGATAATTATAAAAAGGGAGATTGCCACCTGGAGCAGGAAAGCGTCATGGATGGACACAATTGAAGGCGTCGGCTTGGTGAAATATAAAAAGGTCTGTGGTGTGTTTAATTAATAATATTTGGTACCAAATAATGGAAAGTGGAATTTAAATAAAAAACAACTGGTAATAGAAATTTTAAAATGATAATAAACCAGGAAACGTAAAAAACTTACCATTATCAAATTTGTAGATACATGTAATAATTTCTTTCATGTTGTATTTTTTCCAATTACATATATATAAAACTTTCCACAAAACAATAAGCCACAACTAATTTCAGTTTTTATCACTATTATTATAATACGTTAAAATATTTTTAAAAGATCGAAATTAAGTAGATTAAATATTTCAAATATCCTCTCCATTTCACGAACCGATTAAAACTAAATCAGTGTCCAAATGTTTTCAATAATACTTTTTAGAAGAACAAGCAGAAAAAGTTACAATGTTTGAACAACTTTAAACACAGATGTTCATTTTTCAGAGAAAAATAATGTTTACAAACGATTATGCAAATGTATGCAAATGAGTCTGCAAAAGCCGTCTCAAAAGAATGAATAGTTTTTAAAACATACATAAAGGTTGTCTGATGTGGAAATTTAGATGTATATAGATAAAATCCATATTTTACGTTTTATAGTATAGGAATATTTCATATTTAATAAAAGGATAATCATTTATTTTATAAATAGGTCTATGACACCAATAACAAAGTTAAAGCGTCAACTGTATTTTTTGTATAAGTAATATTGAAAATTTCAAAATTTTTGTTCTTTCTTTTAATTAATCATATAACATAAATTACATTTGATTAGTGATGTTGATTTTCTTATGATTTTGCCCAGGGACCCTACTGAGATATAGAGTGGTGTATAAATAAGAACAGCCGAGGTAAAATTTTGGAATTAAATGAAACCACATGATATAAAATAGCATAATGAATAGGAGAAATTAAGGATGAACTATATATAAATTAGCTAGACAAAAGTATAATATTTCAATAGTTACACAACACATCATTACATTTCATATTCAATTTAAATTCACAATAAAATATAATAATCCAATGAAATTAACTTCCCAAGTGGAGCAATTAAAATAAATCAATCCAATATAAATTTGTCTCCCAAACGTGGCAAATAACATATAGTTTTCAACTTCAATTTTCCTAAACAATATATATATATATATATATATATATATATGTATATATATATATATATATATATATATATAACTATATTTATTTACTTAGATAGTTCGATAATGAGAGACCCCTTTTAGTTTTCGTGCGGGATTAAATACATTTCATATCCAAAAGAAATGTATCGAAATTGGAAATACGTCTCCTATTTTCTGAATATTTGGAAATAATGGCGAGAGAAAGTATACACGAAACTGACCGTGAATTCTCAGTTCATACAATCCAAATCAACTCCGTTTTGCAAAATGTATGTATATAGAATGTGTCTACCTTACCATCGCTAGGTTGTTTTAATAGAAACGCAGTTTATTGCGTTTCACACACCACGGTATAATGATCCAAATTCATTAGTTATAATGAGAATACCTCAAATACCATTGAACATGAAGGTGAAGTAAATTCATTGGACGATAAAGAGTTACTACAAAATAAAAACATTTCAACTTTCAAAAAAGTGTTCTAACCAAAAACAAAAAAGCTTTTTGGAAAAATATTGTACGGCAACAAATATCACTTGAATATTTGAAGATAATGAAAAAATTTTCACGAAAATGTATATTATAAACATGGAAATATCACAACTCCATTTTTTTGCTCATTGTTCTCAACTTTGTCTCCGAAACCGTGTCAATAGTTGATAATAATCATATTAAAATGCTAATTTTGTCTATTTTCAGTATCAAATTCCTTCCTGCGAGAACTTCATTTAGAAGCCGAATCCAATTTAACTTAGAGCTTTTATTTTCATATTTCTGACTTAAATTATCTATTTTTAAATAAATTACTCACACTAGTATCGGTTTTGATGTGCTGTAATCAATGGAAATTAGTTACCTGAAAAAAAAAGAAATATATCAAATAACGACACAATAATTTTAGTGGTATAGTAATTGAAAAGTAAATGATGAACTTCAATATAAAAAGACAATTATATGCAAGCTAAATCAATAATGAAGAAATACCTTTTCTTAATATTGCAGAAATATGTATGGTAAAACAAATGTTTAACTAACCATCCAAACCAGTTAATTATGAATACACATAAATAGAATTTTCCAAAAACATATTCTAATTGCTTAGAACATATATTATTTCCGAGAAACTTTGTCTTCCGATTAATTATAATTTGAATTTAATGTTTTTAATTAATTAATTTATATTTCTTCAGTAGTAGAATAGAATGGTTAATATTAATAACAATGACCATCCAATTTCAACGAATTGGGCCTGTTGAATTTTTATTATTTAAGCAATAAAATATCAAATATATCATATTTATCGAATTATGTGCAAAAAATTAAAACAGATATCCTCTTTATTCAGTTCCTTCACGGCTGATTTACCGTTTTCATGCTTCAACGCCCTCTATCGTTCGAAATTGCTTTAACCCTTGAAGAATATTTTTTATAAACAGATTTTAAGAGAGTATCTTTCACATTTATACAATTATTCAATTATTACACTTCGTTATTTTCTAAGCGAAACGGAGATTTGACCGTGAATTCTCAAAACCTGTCTTTATATATAGGGCGACAAAACTTTTGCTTATGAAATGATGGGAAAATGATTACACCAAACATGGTCATCCTAATTGTTACATTGAAAATTATTAGACAATCTTCAAATACTGCGGTTTAGACAGTTTATTTATACTTTTTATTCTCCACAACTTCTTCACATCTTAAACATGCACTATCTTTACCTCCAATTAGCCGAGTACATTCTTCGTAGCCATTGTTTTAGCATTTTGCAGTCTTCAAGCTGATTTATTCGTTATTTCCATTTTTTATGTTTTTTCTACTAATCTAAGCTCATCCCACGAGAAAAATCGTCCCATATTCCTGGAATATACGGTCTTCTAAAAATCCACAAACCCGATATCCCACTACGACCCATAGTCAGTGCATTTAACTGCCCTACCCAACTCTTGGCTAAACATTTAGCTGAACCCCTTCAACCAATTGCCGAGCGGTCCCAACCCTATTTTAAAAATTCTCGCCATTTCATTGACATACTCAAAGGATTTGATATTTCTTCCACAGATATCCTTGTCAGTTTTGACATTGTCTCCTTATACACCAACATCCCTATCGATGAAACTTTGTCTATCTTAGACACTAAACACCACATCACCTCAGATTGTCTTTACCTAATCAAACACTGTTTGTCCAACACATACTTCATATTCCAAGGTAACTTCTACAGACAACTGAAAGGTGCCCCTATGGGTCCCCTATCTCTCCAGTTATGGCCAAGATTTTCATGGAACAATTCGAAAATTCGGCAAAATCTTCCTCTTCCCTCCGCCCAAGCTGTTGGTTACGATATGTTGATGACACTTTCGTCATTTGGCCCCATGGAGATACTTTGAATTCCTTCTTACTCCATCTTAACAGCGAACATCCATGTATCCAATTCACGATGGAAGTGGTAGATAGCGCATCTCTACCATTTCTTGATGTCATTATTAAAAAACTTTCACCAAATGGTTTCTCACACTCCATCTATCGCAAAACCACTCGCACCAACCGTTTTTCTCAATGCTCATTCCCATCAACATCCGGCACAACTTAATTCTGTCATCAACCCACTCGTATCCCGATCCATCTCTGTCTGACGAATCCAATCGACCATCAGAAATCAATATTCTAAAACAAAGTCTAATTCAAAATGGTTACAAAGAATCTCAAATCAACAGGAGCATTCAGAAATTTTCAACTCCCATTCCATCAACTTCCACCATCGACTTAGACAGTCAATTATAGATATCACTCCTTTACATTAAAGGAGTGACAGACAGAATCTGTAAAATCTTTAAACCCCACGGTATTCGAACAATCTTCGAATCCCAACAGAAAATTTCCCACATAATCCGATCTGTCAAGGGTAAAATTCCCAATGAACAGAATGGAATATATGAAATCCCTTTCTTAGATTGTCCCCGCACCTACATAGGTCAGATCAACCGGCGTATCTCCGTTAGAGCAAAAGAACACTCATCGTCTGTCAGAAATTGCGATCCATCGTTCACCTTGGCCGAACATCGTGTCGAAACAGGGCACACAACCAATTTCTATAAAACCATAACTATCGCCCCAGCTCGCTCCTTAAGGTCCAGAATAATTCGAGAAGCCATCGAAATAGAAAAACGTCCAAACTGTTTAAATTCCAGGGATGACAGCTAGATATTGTCATCAACCTAGAATCTTCGCCACCCGCCCCACTCCGATACCACCTCACCGCCTTCCACCATGGCCTGCGCCAAGAATAACAATTACCCTCCTAAAACATCGCGGGATAACGAACGTCCCATATCTATTACCACTCCCGGCAGCAGCACACGCACCGCGCGCGCCAAAAAGACCATACCCGCCAATAGGTCCCCCATAAATACACGGTTCAGACAACTTATCGGTCAGTCGGCTTCAAGCCAGTAGTGAGTGTTAGTGTCAGTATTTTACGGTATTTTAACCGCTAAGCAGTTTTTTTATTATTTTTATTTCATTTTATAAATTTGAAATTTTTATTGTTATATCCTTTTTCGGCGAAATTCCAAGGAGTAGGCATATTGAAGCCCTCTTGATAATGGCTTCAAAGTGGAAGCTGAAACGTCGAGAAATTACAAATTTCCAACGCGATTCAACCCGTGAACCTAGTTCATTTCTTCATAACTCTAACCGCGGAAACCTTTCCAAACATGCAGCTTATATTGTCCTCCATATTTTAATAGTTCATTGTTAAGTTTATCAGGCTTTTAGTTTTAACTGGTTTATAATTTCTATGAATTCTTCATATGTCCTAACCTACATTAGCACCACTATAAGTGGCGTTGTCACTCATATTTTATTTGGCTTCCCCCTTTTCATTTGTTGCCACGTGTGGTGTGTATAGACCTCCAATTTCATTAAATATTTTTGTTCAAGATAGGGAATTATTAATTTGTATATCGTCGCCTCGAAGTCAAAACCTCGTATCTCGAATTTTGCTCTTTTTGAGTTACGAGTCTTGCAGGTTACAGAATATTATAGCGCATACGTGGCAAATACTTGGATCTCGATATTTAGATAGAATGCGGCTGCGCAAATTTATTTGAATTTCTCGTATCTCGAATGAAGCACACAAACCTCGTATCTCATTTCAAGAGAAACAAAATTGTTATGCAGTTTGAATCACCGTGTCGATATTGTGTCTGATTTAAATAGGTAGTTGGTCAGAAAGGAGCTCCAAGATATGGTAAGTAAAATTCTCTCTGTTTTGTAAATTTTTATGCATGAGAAATGTGTTAGTTTTTAAAGTAGAAAAAAGTGAGGTTAGAAGCTAAATTTTTGAGAGTAAACGGCACGTAATGTTGTAACAATTTGAACAAATTTATTACAACTACTAAAACTAAGTTTTTTAAGCACCAGAGGTTAATAGTTACAATTTATTATGAGTATAGAAAACAACTTAAACGGGTTAAAATCAAGATACGAGGTTTTGCAATTTTGCAACTGTAAAAATAAACTGGCATTGATGATTTACGAGTTTTTAATAAACCGATTTAAAGTTTTTTTTTACTGTTTGTAGGCGTCTCGTGCTAGTAAAATATTAGCTATGGCACTACAAAGCCCTCAGGATTCTTCTTGCGAGAGTCAACCGGTTCCATCAGCTGTAGTGAGAAAACGAAATTCACAAAAATTTGATTCTGGCACGAATTTTTCTTCACACGTTGAACTGTGTTGTAACGTTAATCCGTCTGCAGCTGTAGAGATTGATCAAAAAATATCACAGAACATTTCAATATGCGGTGATCAAAGTTTAGTCACAAATAATAATAATAATTTCAATGAGGAGGACACCGATGAAAACCCTTTCCAAGATTCTGGATCTAGCTTTCACCCCAGTAATGGCTCAGAAGACGAATCCCAATCAGAAACATACCATGATGAAGAAGTACTAGAAGATCAAAACGGGACTGTAGATAATCAGTTAAAAAGAAACGTGCCAAAAAAGGACAAGGAAATCCCACTACTTGGAAGAGAAAAGTGCTCAAATACGCAGAAGAAAGGGAGGGGAAAATGAAGCACAAAAAAACACAGAGATGGATCGAAAACAGGGATCATGAAAGAGAGATGCAACTCAGGCACGTGTCTAAAGTCTAAAGGAAAAAGACAATGCGCTTCCATAACGGACGATCAAAGAAAAGAATTATTTACTAGGTTTTGGGAGGAAATGGACTGGCGTCAGAGAAAAGTGCTTGTGGTGACTTTGGTAAATAAGTCTACAACTTTACAAAAAACGACTAAGAAGACATCACGCCGCAACACCAGTTTATTTTATCATTTAAAAGTGAACGACAAAGTACTTCCCGTTTGCAAAAAAATGTTCCTCTCAACATTCGCCTTAGGAGAATGGACAGTTTTAAACTGGGTAAAAAATAGTAATCACTCTGGGATAGTAGATTCTTCGAGGGAGTGCCCAAATGAAAGTAAACCTTGTGATAAACAAAAAAGAGTTCAAATAAAAGAATTTTTGGAGAAGTTGCCGAAACTACCTTCACATTATTGTAGATCGACAACCAGTAAACTATACGTGGAAACTATCTTTAAATCACACACTGAGGTGTACAATGTATACAAAGCACAAGTGGGAGAAAATTCTGCCGCGAGCAAAGATGTTTTAACATCAGAAATGAAACATTTGAATATTGACATCTACCATCCACGAAAAGATCAATGTGACTTGTGTTTTAGCTTCAAACTAAATAATGTTGGACTAGATGAATATAACTTCCACATCAACCAAAAAGAACGAGCTCGTCAGGAAAAACAAAAAGACAAAGACGATGCCGTCGCTGGGAAAGTACTTGCACTCACTATGGATGTACAGGCGGTGCAGCTTGTGCCATTTTTGCCAGCTGGCATGATTTATTTTAAACAAAAATTATCTTGCCATAACTTTACCATTTACAATTTGGGTAGTGATGCTGTCGTATGCTATGTATGGCACGAAGGGGAGGGGGGAATGGATGCTAATTGATTTGCCTCATGTCTAACAGATTATATCAACAATGAAATTGCCGGAGATGATAAAGACAAATTAAAAATATTTTATAGTGATGGCTGTTGTGCTCAGAATAGGAACGTAACCTTAGCTAATGCTTTGCAACATTACTGCATAATGAATGAAACCAACGATATTGTTCAAAAATATCTTACTAAGGGCCATTCTCAGATGGAATGCGACAGCGTGCATTCCACCATCGAAATGCGTAAAAAAAATAGAGAAGTTCATTCGCCCTCAAATTACGTTCAGATCATTGAACAAGCTCGTCGAAACTCTAAAGGACCATACAAAGTGAAGTACGTTGATCACAGTTTCTTCAACAGCTATGACGAAATTACATATTATAAGACTATACGTCCAGGTGTCAAGACCAGCGATCCTTGTGTAACTGACTTAGTAGCCCTTAAATATTCAGCTGACAGTGGGATACAATTCAAAATGAGGTTTGATGATGAGTGGTCTCTCCTTCCCCACAGAATGTAAAATAATACGGGAACTGTAAAGAAACTAAACAAAGCTGCATTGCCTCTCAAAGGTGATAAATATGATCATCTTCAGTCTTTGAAAAAGGTCATTTATCAAGATTATCATGGATTTTATGATTCTCTACTTCATTAATTTTTTTATACGTTTTTTCATCCAACCTTAGCATTCAATCTAAGTCGAAAAAATATTATTTTTATTGTATTTTGTGTATTATTTGTTATAACTACCTATTACCAGAATAAAATGTTTCTTTCTTTCTAATTTGTTTAATTTTCATTGTTCACTTTGCAGTGAGAAGACCTCGGAAGTCCAAAATTAATAGTGAAAAACTCTTATCTCACTATTTTTGCGGTTACAAAGAAAAAAACAAGAAAAAACTAAAATTTAATTTATTCAGGATTTTACTCTTATCCAGGCCTTCAATATGACAATGCCCTGTACCAAAATTATCATAACAGCAAATTATACTAAGTTTTTTGGGTTTCCTGAAAAGTTGTGAATTTTGACATACGAGGTTTTGACTTCGAGGCGACGATATATTACTGTATTTTTTAAAATGTGTGCAGTATTGCCAGTCTGGCGGCAATCTGTTTGCAAACTTAAATTATTTTTGTATCCGTTCGCTATTGTATACTGTATATTGTAACATCATAAAATAGGATTGTTTAGACTAAACGAAATATCTCATTGTAAAGTTTGTAAGACTTATTGTCATATTATATTTTGAACTTCTACGGTCAATAGAGACGAAATCCTTTGAAGTTGCAATCACCATTGGAAGGCATGTAATAAAACCATTTTGCACATTTTCGATTTAAAATGTTTACAATCGGACGGTATCACCTTTGAAATATCTTTCAATAGTAACTGAAAAATTTAATGGGTGTGTTCATTGTTGATTCTTGTCAATGGTTACGGCCGAGTCAACAATAAGCACCAATAGGAAAGGTGTATTTCATTAGCTCCCCCACAGTATACAAATACAAACAGTAGTGCATCTTGGACAGGCGGCAAAAGTCGCGCAGATTTGACTGCGCAGACTAGATGCCATGTTCTAAGGATAAAACATTTAAACTGATCAAGAATAAAGAGTGTGGTGAATTCTCCTGTCACTGTCACTGTCTGAATCCAACCAATGGAATATCGACATTCGAGTTAATTGACAGTCTGAGCGCCTGACATTACTCGGCACGATGAACAGAGGAACAAGAAAACGTCACGAACAGCATTTTCATCTGTGATTTTCATTATTTCATTTTATGTTAATTGCATCTTGTGTGAACAGGTGTGTGTTATTATAAGTATAGACTTAAATAAGGTCACAATATCAACATTTAACAAACGGAAATTAAGAAATTATCCTCATTTTTCGCTTTGTTAACATGAAGAAATTTTTTAAGTACGATTCTGTCGTTCCCATAAAGCTGGCTTCTGACCTGACATTTATCCAGAAAACATGGTCGACAGTTACTTTGAAACTTCAAAGGTACCGCCTTGAAGATGCACTACTGTTTGTTAGGTATACTGTGGCTCCCCCAACATTTGAGTAAACACACCGCCTTGAAGCTATCCTATTTAACACGTCTTACAAGTTGAAGAAGTCAGTCATCATTCAATTACGAATCAGTCACAGTTACGCAGTCAGTTAGTAAGTTACCAGTTACACTATTAACGAATTAGTTAGTTGAATACTTAACCGGTTGCTTAGTGTGCAACAAAGTCGAAACTCAAATTCTAAGTGCAATTTAAGTCGAAACTCATCGTTACTGAGTCAAACTTATCGTTTGTTAGTTAGCAATCAAGTCAAGCACGTGTAACCCAAGTCGAAACTCATTGTTTCGCCGTTATTGAGTCAAACATATCGTTTCGTAGTTAGTGCTCAAGTCAAACACATGTTGTAATTCATGTCGAAACTCAAAGTTTTTATGTCAAGTTAAGTTACTAAGTCAAACATACCGTTTCCTAGTTAGTATTCGAGTGAAGCACGTGTAACCCAAGTCGAAACTCATTGTTTCACCGCTATTGATTCAAACATATCGTTTCGTAGTTAGTGTTCAAGTCAAACACATGTAACTCATGTCGAAACTCAAAGTTTCTATGTCAAGTTAAGTTACCAAGTCAAACAAACCGTTTCTTAGTTAGTATTCGAGTCCAGTGTGTACTTAAAGTCAAACAAATCGTTTCTTAGTCAGTATTCGTGTAACACCAAAGTAGAGATATACATACGCTACTATTGGTCACATCATCAAGCCCAAACATAACGTTTTTCCGAATCATTAAGTTCTTGTTTATCTTCCGATCTTAATACCATCGAGGTTCAAACATTAATCAATTTGTACAATTCATATGTAAATTTCTATATAATAAACTATTAATTTCGACATTATTAATATAGTTGAATGTTTACTACAGTCAACAAAGTTCAATTAATAATCAAAAACAATTTTTCTTTTTCAAAAAGCGCGTTGAAATCACGTCACGATTTTTAGATATTTTAGTTCTTTGTTATATTTGAGGTTAAGTACAACATGTTGCAGTGTTAGTAATAATACATTTGTATGTTTGTCGCAATTAAAATTTTTCACGTTCAAGTTACGAGATACGATTAGTATCGAGAACATTCGCTAACATTTTTCTACGGGGCATTTCCTTTTGAATATTTGTACTCAGAATTATTTGGAATGGGAAACTTGTAATTTGGTTTCCAATATACACACTTTTTGAAATATTCATGGAATTTCTCGAAAGTCGGTTTCGGTCAACATACGTAAATTGTTTCACAACTGAAAAATACTCAATAAATGTACAAACATGCGCATATTTTCTGCATAGAAAACAAAACCTCATCTTTTTATAGGTTCCTAGGATATTTACTTTTATTGAAATTCTTTTCATATAAAATTAATGTAACGCATGTTCCGTACACATAACTACGCATCTGTTGATAATATTAGCATTATTTGTAGCTCGCGGAAAGTCGTGTGTCCCTTGCAGAGTCAAAATGGATTCTACAACTAACTACAACTACCGTAGCCCACTGCGCTTTGCATAGAACAACGGAATTCAGTTGTTTGTATTCATGCATTCAGGATATTCTCCAGATATTCGTTGGAGAATTTCATTTGGAACAAGGTACATAAGCCTCATATCGATTTCGAGAACGTACAAGGACCATGTCAAATATTCGACAGTACAGCATATTAAAACCATTCTGTAGGGGTAATAATAGATTCGATAATAATATTTGCTTTTGAGTATTGTTCGAATTTTGTGTATTGAATTTCGAGTAAAAAATCAATAAATGCCTAATAATAGTTGGTTAATTAAAACAGTGCCAATAAATTCTAGCAGTTTTCAGACGGTTGAAGTATTTAGTATTATTCGTTTATAAAAGGGAAAAAATTTATTGGATCTCACTAATCGAAATTTTTAGTGGAGTGAAAAAGGTACTCTATAGGGGTAGAATCTGTTTTTACAATTCTCAGCTAATCGATTTAATATTAAAAAAGTTGAAAGCAAGAGTAACAAATAATTGAAATTGGTAAAGAATAAACGTACACTCTAACAAAAACAAACCGAAGGAAGTAAACGTTCTAATTGAATCAGTAGTTTCAAAAACAACTTAAGTAAAAAAAAACGAAAATTGGGTTTTCAGCTGAATCGCCTATTGAAATATCACTTAACCGTTCGGTGTTAAAATCACATGTCACTCGAATCGTTCCTAAAATAGCGAGGTAAAAGTTTGCATGTTCACTATTATTATTAAAAATAGTCTTTATTTTATATACTTGTTCCCTTTACAATGGTCCAGAAAAATAAATATATGGGCCGATGTTCTGGCAATTTTTCATCCTCTTGTGTAAGTCGTCTGTTTCTGTCTAAGGCTCCTTGCCGTAGCATCATCATCCATAGTTTTTCATTGTTCATAATAACTTTGTCCCTTGATTTGTTTATGATCCCTAGCATATTTCGGCTGTGTATTCCTTGAAAAGTAGCCAACAAACAGGGTTTCAAAAATGATACTGGGTTCAGTTTTCGAGAAAGCAACATGACTGACGTTGATTTTAATTTAATTTATTTGTTTGGATTGATTTACATTGTGTGATAATATAGGTTTGGAGTTAATCAATCTGGTTATGTAATTAGAGTGCCATGCAGAACCCTACACCCATTATCTCGAATGTCTCCTGTGCGATTTGCGTCTTTGAGATTTTTGCGAAGATCTTTTGGCAGACAGTTATTATAAAAGTTTGACTAAATTTTAGTTATAAAGTCTTTGATAGTTGGCGTATCGGCTCATGAAACCAAGTAATTTTGGGTAATCTGGGGTAACAGTTATGATTGATTGCCATCCGTAAACACTTGTTTTGTACCACCTGCAGGGAGAGTGGAAGTTGTGTTTTGTCCCGTTAAAATAAACGGGAGCTGCGTATACAAGTATAGGTCTGATAATGTACTCGTATTTGTATGTAAGAATTTTGTTGACTCGGTAAGCTACTATGTGTACAAATGAGTGGATAAAGCTTGCTCATTGCAATATTGGCTTTGCGTACCTGTTGCATAATATGTGCGTTCGCATTTGTATTGCCTTGAACCGTATACCCTAAGTATTTTAGGGTATTACTAGGCTCAATAATATGCCCATCTACACAAAGCTGAGTTTGCAATGATGTGTTTTTCTTAGCTATTCTCCTGAGTGATAAATACTTTGTTTTGGATGCGTTGATAGCCGTCGTTGTCGTCGGCCACTTTTCGTTACATATCTTGTTAGCACGATACAGCCTCCGGAGTGCAACAAGTCACCAACTTTATGATTGAGTATTATTAAGGGCATGTCACAGATCAACCGCATTGATTTTCAGCCCACCAGAGCTATGGTACTTGAAGTATGACCTTTTTGTCATTTTCTGAGAAATTTCAGGTTGTTAGCACGATACAGCCTCCGCAGTTCAACAAGTCACCAATTTTATGGTTGAACATTATTTAGGACATCTTACAGATGAATCCTATTGATTTCCAGCTCACCAGAGCCAGTACAACAGGTGATATAGTACTTTAAATACGATATTTTTGTCATTAAGGGGAAATTCCAGTTTGTTAGCACGATACAGCCTCCGGAGTACTTACAAGTGACGAATTTTATGATTGGATATTATTCAGAGCGTCTCAAAGATGAACCCTATTGATGTTTAGCTCACTAAAGCCAGTACAATGGGTGCTATGGTACTTGAAGTACTAAATTTTTGTCATTTTTGGAGAAATTTCAGTTTATTAGCACGATACAGCCTCCAGAGTGGATACAAGTGACCAATTTTATGATTGAATATTGTTCAAGGTGTCTCACAGATGTGAGAATTCTTTGAACAACAAAGGTTGGTAAAGGGTATTGCTGGCAAGGTGAAGGCTAATAGTTTGATGTTTACAAAAGCTGATAAGGGTAATTGTTTAATCATAATGTACAGATGTGATTACATAAATAAAACGGAAGATTTTCTACAAAATAATAACTTCTTAATCATGAACAATAATCCCACTAAGAGATTAACAATTGATTGAAAAGACATATTGAATTAACATAAGATGTTCTTCTCCACGCATGGCATCAATACGAGACATCTCACTCCTACTAATTCCCACATACCTAGACTTTATGGACTTCCTAAGATACATAAAGAGAACTTTCCAATGAGACCAGTGGTTAGCTTTTCCAACACACCTTTGAAGCTTCTATCTAAATTTGTCAATAACTTCCTTTCTACAACTCTAAATTATAAACCAGTGTACACTGTTAAGAACACCTTGGACTTAGCAGATAGAGTTAAAGATTGTAACTTCCAGTCTAATAATTTTTTAATTGTTTCTTTTGATGTTTCCAATCTCTTTACCAACGTTCCCTATCGTTAGCAACCTACTCCAATCTAAAAACATTGGCCCAATTACAACATCTCACGCTATCGCTCTACTTAAATTTTGTCTATCACAGGACTTCTTTTCCTTTAATGACAGAGTATAGACAACCAGATGGATTAGCCATGGGTAACCCACTCTCACCATTGTTAGGGGATTTGTTCCTTGATCACCTGGAGTCAACGGTTATCTTCAATAATAATTCACATTTTAATAAAGTCATTAAATGGTTCAGATATGTTGATGTCGTTTTAGCTTTTATTAATGGGGATGTAGAGGATGCATACAGTATCCTTAGCAATTTTAACGATATACACCCTTCCATACAGTTTACCTTGGAAATTGAAAACAATGGCTCAATAAATTTTTTGGATTTGACTTTATCAAGGAAAGATTCTGAAATTGAATTTTCCATATACAGAAAACCCACACAGACTGATCATCTTATTCCAATACATTCTAATTATCCTATTCTACACAAAATGTCTGCTATATCTTGTTATGTATATAGATTACTTAGGGTCCCTCTTTCTCAACATAATTTCAATGCAGACCTTAATATCTTGAAACAGTTGGGATTGAACAATGGTTATTCTCCTCAAATTGTTGATAGTGTGGTCTCGAAGACAACAAAGAGGTTGAGAAGAAATTTGGCCTACCCTGAGGTTCACAACAACGATCAGATTCAGTATCGTGCGTTGACTTATTGTGATGAAGTTTCAGATGAAATTTCAAAGATTATCACCAACAATCTTGAAGATGTTAAAATCTCCTTTAAATATAGATGTTCCATTTCCACAATTTTCTCTAAGAACAAAAATCCTATTGATAAACTTAAATAATGTGGTATCTACAAATTAACTTTTGATTCTTGTCCATCTACTTATGTGGGTAGGACTACTCGTGCTTTAGGTACTAGAATTAACGAACATCTTAATAAACCCACTTCGTCGAATTTCGGCTTCCACATTAAGTTCAATAACCATAACTTTTCTCTATCACGTAACTCTAAAATCCTGCATAACATTCCCAGGAACAACTTCAGAAAGATGGACTTGCTTGAGGAACTAGAAATACTCAGGGAAATGAATGTTAACTCAGAACACTGCCTCAACACACAAGTACATCTTAATTGTAAATTTCAGCCTCTGTTCAAAACCTTGTGGTCCTCTAGGGCGTTAGACTCACATTCTCACCGTGGCGATCTGGTCCAAGAATATTTCGCCCAGCACTCGGCTGATTCGTAAAAGGCGAATGAATGAGTCTTTCCTATCTTCTATTCATTCTTTACCTCTATTTCTCCTTTCTTCTACTTTGAGTTTGCTCAACCTTATTCACCTCTCACATTTGCACCACATCTATCACTGTGTTTCAGACACCTAGAAACTTTCATTCTCCATCCAACAACCAATTCATAGTATCTTCTTAACAATAATTTTTCTTTCCATCCCTAGAACTATGCATGGATATGCCTAGTACGGGTCTGGGTTTATTCTTTCGGTAAGTTCTACAATCATCTCTCAAAGACATTTTTGGCTCGTCACCAGGCTATGTATGGGTCATAGTTTGTCTCACTAGTAAATAAAAAAATTTAATTTTTTTAAAATAATAGGAATACAACCCCTCCTCCTCATGGAACTTATCTGAGACATGCCTAGTATGGATCTGGGTTTGTTCTTGGAACTGGTTCTAGATTACCACAGTGTTCGTCGGACACCAGGCTATGTATGGGTCATAGTTTGGTTAAGCATATAAGATATCTTATAAATTTGTGCAAATCCCCCTCCTTTTCACTTTTCCTTATTTTCTTCTTCTCCTACGCATGCCTGGTTCGTGATAGGTCTAGTATGGATCTAGGTTTGTCACAGCCATGGCATAGCTGCCATCCTTTCTTCTCTTTATAATTTCACTTGGTTTCTTCTCTTCTATACATGCCTAGTATGGATCTAGATTTGTCATAACTACACACTATCTCTTTCTTCTCTTTACACTCCCACCCCGTTTCTTCCCGTACATGTCTAGTATGGATCTAGGTTTGTCATACCTATCAAAAACTTCTTAACCACATTGTTCCCGTGTAACCTAGCTATGTATGGGTCATAGTTGGGCTCATCAACAAGTTCTTTATCTTGCAACTCTTATCAAATTCTGTCCTACCCTTTCAGTCTTAACATACTCCTATGAATTCTTCTCTTCTTTTACATGCCTAGTATGGGTCTAGGTATGTAACAAATAACCTAAATTCAATAATCACACTGTGTTCTTGACGCCGGGCTATGTATGGGACATAGTTTGGGTCATTAGGTCAGAATCACTATACCATTTACATCTAATTCATATGGGAGGCCATCAGCTGTTGGGTTCACCTTGCCAGCGTACGTTTCCACCTTCGTCACTAGATTATGTAAACTCCTTCATGGATGTATTTACAACTAAGTGTTTTAATTTATGTTATCTAGCATTTTACACGTTTAGGTTTACTACGCTTGTTCCTGACTGGCTGGGAAATGGATCCAACCCCTAATTCAATTTTCAGTATACAATTAAGAGTGGAAGGGGATTTTACTATTCATCTAAACTAGATGAATGTTGTGAATTCGAATGGAGATTTTTCAATTTTTTGTATCATCACATCTTTTTCATTTTTTAAAATTAAAATAAAGGTAATATATAGGGTTTCCTACAATTTACAGTTCGCTATATGAATTTTTTCATCTTTTCAATCCTACATTTGATTCAATGTTCATCACACAAATATGTTGTATTGTCATACACTTGTTTTTTTACGGCACGTTGGCTTATTAGCCACCGTATTTTTAACGTCAAACTTGTCATCGGGTATCATTTAGTTTGCACTTCTGAATGCGAATTTCCATAATGTGAATTATAATTGTACACCCTCTTAATAGGGCTATTTAAATGTTTTTCATTTTAATGACATCATCGTAACAATGACTTAACTTTGTACATTGTTTGATTTTATTAACTGGATGTTTTTAACACCTGTTTTGGATCTTTTTATGACGTAAGTTCAACTTTTTAAATTGTTTTTTTTTCAAAATTTTACAAACATTGTAATTTTATAGTACAGCGTTGATAATGGCCTAATGGACGAAAGCGCTTAGCTGCATATTAATAAACATATACACACTGAGTACTCGTCGTTTACATTCACTCAATTTACATCTAGTGTGTACACCATACCCACAGACATTTCTCACAGATGTACCCTATTGATTTTCAGCTGACTAGAGCGGGTCCTATAAATCCAGATATACTACATTTTAGGTTATTTTTGGAGAAATTTCGGTTTTTTAGCACGATATATCTCCCGAAGTGTATACAAGTGACAATTTTATGGTAGAATATTGTTCAGGGCCACAGATGCGGAAAATTTAGTTTCCATTTTTAAAACCGTTTATTTTTTAATTGAATGGTTTCATGAAACTCAATGTTTTTCATGTTTCATGAAAATTGTTTCACGAAATTAGTTTTTTATTGTCATCATCAAATTCATATACACATATATGCAAATAGAAATTCTTATATTTAATAAAGATTACAAAAAACCATTTGTATAGTTTTAGTCATTAAACCGGATCCTGGCACTTTCCGAGAGTCGAGTTGGCTCATGGGAGTGAGAACTTATACGACATGAGTTGGCATTGTTAACAGTTTTCTTTTTGTTAAATGTAACATGGATATTCAATAGATTACCCAACCCATTTCATAGTACCTACTACAGGATATGGATATTCAATAGAATACCCAACCCGTTTCATAGTACCTACTACAGTGAATCGGATTCCTTGTTAATCCATTTTCCTTTTTTAGCTGTAACAAATTGTTATTTAAATTATTATTTTTTGATTGAAAAGTGTAGTCACAGAATTTAGTTTTGGGATCACCGTAATCTTTAGCAAACTTATGGATGAGACGTACTTAATAATAATGGTATTTTGTTTTTTTAACAAATATTTAAAACTGAAGACTTTCCAATATCCAAACCCTAGATAATCCCCGCACCGTATAGTATGGATCCTATACTGCCGACAAAATTACATATAGTTGAATATATGCATGTAGGTCTACCGTGCTTCGGTGCATCACTAACGTGTTTTAATTCTCCGTATTTCCTTTCAATTCTGCTTACCGTAGATTAAGAGACACGTTCACGATCTGGATGCATTCGATTAAATAATGTGCATACCTCTTGTTAAGTCCTCATCCTATCGCCAACACCAATGATAATTTCAATTCTCTAACTTTCGGTTAAAGGCATTTTAAAAAAAACATTGTGTTAAGCCCGGGTATATGATAATAGCTATTAATGTAACGAGATTATTATGCGATTTATAATAGTCGAGGACATTGCTAGGTGACGAGGCGATAGCCGAGTCACCTATCAATGTCCGAGACGGTGTTAAATCGCCAATAATCAAGTTACATTCAAAGCTTTATCGTATCATTGACAACGGCGATACGAAAATTCAAACAAAACAGTTTTATGTCATTTCATTTAATATTTCAAAAAGTAATCTTTGAAATTATGCAAGATTTCGATATTCCTGACGATATATTAACTGCAGCCAACACTATAAGGGTTGAACTTGCTTCCGGACAAATCTAAAATACATTTTGAAAAAAAATATCTGCAGTTTTGTGAGTGGCGAAAGGACATGTTCAAGGTGCAGAAGAAACTGTGTTGCTGGCATATTCCGCGAAACTCTCTGAGGAATATTCTGCTTCATCCTTAGGGCCGAAATATTCCATGTTAGGAGCGACTTTAGAACTGAAGGAAAGAGTAGAAATCAATAAATACGGTGCCTTAATACGTTTCATCAAGAAGAAAAACGTTGAATATAGAGCAAAAAAATCAAAAATATTTACAAGAGAACAAATCAACGAATTTGTGCGTTCTGCCCCAGACGAGGAGTTTTTAATGATGAAAGCGACTTTTTAAATTGGAATCGGAGGAGCCTGTCGAACTAATGAATTCGTGAAGATGACCACGGAAGATGTTGAAGTTTTAGATGACAAGCTGATTGTTGCTATTCCCGACTCAAAAACCCACAAGAAACAGATTTTTGCTGTGGTATCTGACTGCGAAGTCAATACTGTGCTTTTATTTAAAAAATACGCAATTTTAAGGGAAAATGTACGGTGCTGTCCTGCGGAATTCATTTCTTCTCCAAAATACCTCAATAAATAGCTGAGTATCTCTTACTTGAAAATCCCAATATGAATACTGGTCACTGCGTTAGAAGATCTTCGGCAAATTTTCTTGTGAATGCTGGATGAGATATATTAGACCTACAAGAACTTGGTGGATGGGAATCGGTGAAGGTTGCTAGAGGGTATTTGGAAGAAAGTGTGACAAAAAAAGTTTCCATTGCTCACAAAATTCAAATCGGCGATGTTTTCGGCAGTGGATCAAGCACTGGGGAACCGCATGAAATCGGGCTCGGTCACTAATCAATCTTCAGAGAATATACCTATGGTGGTGGACGCTAAAGGCAAAGGTGTATCCATCAAATTTGAAAACTGTCAAAATATTGTTTTACATGTTCGTGAAAACTAGTTCTAATATTATTTAGTATCTAACGTATTATGGTTTAGTAACTAACGTTTTTAATTATTGTAACTAATGTTTTATGTAAGTTTTGGTACGTTTACGATGTTAATAATTACTAATAAAGATTTCATATAAAAATGTCTTAATCTTCAATGATACGATAAATAAGGTTAATAACACGGAATTGTAGTTACTATTAGGATACTTATGACAGTTTTTAACGTCAAATTAAGAAACAAATGGCAAGAAATATGATGATTTCGAAAGTAGAATTTTAATACTTCAAAACGTTCATCTTGGTTTTGCGATATTCTTGTTTGTTGCTGAGATATTGAAATGATTATTTTTTGACGTTTTTTAAAACCAATGAAATGCTTCTTTATTTGTCACAAGGGTAAGTTTCAGCCAATTATAGTGGGAATAAATCTCTTGTGATTATTCTCGGGAATAATCACTGTGACTTTTATTTGCCTAGCAAGTGTCAGTTGTCAAAATAATTACCTAATTGTGTCAACGCGATATATAAAACGGGTGAAAATCATCGGTTTAGTACCTTTTCTGATGCAGATATAACAAAAAAGGTTTTAGAAACTACTTCGAAAAAAATACTCTAATAAGTAATCAGTCTATATGGAGACAATTTAAGACCTTCGCCACAGAAAGAAATTATATTCTGGAACAATCTACTACAACAGCTACTCTGGCATTGATTTTGAAAGATTGGGCTTATAACATGAAAAGAAAAGACGGAAATGATTATAAAGAAGCAGTAATAAAGACAATCTTTTTTAATGAAATTAACTGTCTCGACCCTTACTTCGTGGAATCTGCTCATATTAGTGTTTTAAATGAAACTCACGGTTTCTAGTTAATTCCACAATATAATAAAAGTTATTATATTGTGGAATTAACTAGAAACCGTGAGTTTCATTTAAAACACTAACAATCTTTTTTATTGTAAAAATTTGTGAATCAAAAAATAATCTAGTGAAATATAACTCGCGAGTTCCTTGACAGATTTTGTTCAAACTTGTTGCCATTTGGAAATAGCAACTCAAGCCCTGCGGGCTCTCGTGACTATTGCCTGGCAACAAGTTTTCAAAAAATCTGTCAAATTATTTTCAATTTATTCTCACTCTCTTGTTATATTATTACTGAAAAGATCATTAAATACGCGCGGCGCAACACTATTACTATATGCATGTAGAGATGACAAAGATTAATTGAAATAGAAAAATAATCGACTATTTTATAACAATTCAATAATTAGTTAAAGGATATACAGTAAGTAACTCGATTAATCGAAATGTATTCAATTAATTCTTATATTTATCCACTGGAAAGTGACACACATAAATATAACCTCAAGATTATCAAATGCAATGTGTAGTTTTCTTAATAGTTGTTCGTTGAGTTGTTCGACATCTCATTTTCTTCGTGTTTTATTCTCTACAATTTCCCTATAGACGCCATCACAATTACACTGACAGTTTCAATTTTATAAACAAAAAATTAACAAAAAAGCAATTTTATGCATAAAATTGTTGATAACAAAGTTATGATTAATAAAGTCGAGTGAAAAACACCTCACTATATCATATAAAACTATTCTCCAAACAATGGCGTAGCTGCTTTTCCTCCACTTTTTACACAAAATGCTCACTCCAACTCTCTGTAGCTTGGCTTAAAATAATGAACAAATTTTGGGTTTTTGTCCACCCTGTACCATTTTGGATCAATTCACTTACACTGTAGTATGCTGGTCTGACGATTTTGGATAGAGAAAAGATTAACAGTATTTTTACCACGTGAAATGTTAGTACTAGTACTACTAAATAAGAAAAAAATATTTCATTTCTGAAGCGTTTCTGACATGGAACGTTTTCTGAATAAATTTAATAGTGATGAAGCTGACTTCTTGAGGAGTTTTTTGCCGAAAAGATCATCTCGCATGGGGAAAAAATTAGAGACACTTCTGATAAATTCCACAAACGAATGATCAGATCTATAGGGAAAAAATCAGGGATAATGATTTGATTGTCGTGAAAGCGGATAAGGGTAACGCACTAATTATTCTTTATAGATCTGATTACATCACTAGGTTGAAAACTTTTTTGTAAATAACAATGAACTTAGAAGTAACCCTTTAGAAACATATTTTCGAAAAACTAAAATCTCTTTTGTCTTCCTATAAGGGTTTTTTTGAAAAAATTAATCTTAACGTTAGAACACCAATGAATTACTCTACATCTAGATTGTATGGCTTACCAAAAATACATAAAAATGATCACACTATAAGACCAGTTCTCTCATTTGTTAACTCACCTTGTTGGTTAATCGCAAGGAAGCTAAATCATTTTCGTAGAAATAATCTAAACTTCGAACCCCAATACACTCTTTTGAATTCCAATGATTTGGTAAAGAAAATTAAAGACATTGAACTTCCCTCGAACGCCATTCTAGCTTCGGTTGGTGTAACCAACTTATACACCAATGTTCCCGTGGAACTTACCTTGGGTCTCATTAGGGATTTATTGATTGATTCATCGTTGGAGTGGTGGAGAATGTTTTCAGTTTATTGTCATTAGTATTACAACAACACTTCTTTAATAATAACATTAATGAACAGAAGAAGGGTCTTGGTATGGGAAATCCACTAGCTCCTCTCTTGGTAAATATCTTTATGGACTTTATTGAGAGACAAATTTTCAATAGCCGATTCTCAGGGAATATTGTTTTCTGGTATAGATATGTCGATGACGTGGTGTTTGGTTTTCAAGGGGATGTTAACATTTTAAACTGTGATTTTTTAAGTTTTATTAACAGCTTACACATAGACCTCAAACTTACTTTGGAATTAGAAAATAAGTACACTCTCAATTTCTTCGATTTATCTTTGAAGAGGGTTAGGCACGTTTCTTTTGGCATATATAGGAACAATACTCAGACACCTCATGTTATTCCTAGTGACAGCAATCACCCTTTTCAGCAGAAGCTTTCCTCGTTCAGGTCATACGTTCATCGTATTTTTTTGATTCCAATGTGTCCTGATGCATTAGACAAAAAGGAACAACAAAAATTTGTTAGCATTTCTTACTACGGTCCATTATCCTATTAATTGGCCAACATTATTCAGAATTGAACAGAATATAAAGTACCTAGCCTTTAAAACTCCAGTAAACATAAAAACACTCTTTTCTCGAACCAAAGACACAATTTCACAATTTGATAGAAGTGGGGTTTATAAATTGACTTGCAACAATTGCACCGCTGAATACATAGGGCAGTGTGGTAGGAGGTTTAAGTTCAGAATCCAGGAACATTTGACAAGGAATAGTTCCGTTTTCTACATATATTTGCAATTTAATAACCATTCTTTTGTGATGGATGACAATTTTAAAATTCTACATGCTTGTGAACATGGAACTAGACTGAACGCTTTGGAGAACTTAGAAATTTTTAAATCAATTAATAATGAAAGTACTATATCATTAAATTTAAAATCAACTATTGAAGTTCCACCTCTGTTTAGGATTTTAGATTATAAAAAATTATCTTCACTTGAGTGTGTTAACGATCAAATTATTTAAAACGTTAGTTCGTCTAGTTCTGTTGTCTTGTCTTGTTTTTGCTGTTTATTTTAAACTCATGCTGTTGAACAATAAAAAGTACACAAACCACTGTTTCTCTGTGATTTAAGTTTGGATTCAATTCGGTTAATATCGAATATTAAAGTGAAATAATGCGAGCCATGGAACAAGGATTTACTAACGCAAATAGTGACAATTTAACTAAAATCGATGCTGGAAAAGTTTATAGCATCAAATAAGAGTTTTGTTAGACATGTCAAAACTTCCATATAAGTACATCCATAATATAATAATATTTCAAAATCATAATAATTTAAGTTGATAAAATAAATTCAAATCCTCTAAAGTTCCTTTTTATATGTATTTCATAGCAGATTCATAATGGAAGTTATGTTATTGAAATGCACTTTTGAAATGTTTATTTTTATATCGAACATATTGATTTCTTTCTTTTAAGTTCTCCAGGCCATCCTATGGCGCGAATTTTAAGTCTAATAACTAAAATGTTATTTGTTATAATAATAATACACAAAAATCTGTCCTCATGCCTATTAAAAAATTTACAGTCGCTCCTTTCGCCCAATTTCAAAATTTCTTAGACAAAGGCAAAAAACCGTCTCTTTCGTGTACAAAAAAAAATCGATTTACTTCAAAATTGGTGAAATCGTTATTTGTGTAACTAGTGCAAAAAGTGAATATTTGTTGCACGATGCATGAAGTTTGCAGCTCGAGACGAAATCGAGAGTTACAACTATGCTGAGTGCAACAAAGATGCTTTTGCACATGTTACACACAACATTTTTTCTACGATCGAAATAAACATGTTTTAAATCAAATTTTACAGCAGGTGCAACAAAAATTACTAATAATTTTACATTGTTGAAATAATTTCAATTTTGATATGGCAGTTAGCGATTATTAGTGATGGAGAAACTTCATTTCCACTGATTTTTTGAGTTTTGGTTTTATTTTTGCTTGTGGATGTCTCATCATAAAAGTCCGTCCTCGATGCCTAGCCAATCATCTTAGAAGTCCATCCATCCTCGATGCTCAGCCAAGCATCTTAGAAGTTCATAGCTCTTTTTCGGATTGTGAAGCTTCCGGCACTGGTACTTGGTTCACCTTCTAGAAGTTGAGCAGCTATTTCTGTTTTCTTAGATATTTACTCCTCAATGTAATCCAATTCATTGACAATTCGAAGTGTTTTTTGCACTAGTGCAACAAAGTAAGTTACTTTTTGCACTAGTGCATAGAAGTTAAACTTTTAACACAGTACATATTTTAAAAAATAGTCACTTTTTGCACGATGGTAGAAAAACAGTAGATTGTTTTATTAGGATTAAAAATGACACTTTTTTTGACAAGCTAATTTTGCATTTGCGAGGCGTAGTGTAACGGAGCCGAGCGAATACAAAATTGCGAGTCAATAAACAGAGTAATTTTTTATTCAAAGGAGACATGTTATTTTTTCTTCAACTACAATCACGCTTTTTGCATTTAACTATCTATTAATTTGTGCTTTGAAATTATTCAAACCACATTGAGATGATAAAACAAAGTGGAATATATCGACGTAGTCATGGATACTTTGTCAAACATTAGTAGCCATATTGCTAATTGTGTCCATTTGTGATTGTTTGTGTTCCAATTTGTTAAAAACTCTGTAAAAACGGAATCTAATGAAGATTGTGTGTGGTATACCTAATGAGATACAGGAGGGTGCGAAAAAAATTGCTTTAAATCTTCTCCCACCAAAATTTCGAGAAATTTATGAATATACGTACCAACGTTTTATGGATTGGTGCAAAGAAAAAAATATTGAGTTATATTCAGAAGATGTACTGATGGTGTATTTCTCAAATTTAGCAAATAAAATGAAGTCATCGACGCTTTGGTCACGATATTCAATGTTGCGGCCAACGTTGGATATAAAGAACGGGATTGATGTAAGTAAATATTCAAAGTTACGTGCATTTCTCAAGAGACAAAGTGAGGGACATTTACTGAAAAAAGTAGTGCGAGTATTTACAAAGGAGAAAGTTGATCGCTTTTTGAATAGGGCACCTGATAATCTATATTTGATGTTGAAGGTAAACGCTTTTAAAATAAACAAATACAATTTTCAAAAAGTTTCTTTATAGGTCGTCCTAATATTGGGAGTTACAGACGCATGCCGTTCTGATGAATTAGTCAATTTAACAATTGATAATGTTGAAGATGTGAAAACCGTCTTAATTATAAAAGTTCCCATTACTAAAACTAAGAAATCATGTTCTTTTACTGTGTTGGGAGACGGAGACAATTATTTGAATTTCTATCGAAAATATGTTGCTTTACGTCCAACTGGATTGAAAGAACGTCGATTTTTTCTCAGATACTAATGGAAAGTGTCATCAAATAGTGGTTGGTATTCATAAAATCAGTAGCGTCCCGCAAAAAATAGCACAATTTTTGAAGTTGGATAACTGGAAAGGGTACACTGGACACACATTACGACGAACGACTGCTACTCTTTTAGTTGATGGTGGTGGTGACCTCACTTGTCTTAAAACGCACGGTGGATGGAGATCGAGAACTGTAACGGAAGGCTATATTGAAGACTCACTTATAAATAAAGAAAATATTGCGAAAAGAATACTGCAAGTTGACAGTGATAATGATAAACCAATCGCCATTGTTATTTCTGATATCACAACATCTGAAAATATTAACGAAAACGTGTGGGATTGTTTTGAGAATTGCTCCAAGAATGAGGGTGCGGGCAGTTCTAGTGGTTTATTTAATTTTAATACTTGTTCAAACTGTATATTTAATATCAATGTGACCAAACAATAATTATAAATAGCCTTGAATAAATTGTTTCAAATTAAAAGTACCAAGTTTTGATTGAAATCAACACTTAAACGACAGCTTTTAGTTCCTAGGTTTAAAAATGCAACTTTTGCTCCTAGGATTAAAAGTGAATATTGTTGTTGCTAAGATACCTGGGTTTTTTTGTTCAGTAAAAAAATGGCAACTTCTGAGACTCCTGACAGTTAAAAAATGTGATAAGTTTGAAGCGGTTGCAGAAAAAGTAATTTTATTTTTGTCTTGGGTCAAACGTTAGTTTCTATTTCGAAAAATACTGACTCGTTTAAGAAATATTACAATCGAAAGAAAAGATATAGATTTATTTGAAATGAAATTGTACTGCAAAAAAACGACCTAGGAACCTCTGATAGGGCTAATTTTTTGTGTTTACGTCTATTTTCAATGAATTAAAAAATATGCATACTCACAGAGGAAAAACTGAAAAAAAATACTAAAAATCGGCATTTTTTTAAAGCAAACGTAAATGTTCAACCTCTTCATCTTAGTCTCCAAAAAAACGGTTAAACTAACACTTTATTTATTTTAATTTTTTAATAATTAGAATCCAATAGCAAAGTTTTCTTTTCTCAATACTTTGGTCGATATAAGTATGATAAGTTCATACAACCTCATAGAAATTATTTATCAGATGAGATTGAAAAAAAAATCAGAAATGTTGGATTCTTATCAGTGGATTGCATATACTAAGTATGGAAACAATATTTTTATAACATTATTGCTAAATATAATTTTCAGTTTTTGAAGTCATCGACACGATGTCAATCAACAGAAACACACCGTTGATCTATGCTACGAATACTCTTTCTCGATCTATATATCTTTTGACATGGGAAAACGGCAAACGCGAGAAAACTTCGCAATCCATCTATTTATGCTAAAACAGCAGGGAAAGTAAAGTGTTAACCCCTTTTGGAATTCACTTTATCTAATTTTCTTGGAAATTCTTCCTGTACCCTTTCCACCTCCCTACGTCCCAGATGTCTGCTATTGAAATTGCCGCCATTTGTATTTCTTGACAAGTTCAGTTCTTCGTGATACCAATAATAAGGACTTTTCCATCTAGTGAAATATTGCTGTTTCTCCAAATATTTTTTATTTGCACAGCAATTTTCGATTTGAATGCGTATTGTAAAAGCGTTGTTTGGTACAAAACAATTTAAAAGAACTTTCAGATGTATGCATACGTTATTCGGAACCGTCTGAAGAAGTAATTCTTGAAATTCTCGGACTGAATCACATCCTAGACAAAATTGATTCATAATGTAAAGTTTCTGTTGACGCAGCTTTAGATCCGATATCAAGCAGATAACGTCCGTTATTGTAAATACAATACTAGAAATATTCTTTAGTCACCTGGAGTCCATAAGCGACAATGTGTTAGAAAGAAACAAGTACATTCAGTGTATCACTCTTTTCTTTAACAGGATATCATAAGATGCGAATGAAGTATCATATTATAGAATGTGTATTTTAACTCAAGAGATGGAACACTTAATGTTGTACTTGTAGTCCAGTCAAAATGTGAAATGAAAAAACAATAATTTAAATATTGCATTTCTTTAATTTTGGTATTTTTGATGGCATTCAATGGGATAATAATATGAATAAGAATTAGAAAAAGAAGCAAATGAATGATTAAAACTATTCCTCACATTTATTGATAAAAAATATTGTGTAAAGTTCGTAAAATTAAGCACCCGAGGTGGATGGACATGATTCGTTTATATCACTTATGGCACTGACAGTTTCGGGGCATACATTGTCCTCGTCTATTACGTCAAAACTATTGCGGATATTAGAACAGTTCTCTTGGCAATTTAAACAAATCACTGAGCAATACATGCTCACTTTCACTTCCCTCTACCCCGACTCCTTAGGCTTAAAATATATTCTATAGGACAATGGCTACAGCGCGTCCATAAACACGCGTTGCGACACTTGCTCGGTAAAGTAAGTTATAACTCCGAAGGCATTGATGGAAGAGAAAATAGTTCGTAATTAAAACATTTACAACTTTGATAATCGGGAAAACTTCATAAAAGTGGACGGTTGAGGAGGAAATCGCGTAAAATGAAAAATAGTGAGAAAAACAAGGACATTTTTTGCTTTCGGAAGTAATAACTTGAAAAATATTGATGTCAAAAAAGTTAGTACATTTAATTTTGAAGAGAAAAGGTATCTACAATTTTTTACCTAATACTAAGCGTTATCGAGATATCGAATTAAACGAGTTTTTAGTGAGAGGGTTTCAGCTGACATTCGGAGAATCCTGCAAATTGAAATTTATGCTCAGAATACACCCTACTATGTATCCCAAAGTACTTAATTTAATGTTTATTTAGCCCAATTTGAGCGACAATTTGACTGGACTATTGTTTCTGAATAGGATATCATAAACATGTTTGTGAAGAAGTCGAATAAAATCTTTATTTGTTATTTCAGTTTTAAATGGGAGAGTTAGATGACACGTTTCGTGCTTGATAATTCTTTTGCACATAACTATTTGTTTTAACATGGAATAGTTATAAGAAATTTTAGTTATGATAATTGGAGAGGTTGTAACAACATATCAAAGTGATTAATCGGATATAGTGTTGAAAAAATTATTGTACTGCTGATAATTGCTTTCGTCTTTTCAGTATGAAAATGGTTAAAAACTTTAATTTTTTTTAGATTCGGCAACGTGGAAAGATATCGTCAAAGTCAATCAGTGTTTGGATTTTTTGTCTTTTTTTTTCGTTTACTGTTTAGTCTTCAAATGAGAAACGAATTCTTTAGGTAAACACACACAGTACGAATAAAAAAATGGTTCCGAAATAGATATTAAAATTAATTTAATTCAATAAAAATGTTTTAAAATGAATTGAATATTCGCATAATATGAAATAAAGAAACTTCTTGATTAAGCGTAAATAAATATAAATCAAATGTTTGAATTAGCCACTGTTTTGAGCTAAAGTCCAAACGGTTATAACATTATCGACGAACATGGGTGAGTATTTCAGGGGTTATTTCCATACAAGCTTGTAGATTTTGTTCCCTAAGTTCATTCAGTGATTTGGCCCTGTTCTCCTAGAAAAATAAATCGTTGGGTGCCAAACCTGGAGATCTAGCAGGCCATTGAATGAATCATTCGATTGGGAAATAATGTATTTAAATAATTAATTGCTAATCAATAATTATGTGATGCACAACCGTCATGTTGGTACCAAATATCATTGAAGTTGACATCTAATTGTATGAGGGCAGGTGTAATTTGATTTTCCAACATATTCAAATATTTTTCTCCGGTTAAATTGATGTCAATAAAAAATGGTCCAATTAAATGATCACCTAATATTCCAGCCCAAACTTTTGGGGATACTGAGTTCTACTATTGTAGTGTTTGTGTAGGTTTTTCCTGGACCAATAAGGCATAACGGATGAATTATGTGCACCGTATGAGGGAAAAGTCGATTCATCTGTGAAAAAAATATTTTTTGAAAAATTTGCACATCAAATTGTATTTTTTCCATAACTATTTCATAAAATTCCATTCTACGAAATCGATCGTCTTGAAATATTTCATGGCTCTTTTTCAGTTTGAATCAACGATAGCCATTTTTTTAATACAGTCCGAATTGTTTTCGGATCAACATTAAAATCCTTGGATAAATGAGTGGACTGTAGAGGATTATTTTCTACACTTGCATAGATTAAAATTTTATATGAAATTTACCGTTTCCTCACTTATCCGTTGCAAAAAATATCATCAAGATCTTCATAGTGTTGTATTCACCTAAAACATAAAAAATAATTAAAGTTTATAGAGTTATATTTATTAGAATCCTAACTCGTAAAGAGTACTTTCAATGAAGATTTGTAGTTATTCAAATATTTAAGGTATCTTAAACTAGCATATTATAACCTAAGATCTACTTACTGAATATAAATTGTGTAGTTTTAAAAGGGGCCTCCATAAATTGTTGACTATTGATACCAGAATACATGTTAATTGCTTGCGAGTTGCAAGAAGCCAGTTTAAAATACTGTTACAAATTTGTACCAATATCATCAAACGGCAAATACATTATTTACTACCACATATTGTTCTCCTTAATTAGTTTTGACGTGTAGTGACGAACACATACGAACCATGTAAATAACATTTCAATGCTCACACTGTACTAATTTAAATTAATTAAACAGTTAACGTGATATTGTTTACATTCGATATTATAACCAAATTAAAGATTGTCTATGAACATAATGATATTTGTAACGTCAACTAACGCTGAATTGCGCTGTTGTCAAGTATGTTTAAGCATGATAATTTACTATTCATATGAGATTGGGAATGGTGCTCCAGAATATGATTTTTAAGAAGTATTCGCAAATAGAGTATTCACAGGCTTCCATATCGTGACGTTACAAACGATGTCAAGAATAGCGCCCCGATTCGAGATTCAGGGCGGACGAAACTGAATTACCGATCACCACATCCGCAAGAAATGAATCACAGGAGCGACAGTGGTATTGTTATCGACATATAGTAACAACACAAACAAAACGTTCAACTTTAGAAATATTTTTTTAAAAGTTTGAACTTTTATTTTTTAGAGCAGAGTATCTTTTTAATAAATGCATGGAAAATAATTATTGATGCTGCAAATGGAAGATCATATATGAATTATATGGCAAATGTATGCATAATTTGCTCGTAAATGATATAGTTTTCCAGTAAATAAAAAACAAAATCTAATTAGGAGTTATTGTTTTATTCTCCTCCCCAACAAGTCGAAAGACTTTAGTGGGTTCTCATACTTTATTCTCATTTCATTTCTATATGAATGAATTATATACTTGCAAACTATTTCGAAATTATAAGTGATCTGTATTTATAATTTTGAAAATAAATCAGTCAGATATTTGATACTGGTAAGACATTTCTTGTCAGTGAATAAATTTTGCTGAGAGTTTATCGTCAATTGTTGCATTTTTTCAATTGAAATGCCTTGTTACAATCATTTTACGAATGAAAAAAAGCGGGATATGATTTGTGTAAACGCACAAGAACATTTTTGCGATCGCTTGCAGCCAGAAGGTTATATCCAGGCAGAACCAAATCGCAAAAAGGTTTTTCAATCTATTTCATCAATTGGGTGAAACCGGGTAATTTCACAATAAAAATCAAGGTGGTCGTCCAAAACAAATCACACCTAATCAAGAAGATCAAAGTTTCGTTCGAATAGCTGTAAATCCTACAGTAAGTTCACGCCATTTATCAGCAGAAATAGTACACCTGTGTCAGTCGTCTATTATAAGGATTCTAAAAAAAATGTTCCACCCCTATCACTTCACTCCTGTTCAAAATTTGCTTCCAAGGAACCTCCCATGACGGTTACAATTCTGCCAACGTATTCTAAATAAGCATAATGATGACCGAAATTTTTTTAAGAATATTATGTTCACCGATGAAGAATCTTTTATCGGGCGAGTGATATTTAATTATTGAAACAGCCATTATTGGGAAGAACAAAAATCCGTATGCTCTGAATGAAAGAAGACATTTTCAGCACGAGTTTAAATTGAATATTTGGTGTTGCATTATAGGCGACAAACTACTAACGCCATATGTTCTGCCTCCAAATTTAAATAGAGATTCTTATTTTTTTTGGAAAATACTTTTAGTGATATTTGGGATACTCTGTCACTAGCTGTAAAAATGTGGTTTATGCAGGATGGAGCTCCACCTCATTTTCCATTAGTTGTTGGAAATCATCTAAGTGACATATTTCCTCAACGATGGATTGGCAGAGGAATTGATTTTGAATGGCACCAAGAAGTCCTGACTATAACCCGCTTGATTTTTATCTTTAGGGACCTTATTTTATGCCAATGAAATTAACTCAACTGACAAACTCTGGAGAAAAATAATTTATAAGAGGACAGAATAATAATTTCTTTGAAGTCCGAAAGTCCTTTATTAAAAGAATTAGAAAAGGCTTAGAAGTCGGAGGAGGCCACGTAAAACATTTAATTTGAGTTTGCTCTTTTTATGTTACATTGTTTTTAATTATGCTATATCGACGTTTTTTTATTGTCCGTTACTTGAAATCCCCTTCCGAGACTCTGTTCAATTGCGTTTTTCTCGATAACGGATGAAAATATCGTGTTTAAACAAGAGTACCAATATTACGTAGAAATGATGTTTATATCATATTTTCTAATGAAAAGCACTAAAAAAATTCGTCAAAGAAGTTACCAGTCGATTTCATCATCAAGAATCATTCACGTGGCGCCCCCTGTAACAAAATGTAGAATAATACATAAAATTATATACCCTAAATAAAATTATGCCTCTGTGTCAATTTTAATAACAATTATAAATTATACAGTGGAATTATGAGCGAAAAACGAAAAATAAATCAAATTTAACGCCCTATATCTATTTCCACAGCAATATTTCATTAAGGCATATTTGGTTCTATCGCCATATTTTGTTCCAAACAATTCGCCCTTACCCTATGTCCCAATAGTTATGACTCACCTTGTATATTCAAGATTTATTTTCAATATTTTTGAAAAAACCTATGAGGAAGAGCCACTGAAAACATTTATGCTTAGATAAAATAATTAATTAATTAATTATTATCAGTATTATAATGTATGTAGTTGTTGGTTGTGACAGCAAATATAACATCTTGAATATAAAATCATCATTATCAAATGGTGACAAATGGAAATTAAGCAGAATGCCAACAATAAAATATTGTCTATTTGAAGCTTCTTCATTTCCAGATTTAAATCCATTTGATTAATTTTTATCTAGAAAAGAACGATCCGTGGAATGATAACTCACTCTTTTCACTGAATTATAGCTAATTGTCGCTTGTGAATGCTTGTTAATATATCGATTTACATTATACTCAAAAAAACAAAGATTATCTTGTCACTAAGTTATTTGAACGTTCAAAAGTAATTTATTCCCTCGCGGATACAAAAGACCGTTGCAAATAAGCAATGCATATGCAACAAACGTTCTAGCCTTTGTATTCGATCCCTTTGTCATCTCTCCACCCCTTTCTGATTAACTCTAATATCGTAATTAAGAAGCTCTAAACACTAAACCAACAAGTACATAGATGGCGCCGATGTCGATGACTTTACTTCCTTCAAGTATTAACTCCTCTTAGTTGGAGAGTTGAAAATCATTAGTTGGCAAATGTATTTTATTACAAATGAAAACCAATCTTTTTTCGTTAGTTTTAAATCATTTTTATGGCAAATTATCATTTGCATTATCAAGACGCTCCCCTTTCATTTTCAATCAATAGTTAGTTATCAAATAATTTCAACAAGAGAGACACCTGCTATTGTTTTCTACAGCATTGCACATTTAACATTAAGAATATATATTTTTTAAAAGCTGAGTGGTAATCATATAATATGATGATTTGATTTTTATAACTATAAGTATTGCTTTCAAATTATTTATACCGTGTACCTTTACAGGAACAAAACAGTCATTGACTGTCTAATTCAACAAATTTCATAATAAAGTTTACACAAAGAGTCGCTTTTAAAAGTGTAATTTTAAAACCACATTACAGGATCTTTTATTAAAAGTAGCCTTTATTTAATGTTTTAATAACTCTCTAATAGTGATTAGAAGTGTATAGGAAACAATAAACTAAAGTAATGTATTTATATAAATTGTAGGTAGCTCCTCGAGTAAGCTTTTGGATGAACCATCCACATCTGTCTTCATTGCTTGCCAACGGGGGCGATACCGCCCCCCTGTGGGCGCTGCAGCCTTTTAGGGGGGCGGTAGCGGATTCAGAAGCAAATAATAAGCAGTCAAGAGGAATGGTGAAATAAAAATGATTTAATAAGGTTTAATAAGCAGTTTTAAATTAGCATTAATAATAATACTAATAATTATAATAATTTCTTTTAGTTCAGAATAGAAGTATAATACTTGTCCTCGCACGTTGATAAGCGAACGCGCGATGTTCATACAAAATAACATGTTTCGACATATTCGCACACAGACAAGTTGAATCATTCACGAAATGAAACGTATAAAAGCAACAGCTCTACGAATTTTTTGTTAGTTAGTTGTATTTGCTTGGCCGCGATATATAGTCGTCAATCATAAGCTCTGCCGTAGTAAATAATCGTGAGTGGTGTGTCATTTTATAAACAATACTATCTATAAATCTATTGAGAATTTAATTTTTGTAAGAAAATAGCTGAATCTACTTCTAAATTAAAAAAGAAATACCGGCAATACAGTATTGAATATTTAAAATATGGATTTGCGGAATCTTCTACAAACAAATCATTACCTATGTGTTTAATTTGCCGAAAAGTTTTTTCAAATGAAGCTATGAAACGTTCTAGGCTACAAGAGCATTTACATAAAATGCATCCTGATAAGAAGAACAAAGATATATTCCATTTTCAAGAACTCGAAAAACAATATTTAAAACAGCCAACTATATCAAACCTTTTTGCATCGTCTTCTAAACGAGACGACGATGGGCTACGAGCCTCATATAACGTTTCATTGTTAATCGCAAAGTCAGGAAAACCACACTCCATTGGCGAGGAATTAATTTTAGCGGCAGTAGAAGAGATATTAAAAACTGATCTCCATCATAAGACACCATTTGATATGATTAAAAAAGCTCCTCTCAGTAATAATTCAGTGCAAAGAAGAATAGATGAAATGGCAAATGACGTTGAAATATCATTATGCGATTACCTAAAGACTTGCAAATTTTCCATTCAACTCGATGAATCAACTCTACCAAGTAACGAAGCTCTACTCTTATCATACGTACGATTTATAAAAGAAGAAAAAATTCATCAAGAGTTATTATTTGCTAAGAATTTGGAATCTGATACAAAGGGATATTCTATATTTAATATCATCCAATAATTTTTTCAAGAGAAAGAAATTCCTATTAGCAATATTTTGTCTGCTGCTACTGATTGATGGTGCTCCAGCAATGACCGGGCGTCACAAGGGTTTTATAGCACATTTGAGAAAAGCAGTGCCAAATGTACTCGCTGTACATTGTATTATTCACCGTCAGCATTTAGTTGCAAAAAAATTAAATGAACGTCTGCATGCGTCCCTCAATAACGTTATTAAAGCAATCAATATTATTAGAAGCAATTCATTGAATGACCGTTTGTTTCATAAGCTTTGCAATAAAAATGATGAAGACTACAATCGCTTGCTGGCTGCACACAGAAGTACGTTGGCTCTCTAAAGGTGTTTGTCTGAATCGTTTTTTCAATCTATTTGACTCAGTGTTGGAATTTCTTGAAGAAAACGATCAATTGCGCGAAAACCTGATTACGTCAAAAAATCATATCGCTTATTTGACGGACCTGTTTAAAGTATTTAATCAAGTTAATCTACAATTGCAAGGTGATGATTTAAATTTAATTAAAACTAAAAACGTCATAGCTGCTTTTGCAGGAAAACTTCTTATATTCAAAAGAAATCTTAGTAGAGGTGAGCACAACCATTTTCCCACATTATCAACAGTGTCTGCAAAACCGGAAGATTTACTTAGTTACTGCCACCACTTGGAAGTTCTTCATGTTGTTTTACAGAGCGTTTCCAAGATATTTTAAACATGGAAATACCACGTTGGGTTATAGATCCTTTCGCAAACACAGATACTGAAGGCTCATCAAATTTGGAAGAGGAGCTATTAGAACTCACAACTAACGAAGAACTGAAAGTAAAATTCAAACGTGTATATCAAGAGTTCTGGCTTCAAAAACCAATACCAGTTCTCTATCCTGGATTGTGGACAATAGTACAGAAGTTGTTAATTGCATTTCCTTCGTCCTATATGGCTGAGCGTGCATTCAGTGCAGTAACTGATTTGCTGTCAAAGAAGAGGAACAGACTACACATCACTGAACGTGGCGATCTGCGATTGATGTTAACGAAATTGGAACCAGATATTAACAAACTGGTAACACTCCACCAGCCTCAACCGTCTCATTGATTTTTTCTTTATTAATAATTTTGTATTTCTTATTGTATTGCATTTCTTATTTCTATTGTGATTGTATTTCTTATTGATTCTGTGTTTATATTTAAAAGTTTAATAAACAATTTTATTGTACATTTGGTAGTCGTTTAATAAATTTCTACTTCATCATTCCTCTAAAATAAAATTTAGACATCAACTGAAATTAAAGCTAAATACAGATCAATTGGGACGGTACAGATGATATTCAAATAAAATTAACTACTTTGGACTAACCAGCGACTGGGGGGAGGGGAGCGGCGAAATTTTTGTTGTCTTCTATAGGGGGCGGTGGTCCAGAAAAGGTTGGGAACCACTGCTACATGTATATAATTGACAAAACACCATCCACTTCTGGGAGACTTGGCAGATATAAAGGAGTTGCATCTGTGACTGGTGAGAATTGTCATATTGTTACATTATAAACTGGTACCCTGTGATTGTAAAAATAATCTTAGTTTTGAGTAATTGACCATTATACTATTACAGAGTATCACTCATTAAATCTTAGTAACAAAACAGACAATTGTTAAGTTTAAGGTTATAAATGAAAATCTATATATTTTTTAGGTTTAACTCGATCCATGAAACATGATGATAAAAGTATTTACATCCATTCCTGGGATACTAAAATTTTGAGGCGCAAAATTAGCCAGTGGAACTCAGCTGCTAAGAAAGCTGAGATGTATATATCATCTTACAAGTATGGCATTTATTAAATATAAAGAAAAGTGCAAGAAAGACAATGTCAAACATTGATTATGAATTTTTTTCTACTCCTATACTATAAGTTGTTAATAAAATGCCAATTTTCAGTTTCATAATGATACTCATTATAACACTAGTTTTCATTATAAAACTGAAAAATTGATAGAAATTTAGATTTTTAAATCACCATGTACGCAGACCCAATATTTACATAAATATTTCTGACACGAAAACCAAAATACCACGAACGTTTACAGTCGCAGGAAAATACTACAATATTTGGAAAAAATACAATTCTATTTTATTTAAAAAATTAAATAAATGCGAATTATAAAAAATATTGTGTAAAACTTGTGTCATAATTACTTTCTGTAGTACTCGTCATTCACTCGTACTACAAAACGAGTCATTGTGACACTTGTTTTACAAATAACTATTATAAAACGTATTTTTTTTCATTGATAATGTATGTAATGTGTAGAATTTCAAACATAAAATAAAAATGTTATTAATGCTCATTATTTATTTATTGAATAAAGATCCAAACAGGCTTAATAGCCTTATTAAATGGATAATATATTATAAAAAAAATACTAACTGCAGAGGAGAGACACTTTAAATGGTAGAATTCAAATTTGTCTATTATGAAATGTTTTAAATTCTTATCAGAAGTTCATATTTGTGTTTTAATCATAGAAGTATTAAATCTCAAACGTTTCAAAAATATGCTACTATTAATCTTTTCAACTGTTCTAAAGGTAAAGACCAGTCCAAGTTTATCAGTGCATTAATAGAGTTGGCCAATCGACAAATAGACTGAAGTGGAGAACCAGCAGAATTTTGTATACTAAACATTACGGAGTTTCTCGTGCGCTTAGGAGGGACATGAATCGGTAAATAATATAAAAGTGTGCTACAATTTATTTTGTTTTTCATCACTTTCGATATCAAGTTCATCATTGCAATTTTGCGTGTTGTACTTAGTGAAAGGATTGCAAATTCTTCCCGTAACATTTGCGTTCTTACACAATTTTAGTCTGGCCACTTATGATATTTTTTATGATACAAATGACGTAGCAGTTTATTTTGAATTTTTTCTATTGAATCTAAATATATTTGTGATTGTCGATTCCAAATTACACAAGCAAAATCTAGTTTTGGCCTGACTAATGTTTTATATAGTAGAATAATTGTCTTCAAATTGTGAAATAAAGCAGTCTGTCTCAAAACGAAGCCTAATATACGATTGGAGTTCTGAACAGTGAATCTAATATGTGAAGCAAATGATAACTGATAATCATACGTGACCCCTAGGTCTTTCGTTTTCTCTACTCGTTTTAAATTTTGTTTATTCATTATATAATTGAAGATAATAGGGTCTTTTTCCAAGTAATTGACATTACACAACATTTACCTTCATTAAAATTTTGTTTATTATCAACACTCCATGAATGAACGTTATCTATATCTCTCTGTATCATCACACAATCCCTCACCGCTTGAACTATTTTATACAATTTGAAGTCGTCCGCAAAGATTAAACACTCTGGAAATTTAACACAAGTAGGTAAATCGTTGATAACAATTAAGAAACGCAAATTTATGTATATTTATGTCAAATGCGTATTTCCTAAGTTGATTTGTCCATATAATATAATTTATTTATATCATTTGAAATTAAAAAAAAACCACGGAGCGCGGGTTCGAACCACCTTAACTGTTTGTCAGAAATCCAGTCTACGGACGCTTAGCCCACTCAGCCATTATACCGTTGTTAAGTTAAGTTCTTATCAACGATACTTACACCGCTAAGAAAATATACACAACAATTTATTTATTCTTAAAAATAAAGTGTATTTACATCGACATTTCTTGGACTTTCATGTTATTAAATAAAAAAATATCCGTTTTCAATTATTTGGAGCATGATTTGAACAATGAATCCTTAAAACAGCTAATTAATTTTTTTTAAAAGGCGTCGAACCATTCATGTAAATTGTCAAAAGTTTTTTTACAGTGACTATATTAAAATTATCTGTTGATTATCTTCGTACAGCTGTACAATATTTGATAGAAACCTAAAAAAACTATGGATACGGACGACATAAATTGTTGAAGCAGCAAAAATAACATGCTTAAAAATCCTACCTACAAAATCATGAGCCAGATATGAACGTACATATGAAGAATTTATAAACTGGAGAAAAGGTAAAGATATCAAAAGTTCAAGTTCATTTTCAGAAAATGTACTACTTGCATATATGGATGAATTATCCAAAAAAGTACGGCCAAATACACTGTGGTCAATATATTCTATGCTGCGTACTACTTTATATTGCTAAATATCTAAAAACAAAGACATTTTTAAAAAGAAAGAATGATGGTTATAAACCAAAGAAATCGCCTATCTCAACCACCTTGCAAATAAACGATTTCATAACACAAGCTTCTGACGATCAGTTTTTATTCATTAAGGTGAGTTTGAAGAAGTTGGTGCATTGCTCACGTGTTTAACTAATAAGTGTTATATTAATTTTTATGGAGTCCTAATCTTTGGAATTAGTGGAGCATGCCGCAAACAAGAACAAGTAAACATTAGTGTAGATGATATAGAAGATCTGGGTTCTGCAGCAATAATTAAAATTTACTATACAAAAAATAAAATTGACAGGAAATTTAGTGTAACAGATATATTTTATGAAAAAATACGCTGATTTAAGACCTGCAACGCATGAGAAAAGATTTTTTCTCAACTACCAAAACAAAAAATGTACCAAACAAGTTGTAGGTATAAACACAATAGGTTCTGTACCTACTGTAATTGCCAAATTTTTAAAATTTGACAATGCAAAAACATACATATGTACATACAATTCTGAATCGCAATATTTATGTAACAAAAACAGTTTTATTTCTGATGTTGTTTCCAATTGTTGTTAGTTATTAAAATAAATGTTCGTGATATTTTGTGTACCAATATTTATTCTAACTTTTTTATGAAGGCCCTCTTTTTAATCGCATAAAAATCACAATTTTCTGGGCCACTTTCAAAGGTAAGTAGTCAAAACTATATAAAGTAATTATAAATACACATATATAAATTCTCTCACATCTACATAAAAACGCAAGATTGTACATGCCTGATTCGGTAAAAGTATATCACGTGGTCGTAGGAAAAACAGTGTACATAACTTGTGCGAAAGTGCTTTTTCACACTCGTGGGATTGTCTCACTCGACTTGCGCCTCGTGAGACAATACTTTCCACTCGTGTGAAAAATGTCACTTTCCGCACTCGTTACGTAATATACTATTTCCTACGACCACATAGGAAAGTAACACATATCGCACTCTCTACTCCCATGGAACGTGACTTTTTCTACAACTGCTATGAAAAGTAGCATATTTCTCATAGCTTACTTAATTTCAAAACCATATATTGCTCACACTGTGAGAAATATTATTTCTCACGGCACTTTGCCCACACTACATACATTTATATGGAGAATCCAGACACTCGATGCCCAGCCAATTTCAGAAACTTATACTCGATGCCCAGCCGTTTTCGGTGGGTGGTCCTAGATGCTTAGACTTTTTCTACAAAACTATTTACTTGTATTCTTTAAATTTGTGTAGTTGTAGAAAAAGTATAGTGTGCAACATGTGAGAAAAGTACTTTTCTCACTCGTGTGTTTGCGGCACTCGCCCTTGGCTCGTACCACAAACTTCCAGACTCGTGAGAAAAGTTGAACTTTTCCCACTTGTTGCACAATATACTATTTATTCTCATGCGTGCGGAAAGTAACTTTTTATGCTGCCTCTTTCGAAAATGCGTTTTTCCGATCATTTTTCAACTCGGAAAGTGCGTCGTTGCCAGTCTAGATCGCAAAATTGACTTAACTGCTCGGCAAAGTACCTGTTTACCCGAGCTCGTATGTCAAAATGTTCATTAAAGACAAAATACCAGATAGGGCATCGAGGATGAACTTATGTCAAAAGTGGCTAGGCATCGAGGATGAACTTTTGTTAAAAGTGGCTGGGCATCGAGGATGGACTTTTATGAAGCTTGGATAGGCATCGAGGACGGACATTGATGAAACTTGGCTAGGCAATAAATATGCTGTTCCTATATTATTGTCAAATTATTGGTGGCTGCACAAAAAATATTGTACGCGCCACACTCGGAAATTATATTTACAGGACTCGCATGCTTTCAGGGCTCCGTCTTCAGCGTCGCCCTGAAATTTGCATGCTTGCCCTGTAAAGTATATAATTCAATTTGTTCCCCAGTTGTATCTAATAAGTACTTACTTTTGTCATTTTTTCAAATAAACATTAATTATCGTTATTTCTTTATTTCACTATAAAAGCAATTGGAAATGCATGTGCACTTTTTATAGAAACAATATTCAATCATATACTGTCACAAATAAAACGTAAGATTAGTCAGGTCACTCAATATACACGATCTGATATTTAAATATTGTTCAATAAAATGGGTGGTCATAGGAAAAATATTGTACATTACTTGTACGAAAGTGACTTTTCACTCTCGTGGGATTGTAGCACTCGGCTTACGCCTCGTGCTACAATATTTCCCACTCGTGTGAAAAGTGCCACTTTCCGCTTTCGGAATATAATATACTATTTTTGATAGCATTTTAACTTTTAACATTTTGTTGTTAACAGTAACGCATGAATTTGCAATGCTAGTAAAAATAAGTATTTTACAAATTACTTTTGTTTCATTTACAATTTGAGGTGACTACTAGATTCGATCGCTTAAATTTCGCGGGTAACTTTATTTTTAAACTTCCCGCGCAATTATAAGTTTTAAATTACCCGCGCAATCATAAGTCAATTTTTAAATTTCCCGCGCAAGTCAATTTTCAAATATCCCACTCATTCCCTGGGTTAGCATGGATCTGAACCTTTGCACAATTGAAAGATTAGTACACGGGCATGAATGTAGATGGCGTTGAGATTCAAATGTGTCAACAAAATTTTTGTGGCAGATCTATCTATGTATATAATCTTTGACAGATACCAATTTGGGTTAACATTATTGTTAGCGTAGATTTATATATAGTAAAATAAGCAAAGTTTATTATTTCCTTATAAAAGGGTGATAACTTTTAGTTACAAGATCACAGTGTAATCCTGAAGACATTTGGTATTGCTCAGCTTGTGGTTCCTACCAGGATTTGAACTAGCAAAGATGCCATTTTTTTTCTTACTTAATTTTTCCCAATTTCAACTAAATATTGTTGAAGGTTAACTCTTCTATTATTGATAATAATCAGCAATAATGTTATCAACCATTAGTATGAATTAATTGCAAATATATGAAGAAACTTATGATACGTATGCTATACTCTAATAAAATACTACGACTTTAGTGTTACACTACTCTAATATTTCAAAAAATTTCTTTTTATACGTTCAATATATCTAAACTCCATAGATATATTTTAGGTAGTGACCCTTTTCTTTCAAACATCACTATAATAATTGTAGCTCTGTTGGATCTTGGTCTATATTCACTCCAGTCGAGAATAGTTTGCTCGAGTTGGGAGTTGGAAAGGGAGTTTCGTATCGTTGTTTTGGAAGTTGGAGGATGTATGTCAGGGAAATAGGACTTGGCTAACACTACGAAATTGATTAAATTTAGTTGTAGAAGGAAAGGTAAGAGATAGGTGATCCGATGGAATAATTTATTTAGGCCCCTACGCATTATTGAATTATTACATTTTTATTTTGTTGAACCCAACTCTATTCAATAGTTTGCGGAAAAGCATGATACCAGACCAGGAATACAATATGTATCAACGCAGAAATCCTGGAGCACCAAAAAGCTTCTATATTTTTAACCGCCGCTGTTACTCAGTTATACATAATTTGAGAGGAACTTTTTTCTTCAAAACCTTAACTTTTAGCATTTCTGCAATATGTGCATTAACTAATTACACTCATAATCCATTACTTTTGCTAATACGTTTAGAGAATCCGTATAAATGAATTTCAAAAGCACCAAACGTAACTAGATAAATCCTCAGATTAACAAATGATGCGGACACTTCCACTGCTTTGCCATATTTACAAAGTTTCTTTAGTTGCAGGAAAAATGAAATTAGAAGGTTAATTGAAAATGTGTTAAAAAGTTATGCAAATATAAAAAAGTCATACTAATTTATGCATTTGAGTCGCTGCTTTTAAAATTAATTAATAATACTTGAATTTTATTCAATAAAGACACATTCTTATATAAATTTTAAACTAGTATTTGTTGTATCCTTAGATACCTTTAAGGTTATAACTAAAAGTGGCAACATTGCTCAAAATTTCACTTACTGTTTAATGTGTCAATGGTAATCCATTTAGTAGTTTTGTCCTTGTTTAATTAACATATAAAGAGAGATGCAAATATCGTCAGAGTGTGCTAGACGATAATTTCGTATACGCTGTAGTACTGTAGTAAATAACGTCAAACGTGGTTTGTTTATACGAGCGCCGTTACGACTAGAGAGTAAACATTTAGTTCTTTCGTTTTGATGTGTTTTTCAAGACTTTTTAAGACAAAATAAAGTTTTAAGTTGAATAATTTAATGTTTTTGGATTATCATGGTTCGTCGGTGCCAAGTTTGTTAGAAAAACAGCCGAAATTCCCAAGGCCATGTATCTACAATACCATCCCCACTTTTTGTAATTCATTCATTATTTCACTACTGGCGTTTAGAATTGTTGGCCGCAAAAATAAACGTGTTTATGAATGAATAGTCCTCTCTATGTTTATTATTACTCTAAGGATAAATCTTTAAGGAGACCTTATATTATGCTATTTACGTGCAATTTAAAAAACATGCTATTTTCAAGCAATTTCTGGTTTCGTTTTACATTAGGCTATTTTCGAGATAGTTGGGTACATTTCGTATAATGCAAAATATTGTGGCAAACTTTAATTTTAAGTTATGTTTCAACAAAATTTTCTGGGATTTAAGATCATTAACGATCATAAACGAAAATGAATAAAAAAACGTCAACTTCTTGTACTGTCTCAGTTAATTATAACAGCGCCCATTTTAGAAGTGTGCAAAAGAAAAAAGAAATCTAGAAAATACTGGATAAAACCCTGGCTTAATCGATCATTACCAGAGAACATTCTTGATGCAAAAGATTCATATTGGTTTAAAAAGTACATTAGAATGGACAAATGAACATTTTACAAACTCTTGCAGAAAATTAAACCTAGAAAAAAAATCTACATGGATTAGTGAATGTACGTGGGTTGCCTTTTATGTTTCGGGATTTGTCAACCCTAGTGTTGCAATCTGGCAACTAACAGCTCTATCGTAAAGTTTGACATTTTTGAGGTTATACGTACTCAGAACGTTTTGACATACGAGCGCTATTTGTGTTGTTTACAGTAACTTAAAAGATTCATCTCGGCCCAAAAATGGAATTAAATTGTGAACATTTTCGTGCGATTATTTTTTACAACTTTCGACGTGGATTAACTCAGCAACAGTGCATAGTTGAACTTAATTCAATTTTAGGCGATGAAGCTCCATCAAGGACCAGTGTTTATCGATGGTAAGGTGAATTCAATCATGGTCGTAGTTCACTCCAAGACGAATTTCGTGAAGGTCGTCCAAAATCAGTTGTTGTTCCGAAAACCATTGATGTTGTGCGCGAAATGATATTGCAAGATCGTCATGAGACCTATCGTGAGATTGAGACAACTTTAGGCATTAGTGGGACCAGCATACATTCAATATTGCATAAACACTTGACTGTCAACAAAATTTGTTCGCGTTTGATCCACACAATTTGTCAATCGCTCAAAAAAAGGCTCGTGTCGATTGGTCGAAAGAAATGCTCAAAAAATACGATCGCGGTGCTTCGAAACACGTCTATGACATCGTGACAGGTGATGAATCATGGATTTACGCGAATGAGCCCGAAAATAAACAGCAGTAGACTGTATGGGTGTTTCAAAATGAGCCAAACCCAACAAAAGTTGTTCGCGCACGAAGCACTTCCAAGCAAATGGTCGCCTGTTCTTTCGGAAAAACTGGACATGTCGCAACCGTACCATTAGAACAACGCAGTATGTCAATTCTGAGTGGTACACAACCATTTGTTTGCCAGTTGTCTTCCAAGAAATCAGAAAAACCAACCGCCTAAGACGGATCACTCTTCACCACGACAATGCGAGCTCTCGCACATCGGCTCAAACAACTGCATTTTTGAGCACCCAAAACATCGATTTGATGAGTCATACGCCGTATAGTCCTGACTTGGCACCGAATGATTTCTTTTTATTCCCGTACGTAAAAAACGAACTGAGAGGTCAACGTTTTTCGACACCTGAAGAAGCGGTTGCTGCATTCAGAATGCATGTTTTGGAGATACCTCAATCAGAGTGGCAAAAGCGCTTAGACAATTGGTTCAAAGGCATGCAAAAGTGTATAGATCTTCATGGGGAATATTTTTAAAAACAATAAAGTGATTTTCGATGATAAATATTTGTTTTTGTTCTCTATTCCCGAAATATAAAAGGCAAGCCTCGTATAACGGACAAACATGTAACACTTATACTACTTGATTTACCACACTGTAAGATTGAGTTCCTGGTCCAATATTTTAAATGGTTGGTAGCAGAATTATTTCTAAAAAAATAACTAAAATTACCTACAAATTGTTCTAATTATTTTTCTTGCTTAAAAATTGCCACGAACTAGCACATGCGTTCTGTTTATTTTGTTATAGCATGAAGCTTGCATTACACTTAAATAGCATTATGTAAGATCGCCTTTAAGTACATGAAACAAGAAATTTGCATTGTTGAAAACTTTCGATAGATACCGAACTTTTAGAGTGGGATTGTGAATTTTTTTGGCACAAATATTGTCCATCCTCGTGAGGAGTTTCAATGTCATATGTCATCCAGTTCTTTACAGTGCTTCCAATTTGTCATGTTATCAGTATTTCTGACGATTTTTACAATGGAGTAAAAAAGAATTTGTCTTGAATTTAAAATGGAATTTCATGAGAGGAAGCAGTGAAAATGTTATATAGATAAGGCTTACTTGAAGTGCATTGAAAAACGGTCAAGATGAAATAGAAAATGTGTATCGCTTTGTCCGGTTCGAAACTTCATGAACTGAATTGAACTTATCATTCTGATACTAAATGAAACGGTGACATTGATGACTGAAAATCGTCTTACAGTTTTAGAGATACATCCTGTAATTTCAATATTTCACTTAATAATTCCTACTATTTCAATAGGTTGTTTACATAAAATCCCCTATTATTAAAAATAAAAATTATAAAAGAAAAAATAATCTCTAAATTAATCAAAAATAATTTTTAAAACTTTTAGGAATTAATATAAGTAATCTTACAATAACACTCGAACTCACAACAAAACCAATGAAACAACCACCGCATTTCCATCTTTTATATCAGGTTCAATTTTTTCTCTTTACAAAACTCAAATTTCCTCTTGGAAGCACCCATTTTAAATCGAATTCTAAAAATGCGTTTAAAAAATATTCGTCGAGGTTGAAAAATTGGTTAGCTGTATATTTTTGTCAGGTCTTAGGCCTGATTATAAAGATATTTTGTGGAATCAGAAAGAACGAGTAGTAGATTTTGTCGCATCGTCAGTGTGCAGGCCCAAGCACTCGTGGTGGACTTCCTCCGCCCCATGTATTATTTTTAGTCACCGCGCGCTCATACACACATACAGAACTTAAACAACTGTCAACTTACAAAGTGCTTTGAAATACATTGTCATCTACATATTTTGTCCACAATTTGGCTGTAATATATAAAGGCCTACAAGATTCAACCTCACAACGACATTACACGTTTGACAGAAGTGTTTGAAAGCCGATTAGATGATATGTGACAACAAGCAAATGAATCTAAGCTTTCAGTTGAAAATATGAACTTTCAAAACATCAAGAACTAAAATTCCAAATATTGTTTCGTTGTTTTAGCCGCCATTGCCTAGTAACAAATTGCCCTACTGATTTGAAAGCGATATTGTCCATATTTGGCCAGAGCAACAAATTCCCCGAGTGTTCTTTAATTGAAATTCGACGTGTTTTAGTAGCCATAGCTTAACAACAAATTGCCGGAGTGTTTTTTAATTGAAATTTTACCCATTATATAGTTTTCTGGGGATGTTATTTTCAGTATCGTGGTCAACCACCAAAATGTATCCACTTGGTCGGAACCTCAGAATATTCCTTTTGATGACCATTGCGAAGGAGGTCCAAATTAGTCGTTAAAAACCATTTACTGATACTCCGACCGGGTGGAAATATCTTGGTCGTTGTCCGCGATACTGGTAAAATCGTTTTTCACCTCCAGAAACTTATATAATGGGTAAACTAAACTGAAAATCAGCAAAATGTTACTGAAAAGTTCATCGGACAATTTGTTGCTAGGCAATGGCTACTAAAACACAATGAATTTCGATCAAAAAATACTCGAGGAATTTGTTGCTGATGTATTACTATCCAAATATGTGCTATATCGCTTCAAAATCAGTCGGGCAATTTGTTGCTAGACTGTGGTTACCAAAACACGATGAATTTCGATCAAAAAATACTCGAGGAACTTGTTGCTGGCGTATTACTGTACAAATATGGACTATATCGCTTTTAAATCAGTAGAACAACATGTTGCTAGGATATGGCTACTAAAACACGCCGAATTTCAATTAAAAAAACTCGGGGAATATGTTGATGGTCGATTACGGCCCAAATATGGACTACATTGTTCTAAAATCACTCGGGCAATTTATTGCCAGGCCAGCTGTGCATTTAGTTTTTTTCAATATAAAGTACTTATTTTTATAGTTATAGCGTGTGGCTACGCTAGCTTGATATCAAATAATAGTGAAGGCTGGGAAAATCGGAGTAAAGAATGATTTTTTGCAGTATCGGTTAGTGTCATATTTAAGCAACAAATTCCTGTGCATTTACTTCTTTTAGTATTACTCATTTTGTATAGTTATAGTGTGTGGCTACGCTAGCTTAATATCAAATAATAGTGAGGGGCGGGGAAATCGGGTAAAGGGATGCTTTTTGCAGGATCGGTTAGTGTCATCTTTTAGCAACAAATTCCTGTGTATTTTTTTTAATATTACTTATTTTTATAGTTATAGCGTGTGGATACGCTAGCATCGGTTAGTGTCATCTTTTATCAAACAAATTAGCAACAAATTCCTGTGTATTTAGTTTTTTTTAATATTACTTATTTTTATAGTTATAGCGTGTGGCTACGCTAGCTTAATATTACGCTAGCATAGTTTGAGTTTTCTTGGAAACGGCATTAGCAACAAAATCAAGCTCAGCGTTACAAATTAGCAACAAATTATTATCCTGGACCGAAGGATGCCCTGTAAAATGGCTATGCTAGCATAATATACATGATTAAATGTGTAGGTATGCATTCCGACACTTGAAATTTTAGAAATATATTCCCTACTTGTTTGTCCAAAATTTATAAAATGCCACCACACAATTTTAACGTTGACGTGTGTCGCCAGCGCTACCTAACAAAACAAAAATCACTGCCACAATATTGCCGAATATTCCTATTGGCTTTTAAATAGTTTAGTAATGATATTATATGTTGTCTTTGGTTGAAAATAATTAACTAATGAAGCAAAAACTTACTGACAGTAATTAATCAATGGAAAATGGATGTATAATATAAATATTATTTAATATGTAGCATGTCGTTGTTAGTAGTATGCAACTCTGAATACGATTCTATGCGATTTAAGCCTACTATATGGACAACTCTGAATACGACTTTGTTTTTGGCCAATCATTGAACTCCTGACACGCTATTGGCTCGTTCCATCTAGTGGATGTTTAAGATCGTGACTTGGTAGTTTCGTTTTAATATGCGATGACTAATTCGTGCTCATTTCATTTTCCTTTTGACGATTGGAATAGTTCTGAAAAGTGGTTCCTGGGTAAGTGTGGCATTGCTGGAGTTTGGAATGTTTTCCATTTAGGCCAGTAAGGGATTATACCAGGATAACTTATTTTCGAGGTTGATTGATGTCGTTTGGGTGAAGATTTTGAGTAGAATCGACTCGAAAGCGGTGTTACGGATTATTTCAAGGATTCCATTCCGTTGCTAGTGTAATTTTTTGTATTATAGGGTCCTTTTCATGGGTAATCCTTTCGATGGGCAATTATTTTGCGGTGTAGTTCTATATGGGTCTGTTTTCCACAGTTTCTTAATTTTCCGCCCAGCCCTAGCTAATATATGAGAAAAGGATTGGATTACACCAATAAAAGTTGTAATATTTCAGTTTGTAAGCACGATACAGCCTCCGGAGTTTATACAGGTGAGTCTATAATACATTGTTTAACATAATAATTTAATTTTTGATTATTTTGCACCAGCGTATATATATATATATATATATATATATATATATATTATAATTATGCTATTTTACAAATGAGAATTTTATATATTATTATTTGTTTTTATTTATAAAAGTTATAAATGTCGTACAAGTCTTGTTTTAAATGTAGACTTGACTTGCCTTCGGCTAGCTCCTAATAAATATAATTTAATGTTAATTTAAAAATTTTTTATAAAGTCGGTAGCATGAAGACTCCTCCCTTTTGAATACCTATTTTTTAAATAGACATATATTACTTAATTTAGAAACAAGGTCTTTCCTGAATACATACCTTCTATTTTAATGATTTCAAAATTCTTGCATAGATTGAATGAAGTAAGTAAATTTTTTTATAAATTTATTATGGACATGAATAAAATAAAACACCTTCTATAAAATGATTTAATAAATTGTTACTATCAAAATTTGCATTATTTTTAACATCAAATATTCCTTATACCACTCCTGCATTCCAACCAGTCATGCGCACTGAATACCTAGGATAATTGCGTCGGCGCATAAGAGGAATGTATGCTCTTATAGAGATATGCGCGACACTAAGCGTGGATTTACAGTCGATGTTATAGGTTCAACTGTTTATATATTTATATCGTTCATAAGTTTGGTGAAATTATTAATATGTTATTTACACTTTTAACTATACAATTACACACACACACACACACACATACACACACACACATCACACACATATATATATATATATATATATATATATATATATATAACTTTTTTATTGGGGAATGCGGCAAAAAAATTACCCTAACTAGTTTCCCGAACTACTTTCGTCTATATATATATATATATATATATATATATAATTTAGAAATATTTGTGAGGATGCAGCAATTGGCTTGGAAATTAAGCTCCTATTTTAATTTAGTGAAAGCTTTCGTAATAGTTTTATTACTAATACGAATTATTAGATACTAATATATATATATATATATATATATATATATATATATATATATAAAAGCAATATTAATGATTTAATATGAGGATAGTCATGGATAGAAAAGTGTAACATGCATCAGAAGAAAGAAGACTTGGAAGTTATATGAACATATGTACAACGTGAACAATTGATGATGTGATTTTATTTAACAAGTAAGTACTATACTATCTAGAAATTAAAATTATATGGATATCCATAGATATCATATTATATTTATCATATTATAAAGTTTTGGCCTTTTTTATGATATTATTTAAACGTTCAAAATATTATGTTTTATTGTTCACTAAGTTCTTTTGGAATTCCAAAATTAATATTCAGACACAGACCTTTTTTCTCGAAGCTTCGGTACCTTGAACTGCAGCTAGCGTCGCCCAAATTCTTGACTATTTCTCATCGGAGAAATACACCTTCTGTTCACTTCCGTTTAAACACACAGTTTAATCAACGTTAATATTACTCTTTTAATGCTTTTATTTGGCTTAAAACTTGAAATTTTTATCTTATTTTACAAAATTTTGTAGAGGAGATTTACAGAGAAGCCATACTTTTCACAACCCAAGCACGATTCTTTTGTTTTTCCAAATCAACAAACTTTTGGCTCATCAAGTCCATAGCCTGCTTTTCCGTATTTTTGTCACTATAATTGTTGACTTGAATGTTTTTTTCACAAAAAAAGGAAAATCACTTATTGATATAAGTTAATATTGTATTTGGGATTATATAAAATGTCTTTTTCATATATTTCAATAACAAATTTTGTTATAATTCCCTTTTTAATGTCTAACTATTTACATTTAATTATACAAATTCTACAACCTAGATTAATTATTCATACATATGTAATTGTATAGTTTCAAATTTTTGAATTTTCTCTAATTTTGTCTTACATAAACTTTTAGTTATTTCCAAATTTATCTTTATTATCCTACATTCAATTAGTAACCAACAAATTTAGGTTGGCAAGAAAATTACTAAAGTTGATTACTTCCTGTTTAAAAAGATTATTGAATTATTATATTTCCTTGACAGATACCTTGGCTCTGTTCCGTATGTCACCAATTATAAAGTTTTCTTTCCATTCTTTTTTTCAATTTTAAACCTTTACTAATATCATCAGTAAATATAGATAACTAGTTAGTGAGTTGAATATTAATTTTTGTTATTTCAGGTTACAAGTAATACTGCATTCAGTTTATCCAGATAATCACGTGGCTGCGTTCAGAGTATTTGGAAACATGTTGACATTAACTTGACCTTGGATAAATTGTTAAGGTAAAATTTTTATACTTATTCATACAATGTTGTTGTTTTAATTTTTATTCATAATCCTTTAAATCCTTTAGGTAACTGTTTTTCTCAATATCTCATAATATATTTGCTTACTTCATTCTAATTTTTTTTATATGAAATCTGAATTTTTAACTTGGTTGTGTCTATCGATACACCCCACGTATTAATATGACATTTTAATGTCTGTTCTAATTTGAGAATAGTTTTTATATAATAGAGGACTAGTTCAATATATATGTATATATATATATATATATATATATATATATTGTTAAGGAATCACTTGTATTTTCAATTTTGCCGCTAAACGCATCATTGGCGCATGATTGATAAACCGTCGACGTGCCCAGAGAGCAGTACTTTGTCGACCTTCGCACGGTAAACATTAATTTATACAAACACCGGTAAATTGTTTGGACGAGATTCGGTCAAAAGGGGTGTACCAAAAACGACATCGTCAACCCTCCCAGGCGCCTGGATACGACGGCAAAACAGCTTCATCAGGTAGGAGCCTTATATATTGTTTTTATTTATGCGTTGATGATGAGCTATTTTTTTGTTAATTAACTCTTCGAAATACAGTCCATTAGTCCCTTTTCATATTTCCAACCCTTAACATATATACATATACATATATATATATATATATATATATATATATATATATATATATATACATTATTGTGTCTAAGGAATCTTACAAATAATTATTTATATAAATAACCACATGACCAACTCTGTATTTGATGTCCATATACATTAATTTACCTTAGTAGGAGAATATGGAACCATTTCAAAGTCTGCAATAGGCTGAAATAAAAACAAACAAAATTTAGTAATAAAATAAAAATATAATATAATAAGTTTTGATATACCCTGTATATTGAATAATTCAAACAGGAAGTAAGAAGAGAAAAAAACAGGAACGCAAACTTTGTAATATAAAACTTTTAAAATACCAACTGTCAAAGTAATGTTTACAAATCTACATATAAGACAAAATTGACAACCAAGATTTCAAAAATAATACCATAAGATAAGAATCACATCCAAATTAAAGTAATCAATTGAATTAACATAAATAAAATAATATTATGAAATATACAAAAACTAATTTAGTAACTAACTTGTAAAACATTTGTGATTGGTAGAAATATTTGAAACAAAAATCTAAGAGGATTGTTTGTTAGAAACAATTGAAGGGAGAAAAAAATTAATAATTAGATGGTATCATGAAGAAACAGGGAGACATGTTATTCCTGTGATAGCGTAACAATAGAAAACTAAGAAATAATATTCAAAATCAATAATTAAAGTTGTAAACCAACAATAAGCAGTAACAAATGTAAGAGCAGTGAGATAATAATAATTACCCAAGTTTTATCCAGCATAAAAAGTGACTTCACACAATCCTAATTTCTTCACCAACATCCAATTTATCCGAGAAGGACTAGACATTGTGATTTCTTGCTACAAGTCCGAATTACACCTACAATATATGATGAGGATCGCCAAGCAGTGGTAATGAACTTCCGAATATTTCGAAACTAGTTCGTAATCTATAACATGACAAAGGTACTTATGAACATTTTTATTTAACCAAAGAAAAATAGGTATCGAAACAATGTATACATCAACTATTAGTTAATAATATATAAGGTGTACTTACTGAACATTTCAATTTCATCAACATAGGTATTACTTTTTCTTCTTCTTTTAATAAAACCATCGATAAAAATTGATTCATACTATTTTCTATAAGTATAGCTTATTAACAAACTGTATGAATTAAGTATGCGTGAAATTAGTTAAGAAATTTGAATGTATAATTGAATTTGAGTATTATTTGAACCATAAAATAAAATAGTTGTTCTCGCTTAAACCGTTTATTACACCCTATTGTAGAGTTGTTATTCTATGGTTCCTCATAGACACACATATAACAACAACATTGTATCTATGTAGGTCGAATACAGAGTCGGTCTTGATAAATTAAATCACGTATTCTTTTTCAACCCACAGATATTCCCTGAGATAAATTTTTAAATATAAGGAAATAATTTAAATATAATCAAATAACATAACAATTACAGAGTTGGCCTGAGAAAAATTAAAGTCATTCACATGTCAAGTAATAATCCATTGTATATTAAATAAAACATATTATTAATTGTTGTGACTAAATTAATGAATAATATTAATCTTAATAAACAAATATAATATAATAATAACTTTATTCAAAAAGATGGTTTTACAAGAACATTACATGAAGTGAATAAAGTAGGTTGGCGATAAGTGTTATTACACTTGTTTCGCCAAAAAATACAATTTTAATCATATACAATGGTCACATACAACAATATTAGTTATAAACTATTTGAATTCAATATAAATAAAACTATAAATTATATGTTTAAAACTGAATCAACGACACAAGGATTTTTAAAATATAATTAGGCCTAAATACAGTAGAACTATGCATATAATGCATTGGAGTGAAGTCAATTCAATAATGTTATAAACTACAAACAACATGAACGAACTACAGTACTAAGTATCACAAAATAAAATGTTATAAAAATAATATTTTTTTAGAATTTTAGGACATATAATACTACAAATAAATTGGAATGTTAGTAGGTTACAACAACAATTTTGATATGGGTAAAAGATAAAATATATATAGAATGTGAAAATGTAATAAAATAACAATATTACTTGAGGTTTTTTCATATTTAACACACAGAGGACATATAATACTACAGATAAATTGGAATGTTAGTCGGTTACAAGAACAATTTTGATATGGGTAAAAGTGTGAATGATAAAATAAATATAAAATGTGAAAATGTAATAAAATAACAATATTTCTTGAGGCGTATTCATATTTAACACACACGGAAATGGGATAGAGATAAAAAATTTATACGAAATATATTGAGGAAGTTTCTTGGTCAATATTGATTGGTTAAAATAATCATTCTCAAAAGACTCGAACTTTAGATCTCTTCATGAACATTTTCAGCTGTTTTTTGAATTGGAATGAGTTGGGTATAGCGCGAATTGTTTCAGGTAAAGAATTGAACATCTTTGGAACGTTGTAAGGAAAACTAGTTTTTAGCAGTGATTTTGTTATTTGTGGTATTACATAGTTATTTCTTTGTCTAGTGTTATAGGTATGTTTTGGTAAGTTTGATGAGTGTTTTGTTGTATAGAACTTCATGTTGACATTGTAGTAATAGAGTTGTTTAAGGTCGAGTACCTCTGATTCTTGAAATAGTAGATCACTTGGATATCTTGAGTTTTTACTTAGAATGATTTTCAGGAATCGTCGTTGTAGAACTTCAAGGGGTCGGATGTGGGATTCTAGTGCACCTCCCCATGCTAATAAACCGTATCGAAAGTGACTTTCAACGAGTGCATGATATAGTGTGAGCAAATGATGAACAGGAAGTATTTTTTCATGCATCTTAATTTATAAAGGATACATTGTAGTTTTTTGGCTACGTAGTTGATGTGTATGTCCCATTTCATGTGCCAGTCTATTATGACTCCTAAGTACTTTATGTTACTTTCGGCTGTAATTGTAAGATTGTTTTTACCATCGAGGATGTTGAGCTGAGTAAAGTGAGAAAGATTTGTTTTATTACAACTGAAAGGTAGGAAGTTGGTTTTTTGAAAGTTTATAGTTAGCAACCTACTTGCAAGTCATTTTTTAATGATAATAAAGTCTGTTTCTACTATTTCTTTTAGTTCTGTCCAGGTATCCGCCTCGTAGAAAATCGCGGTATCGTCTGCGAAACCGATAATGTTACCTCTGCTTTTCACAGAAAACAATCCATTCACGTAGATATTGAAAAGTAAGGGTCCGAGGACCGTACCTTGAGGCACTCCACATTGTACGACTAACGATTTACTGTCGACACCGTTTATTCGGACTGTCTGATACCTATTCGTAACATAACTTTTGAATAAATCTAAGCAAGTATTACTGATACCGATGTCCTCCAGCGACTGAAAGAGCAACTCGTGGCTAACAGTATCAAATGCTTTCGATAAATCAATCAAAACACATAGACAGGGTTTGTTGTTGTTTAACGAGTTATATATTTTTTCAGTAAGGGTCGGAATAGCAACTTGAGTGCACGTTTTTTTCTCGAAAACCATATTGTCTTTCGCAAAGTATGTTATATTTATTTATAAAATGTTGTAGTCTGTTTTTTAGAAGTTTCTCAAATATTTTTGATAAGTGTGTGATTAATGAAATGGGTCTTTAATTTTCTGTCAGTTTTTTGTTACCTTTTTTATATATTGGAATGTTAACTGAATGTTTGAATGCTCTAGGCCAGATACCAGTTTCTATGCATTTGTTGAAGATGTAAGTTAATGGTTCAGTTATTGATGACGCGATAACTTTGAGCGTTTCGGTTTTGATTTCGTCTGATCCCACGGCTTTGTGGTTTTTCAACTCTTGAATAATGCTGTTTACTTCAAGTGTGTTTGTGGGTAGGAGTGTAATTGAGTTTGGAAGGGGGGGCTATTGATTTTGTAGTTAGGATCTGGGTTTATATTTCGAGCAAGTCTTTTCCCAGTGCCATTGAAAGAGGTATTGAACTCGTTTGCGATGTCCTTAGGATTTGGAAATAACTCTCCTAGTTCATTTTCAATATTATCAATGGAGATCTTCGATTTTTTGGTGTTACTTACTTCTTGAACCACATTCCATAAAGCTTTTATGTTTGATTTTTTGAATTCGATTTTGTTTTTATAGTATTTGAACTTAGTTTTTTCAATTAGAGTCGACAATTTGTTTCTATATTTTTTTGTGGTAGTTGAGGTAAGTGAAGCATTTGTCATCCAATGGGCGATCTTCGTGTTTTTACTTCTACATTTTTTTGTATATGTACAGTCGTCTATATATTTTTGAAGTGTTTCAATGAAAGTATTTGTTGCATTGCTAGGATCTGGATTCAAGTATAAGAAATCCCAAGATTTTTGTCTGATTGTATTTTAAAGTTTTGTTTCATCTATGTATTTCACTATTTCTCGTTCTTTGGGGCATTTGGTCTTTTCCAGTACTATCTGTAGTATTGTTGAGAAATGATCTGTGATGTCGGTTTGCAATACTATGGGCAGTATTCGATCGAGTACGTTGAATTTAAATTTTAAAAAGATGTGGTCAATGCATGAATTACGTCCACCCTGTATTCTTGTTGGATTATTAATCATGGAAATGTAAGCGAATTCGTTAAGTGTGTTGTTATAGTCTGTATTATATTCATTATCCTCTAGTAGGTCGATATTCAAATCAACAATGAAAATGTTATAACTTTCTGGTTGGAATGCTGAAAACTCAAAGTAATGTTGAAGACTGATAACGAATTGATCGAGATTGCTTTTTGGGGATCTATATATAGCATTGATAAGAAAGTGGTTCTTGTCATTGAGAATGATTTTAATTTGCAACATGTTGCTTTCATTCAAAGGTATGATTGAGTATGTATAATTATACTCTGATTTTATGTATACAACAACTCCATCGTTTTGATTGAAATCCGCCTCGTTATATAACTTGTTGTAACCCTCTAAATTATATAGGTCCGAATTTCCTTGCCCATGTTTCTGATAGGACAATACAATCGAATCCGATATGTAAGTTTTCTAAGAGAATTTTAAATTCTTATAGGTTTTTATTAATGCTTCGTATGTTATTATGGATAATTTTAAAATTTTCACAATCTTTGTTAATTTCTAAAATATCTCTGCATTCTTGTATGTGTTTCAAAGAGTAAGTTTCTATTATATCAATATCGAAGTCTCTAATATATCAAATATAACAATATTATTTTTCTTACAAGTTACCTCCAATGCTTCGATTTTATTATGTAGAATTTTATTTTCAATTTCTACGTTATTTATTCGATAGTTGAGTTCTTCTATACATTATAGAAACACAACAATATATATATATATATATATATATATATATATATATAAAACCACGAATATTGGGGTAACGGCAAGTTAATTAAAGAAAACTCTTGTTACTGTTTTTCTTCCATATATATATATATATATATATATATATATATATATATATATATATATATATATATATATAATATATATATATATATAACTAATGAAAAGAAGATGGAAGAATAACGCGTGGAATATAAAACACACTGTACACCTTTTCTTGGTTATGCCGTACCGATGAAGGCTAATGAGCCAGAAACATGCATGTCTACGGTTACCACTCATTCTCTGTAACCTCTTTTGCGTGATATGCCCGCTAATTCTGTTTTTGTTATATATATGTATATATATATATATATATATATATATATATATATATGTATATATATATATATATATATATTTATATTTAAAATTTAAAACAGTGTCAGTTTTGTGGGGTTGAGTTATTCCCAATTTAGTTGGTGAAATTGTTTTTCCTTTCTATTTACATTTTTTATATCAGTTTTTTCTTGGACTGTTTTTTTGGTGAATTTTAATTTGATTACCTATTTACTAAATATGGCCAAGACAGATACTTTTATAAATTTAGATACAGAGAAGTGAAATAGCGAATGAAACAAAAATTTTAAGTATACGGATAAAAATTTTAAATAAAAAATCTAATACGGGAACATACAATATTGAATACAAAAATAAAACCTGCTCCCAATGTTCCATTGTCTACGACCAAAAAAAATTGCACTCCCGGTAGAAAGGATGACATCTCGTGGAAAGGAAAATTACCCACAATGGACTTCACTAGCACAAGAGCCCCTTCGTAACCAAATAAATTAGCAACAGGCAGAAGGTAACTCGATAGGAAGAGTTACAACCAAAAACTTTGTTTCTAAGAAGGAAAAAAGGTATAACCGGTACAACAATGACAACCGATACTAGAATGACACCCCATGGTAAGACACCCCATGGTAAAACCCTCGTGGTCTAAAAGGGCCACTAATGCTTAACGATGGAAAGAAATGTTCGTAAAAACGGTCGTTTATCAATAAAACTTCTCTCCAAAAAAAACGTCAAAATCTATCGAACTCGAAAAGTCTAGATACTGGTCCTCGGCTAATCCCCTAATTAGGGCGGCTTGAAACAATTCCGCAACACGGCAATGTCACACTCCGTAAGAACCAGTATTTTTTCCCAAAGTGACCTATTCGATCCACTGTTAAAACGAAAAAGGAAGTTTCAAAATCCTCACACGAATCTCCTTAACTCAGACTACCAACTTACACCCCTCCACAAATCGTTAATAAGCCTGTTTGGTTAAATAATAAAACTCGAAAGTGCCGAATATCAAGTTGCCTACCTTTTCCTTATATCGTATACAAGGTTGCCTAATTAGTAGGAAACAAAGTATACCTTTATTTTTAATAATTTCAAGACTCGTGTTCAGATTTGTCTACCACTAAAAAAGAAGTGCTACAAATAGTCAACATTTTTTATCTCTTAGAAACGTCAGAAATGGAAACACAATGTCAGATTCAGAAGTCAAGTAATGTAAATATATAGAGTGTATGTATAGTTCGAATACCAGTTTACAATCAAGATATAAATAAAAAAAACTTCTGTTATATTGTATTTCCGTAATCGTTGTAAAATAACTATATTTTTATTGAATCATTGCATCATATCTGATTACTATCGGCCACAACGTATATTTTTCATAAATTCTAGAAGTAACCTTTCATTTGGTCACTTTCTACAACACATAAATTTTTATTATTTTTATAACTCTCCTATTGCACGTGTATTCTCGTAACTTCTTTTGTCTTATTAAATTTTAAACGGTTTATGCGACTCCTCGGTGATTTTTCATAATGCTCTGCACAACTTTATAAAAGTTGCGATCCGTACGCTATGCTATCTCTCTCTTCTTATTTCGCAATTTTACTCCCTCTAACGGAATTTAATGAATTCTTAAGTAAGAGTAATTTAATAAAATAGAGTGAATATTTTCACAAGACTCCTTCTCGCGGATTATAAAACTCTTTTTTTTATAAAACACAGAGAACAACTACAATGTTATTATGTTTCTAGTTCAGTATGAAGTTAACCAACAAATATTTTTCGAAAATACACAAGAAGAATTTTAATAAATTAGAAACAGTAATTTGTTTTCAACCCAAACAATTTCACTGTTTACCCAAAATAAGGATCGTTTTTAGATAATATCAACAAAAAACAGGAGTTTGAGATGATTCCACATTAGGGATATCTGACAATATTTTGAATCCATATAAAAATACACTGATGCAAAATTAAAATGAGGGACCCAAATTTGGTATTAGGTATCGAGCAATTAAAAGTTGAAAAATTTGGACCTTGATAGGCTGTAGAATATAGTAACTGAGATACACATGGTTATCAACAAGTAATTCAAATTTAAACTGTTTGTTGCTCATTTTATGATAAAATTCGATTTCTATTGTTGCGCTGAATTTTATTTCAGGCACATTAATAGTTAAAAATGCACTAACACTTCCTGGCACGTAAAGAACCGAATAAAAGTTGGGAGCACCCCAGTGTGTTGAAATTAGATTTAAATTCAATTGACGAGAGAATTTTATTGGGCGTTACGTTAGGAAAGTAAATACTGCAAGTAGCTCTCTTTTGCTAAACTCTCACGCTGTGACGCCTTAATTGGTTCAACACTTTAAAATGTTTTTCTTGTATTCGCATACCGTAGGTATATTTTTTTAGATTATGCTAAACTTGCATACTTGTAGAATGTGCGTGTAGAAATGTAAAAGGATGTTACAACTATTACCTGCAGGAGGGCATTTTTAGTTGCATTATTAATATTGAATTGATTTTTCTTTTCCTACCTCAATCTTTAACGAAGTTGAGGAACACAGACTATTTTAATTTTATTTCATCAGCTGAATTTAGCACATTTTTTCAGGATATTTCTGTCCAACTGCCATAATTACATGATATTCTTCCACCTCTCACTACCTTAATAAATATTTACATTTTATAATTGCAGACTATTAGTTATTGGATTGATTGGTTTCAAATGAAAAACTTTTTAGGTACAATTCGTCGCTATTCTCCCTAGAGGTTTTGCCTTCAGCAACTTTTCAGACACAAATTTTTCAACCATAGTTCTAGTATTCAGTATTCATACCAAAAATAGGGAAAAAAGATGGGACTGATCCCCGATCTTTTAGACCCATCTGTCTAACATCGTTTCTACTCAAATCGATGGAGAAAGTAGTGGATAACTACATAAGAACAGAGAATCTGGAGAATATACCACTTCATAAATGTCAGCATGCCTACAGAGCGGGTTGATCAACTGAGACGGCTCTGTATCAGCTGACAGAAGTCATCCAGAGAACTCTGAACAACAAAGAAATCGCAATGTGCGCATTCCTGGATATATCAGGGGCCTTTGACAACAGAACTCATGTGTCTGTCAAAAGGCGAGGAGTGAATGAAACCATTGTAAAATGGATGTATGAGTTGTTGACAACAAGGATAGCTGAGACACAGGTGGGGAATCAAACCACCTCAGTTAAAGCCACTCGGGGGACACCTCAAGGGGGAGTGATATCTTCCCTTCTATGGAGCCTCGTAGTAGATGAGTTGCTCTACAGGCTAACGGAGCTTGGCTTCGAATGTATGGGCTACGCCGATGACATTGTTTTAATAGTCAGAGGTAAGTTCGAGAGCACCTTGTGTGATTTATTACAAAAGGGCCTCAGAATCATTGAGCAATGGTGCTTGTCAGTGGAGCTAAACATTAACCCAAGCAAGACCATAGTAATTCTATTTACCCGGAAAAGAACACTTCCAGCCATGAAACCCATATCCTTAAATGGAGAAATCATAGAATGGAAATCAGAGGTTAAATATATAGGGATAACCCTAGACAGTAAGCTTCTGTGGAATAAGCATGTTGAAATAACTGCTAATAAAGCAATAAGAGCTTTGATGGCGTGCAGAAATCTAGCTGGTATGAGGCGGGGCTGTAACCCAAAAATACTGCGATGGATGTACGCCATGATTGTGAGACCAGCAATTACGTATGGGGCAATAGTTTGGCACACAAAAACAAGTTAGTACAGCACGAGGAAAATCCTCGATAAAGTTCAAAGAGTTGCCTGTGTGTGCATCACTGGAGCTATGAGAACGTGTCCAACTAGGGCACTTGAGATCATTACAGATCTCACACCTCTACATCTGGTGATAGAAATATCTGCCCAAGAGGCAATTCTTAGAATATCTAAGGAAGGTTCAGGCAATGCGAGTATTAAAAATCAGGGAGCTTGGTCCTCTCTGACAAGATACACCTCATTAGCGAATCTTCCCAGTGACGAAATGATCAGGAAAGTAAGCATCGAAAAGAATTTCAGCACGATGCTAAATACGAGGAGAGACTGGGAAAGGGAATACACCATCCAAACTCTCAAAGAAAACACCATAAGATGGTATACGGATGGTTCAAAAACCACCATTGGAGCAGGTGCTGGAGTATTTGGGCCTGGCACCAGATACTCATTATCGTTAGGCTCCTTCCCGAGCGTCTTTCAGGCAGAAATACTTGCGATCGAAAGATGCGTGGAAATGAACCTAGAAAGAAACTACCAGAAATGTGACATATCGATCCATTCTGATAGTCAAGCAGCTATCAAAGCATTGAGCTCCCATGTCATTGACTCAAAGTTGGCATGGGAGTGCCGAAGAAAACTTGATGAATTAGGCAAGAATAACAGGGTCTCTTTAGTCTGGATTCCTGGCCACTCGGGAATCACGGGAAATGAAGAGGCCAATACACTTGCCAGGAAAGGAGCACAAATGCCCTTTATTGGCCCGGAGCCTTTCTGTGGTATAGCAAAATGCTCCTACAAGAAAGAGTTTCGGAAGAAAGAGGAAACCGAAAGAGAAGCACTCTGGCGGTGCCTTCCCGGGTTGGAACATTCCAAAAATTTCCTGGGGAACTTTGACACTGCTAGATCCAAAAAATATTTGGACCTCAGTAAAGATAAGCTACATCTCCTCACGGGCTTTCTTACAGGACACAGCCGCCTTAGGAAGCACTTAATGAGAATAGGTCTAGCAGAGATTGACGAGTGTAGATTCTGTGGGGAGGAGGATGAAACTCCTGATCACCTAGTTCTGGAATGCCTCGCCATTGCAAGCCAACGCAAGAAATGCTTTGGACAAGAAACTTGTAAGAGTGAGGACCTAACCTCGTTGAAGCCGTCTCAAATACTAGAGTTCATTAGAACCTTGGAACTGGAAGGCGAGCTGTAGTAGTAGTGACAACAGCTCTGATAGGGGGAAGGGCACAATAAACCTTTGGTTTCAGTGCACTGTAACTCCGTTAAAATCTAATCTAATCAATACAAATGGTTTTGAAAAATAGTTTGTCGGGAAGTTGAAATAGTTATTTCTGAGAGTTGGATCAATCTCTGATCTCTAACTATTAAATTGAGGAAATAAATCAGTAATCTCTACATAAACAATCAGAGTCCAGTTGATTGATGGTATGAACTAGTCTTCCTTGTGCTATTGGGTCCCATAAATAAAAACGGAGCATTTACTCAAAGTACAAAGCAAATGCGTTGAAGCAAAAGGTAGAAGAAAAAGCATTTACTTCGTTTCGTATGAATAATGATTTGCTTCTGCTCCGTAACAAATACTCCGTTATTTAGACAGATTGCTACACTTTTTGACAAGTTTACACAGGAATATTTTTGTGAAGTTTGGTTGAATAATAGTTGCTTTATTAGTTATAAGGTGAGTGCGAAAGAAGAAGCAACACTATGAGTTCCGATGAAGAAAGCACGACCTGCGAAGAGAACGATCAGGTGAAATTTGTACAATTATAAAATCGTACTCAAAAAATCGCAACTACCCACTATAAAAAAGCGAAAGAGAAGGCGTTTTGGAGTTTTTGTTTTTTTTTGGAGTTCTTCATTTTTTTGGGAGTTCTTGATTTCTTTTGACTTTTTTGGATTTCTGAACTATTTTTTGATTTATTGTTTTTTTTTTATTTTATTGGATATTTTGGTTACCGCTAGACCAAATACTTAGACGTAATGGCTCAACAAAAGTTAATACTAACTTTCATTTCCCATAAATTGTCATACGATGGGCTATATATGAAAATCGACAAAGGCTCAATACCTTCTATCCCATAGCTCGTGGAGGGAATATCTTCCACATATGGCCAAGGTGGCAATGGCTCAACACCTTTACTGGTGGAGGAAATAGCTGTAACATGAAATAAAACCCAGATTATTATTTTTTCAATCGCTACATTTCAAAATGTCCAAAATTATAGCATGCTGTATTGAATACAATAAAACTTACCATCAATTTTTGTTAATTTCCTCTCATATGGGAAGGCAAACCAAACGATCTTATTAATCTCCCTTCGTCTTTCTCAAATCTAAAGGAACACTATTTTTAAAAATAAAGTGGGCATATCCTTCATTGTTTCCTCGTCGATAAATTTAATGATTTATTACCACTGCGTTCCAGCCATATTAATTTTATATCTTCCTGGGTTGGAGGAATACTGTATAAAGAAATATTTACTTTAGTAATGCAACAATTTTCAGTTCAGTTAATGTAAAAAACAACCATGATCTCTAAACTTGTCGATTATATTAGTAAAAATTCTGTATTTTATAAAAAGAAAGAAAATGGTTGTTAATTAAGAAAGAAAAACCGCTCTAATTTTTTTAATAAAACTTACCGAGTACACCACTTATTACACTCCTTCACAATACACTTTGACATTGTCTTTTCAATTAATAACATAACTAATAATAAAGCAACGAAACAACAAATAAATATTACACTATAACAATAATTAAAAAATACACCAAATTACGGAAACCACATAATAACCTCAACACTTGAACTAAGAAACGATAACAGATAACCCGAAACGATCACAACAGGATGAACGAAAATGATTGGACAAGCAATATGACATCGCGCATACGCAGTTATAAAAATCAATAAAATTTGATTATTAGCGACGTTATAGTTTTCGTTAATTTTTTGGAATTTTTTTAAATCTACAGATTTTAGTTACTCGACAGGCTCTATAGATGGCACGGTCTGCAGTGTCCCTAGCCTGAGCTGCAGTAGTATCGAGTCGATTCTAGAGAAGGTACATTGTCAGTTGAGGTAAGTTTGTTTTTTCATGTCGCTTCTTTAATGTTGCTTCCAATTTAAACGATCATTATTTATTGACATTTATAGTTATGAAAACTTGCTTCAGTGTTACCTATTATATGAGAAACAAGGTTTAATATATGTATAAAAACGAAGGAATAATTTTAATATCAGATTGGTTTTAGAGCATTTTCTTAAATTCTATACTTTGGGTAAAGCCGGATAGTCCGAGTGGGGCGAAACCGAGTACTACCCGATCTTACTCCAATATTCAAAACTATTTTTTAACAGAGTCACTATGCCTTAAACTTACGAGAGGAAAACGAGTCGGCAATCCTGGAGCCAGGAAAGTATGGAAGGCGCTGTAGAAGAAGTATCGTCTGGACGCATAGGATACCCAAAAGCCTCAAAATCCTTCAATGTTTCGCAGTCTACTTTAGAAAATCAACTAACTTCTAGCCAAGCCGATAGACAAGGTAGCTGGGACCTTGTACGACTATATTTTCTGAAGAGCAAGAAAAAGAATTACTAGACCACACATTGCTGTTAGGGAGTAAATTATTTGGTTCAACTTTGAGTGATGTTAGAAGATTGGCCTTTAATCATGCAACTAAAAATAATTTGGAACACAAATTCAATGAAGAAACCAATGTGGCCGGAAAAGACTGGTTATATGGTTTTTTAAGGAGGCATAAGAACAATTTTCTTCGATTTCCAGAAAACACTTCAATATCAAGGGCCATGCAATTCAATAAGCAAGCTGTTGATAAATTTTTCGATGGGTTTGTATGAACAACACAATTTTTCTCCCAGTGATATTTATAACGTCGATGATACGGGAATAACCACAGTTCCCAACAAACCATCCAAAATCGTAGCTTCACGAGGAAAAAAAACAGATTTGAAGCATTGTTATCAGCAGAACGAGGCGTTTTGTTTACTGCTGAAACTTGCATGAATGCGGCCGGAAATTGTATGCCAACAATGTTTGTTTTTCCTTGAAAGAGAGAAAATTATGCGCTGCTTGACTATGAGCCAACGGGAAGTTTCGCTCAATATCACCCTTCTGTATGCAAACAGACATTTTCGTGTATTGGTTTCGAAGACTTATTTTATTGAGATTTCTAAACCAACGTCTGAAAAATCAGTCCTCCTGATTTTGGACGGCCATACTACCCACACAAAGAGTCTCGAACTTATTAACATGGCCAGAGAAAACAATGTTGTGTTGTTCTGCTTGCCACCACATTGTTCTCATCGACTCCAGCCGCCAGACGTTACCTTCATGGCTCATTGAGCACCTATTATCAACAAGAGGTGCGCTAGTGGCTTATAACACATCCTGGTAGAGCTGTTACCAATCAACAAGTAGCCAAATTGTGTAGTGCAGCTTTCCTTAAGGCAGCAGGAATGCGGAAGGCAGTAAATGGATTCAAGGAACCAGAAATTTATCCTTTAAACCGAAATATTTTTCCTGATCACCTGGTTGCTCCCCCAACAACCACAGATAGACCTGTTCCTGTAGAGGCAAATACTGTTCAAGAAGGAGACCCACGCCCACAGGCAGAAGCAGATGTTCTTCTACAAGTGGACCCAGCAACAGAAAAAAACCTGTACAAAGAACGTGTGAAATGGTAGTTGAGATTAACAAACCAATATTGACGAACCATTTCTAAATGAACCCTGCTGTTCTAAAAGTTTAGAACCACAAGTTTTTACGGTTGTAAAGCCAACTGCATCAACAGCTTTTGCTAAATCACCCAAACATCTACTGCCGCCACACAGTTGCTGAAAGAACGAGAACAGAAAGAACAGATAAACGAAAAGGGAAATGTGCAATATTAACTTCTTCACCATACAAAACAGAACTCGAATCACAGTTAGATGAAACAAAACTTAGAGAAAAATAACGTCACAGAAAATAAAATTGGTTATTGATGACTCAAACAAACCAAATAAGAATAAAACATCAAAACCAAACAATCAAAAACACAAGCGTACCAAGGCCCAGGGGAAAAATTCTCCTCAAAAATTCTTGTAACCTCGATCGCGACTGATGATTATTCCGATGGGGAATATAACAAGTCCGACGATCATTATTTATACTGTAACGAATCTTTCTCCAACTCAAAACAAGGAGAAGGATGGATCGAATGTGGAATGTGTCTTGACAGGGCTCACGAAGGCTGCAGTGGAGCGAGCGAAGAGACATTCTTTCAATGTGCAATATGTGCACCCAATCTTACCCCACTAGTGGAATAAGACCGGGTGATTTGACATTTTGAGAAAAACATATTTTTCTGGAAGAAGTAATGAATCTACGACTTCTCAGAAACATTATGTTGTAATACGATAAACAATACGTCAGGTCGAAAGTTCTAGTTGGAGTAGCTTAGCTTCAACATGCCGAAAAGTATTAGCTATCCGGTCTTACCCTTCATTTCCCTATATCAACTTGGTGACACAAAAATTTATATAGAAATACATCAACGCTGACTTGCTTCACTGTTTCTTTATACAAAGATAAATTGGGTAGAAAAAGTCCGTAAAATATGTATTGAAAACCATAAAGTTAAGTTGCAGGAGATAGCGGAAACTTGAAAATAACTAAAGAATGTGTAGGTTTTTTTTTCATTAGCGTTTGTTTATGAGAAAGCTGATTTCGAAATGAATGTTTCGAGTACTAGCAGAGATGTTTCAGCGAAATAAAATAGATTTTCTGTTCCAATGCACAATGATATACGAAACATTCAATCATCTGAGTAAATATCAGTCGGTACACCTCGTCAAGACTGCGACCACAGAGCTAGTAAGGTTATGACAGCCATGTTTTGGAGGTGATATCTTTTAAAATTTGCTTGGAAATCAGTCAAATGAAAGGAATTTCCATGAGAGTGTTGTTAGATAATATAGTATAATTAGTTGTATTTGTGGTTTTGGAAAGAAGTAGTTATGCTTGCCTCTGTAACCTTACTGAATCATTCTTCTTGGTTAGTATGTCTGCTTCATCTCATTTCACCTCAATTTTGACAAGTATTCTCTTATGCATTTTTTATGTATATCGAAATAATTTTTGCAATAACAAAAGGAATCAATTAAAAATGTCAAAAGATAAGATGCTTGTTTTGAAATCTGGAATATTTGAATCCATCGTTGACAGCAAACAATATTCTACAACCAAAAATTCCTTTTTAACTTTTCAGTATCAGACAGTGAATCCCACGGAGTGGTAATTTAATTGAATAATTATAAGTTTGCAGTCGTGATCAAAAGAAGGCACAAAAGTTTCGGAATTGCTGGCTTTTAAATTCCTGACCGTCGTCTGAAGTTGAATCTTTTAATTCCAGTATATTAGTTCGTCGGGATAAATATCCAGAGACGGGGTTCTATATCCGCCACCCTTTCCTCAAAGCCCTTTGTTCAAACAAAAAGAAATCCACAGAGATAATGAGGCATCAAAGTACACAAGTTTTATTTTTAAATTTACTAAGCATTCTCTTCGGTAACTTTCTAAATATATCTTTTCTTTCAGTCTAGTATTTTTCCAGCTATCTTTTCCTGAGTTTCAGTCCTAAATCAATATATACATTACACGTTAAAAACCTTAGACGAAAACTGGGAAAGTCTTCTGTATGATAAATGTTTATCTTCGGCGTGTGGGCTCCTTCAAGAAAGAGTTAAATTTCACATAAGACGACAGAATACACATTACAACTGTATTAATGTTATGATGTATTCATATATTTAATTTCTTTACAAGTTTATTCTAATTTATATTCCGTTAACACAACACTATTTATATAAAAACATTAATTTGTTTTGACACTGTATTATTTGAAACTACTGTACTACATAACTGAACTAAACTATCTAGATAACGTTGCGCTATGTATATTGACAACATATTCTTATGTTCTATTGGTGATGGTTCTTCTAATCCTTGTTGCAGGGCTAGAACTCCTATACTACCACTGCCTTCAGCTGGTCGGTTTGCATGTTTTTGATTAGCCACTTTTTTTTCCGTATCGCCGCAGATAAAGCGCTCATGTGGTTCAGATAGTCGCTAGCCTCATTTTATTTAGTTTCACTCCAGCTGTAATAAAATCTGGACGAAAAATTATCATAAATAATTGGTTCACTCACCTTTATGTAAAACCCTTTTGAAGAAAAACATAACAGTGATTGCTACAATAAAAAAGAACAAACGGGATATACTTAATGAATTTCTAACGACTAGAAGAGTCGAATCAAGCGTGTTCGGCTTTACATTAGTATCATACATCCCGAGAAAAGGAAAAATATACTTCTAATCTAATGACGATAACAGCATTGATAAAAACCAACAAGCCGGAAATGATTATGAAGTACAATGATACAAAGGGAGGTGTTGACATCATCGACCATTATGTTCGAACTATCTGTGTCAGAAACACAAGAAGGTTGCCGATGGTAATTTTTTACTGCATACTAAATATAGTTGCCACTAACGCATTTTCAACATTTAATTCAAAATTTTTTGATTCAAATATGATCCGTAGACTTTTCCTAGTAAAAAAATTATCCTGAATACTAATAAGAGAAATCTGCCAAATCGGACCCGAAGTTATTGTTTAAGATTAATAGAGACCTTATGGTAGACGTTTTTTATGCAGCACTCAAAAAAAGTCGAAAAACGAAATACAATTGTGTTCAATGTAGCAAATTTTTATGCCTTAAACATGTTAGAGCAATGTGTAGTTGGGGTCGAGGGCTCTGATCCCTTTTCCAATCGACGTAAAGTTGAACGGGGGAGGGAGGCAGAGGCCAGGGGACAGGTTTTGCACGGAGAGTCCTAGGACATTGTACCTCCTTAAACTGTCTCAAGATCGGTGAGTACTCCCAACATGATTGGGAGTGTGTGATCATAGATTACATCATTCAAGTAGTGGCCCTGTTGCAACTGAACTCAGCGGATCTAGACCGGGAGGTCGATAAATATCCCCCAACCCAAGGCATCAAGCGATCCGTGCCGATGGGTGCATGGCGGTGCGCAAACGGAGCCTCTGGGATACCGGGAGACCTCCCAAAGAATCAGATTTATTCCCTCAAACGGGTCACTGGGAGAATGGACCGTACTAACGCGGTACTCGTGGGACCAAGATGATGACACGATAGAAAAGGCCCCTGAATTGGAATGTGGCCAAGAGACCGCAGGCATTCCTATTCAGGAAACCGGCACCAATTCTCCTACAGTTCTAAAGAGGAGAGTAACACCTCAAAAACCCAGAAATGCAGTCGCCAGCGAGAGGACCAAAGAAAAGGCTCTCGAGAGGTGAACTGAGACGGCTAAGGAGAGAAGAAGCCCTCACCGAAGGCGAGATGATTCTCTTCAGGAAATAAAGACAGTTGGCGTAGAAGGAACAACACGGTGTTCCGGCTGAACCACCCTCAAGCAAATCCGATTCCTCTGGAACCCTGGGCGCTGGGGTGAAGCGGTGGTGCGAAACCTGAAGCCCAACCGTCATCATCCGAACAGGAAACTCCAGGAGGGAAGAGGTTGCACTCTCAGCGGACCCTGAAGGAAACTGCAAAGATGGCAAAAAGATACAAGGCAAAGGGAAGGTCAGTGAGAACCTTAAAGTCACCAGAGTCCTTTACCGAGAAACTGATGGTCGAAAAGATGACAATCGTCCATGTGAACCATCCAGAGACAAGGCTGGACAAAGAGACAGCCTTAAAGATCAAAATGGAGCTGGGGAAACGTGCCCTCCGGGGCATAGACGTCAGAATATCCAGCTGCTATCCTGAGAACGGTTCGGTTGTTGTAGGCTGCGCAAACTCTACCACCAAGGCGTGGGTAGAGGCCTAGTTCAAGCAGATAAATTCGTTTTGCGAGATTCAGTTGAGACTAAGCCCAGCCAAAAACCTGGTGAAGATGTGCAAAGTTACAACTTTTGTACCACGATCCACGGGAGCGGAGACCAAGGAAGATGTGATGCTTGGTCTGAAGAGCCAGAGTGGATTAAATACCGAACACTGGACTGTCGTGGGTAGCAATGTCACGCCAGTTTCTGGTCATACACACAGATGACGAATCCCTGCAGAAGCTGAGAAAACTTGTGATGCCCCCATTCGTGGGAGCAGAAAGAGTTCCCTTCAAATTGCAGGGGCGACCAAACAAAGATGACCGCAGTTCTGCAAATCAACCTGCACCACAGTAGAGCGGCGAGGGCGATGCTCTGCCAGATGATCCTGGCTGATGACATAGGAGTGGTTCTTATTCAAGAAGCATGGACCGTCAAAGGCAGAGTGATGGGAATGAGCACTGCGAAGGGTATGTTATCTACGACACTCATAATATCAACCCAAGGGCTTGTATTTTTATCAGGGGTAACATTAAAACGTTGAAAATAACGGATCTCTGTTCTAGGGACACCGGCGTGACTGGGGTACACCTGCAGGCATCAGAATCCTGCTTGCATCAGTGTACCTTCCATACGACTCCACAGAAGCACCTCCGTCCATGGAAATGAAGAGGATTGTGGAACACGGGACAACAACGGGGCTGCACTAACCGAATGCGGCAGAACATGCATAGACAGGAAATATAACAAAAATACTATCTATGTGAAGACAGGCGTCTCTTATGGCCTTAGCAAGCCACATCTATACGTCGAAGATAGTGTGGGACTATCATAATACCTTGAAAACATTTGCAAAAGCCAATAGGATAATTCTCACTTAGGTGCAAAGCCATACAGGGATAGCTGCAAATGAGGGAGCTGATGAGTGTGTCAAGAAAGGAGCTGATCTGACCCTCATGGAACCAGAACCAGCATACGGCGTTTCATATAGCGTCGTACGAAAAATTGTCTCCAACGGGGTGTCGCATGAACACCAAAAGCGCCGGAACAGAGCTGCGGGACACGCTCAGTCCAAAAGAATGCTCAAAGAACCATCGAGTTCCAATGCAGCAGATGCTCTTAGACTGGTCAAGAAAAAGCTGCGAAAAGTGGTAGGATTCCTAACTGGCCACTGGCTATTCAATGCACACCTAGCAAAGATGGGGATTGACGCAACAAACCCCCATTGCAGGATGTGTGGTAAGGTAGAGGAAACCGCAAAGCACGTTATCTTCGATTGTACTACCTTGTGCAGAAGGAGAGCCTCCTTTTTAGATATCTTAAGAGATACAAATGAGGAGGGACTGCAAGAAAGTATAGTTCGACGAATTTCACTGTTCGCCAAGAAATTAGGATGGGACTCTACTTAATATCTGCGAATGGGGGTGCACAATAAGCCTAATTAACGGCTGAGCGGCAACCATTAGGATACCCTAACCCTAACCACTTCGTGACTAAAAAAATTTTTTAGTGAATGGTAACAATGGCAACCCGGAAGAAGCTCAATTAGAGAGGATATTTCTAATGTTCAGGTTTTACTAATCGATAATAAATATAGTAAGTACAAGCATTTGCCGTTAATAAAACATTCCTGCAGGAACAAAGAAAAGTTTTTTTCCCGGATTCGGTCTCGGATATTAGTACTGATGTTAAAAAAATCATTTTAGTACTGGTGGGTTATTCTTGGGTTGTGGACAAAGTCGAAAAGACTCAGTTCAAGCGAATAAGGAGGCTATGGAACCACAGGAATCTTTTGATGGTCAAAAACTAGTTTATAGATAGTGCTGTGTGACTATGCACATTTATTTGATGCAACACCCAGTTTTCCTTGATTTTTGGTCTCTCCGATCATTGTGACTATTAGCTGACTTTTTGAACGCACAAGATCCCGGATTCTGTCAACATTTTCATCGGTTTTTGAAGATGAATCCCTTACGTTTCGTGGTTCATCTTTAATCAACTCTCTTCCTTCTGAAAATGCCTTAATCCACACACAAATATGTGCCCAAGTCTAGAGCAAAGCCTGCCTGTACACATTGCTCACTTTTGGAACGCGTTATAAAAAACTTTCACAGATAACCAAAAAATGCTCAATCCTTAATTTTTTATTATAGCGTTAAAACTTAATTATTATGATGAATAATTGAATCTTACTCAAAACAAATAACTGGTAGGAAAAACAGAGATAAGCAGAATTTTCAAAGGGCAAAGAGGTTTTATAGGTTGTATTCAAAATGACAGCCATTCTAATAGCGTTAAGCGATCGAACTGCAAATTTTAGGAAGCAATTGCTGCACGAAGCTCCCCTACAGAATGATATCGTGTTTTATAGACTTTATGTTGCATGAAAACCCAAAAACAATCCAAAATGGAAAGATCCAGATATCGAGGGGGTCATCTTTCAGGTCCGTAGGTATCAAAATTGAGGAAAGTTATCGTCTAAACATGGCCTCAAAAGGGCAGAGATGTGGCTGGTGGTACGGTGTTATTGAAAATAAACAAAATTATAAAGGACCAATGGAACATTTTTCATCAGTTCTGGAATAACTTCTTCAAGAATTTCTCGGTACCGGCATGCTGTGAGACCTCCCTCATAAATAACAACTCTTCCAAATGATTCATTCCCATATATGAAATTATTCACATACTACTTTTTGTAGTACGTCTCTTTTCTATTAACAGAATCTAAACCTCCGAAATGAAACAGTTTGTTCCATTACAACATAATATAACAAACAGAGATAGACATATGATGAATGTCGGCGATATGTTTAACCTACAGAACAGAAGTTCTGTGGTTTAACCGCGAATTTGTACATTGACAGACCAAAGACTTTGTATACATTCTTATCCATTTTTTCCCCTTGCATATAAATTTATTTCAAAAACAGTTGTTATAACGACTAACTTATACCTGAGTGTTCTAATTATTGTGGTAAGTAAATATTATTTATCTACTTCTTATTTATTTACTTCGCAATGAAAACTAACCTTAAATTGACTTTTCATTATGATTCTGGATAGAACTCCATCAAACTGAATTATATGAAACATATTTTGATTCCAACAATGTAGAATATATTGACCTAATTTTCCAGAACTATTTAAGAATCGTTTTTATTTTTTGAATATGCCGGGAAAACCGTTGAATTCGCAAACACAGGAGCTGGTCCTAAATGTGTTGGAATATTTTGAGTTAGAAAAAAGAAATGGAGGACCTTTGGAACCACTTTCCTGTGTTCAAGAGGTAACATAAATATTTAAGTGCATGCTTGTTTAGCAATATACTTATTATTAATCAATTTTTTTATGTTAGAGGGTAGCTGCTGCTTTGAAAGTATCTCGGCGGACAGTATATGCTATAAAAAAAACAAAACAAAAATTCAATTCTTTCAAGCCCACGCAAAAGCAGAACTCGTTCTAAAACTAAAACAACTGATCTACCTGAGGGAGCTAAGATGGCAGTACGGAACAAATTATATGATATGTCCCTACAGAGTGAATATCAATCTATTTAATTAGAGTTTTTTGTTAAAGTGTAGGTGTAGGTATTTTGTAATTGAGTATTCAAATCATGGTATATTCAAGAAAAAATTAGGAAGGTATTTATATAGATGTTAGTAGTTTTGTGCCTACATCACAATTTAATTGAACTATTATATTTACCTTATTCTTGAACAGTCAAGGTGAAAACATTAATGGAATGAACAAACATGATATCATTAAATATATAGTATTTGTTCAAATTGAATCTGAACTATAATTTTTGTTTTAGTGAAGCATGTTAGTTTGACTACCTTAAATTGTGAATTGAGGGAAAGAGAAATTGTATCTATTGGCAAAACATCTTTGAGCTTTTTGTTAAAAATATAATAAACATGACAATCGGAGAGCTTTAATGGAGCGGACCAGTATTGCAGCCTTGAGAGCCAATTTTCTGCGTAAATATATGGAAAACCTTTCAAGTACTCACCCAAGAGAACTTTTTGGATGAAACATAGATCTATTCGAAGGGAAATAAAACAAATTCTTAGCAAGGCAACAGCACTAGAAGTGTACGTAAACCAGATGGTTATAACGGTAAACGTTTTATAATTATCCAAGCTGGTTCTACCAAAGGAATTGTCTCTGAAGGAAGTTTACTATTCTGTTCAATATCTAAAGTAGCTGATTACCATGGAGAACAATGAACAATGAAATATTTATGAAATGGATAAGTACTCAACTCTTATTGTTATGGATAATGCATAATTGATGAGTTACTACGACAACATGGTCATGAAGTGCTGAGACTACCGCCATATCATTGTGAATGCAACGCTATTGAATTAATTTGGGCAAATTGCAAGTCATATTATAATAAATATATTGGTAAAGATGGGTATTCAGATAGTTCTGTTACAAATATGTGGAAAGAGGCACTGGAACAATGCAATCAACAAATTTGGGAAAAATGTGTTAGGCATACATATGAAATTATACAAAAATGGTAATCCCGAGAGCATAATATAGTTGATATTAGGATTCAACCAATTACAATGGATATAAATACCGGTGATAGCTCTGATTCTGACTATGAGGAGAATTAAATAAAATCTATTACATTATATATATATATATATATATATATATATATATATATATATATATATATATATATATATATATATTATATCTTCTATATTCTTTAATAATATATGCCCCACTTTCGGTTGACAATTATAATATATCTAATGTGTTTTACTAATTTTATTATGATTTATATATGAATATGAATTTTATTTGTTGCTGTCGTCACAATTTGTAATAGTAACTGCACTAATGTGAAAACACCTTTACCGCTAAATATAACCTATTAAATTTTATGACAGCAGTTGTCAAATTAATATGCCAGGCTCTATAAATATTAAATGTTATATTATGAAAGATAAATCAATATACAATCAATTAACTCACTCTTAACCAGGGAGGGATCAAAGATTTCAAATAAGAATTCAAATTTATAAATTTCCAAATAATTTTCCAAATTACGTATTGCACTATTCCAAACCTAAAATAACTGTTTATCCAATACACTATAAGACAATTAAATTCTTATGACATATATGAAATTTACTGTCAGGAAATTAACCAAATGTCACTTATTATACTAAATTTTCTCTAGCATAAAAATTATCAAATATAATGAGAATGAATATAAAAAAAACCAAAGAGATTTAGAATTCAAATTTATATAATCTATTATCAGATAACAATTACAAAATTAAAACTTTTCAAAAAATATAAACGCATAAACCAAACATAGAACTTTCTATCAAACCTTAATATTAAACAACCTATAATTAGAAATTTCCTATCTAAATAATTTAACCAAAAGTTCAAAATGTCTTTTATAATTGATATATTGTAACGAAGTTTTCGTTACTACAAGGTTATTTTGGGTAACTGAGTGTATTTTCATTTTGTGTTTGCTGCCGCTGAGTATAATTGTTTTATATTACATATCACCCGTCACGTATTCGTTTCTTTGTTATATTTTCATTTGATGGTTTATGTCACCGAGTATATATTTGAGTTAAATTATTTGATAGTTTATGTCACCGAGTATATATTCATTTTCATTATGTATCACTCATTGCATATTCGTTACTTTGTTATACTTTCATTTGATGGTTTATGTCACCGAATATATATTTAATTTAAATTATTCCATTGTATATATTTAATTGATATTATGTATCACCCGTCACATATTCGTTTCTTTATTTATAATTCATTTAATATTTTATGAGCCGAATATATTTTCATTTTACAATTTATGTCGACGAGTGTATCTAATCATTTGTATATTGACTTATAATTAGGGTAAAGTATTGTAAATCTTCGTGAACATTTTATTTTATTTTATCCCCTGGTTTCGGGGTAGAACCAAATGTTATAATAGTTTAATATTTATCCAAATTCCGATATTTTTATTTTCTTCCTAGTTGCGATGGAGAGATCAATTTTTTTCGGGAGTAAAGTATTTACTTCAATTTTAAAATTCAACATTTGAAGGTACTGGTCGCCCCACTGCAACAAGGTAGATATGGATAGAAGCGCGCAGGTCGAGAGGGAGGTGGAACCGTGAGGTTAGACGGCTGATATTATTTTTAAAAATAGAGAGAGTATCGAAGTGCGAGCCGACCGAGCCAGAAGTGCAACTTATTCATCGTCCGCTGTAAATTATTTTAACTTTTCTTTTGCCGATTTACTTTTGAGTTTTTTTCCTTCGTTGAAAAAAATTTCAGTGATAACTTATTGCTGTGAAGGTAAGAACTTTAAACAATAATAATTCCGAAAATATGTGGTCTTTTCAATGATAATTTAAAACATTTAGATAGTTGACTTTCATTTTAAAATACGTTGATATATCTAGTACATTAGAGTGTGGTAAACCATTTATATATCGTATCTGATTTAATACTTTTCCCGATTTTCCTTTTTCGTAGTTTTCTTAATATTAGTATATTATTCTTCTATTTTGCAAGGAAAATTCTTGATTGAAATATCCGTCTGCGCCAGGCATACCCAAGCTAGGGCTCCCGGATATTTTAAATCTTGAGTTCCCAACTGCAATACTTTTTCCGAGTCTCCTTTTTGGTGAATTTAGTTGATATCCGCCCCGTGTTTTAACACGAATTTGGGTTATATTAGTCCCGTTTCGAATATTTTATTCTTCTATTTTGCAAGGAAAATTCCTGATTGAAATATCCGTCTGCGCCAGGCATACCCAAGCTAGGGCTCCCGGATATTTTAAATCTTGAGTTCCCAACTGCAATACTTTTTCCGAGTCTCCTTTTTGTGAATTTAGTTGATATTCGCCCCGTGTTGTGACACGAATTTGGCTTATTCTAGTCCCGTTTCGAATATTTTATTCTTCTATTTTGCAAGGAAAATTCCTGATTGAAATATCCGTCTGCGCCAGGCATACCCAAGCTAGGGCTCCCGGATATTTTAAATCTTGAGTTCCCAACTGCAATACTTTTTCCGAGTCTCCTTTTTGTGAATTTAGTTGATATTCGCCCCGTGTTTTGACACGAATTTGGCTTATATTAGTTCCGTTTCGAATATATTATTCTTCTATTTTGCAAGGAAAATTCCTGATTGAAATATCCGTCTGCGCCAGGCATACCCAAGCTAGGGCTCCCGGATATTTTAAATCTTGAGTTCCCAATTGCAATACTTCTTCCGAGTCTCCTTTTGTGAATTTAGTTGATATCCGCCCCGTGTTTTAACACGAATTTGGTTTATATTAGTCCCGTTTCGAATATTTTATTCTTCTATTTTGCAAGGAAAATTCCTGATTGAAATATCCGTCTGCGCCAGGCATACCCAAGCTAGGGCTCCCGGATATTTTAAATCTTGAGTTCCCAATTGCAATACTTTTTCCGAGTCTCCTTTTGTGAATTTAGTTGATATCCGCCCCGTGTTTTAACACGAATTTGGTTTATATTAGTCCCGTTTCGAATATTTTATTCTTCTATCCTGCAAGGAAAATTCCTGATTGAAATATCCGTCTGCGCCAGGCATACCCAAGCTAGGGCTCCCGGATATTTTAAATCTTGAGTTCCAACTGCAATACTTTTTCCGAGTCTCCTTTTTGGTGAATTTAGTTGATATTCGCCCCGTGTTTTGACACGAATTTGGCTTATATTAGTTCCGTTTCGAATATTTTATTCTTCTATTTTGCAAGGAAAATTCCTGATTGAAATATCCGTCTGCGCCAGGCATACCCAAGCTAGGGCTCCCGGATATTTTAAATCTTGAGTTCCCAACTGCAATACTTTTTCCGAGTCTCCTTTTGTGTGAATTTAGTTGATATTCGCCCCGTGTTTTGACACGAATTTGGCTTATATTAGTCCCGTTTCGAATATTTTATTCTTCTATTTTGCAAGGAAAAATTCCTGATTGAAATATCCGTCTGCGCCAGGCATACCCAAGCTAGGGCTCCCGGATATTTTAAATCTTGAGTTCCCAATTGCAATACTTTTCCGAGTTTCATTTCTTTGAATTTGGTTGATAGTCGCCCGTTCTTTAACACAAATTTGGTTTATATTTAAATCTGGTTAACTCTAGAATTGCCTTCCGTTTTCATTACCTTCCCCGAATTTTCTTTTAGTGGGATTTCGTGATATTAGTTCCGCCCTTTTGATACCCTTCTTGATTTTGTTAAAAGCTTAGGGAATTGTCTGACGAGTAGATATAGAGTCCCCGATCTATAGTATTGTTTTCCCGATTGGATAGTTTTTTTTAGTAGCACCGGACCCGTTCGTTACATAAGGGTCTATCAAATACATGAATGAAAAGACCACCAAGCTTAACATAGTTTTGCTTGCCTTTTTTACCGCTTCTTTTATTTGCATGAACGCTATTTTATAATTACAAACCACTCTCGCTTATGTCCTGCCCGCTTCGTCGCTAATAATACATATGTGCTTTTGAGTATTGTTTATTTTGTATGTATATAGCAACTTAGAAGGTATTAATGTAATAAAACTGAAATAAACCGGTGTTGTGTTTTATTGACCTATTATAGACTAGTATTTCCTTATGGTAGCGTAGTTGTTTGGCAGCACGAATTTTAGCTTCTCCGTAGTGTGGATCAGGATAATAACAGTTATTTCAGGACTAGCGAGAACATTTGTTTTATATATTTAGGAATATCCCGAATTTTGACGACAATAGACCCCTGGAATTTACCGTACCTCCATCTGAGGCTACCTGGAACTCTCGACGAGGGAAGTCGAGGGGCCGTGGAGACAACCACGTTAAAAATCTGGCGCCCGAGAAAGTGTAAGGTTTCAAAGGTGTCAGGAGTGACGTTTCCGAGGCGTTCCACGCGCAGTGCAGCGCGCAGTCTTCGCCTCTCTTGTGGGGAGGAAAACGCGTCACATCTTGGCGCCCGAGCAGGGACCTGAATTTGTTGTTTAAATAGGAACTGTTTAATTTTTTTTTTAGGTTTTCCGTATTCTTGATTAGTAAAGAATATTTTTCTCCCGTATTACTGATTTATTGATTGAGCAAGGACCTCAAATTGTTGCCTAAGTACGAACTGTTTTATTTTTTTCAGGTTTTCCGGATTCTTGATTATTAAATAATATTTTTTCCCGTACTGCCGATTTATTGATTGAATAGAGACCTTAATTTATTGTTTAAGTAGGAACTGTTTTATTTTTTTTCAGGTTATCCGTATTCTTGATTAGTGAAGAATATTTTTTTTTTCCGTATTGCTGATTTATTGATTGAACAAGGACCTTAAATTGTTGTTTAAGTACGAACTGTTTTATTCTTTTTCAGGTTTTCCGTACTTTTGATTATTAAATAATATTTTTTCCCGTATTGCCGATTTATTGGTTGAGCAGAGATCTTGAATTGTTGTTTGATGCTGATTAAGCAGGGATCTTGTATTGTTGGTTGAATACGAACTGTTTTATTATTTTTCAGGTTTTGCGTATTCTTGATTATTGAATAATATTCTTTTCCCGTATTGTTGATCCACTAGTTAGCAGGGACACTGGCTGTTTGTTAAAACCGGAACCGTTGTATTTGGTTGTGGAATTTTATTGTTTCAGTGTGAAGATTTGTGTAGGGACCTTGAGATTATCGAAGGAGTCCGGTGATAATTTGGTTTCCACGGCGTACCGTTATATACTGTTTTGACTGTTTACCGTCTTATTGTTGAGTGTTTATTAAAACAAGGATTTTATATCTCGTTTCGAATTATCTTGTCGTTGCTGTGAAGGTTGAGGAAGAGGCTTCGTTGCTGCGAAGGTTGAGGAAAAGGCTTCGTTGCTGTGAAGGTTGAGGAAGAGGCTTCCTTGCTGTGAAGGTTGAGGAAGAGGCTTCGTTGCTGTGAAGGTTGAAGAAGAAGCTTAGTTGCTGTGAAGGCGGGAGCCGTACTACCTTGCTGTGGCTGTAAAGAGGCGAAGGAAGGACGAGAAGTTGCGACTACGAGGGATACAGAAAGAAGAGATAAAAGTAGATGTCAAGAGGAAGTACCGAGGAATTGGACATTGCTTTACCATTTGAACGTGAAGTTGCAGACGAAACATTACCCGTTCCGTCAGCATCGACCCAATTACCCGTCGTAAATTCCATAGAAGAAACTACAGACCATCGCGTAAATTGAGTATATCTACTGAAAAACGAGGGTCTTACTGCCCAACTACGAAAGAGGAATTTATCGACTGCTGGAACCGTTCCTGACAAACGAAGAAGGCTCGTCAACTTTTTGAGACGAAGACATATTTCTCCACCACCCGCTAGAAACCAAGGAGATCTTGTGGATTATCTGACCGATATGGCGACCCAACCGATAAATGTACACGATTGGAAGGTGTCTTTTGGGAACCGAGGAGATCCGGCCGCTTTCATAGAAAGGATCGAAGAAATCTGCACTGCAAAGAATGTCCAGAAAGACAACTTGCTCCCGGTATTACCGGAATTATTATCAGATGAACCCGCATCTTGGTACCGCAACAACCGAAGTCGGTTCACAACCTGGGACGAATTCGAGGCTGAATTCAGAATTTTCTTTTATCCAATCAACTATGAAGTCGATTTGGAAGCCCAGATAGGAAGACGTCTTCAAAGACGAAATGAATCCGCTACAACGTACATGACCGAGCTACAGACCCTGATGAGGAGGCATGGGAAGCTAACTTCCGAACAACAGCTAGCATGGCTGTACCGAAATCTTTTACCCGAGTACCGGCTGCAGATCCGAAAAGTAGACTTCAAGGACTTTCCTACGTTCTGTCAAGTGGTGAGGGAATATGAGCTCCTGAGGAAGGAACTCCAAAACGCACCCAACCCCAGTGGACCGAACCGTGGACCAGCCCGTCCGCAGCCAGTGAGTACCCCTAGATATGGACAGTTCCACAATCCGCCGTCCGATCCAGTAAGAGAAGCCATCCCTGGTACCAGCCGTCCGTTACCGAACGATACTCATCACGGTCCGACACGTGATAATACTCAACGACCGTCTGGCTCGTCTTCACGCCGACCAACCTGTTTCCGCTGTGGTGAATCCGGACACTACCGAAGCAATTGCCAGAACCCTCAGAAGATATTCTGTTCCCGTTGTCATAAGGAGGGAGTATTTTCCCGAGACCGTTCCTGCAGGAGGCAGGAAAACTAATCCGAAGCTGTCCCGAGGAGAGGCCGACACAGCTTCCGCAGATATTTGCCTCTCATGCCGAAACGCCAGAAGAAATGACCGATTCCCGACCGCATATTGACGTTGAAATTGAAAACCGTAAGTTCAGAGCCCTATTGGATACTGGAGCTGCTAAATCATACATCGGTGATCAGATAGCTAGGACATTTTCCCAAAGAAAGCAAACCATAGCCCGTCAAGCTGCGAGAGCCCGTTTAGCTAATGGAATTTTAGTCCCTATCACCGACACATACAAGCTAAAACTGAACATCCATGACGTCATTATGGAAGGGCCATTCGAACATTTTCCTGGTCTGATAACTGATATTGTGTTAGGACACGATGTCCTTCAAAAGTATAATTTCCGGTTGGAGCTAGGAAGCGGGAAAATATACATGGAAGACAAACTAGTGATGCACTCACCATCAACCAGTCCTGTTGAGATGTTGGAAGTAGTGAGCCCGCTCACTAAAGAATCCGATGCTGCTAAACCGACCCTAAGTATGGACAATACCAACAAGTGTCTCTCAGAAGACCGTGTATCTGAAGTCTCTGCGTCTTCCCTGGTGTTAGGGGTTGACAAAGGGCAGTCTGTTTCTGAAGTCTCTGCGTCTTCCCTGGTGTTAGGGGTTGACAAAGAGCAATCTTTTTCTGAAGTCTCTGCGTCTTCCCTGGTGTTAGGGGTTGACAAAGAGCAGTCTGTATCTGAAGTCTCTGCGTCTTCCCTGGTGTTAGGGGTTGACAAAGAGCAATCCGTTTCTGAAGTCTCTGCGTCTTCCCTGGTGTTAGGGGTTGACAAAGAGCAGTCTGTTTCTGAAGTCTCTGCGTCTTCCCTGGTGTTAGGTGTTGACAAGGAGCAGTCTGTTTCTGAAGTCTCTGCGTCTTTCCTGGTGTTAGGGGTTGACAAAGAGCAATCCGTTTCTGAAGTCTCTGCGTCTTCCTTGGGTGGTTTATGGGTTGACAAAGAGCAGTCTGTTTCTGAAGTCTCTGCGTCTTCCCTGGTGTTAGGGATTGACAAGGAGCAGTCTGTTTCTAAAGTCTCTGCGTCTTCCCTGGTGTTAGGGGTTGACAAGGAGCAGTCTGTTTCTGAAGTCTATGCGTCTTCCCTGGTGTTAGGGGTTGACAAAGAGCAATCCGTTTCTGAAGTCTCTGCGTCTTCCCTGGTGTTAGGGGTTGACAAAGAGCAGTCTTTTTCTGAAGTCTCTGCGTCTTCCCTGGTGTTAGGGGTTGATCAAGAGCAAGCTGTTTCTGAAGTCTCTGCGTCTTCCCCGGTGTTGTTAGGGGTTGGCAAGGAGCAAGCTATTTCCGATGTCTCTGCGTCCACCCTGGGTGGTTTAGGGGCTGACAAAGAGCAGTCTTTTTCTGAAGTCTCTGCGTCTTCCCTGGTGTTAGGGGTTGATCAAGAGCAAGCTGGTTCTGAAGTCTCTGCATCCTCCCCGGTGTTGTTAGGGGTTGGCAAGGAGCAAGCTATTTCCGATGTCTCTGCGTCCACCCTGGGTGGTTTAGGGGTTGACAAGGAGCAATCTAATACTGAAGTCCTTTCGTCGTCTCTGATAAGGGTTAGAGAAAATGAAGATGATATTAAACCTGGAAGATTGAAGTTATCTCCGGAGGAGTTAGGAGATAACACCAATTATGGCTACATAGGATGCCCGTTCGAAACAATCATTCCGAGTGAAGAAATCAATTTGACGAAAAATCAAAAAGAAAAGTTGAATACATTTTTGAACCAGGAACTTCCGCTGTTCGAGAAGATTAGAGGTCCGACTACGCTTATTGAGCATGAAATCCGTCTGCTACAGTCCCGTCCGATTAAACAAAGACACCGACCGCAAAATCCAAAGATGCAGGAAGTGTGCAATACCGAGATAGACGCGATGTTAGATGAAGGAGTGATAGAACCTTCTACCAGTCCTTGGAGCTCTCCAATTGTAATTGTGAAGAAGAAAGATGGAAAGAACCGTTTCTGCATCGACTTCCGCAAAGTGAACGAAGTTACGATGAAGGACGCTTACCCGCTTCCATTTATTAATGCTATACTGGATAAACTGCGAAAAGCCAAATATATTTCCAGTTTAGATTTGAAGAGTGGGTATTGGCAAGTTCCATTAACACCGGAGAGCAAACCCATTACCGCGTTTACCGTACCGGGACGTGGATTGTTCCAATTCACGGTCCTTCCATTTGGTTTACATTCCGCACCTGCCACATTCCAGAGATTGGTTGACAGACTAATAGGCCCAGATTTAGATCCGTACGCCTTTGCCTATCTGGATGACATCATAGTTCTAGGGGAAACGTTCGAACAGCATTTGGAAAATCTGTCTGAGGTGTTCCGTCGATTGCGAGGAGCACGGTTGAAACTGAATCCGGAGAAATGCCACTTCTGTTTACTGTCCATGAAATATTTAGGCCATGTAGTCACTGGAGATGGAATCCGTACCGATCCAGAGAAAGTCGAGAGCATAATTAAATTTGCAGCGCCGAGAAATATCCGAGAGTTACGAAGATTTTTGGGAGTCGCATCCTGGTATAGGAGATTTGTGCCATCGTTTTCACAAAAGGTGGCCCCGTTAACGAAATTACTCCGCAAATCCCAGCGATGGAAGTGGGCGGAAGAGCAAGAAGCTGCCTTTGCTGAGATTAAAACATGTCTGTCAGAATCCCCTGTTTTAAGTTGTCCTGATTTCTCCGTACCGTTCACCCTACAGACCGACGCCTCCGAATATGGTTTGGGAATAGCCCTTACCCAACAGAAGAGTGGCCAGGAACATGTGGTAGCATATGCAAGTCGCACGCTAAGTCCTGCCGAGAAGAATTACTCCGTCACTGAGAAAGAATGTCTTGCCATTGTTTGGGGAATTGAAAAGATGCGTCCTTATTTAGAGGGCTACCATTTCACGGTTGTTACCGATCATCAATCTCTTAGATGGCTGCATTCCATAGTGAGTCCGTTCGGACGTTTAGCCCGATGGAGTATTTTTCTGCAGCAATATGATTTCGAGATACAGTACCGTAAAGGTGCTCTAAATCGCGTGGCTGACGCGTTGTCCAGAAATCCGCTACCAATGACAGCAGAAACCAATCCACCATCGATACTTTGTGTGACCGAGGTAACCGCCGAATGCTCATGGTACCGTAACAAGAAGGAAGAAGTCCTGAAGGATCCAGAAAAGTTCCCTGACTACTGCATCAAAGAAGGCCGTTTGTACCGTCATTTTTGGGATATAAATGACTTAAGAGAACCAGAGATGAGTGATCCATGGAAACTATGCATAGCGAAATCCGACCGAACCCGAGTTCTCGAAGAAAACCATGATGCCCCTCATGCTGGACATCTGGGAATCGCCAAGACCATTACTCGTATAGCCAGATCTTACTATTGGCCGGGAATGTTCCGAGACATCACCAAGTACGTTCGCAGATGTTCACAATGCCAGAAGTACAAACCATCCCAACAAAAGCCTCCTGGAAAAATGCAGCCATCTCCAAATCAACGACCTTGGGACACTGTTAGTTCCGATATCATTGGACCATTGCCGAGGAGCAAGAAGGGGAACTGCTATATTGTAATTTTCCAGGACCGATTTACCAAGTGGGTACAGTGCAAACCATTGAGGAGTGCCACTGCCAGTAGTATTGGTACCGCATTTCACGAAGAGATACTGACCGTATTTGGATGTCCCCGTACCGTTTTAACCGATAACGGATCCCAGTATACTAGTACGTTGTTTAAGAATATGTTGAAAGAATTAGGAATCCGACACCGCTTCACACCCCCGTACACGCCGCAAGCTAACCCGGTAGAGAGAGCCAATCGCACTTTGAAGACGATGATTGCGCAATATTGCGAGCAAGATCACCGAGATTGGGATATCAGACTAGCCGACTTGAAGTTTGCGATGAACAACTCCAAACACGATTCGACTGGGTTTTCGCCGGCCTTTTTGAATTTCGGACGAGACCCCGACATTCCGAAATCCCTTAGGAGGGAAACTGAAGACAACCCGGAGAGCACTACGAAAGAAGGTACCGTAACCGAAAATCCTAAGGAGGAAGATACAATACCGCACCGCACGAAACTGGATCAATTGCAAGAGTGTTTTGACCTCGTCCGTTTAAATCTGTCCAGAGCATTTACCAGTCAAAGCCATTATTATAATCTACGCCGTCGTGACTGGAAATGCAAGCTGGGGGAAAAGGTTATGAAAAGAGAGTATACTTTGTCTTCAGCCGTTGATCATGTCGCCGCGAAATTAGCTCCAAAATACTCTGGGCCTTACGAGGTGATCCGAGTCGTTTCCCCCGTAGTATATGACTTACGAGACGAAACCGGCAAGCGACATAACCGAATCCACATTAAGGATTTAAAACCGTTGAATGATTAATTCCGCCTACAGGAGAGATGTTCCCGTCTGCGCCGATACACCAGAGCCCGAGGATTTAGGCCTTGCTTCAGCATCCGTAGCAGAGGCTACAGACTCAAAAAGACCAGACCTTAGTAGGAAGCACCATAGAAGGCAAGTTTGGACTATGGAAAGAAGACTGTAATACAGTTAAGTACATTGTAGTTGAGATAGGTTGTTTAAGAAAAAAAAATTTAAAGCACGCGAGCGATGCTCGCGTCCTTTAATTTTTTTTTACCGAAGTAAGGGGGGGATGTAACGAAGTTTTCGTTACTACAAGGTTATTTTGTGTAACTGAGTGTATTTTCATTTTGTGTTTGCTGCCGCTGAGTATAATTGTTTTATATTACATATCACCCGTCACGTATTCGTTTCTTTGTTATATTTTCATTTGATGGTTTATGTCACCGAGTATATATTCATTTTCATTATGTATCACTCATTGCATATTCGTTACTTTGTTATACTTTCATTTGATGGTTTATGTCACCGAATATATATTTAATTTAAATTATTCCATTGTATATATTTAATTGATATTATGTATCACCCGTCACATACTCGTTTCTTTATTTATAATTCATTTAATATTTTATGAGCCGAATATATTTTCATTTTACAATTTATGTCGACGAGTGTATCTAATCATTTGTATATTGACTTATAATTAGGGTAAAGTATTGTAAATCTTCGTGAACATTTTATTTTATTTTATCCCCTGGTTTCGGGGTAGAACCAAATGTTATAATAGTTTAATATTTATCCAAATTCCGATATTTTTATTTTCTTCCTAGTTGCGATGGAGGGATCAATTTTTTTCGGGAGTAAAGTATTTACTTCAATTTTAAAATTCAACATTTGAAGGTACTGGTCGCCCCACTGCAACAAGGTAGATATGGATAGAAGCGCGCAGGTCGAGAGGGAGGTGGAACCGTGAGGTTAGACGGCTGATATTATTTTTAAAAATAGAGAGAGTATCGAAGTGCGAGCCGACCGAGCCAGAAGTGCAACTTATTCATCGTCCGCTGTAAATTATTTTAACTTTTCTTTTGCCGATTTACTTTTGAGTTTTTTTCCTTCGTTGAAAAACATTTCAGTGATAACTTATTGCTGTGAAGGTAAGAACTTTAAACAATAATAATTCCGAAAATATGTGGTCTTTTCAATGATAATTTAAAACATTTAGATAGTTGACTTTCATTTTAAAATACGTTGATATATCTAGTACATTAGAGTGTGGTAAACCATTTATATATCGTATCTGATTTAATACTTTTCCCGATTTTCCTTTTTCGTAGTTTTCTTAATATTAGTATATTATTCTTCTATTTTGCAAGGAAAATTCTTGATTGAAATATCCGTCTGCGCCAGGCATACCCAAGCTAGGGCTCCCGGATATTTTAAATCTTGAGTTCCCAATTGCAATACTTTTTCCGAGTCTCCTTTTTGTGAATTTAGTTGATATCCGCCCCGTGTTTTTAACACGAATTTGGCTTATAATAGTTCCGTTTCGAATATTTTATTCTTCTATTTTGCAAGGAAAATTCCTGATTGAAATATCCGTCTGCGCCAGGCATACCCAAGCTAGGGCTCCCGGATATTTTAAATCTTGAGTTCGCAATTGCAATACTCTTTCCGAGTCTCCTTTGTGTGAATTTAGTTGATATTCGCCCCGTGTTTTGACACGAATTTGGCTTATATTAGTTCCGTTTCGAATATTTTATTCTTCTATTTTGCAAGGAAAATTCCTGATTGAAATATCCGTCTGCGCCAGGCATACCCAAGCTAGGGCTCCCGGATATTTTAAATCTTGAGTTCCCAATTGCAATACTTTTTCCGAGTCTCCTTTTTGTGAATTTAGTTGATTTGGCTTATATTAGTTCCGTTTCGAATATTTTATTCTTCTATTTTGCAAGGAAAATTCCTGATTGAAATATCCGTCTGCGCCAGGCATACCCAAGCTAGGGCTCCCGGATATTTTAAATCTTGAGTTCCCAATTGCAATACTCTTTCCGAGTCTCCTTTTGGTGAATTTAGTTGATATTCGCCCCGTGTTTTGACACGAATTTGGCTTATATTAGTTCCGTTTCGAATATTTTATTCTTCTATTTTGCAAGGAAAATTCCTGATTGAAATATCCGTCTGCGCCAGGCATACCCAAGCTAGGGCTCCCGGATATTTTAAATCTTGAGTTACCAACTGCAATACTTTTTCCGAGTCTCCTTTTTGGTGAATTTAGTTGATATCCGCCCCGTGTTTTAACACGAATTTGGGTTATATTAGTCCCGTTTCGAATATTTTATTCTTCTATTTTGCAAAGAAAATTCCTGATTGAAATATCCGTCTGCGCCAGGCATACCCAAGCTAGGGCTCCCGGATATTTTAAATCTTGAGTTCCCAACTGCAATACTTTTTCCGAGTCTCCTTTTTGTGAATTTAGTTGATATCCGCCCCGTGTTTTAACACGAATTTGGTTTATATTAGTCCCGTTTCGAATATTTTATTCTTCTATTTGGCAAGGAAAATTCCTGATTGAAATATCCGTCTGCGCCAGGCATACCCAAGCTAGGGCTCCCGGATATTTTAAATCTTGAGTTCCCAACTGCAATACTTTTTCTGAGTCTCCTTTTTGGTGAATTTAGTTGATATCCGCCCCGTGTTTTAACACGATTTTGGGTTATATTAGTCCCGTTTCGAATATTTTATTCTTCTATTTTGCAAGGAAAATTCCTGATTGAAATATCCGTCTGCGCCAGGCATACCCAAGCTAGGGCTCCCGGATATTTTAAATCTTGAGTTCCCAACTGCAATACTTTTTCCGAGTCTCCTTTTTGTGAATTTAGTTGATATTCGCCCCGTGTTTTGACACGAATTTGGCTTATTCTAGTCCCGTTTCGAATATTTTATTCTTCTATTTTGCAAGGAAAATTCCTGATAGAAATATCCGTCTGCGCCAGGCATACCCAAGCTAGGGCTCCCGGATATTTTAAATCTAGAGTTCCCAACTGCAATACTTTTTCCGAGTCTCCTTTTTGTGAATTTAGTTGATATTCGCCCCGTGTTTTGACACGAATTTGGCTTATATTAGTTCCGTTTCGAATATATTATTCTTCTATTTTGCAAGGAAAATTCCTGATTGAAATATCCGTCTGCGCCAGGCATACCCAAGCTAGGGCTCCCGGATATTTTAAATCTTGAGTTCCCAATTGCAATACTTCTTCCGAGTCTCCTTTTGTGAATTTAGTTGATATCCGCCCCGTGTTTTAACACGAATTTGGTTTATATTAGTCCCGTTTCGAATATTTTATTCTTCTATTTTGCAAGGAAAATTCCTGATTGAAATATCCGTCTGCGCCAGGCATACCCAAGCTAGGGCTCCCGGATATTTTAAATCTTGAGTTCCCAATTGCAATACTTTTTCCGAGTCTCCTTTTGTGAATTTAGTTGATATCCGCCCCGTGTTTTAACACGAATTTGGTTTATATTAGTCCCGTTTCGAATATTTTATTCTTCTATCCTGCAAGGAAAATTCCTGATTGAAATATCCGTCTGCGCCAGGCATACCCAAGCTAGGGCTCCCGGATATTTTAAATCTTGAGTTCCAACTGCAATACTTTTTCCGAGTCTCCTTTTTGGTGAATTTAGTTGATATTCGCCCCGTGTTTTGACACGAATTTGGCTTATATTAGTTCCGTTTCGAATATTTTATTCTTCTATTTTGCAAGGAAAATTCCTGATTGAAATATCCGTCTGCGCCAGGCATACCCAAGCTAGGGCTCCCGGATATTTTAAATCTTGAGTTCCCAACTGCAATACTTTTTCCGAGTCTCCTTTTGTGTGAATTTAGTTGATATTCGCCCCGTGTTTTGACACGAATTTGGCTTATATTAGTCCCGTTTCGAATATTTTATTCTTCTATTTTGCAAGGAAAAATTCCTGATTGAAATATCCGTCTGCGCCAGGCATACCCAAGCTAGGGCTCCCGGATATTTTAAATCTTGAGTTCCCAATTGCAATACTTTTCCGAGTTTCATTTCTTTGAATTTGGTTGATAGTCGCCCGTTCTTTAACACAAATTTGGTTTATATTTAAATCTGGTTAACTCTAGAATTGCCTTCCGTTTTCATTACCTTCCCCGAATTTTCTTTTAGTGGGATTTCGTGATATTAGTTCCGCCCTTTTGATACCCTTCTTGATTTTGTTAAAAGCTTAGGGAAATGTCTGACGAGTAGATATAGAGTCCCCGATCTATAGTATTGTTTTCCCGATTGGATAGTTTTTTTTAGTAGCACCGGACCCGTTCGTTACATAAGGGTCTATCAAATACATGAATGAAAAGACCACCAAGCTTAACATAGTTTTGCTTGCCTTTTTTACCGCTTCTTTTATTTGCATGAACGCTATTTTATAATTACAAACCACTCTCGCTTATGTCCTGCCCGCTTCGTCGCTAATAATACATATGTGCTTTTGAGTATTGTTTATTTTGTATGTATATAGCAACTTAAAATGTATTAATGTAATAAAACTGAAATAAACCGGTGTTGTGTTTTATTGACCTATTATAGACTAGTATTTCCTTATGGTAGCGTAGTTGTTTGGCAGCACGAATTTTAGCTTCTCCGTAGTGTGGATCAGGATAATAACAGTTATTTCAGGACTAGCGAGAACATTTGTTTTATATATTTAGGAATATCCCGAATTTTGACGACAATAGACCCCTGGAATTTACCGTACCTCCATCTGAGGCTACCTGGAACTCTCGACGAGGGAAGTCGAGGGGCCGTGGAGACAACCACGTTAAAAATCTGGCGCCCGAGAAAGTGTAAGGTTTCAAAGGTGTCAGGAGTGACGTTTCCGAGGCGTTCCACGCGCAGTGCAGCGCGCAGTCTTCGCCTCTCTTGTGGGGAGGAAAACGCGTCACAATATGTCAATGTAAAATGCGCAAATTTCCTTGTAAATTGCCTGTTCCAAAATAGTCTTCACTTGACGTAGTAAGTAACGTTACTATAATTTCAATGTAAGTATTTAATGATTAGATGCATCTATTTTCGAAATATTTTTAATAAAGGCCTATTAATTCTCGAGAAATAGTATAGATAATATGGACTGGACTCACCAACTAGGTTCTGGTAGACTCGTTTGTATTCTTAAACGCTTTTTAGAATTTCAGGAACAACTTTTCTAAATCAATAATTTAGAAACCGGAAAAACCACTCGCACTTTAACGCTGTATTTCTTTGCGAATAATACACGCACTGGCTTTACAAAAGGCAAAATATGTTGAACTGATAATAATCATACAAATTACTCTGATATACTGAATTGAATTTGAGACAACTCTTATTCGATGTTATCTCGAGAGAATCTAAAAATCAACTCTATTTTAAATAAATTTGAGACAACTCTTATTTGATGTTGTCTCTCGGGAATATCAAAATCAACTCACTTTTAAATAAATTTGAGACAACTCTTATTCGATGTTGTCTCGAGGGAGATTCAAAATCAACTAACTAAACTGTTTCAATAAATAATTCTCCTCTCCTTTGGTTACCAAAAATTCTTTTTTTTAAAAAAAAATACTAATTTACGTTTTCATATACCAAGAGAGATTTTCATTATTTTAGTATAAATGCCATTTTGCTAACAGAGACATCTGTATTCTTGTTTTCAAATCGTTTTAAAATCTATCTATCATTAAGTCCATTCTGCATTAATGTCATAAGAAATTGAAATGTCAAATTTTATTGGTATATTGAACCTTTCAAATTATTGATAATACAGTGTGTATCACTAGTATTACGACCAAATAAGCACATTTTCTTTATTTCAATGTTTTCTTTAGAATTTAGATAGAGGATATATATATATGTGAGTCTTAAATATACATATTTAAAATTTTAATTATTTATTTTAACAACCCAAAAGATTTTTATGTTTCATTGTTGAACCGTAGGGATGGGACGGCCCAATAGTAATAGTTGCCAGTAATAACCCTAACAGGGCAATTTTGATTTGTAAAGTGTCTACTGAGGAAGTTGTTATTAATACTAACTCTTATGCGAATAAATTTGCTTAATAGCGAGTTTTCAGAATAGCCCCACAAAACTCTGGAATATTAACAGTTTTTTCAAACTAAAGGTTTAGGTAGCACATTGCTAAATGGCTGTAAAATATTTACAAATATCTATTACACCAGCTTCAATACAATAGTAAATAACGTTCACCGTCATTTTAGCCACATCCTAATTAAACCATCAATCTACGACTTACGTATTACTTAATGTATTGATGTATTGCGTTTGTATATGTATGATGACGCATGGGAAAATATTCACCTGACCAAATGTACCTATTAATTGCAACACAAAAGAAAATATTAAATTCTGAGCTTGTTTTTAAAAATAATTCAATACAATTATATATTATTGGTGCTTAATGCTTAATGCTTAATTAATATAGAAAATAATATAAAAAACGTAAAATGTAAAAAAACAATTGTTCGCTTCATAACTAAAAAACAAAAGGTGTTAAGAAAGAACTAACTACGTTACTGTATTCTACGAAAAACATATATCAGAACAAGTTTTAACTTCTTCGATAAGTTTAAAGATAACTGAGATACGAAGGGTGCCTGAAAAGTAATACGTTTCAATTCCACCCTGTATCTCAAAAACCAAAAGGGCTATCAAAATTCTGCATGCGCCATTTTCAATTTCATGATACTCTAGCTTTAAAAATAAGGGAGATACCCCGCAAAAGTGCCCAAAATGGGAAGCATGTTACATCTGAATCTTGGAAATTTATGTTTATTAACCATAAAAACATTTTAGACGTGCATTACTAGCTTGGACAACTATTCGTATATAACGTCGATTTTGATAATTTTCAATTCCGGTCTTGTTATTTGAAATACACGAAAATCTTAGATCTTTTTTGACATATCTTCATATATAATTTATTGAACGTAATCTCTAATGTCCGCCTATGGTTTATTACATTATCAGTGTCTCTCTCACCTGGAAATGTGCTATCAATATTACGGAAACATACAATATGAAAGATAGTTAGAGAGAAGACAGAAAATTTCATTAATAGATATGAAAAAGGAACGATCAATCATCCATTTAACATATACAATAAGAACAAAGAAAGCATTGAATATGGAAAATGGCAACGCTGACAGAGATCCTACAGAATCGTGTCAGTGGCGTACTTATTTTGTATTAACCTTAGAAAAAATAAATTTTTACTAGAAATAATGAGCTTACTTGTTTGTAGATTTATGTCTGAATTTCGAAAATATGGCTATAGAAACTACAAATTGTTATTTGGAATAAAAAACAACTTATCGATCCACCCATGCGATCAAACTTAATTGAGATAAGGTCATATGCTGCTGTAGCTCCATTTCATTGCAACCTTATGTTTCTATTAATGGTATTAGGACAAAGTTGTCTTGATCCAGTTGTTAAAACATCAACAAAATTTTAGTTAGTTTCCCTAAAAAAATATGCTTCAATTGTTATATCATTCATCAAGCCAGTAGGACACTAAATGTGATCTTTCTCCATCTAGAGTTAATTTTATCTACTTCAATAACAACAATTATTCTTGCTGACTGTTTCTGGTTGGGTAAACTTTGCCTCATCAAATAATTATTGCGTATCTAGCAGTAAAAGCAGTACATTTCCGGACGACAATGTAAATTATTGGCCGAGGCTAACAAGCTTTAAAGTCCGGGTATTGGGGAATTTAACACCTAACAATTTCTGATTACTATAGTATTGTCTATGAAATAGTTTCGTTGATAATTACTCTTTGTACGATTTCAGAAAAAAATATGTTTTTTTGGATCTTATTGGCACATATTTTTAACAATTTAACAAAATTCCAACCGACGATCTGAATCATCGTCATTTAGTTCCTGCGCCAGTTGAATTCGCATAATTCGCAAGACAAACGTTTTAGTTACAACGGTTCATGTGGTTTATCCTCCTTATTTATTATTACATTGAATTTCTTTTCGTCATCTAGTTTTTTATTTATTTATTTATTTATTAATACACTGTTCAAACAGGACGAACCCATCTACAGAACAGGAACTTAATTGTATTGATTACAAAGAATAATATCATCAATCAAAGAAGAATGCTGTAATCGCAGATATGCGGCAATGAAGATATCAAGCTGGTAACTTGCATGATTACATATCGAACACATCCTGTGAAGTGGCGAAAATTTTAAAATATTTGTTCGAGGGGTAGTAAGGTAAAACGTATTAACAGCTCTTGAAGCCACTCTCGGAGTATTGAACTGGAACACCTAATATAGGCGTAGTATAAAGCCTTTAAAGTGTCTTGATCATTGAAGTCACGCGAGTTTCGAACTAAGAAGCCATGCATTTTGTTAGCAGACGAGCATATAGCCTCAATATGAGGTATAAAAGAAAGTTTATAATCAAAAGTGACACCCAAGTCACCAAATGTCGCCGGGCGTTCAGGAACAGTATTGTTGATTTCATAATCATATATAATTTTCTCGGGTTTTAAGGAAAACGTCATTACCTTACATTTACAGGCATTCAACGGCAATTTATTACTTATACACCATTTCTCAATACGTCGAAGGTTAGTTGAAAGTGAGACGCTTCTATCACCAATCCGGCAGCACATAGTAAGCAGTTGTCATCAAGATCGTCAACTATATCATTGATGAAGACATTGAATAATAAGGTGCCCAAGTTACTTCTCTCTGGAACGCCAGATGTTACTAAGTATTCAACTGACTTATAACCATTAAACACGACATACTAGTGTTTGTTGTTTAGATAGGAGGTGAATAATTTGATTAGAGAGGGTGATAATCCATATCGAGATAATTTACTCACTAGAATTCCGTGGTCTAGTCTATCGAACGCTTTAGAGAAATCGGTGTATACAACGTCAGTCTGCGATCGCTCATCGATGTTTACAGCAATAAATTGGGTTGTATTTGCCAAATTGGTGACAGTTGAGCGATTGGGATCACTGATGTTGTTATTCACGATTTTAAACAGAAATATCAATAAGTGCCAGTCACGACGAGCACTTAAGTTATTCACACAATGCCTCGTTTGAAGTGTACCAGTACGAACTCCTACCGGTGGGTAAATGCCATCCATTTTAAAGTAAAGAAATTTCAAAAACCTCCGTTGAACTGATTCAAGTTTCTGAATGTGTATGTCATAAAATGGACTCCAAGTAATATCTGCTTATTCAATTTTAGACCTAATATAGGCGTAGTATAAAGCCTTTAAAGTGTCTTGATCATTGAAGTCACGCGAGTTTCGAACTAAGAAGCCATGCATTTTGTTAGCAGACGAGCATATAGCCTCAATATGAGGTATAAAAGAAAGTTTATAATCAAAAGTGACACCCAAGTCACCAAATGTCGCCGGGCGTTCAGGAACAGTATTGTTGATTTCATAATCATATATAATTTTCTCGGGTTTTAAGGAAAACGTCATTACCTTACATTTACAGGCATTCAACGGCAATTTATTACTTATACACCATTTCTCAATACGTCGAAGGTTAGTTGAAAGTGAGACGCTTCTATCACCAATCCGGCAGAATAATTTCAAGTCATTAGCACATAGTAAGCAGTTGTCATCAAGATCGTCAACTATATCATTGATGAAGACATTGAATAATAAGGTGCCCAAGTTACTTCTCTCTGGAACGCCAGATGTTACTAAGTATTCAACTGACTTATAACCATTAAACACGACATACTAGTGTTTGTTGTTTAGATAGGAGGTGAATAATTTGATTAGAGAGGGTGATAATCCATATCGAGATAATTTACTCACTAGAATTCCGTGGTCTAGTCTATCGAACGCTTTAGAGAAATCGGTGTATACAACGTCAGTCTGCGATCGCTCATCGATGTTTACAGCAATAAATTGGGTTGTATTTGCCAAATTGGTGACAGTTGAGCGACCCTTTACAAAACCATGTTGCTTTATGGTTATTATGTTGCATAAATGGCTATACATTCTATTGTACAATAACATTTCGAATACCTTACAGAAATTACAAATAATTGAGATTGGCCGATAGTTGCTAATATCAACTCTATTACCATGTTTGTAGATAGGTCTAACCTTCGACGATTTCCACATATTCGGCACAGTGCACGTCTTCACGCACGTGTTGAGTAGTGTTGTTAACGGCGGAGCAAGTACAGACGCACAATCCTTCAAAATGAAAGCAGTGACAGAGTCTAGTCCTCTTGTAATTTTATTTTTTACTTGTTCTAAAGCTATAAGTACTTCATCCTCAGTGAAGGACATGATATTCAGGAACTGTGAGGTTACTGAATCATCTTGGGTGACGCTCATTGTACTAACTGAAAAAGATTTTGCAAAATATTCAGAAATACCATTAAGTAAATCGGTAGGCGTATCGAGAGTTTGGCCGTTAAACGTCATTCTATCAGAAATATTAGTTGACCCCTTATTGCTGTTGACAAAAGCCTAGAATTTTTTGGTGTCTGCTTTCATACTCGACTCAGCTGAATCAGCATAATCCCTGTACGACCTGGCTATGTCAGATTTCACCTTAGCTCGTAAATATTTAAACTTGTTAAGAGTATTTACATCATTGTTGATTTTACATTCGTTATTTAATTTCGATTTCAGCTTATTGTCTTTAATAATGTCCCGGGTAAACCACGGTAGATATTTTCTTTTATATTGTTTCGTTTCTCTTGGAACACACTCATTAAATGCATTATACAACTTACTGTAAAAGTAGATGCAGGCATCATCGGAACTATCAAATGTTTCAAGGAAAGTTCAATCTATATTAGAGAGACTTTGATACAATAGTGAAAAATTTTCGGAAATTATATTCAGTGCAAGATATTGTTGGAAAATTTCGTTTTAAGTTGTGGCAAAAATTTAGTTTACAGGAAATATTTAAAAAAGGATGATTCCGATCTTGAGCAACTAAACTTTCAATAGATATTTCTACAAATTAGTCATTATTATAGAGGACAAGATCGAGAACACGTTCCAAGTCGTTCGCAATAGTATTGTATTGAGTTAAATTAAAAATTGGGAGAAAATTGGTAAGAGCAGAAACAATGTCATTCCCTAAATTATTATGGAAATATGCAGCATAAGAAGATATATTAAAGTCGCCCACAATGAGCAAATTATTATTATGCAAACTTTCAATACTACTAATTGATTCAAAAAGATTAAGGTATACTTCGCTACTAGCACATGGAGGAACATTTAGCACATAAACATGACCTGAGTCAGCTGTTATTTTGACCAAGACCATATCCACCGTGACTATGGTGGGGAGAACGAAAATGTCTATATTTATTTCACACGACGGGAATTCATTGTTTACAGCTATAAGAACCCCTCCGCTCCTCGAGCAATTACACGCCTCCAGATTTCTATCAGCCCGGTATACTGAGTAGTGTTCTGGAAACAGTTCACCATTAAAGACTGAATCGTTAATCCATGTTTCGGTTAGTGCTATGACCTTAAAGTCTGTCATAGAGATTGCATTAAAAAAATCTACAGTTTTAGATCGCAAGCCTCTGGTATTCTGATAGTATGCATTTAAACCATTTGTGAAATTACTGTTAGCCTTTTTACCAGCAGTGCAAGTGGTCGACGACATGGTAGATCCACTTGAAGCTATGTATTGCTATATTCCAAGCAAATCCTTCTCGAGTTTAGTTAAAGCAATTTTATATGCAGTACAAACACTTCTGTCCCACACCGCATGATCACATGAAGTAGTAGATCTCTGAGCAACTGGCAACGCAATTAGTGCACTTTCGTAATTGAGATCTACGGGACTTTACATTGTGATTTCCACCGCATAAAGGACAGATTAAAAAATTGTTGCACGATTTGGATGAATGATTACATTCGTTACAGTTGTAACAACGCGACACTTTCAAGGCATCATATACTCTACAGCTATCATACCCTACAAATAAGTTACCAGCTTTTAATATTATATCATACACATTCCTATCTATCTGAATGACAGCCTGAAAGATTGCAGCATTTTTCTTAGTTGGAAAGATTTTCACAATTTTACAATCACTATATTTAGAAAAGATCTAAGGACTACAATTCCTAATTAGGTATTGAAGCATTTCTTCAGTACATTTTTCTGACAAACCCACAATGCACAATCTGGGTTTAATACCAGTAACCTCCTTTACAACATAAGAGTCAGACATTTTTTTCTTGAACCAGTTTCACTGTCTTCTCATTTTCCTCTTTAGATTTGCATGCAATAAGAATACCACCATCCTTAATATGTTGAACTTTGGTCAAATGTATACTATTATCAGTTGGATTAAATATTATGCATTAGCTCTGATTTCGTTTGTTTTATCTCCTGTGCCTTGTTCTTGGGTTGTACTATCACTGCAGGAAAAGTTTTGTCGTTAACAACATCAGCATATCTAGTCGTTGGTGAAATAGTCACAGGTTCTTTAGTAATTTTAGAAATATCAGATTTCAGTGAGGACAATTCAGCTTTAATTGAACGAAGCGCGTCGCTAACTGTTGATTCTAACAAGTTAGTTACTTCAGTATTGTTTATAGAAATACAACTTTTTGCACATTCGTCGCATCTCCACAAGAGTCCAGCAACAGAATTTAAGACGTCCAGTATATCAACAGTTTTGGAGACACATACAACATGAAACTGCTTTTTGCAGAATTCGCAAAAAGTGGCCGGCCTACTTCGACTTATTGTACCAGAACAGGTTTCACAATTGACCATGGTTTACATTACAAATTTATTAAAAAATATCAAATTATAATCCAATATGCAGGTACACAGATGAGTCACCACTTCTAAAATGTTTTAACAGTCATAAACTACTTTAGACCACAAAAATGCAGCAAAATATCAAGAGCGACGTATTATACGTGTGTGTTGTATCGAATTCTCTCTCTTTTGATCTCCCATATATACGTTGACAGATCCAAATTCTCGTATACTGAAAAATGTGACTCATACTCCCATATTGCTAGATGTCACAAAAAGATCCTAATTTACATTGACCCAAAGATAGTTATTTGATGATTAATCAACTATTTGACTCTATTGCTACTTGTATGTAAAAAAAACTTCAAAGTTTTTCAAATGAGTAGATAGTAGCCCTAGTGAGTTGATAATATTATTCAAAAAGAGTAGTTCCACGTAGAAAAATTGACCTGTTTCATTCCTTTTTGTATTTATAATTACGTGAATGTATCCCTTACCTTGGTATCTAATTATATAAGTTAACAAACGTGCGGTTCCCAATCAAATATTACTACCTTACTACATGAATATTTAGGATATATTAATTTCATGGATGACCGCATTTGAAAAAGTACAAATATTCCAATAAACCTCCATTAAAATAGACGCACTAGTATTTTTGACACCCCCGAGTCGATTTACTGAAGCACGTTTGTCACAATTTTAATGAAATTACTATTGGGATCAAATTAAATTAACCTTTCACAAATTTTAACAAAATTACAAGCAGACTAGTGACAAAGATAATTAGAAACGACAATCAATAATTATAGAGATACAATTATGGTTTAGAATTCAGTCTATGACAATAATCCAAACATGAAAATCACATGTTTCATCTACATATGAATACTTGACAATATAAAGGGCTGCCTAAGGGTAACACTTTGAGAATAGTAAATTGAAGTTAAAGGTTGCACACGTTTATTTTGGTTAGACCTATCAGATACATTATGTTGGTATTTTTGTTATGTCCCTAGGATATATCAGAATTAATCCAGTGCTTTGATGTTTAAATTGGTATCACTGATTTAATCTCAGTTAAATCTACCGCAAATTTATTAAAAAAGAACGGTTAAAATTTGTTGTCTAAAAAACGCTTTCCAAACTGAGATATTTTATAAATCGATTTGCTTGTGAATTTATGAAAAGTATTGAAGATTATGAAATAATATGGGGGAGACGATGAACATAATAACAACGGAGATGATGAATGAACAGAAGGAATATAGAAAAGAGATTAAAGGGTTAAGACTGGAAAATGGAGAATAAAGAAACGAAAATGTAAATTTGAAGAAAACAGTAGAAAATGTGGATGAAAGGCTGGAAATAATTGAAAATGAAAAAAGAAGAAATAATGTCGTATTGCAAGGCTTACGAATAGATAGCGATAACAGGATAGAACCAAAACAAGTCATAGAGATCTTTATGAAGTGTAAATTGATACAGCACAATGAGATTAGGAGATGAAATGTGCCTAATACAGTTGAAGGATCAGAATCAAAAGAAAGAAGTTATGAAAAATAAAAGAAAATTGAGAACAAAAATGGGTAACAAGCTATTCATACAGGATGATTTGTCAAATAAAGAAATAATGAAATAAATAAGATATAAGAGCTAATGAAGAAAGAAAAACAGGAAAAAACGTTAAAATCGGCTACACGAAAATGTACATTGAAACTGATGAATGGAAGTGGAAAACAGAGACCAATAACCTGATTAAGATACAAAAGAATGAGCAACAGCAAAGATAAAGCATTGATTGCAAAAAACTAATAGTTACCCATACGGAAACCGAAAATGGAAAAGTCCTGGCCATGGAAAATGATATGGATCAACAAAAAAATGCAATTGAAAGGAATAGTAAATCAAAAAGTAAATGGAGTACACACAAAATAAAAAGAGATAGAGAAAAATATGAAGGTAAAAGTAGTAATGGGAAAATAGGGACATGGAATATAAGAGGCTTAACAGGAAAAGAAAACGAACTGGAAGATAAATGTGTACAAATGGGAGCAGACATGCTAGGAATAACTGAAACAAAAAAGAAAGGAAGAGGCATGATAATAATGGCAGAAGGAAATATATTGATATATAGCAGAGTAAAACAAGACAAAAGGGCATCTTCAGGAGTGGGTTGTTTAATAAATAAAAAATTGGAGAAACTAATAAATGGATGGGATGCAATATCGAACAGAATGTTAAAAATAGGAATAAAAACAAATCAAAATAACCAGAAAACGGTTATAGTAGTTTATGGACCCAATGAGGACGATACAACAGCAAATAAGGACCAATAAGGACTTCTATAGTAGGATTGGCATAGAGGATTAAAAGTATAGAAATATATTAGGAAAACATGGAGAACAAGTAAGAAATAATAAATGGAAAGATAATGCTAGATTTTTGTATGATAAACCAATTAGTGATAACAAATACGCTCTTTCAGCATAAAAATATACACAAATACACCAGCGAAGTAAAAAGTGGAGGAGAAAAACCAATAATAAACTATATAATGGTAGGAAAGATTAATAGAAGAGTAGTACAGGATACAAAAGTGAAAAGAGGACCATAGATAGGCAGTGATCATTATGCAGTACTGATCATAATAAAAGAATACGTAATGGAAAACAAAGAGAAACACAGCCCAAAAAAGAAGAATGGGAAACCATAAAAACGTATGAATTGAGAAACAAAGAAATAGCGAAAAAGTACGAAATATGCCTGAGCAAGAAATTGAAGAATATGGAGAAACAGATATAGACAATGACATTGGAATATTTTGGAATTGAATGAAAAACGCAATCATAGAAACAGCAAAAGAAGTATGTGGAATAAACAGAAAAATAAATCATAGACAACAAACTGCATGGTGGACTGACGAAATAAGAAACCAAATTGGAATAAAGAAAAAGCTGTAGAGAAATACTATCTAGAACTATTAGGTAACGGAGAAACAACAACTAAATTGAATAAAGAAAAAGTACAAACAATACAGGACGATAATGATGAAGTAATATCCAGAAATTAATTCACGGAAATCATTAAAAAGTTAAAAAATGGTAAAGCGCCAGGATGTGACAAAATAACTGGAGAAATGATCAATAACATAGGTGAAAGTGGAGAAGAAGTCTTACTAAAAATATACAATTAGTGCTGGAAAGAAGAAAAGATACCAAAAGGATGGCAAATTGCTTCAATTGCTCCTTTATACAAAAAATGAGACAGACGGAAATTAGCAACTACAGGGGACTGACATTGCTCTGTACAAGCATGAAAATATTAGAACAGATATTTGACCGAAAAATTAGGAAAGTTGTGGAAAACATACTAGACGATGCGCAAAATGGGTTCAGAGGTAGAGGGAGCATACAAGACAATGTATTTACGATGAAACAGATGACAGAGAAATGCATACATGAGAAGAGAAATATATATTGCACACTCATAGACTTAGAAAAGGCATTTGATATGGTATCAAGGGAAATAATGTGGAGGATATTAGAAAAAAAGAGGGGTAAATATAAAAACAATAAGAATGGTACAAAAAATATATGATAATAATCTAAATACTGTTATAAGCTCTAATAGAAGATCAGAGGCATTCACAACTCAAAGTGGAATTAGACAGGGTGGAGGATTAAGCCCTTATCAATTCATTGTGCTTATATATGAAATAATGAAGAAAACAAATAATAAATGCAGGAAATATATAGTAGGATATAGAAACTTGCAACAAGTCGAAATATCAAATGAAGCCTATGCAGACGTAAAGTGAAAGGGAGCTACTAGAAAACCTAGACACATGGAATGAAACATTAAAGTAGTATGGAATGAAAATAAGTACTAATAAGACCAAAGCTATGGTGATTGGTGATAAAACAGAAAAGATGAAAATATATGTTGAAGATCAAAGTATAGAACAGGTGGAATCATTTCAGTATCTTGGAGTAGAGGTAGATCAGGGGGGAACTCAAGAAACAGAAATAAACAAAAGAGTAATCAATCTATATTATTGTATGAATAAAAAGTTTATTAGTAATAAATAAATCTCGAGAACAACTAAATTAAAGGTATTTAAATCGATTTAGAGACCAGTGTTAACACATGGATGTGAGTCTTGGATACTTAATAGGACACAAAGGAGCAAAATAAAAGCGGCTGAAATGAAGTATCTAAGGAGAGTAAGAGGGGTAACAAAAAAAGATAAGATAAGAAACACGATAATAAGAGAAGAACTTGAAATACAGTCAACTTTGGAGTATATTGAGTAAAGACAACTGGGCTGGTGGGGACATTTGCAGTGTATGGAAGAGACTAAAATCATATGGGGAGCGAAAATCCAAAAGATCAAAAAGAGAGATAGACCCAGGAAAACTTGTGATGAGGCAATAGGAGAAATATTACAGCGGAAAGGAAAAGTGCATATCGGTAATTTAAGGAGTGGTGTGAAACAAATAAAGCAAGAAAAGCATCCGAAAATGTGCTGTTAGCATATTTTGCAAAAAGATCCAAGGCGGTGAATCCTTCCACATTATGGGTTTTATATTATATGCTAAAATCAACACTTGATGCTAACGAAAACATATATATAAAAAAATGGACCAGGTTGGTTCCATATTTGAAAAAATTGTCAGTTGGACACCACCCTAAGACATGCAAGGTATTAACTCGAGAAGAAGAAAATCAATGCATAAGAGAGGAAGATGATGAAATATATTTGATGGCTAAGGTATATTTTTAATCATTGTTTTATATGTATTTTAAATTACTAAATATCGATATCCTTTTAGGTCGTTTTAAGATTGGGTATTTCTGGTGCTTGCCGCCGTTGATTGTGAAAGTACCAGACACAAAAACGAATATACAACAAATTTTTACGGTTTCGAATCTAGATTATATCGATATTTACCGAAAATACGTGGCTCTTCGTCCAAGTTATGCTAGCATTCGCAGATTGTTTTTGAAGTATCAAAATAAGAGATGCATTAACCAAGCCCAGCTTAATAGCAAAATACTTAAAATTACCAAATTCTGATGCTTACACAGGTCACTGTTTTCGGAGAAACTCGGCCACACTTCTTGCTAATGCTGGGGGTGATATATGTAGTTTGAAGAGACACGGGAGATGAAAATCTTCCACCGTGGTCGAAGGGTATGTGGAAGATTCTATCAATAATAAGATTCAAATATCAAACAAAATTTTAGATTGTGAAATTTCAGGATCACATGGTATCACCTCTGCCTCAAAAATTAGTAGTGTTTCAACCCCCAAAACCGCAATATTCCGAGCTGAACCTGAATTATCTGGTTTAGGAATAAATATTGGTTCGTGTACTGGTTGTACGATTAATGTTAATATTGTAAATAATAACTAAAATTATTGTAAAATTCTATCATTATTTTAAAAGTATTTAATTGTTATTCATTTAAAAATAAATTTGGAGTTTTGCTACATTTTTTCAAAGATTGAAATACAAAAGTATTATTAAATTACACGCAGTGTGCGAAATACTTTGCACCCTAGTGCGCGAAATATTTCGCGCACGGTGTTATGGTAACGTAAGAATCCGAAAGATAGTGTCACTTCGCATATTGTTGTCAATGCGCAAACCTTGTCATTTTTTGACGTTCGTAGAAAAAATAATTTATACAACTAAATAACACCTCAACAATATCCTCAGTTGCCTCTTTTCACTGTGTGTGTAGTTGGACCTCCAAATGAATCTTGTAACAGAGGAGAACCAACCGAAGAGAACAACGGAGAAAGTGCGGTATAAAGTAAAAGATAAAACGAAAAAATAATCTCGAATTTGTAATGTTGAAGATGAGAATTAGGAATTTATCGACATTTTGTCCCATACAGCGGCCAGCTGGGTAATGAACTAGCGCGTTCAACTATGTTACAGGAAGTCCGCAAAAAAGCTGTAACACCGACGGGACAGTGTGGAAGTGCGGAGGAGTTTATATAGGGGTTTCCGTGTTGCCTAATGGCCAAGGACGGAAGGACAGACGGGAAAATTGTACTGCATATCGGACAAGTGGTAACCATCATCGTGGGATGTTTGGAATGTCCTCAACTGTAAAATGTCTTCTAGATTTGTTACACTTGTATCCTTGATCCTCCAACAGACACCCTAAAACCCCAAAAAAAACTGAGAAAACAGGAGAAACTGTATTTTTTTCGGCTGTTGGGTGGCAACCTTAGGTTCCGGCTAGCTTACCGAGAAGACGGGTGTGGTTCACTAAAATTAATTGATTTTTTGTAGTTTTTTATATAGGGCGCCATCTGATTTTACCCAAGCCTAAACTTTACGTACACTTTCCCTGAAAATCAGAAAAATTAGGGAAAAGATAGATCTGCCGTCAAAATAATACTACTCATTAAAGAAGTACAAAAAAATTCAATTTTACAAAACAGTTTAAATATTAAATGTGTGTCAAAAAAACTGTACTAACACAAAAAAAGAACTGAATATTTTTACCCGAAACAATTATGGAATGTCAAAAAAAATTGTACTAACCTACAAAATGAACTGAATATTTTAACTCAAAAAAATTATGAAATACTTTGCGATAGCTCCACCCGACACAACAAAAAGAGCTAGGTTAAATTATTTATTTATTTATTAAAATCCATACAGGTTTATTAACCTAATTACACGGATTGTATTATAATTATACTCCTTTTACAAAGTTTTATTGTGAACAATTTTTCTGTGTGTGAGGCTGTATACTGGACGGCAGATTGTTTAACAGCAGTGAATGTTTATATACCAAGTTCTTTTAATTGTCTAGATATTGCTGCCTTAAAACTATACAATTTAGCACTAAAGTCTAATGAATGGAGACTCTTTACATTATTGGCAAGCTTTAAAATGGCGTCTAGAGGTGAACTCATGGTAAACCTTGCAATATTGAAAATTAATTTATGTCTAGTATGTGTGGGCGGGACTCTCATTCGCAGTAATGAAATTAATTGTATCGAACTTATAGTATTGTTCATTATTTTGAATAAACATATTATCATACAGTATTTCCTTCTTGTGATTAACGATGGCATTCCAAATTCGGTTCTTAGCCCCTCTGTTCTGATGAAGTGGTAATCCGGCCAATGGTGATGTTTTTTGTAAAACAAGTAACGTAAAAATTTGTTTTGAATTTTTTCTAATTCTTCTATGTACATTTGTGGGAGTCCCCCCCCCCCCAAATAACGCATGCATATTGTATTTGTGATAAAACTAACGTATTGAAAAGAATTTTTATCATTTTTATACTCGAGAAAAGAAAAGTTTGTCCTTTAATGAAACCCAATGTAATATTAGCGTTTTTACTAATGTTACGATAGTGTGTAGCAAATGATAACTGATTATTATAAGTCAAACCTAGATCTTTTATTTCTGAACATCTATTTAGAGTATTATTTCCAATCTGGTAATTAAATTCTATTGTTTGTTGTTTGCGGCAAATGGACATTATACAACATTTTTTACATTAAATTCCAACTTATTGCGGGTATTCCAGAGTTCAATTTCCTTAATATTTTTCTGAAGTGCCACACAGTCTCTCACATTTTTGATATGTTTGTAAATTTTAAAATCATCTGCGAAAAATAAAAATTTAGAGTATTTAACACATGTAGAAATATCATTGATAAAGATAATAAATAATAATGGGCCCAAATTGGACCCTTGTGGCACTCCAAAGTTTGCTTCAAATTTACCGGAGATGTTTCCGTTATGTCTCACTATAAATGTTCTATTCTGTACATAACTTTTCAGTAATTTTATAATTGTTTCTGATGCCCCAAAACAATGTAATTTTTCTAATAATACGTCGTGATTCACGCGATCGAATGCTTTTGCAAAATCGGAATAAATTACTTCCAGTTGTGATTTACTTTCTATGAAAGCGGTAGCTGATTCAGTAAATAGTAACAAATTTGTGATAACCGATTTTCCCGACATAAAACCATGTTGTTGATCTACTACTACATTCTTAACGTAATTATAAATATGTGTGTATAAAATTTCTTCAAATAACTTAGATAGGACACACATTATCGCAACGCCCCTGTAGATTTCTATATCGGTTTTATTGCCTGCTTTATATATGGGAGTATAAACAGATATCTTCCATTTAGATGGAAATATTGTTAATTTAATTATTAAATTGTATATATGCAGTAACGGTCTTCTTAGCCATTCCTGACAACCTTTAACAACGTAGGGAGGGATTCCATCGATCCCAGCTGCTTTTTTAGGCTTTAACTTCTTTATAGACTGTTCATAATCTTTTTCAGTTATCTCAGTTAATGTAAAATTATAATTGCTAGTAAATGTTTGAAAGAAATTTAAACTATAACTGAATTTGTCGGAAATATGTACAAATTCATCCGCTGGCATCCCTTTATAAATGTATGAATTGACATTGTTATTTTTACTTTTAGTTTTATTAACAAAATTCCAAAGTATTCAAATAATCGTTTGTACTACTTTCTACTATCTTAATATATTTCCTATATTCTATACCAATTAATGATCCGACACATGTTTAACTTTGTTCAAAAATTTTTTCTGTTTGGTACACATTCTAATTTCAGATGTGAACCAATTAGGAAATTTATTATAGGAATTATATGTTTTATATAATGGAACGGTAATAGAGAATATACTGTTAATAATTTTGTAAAAATTGTCTACGGCAGTATCAACATTAGATTCCTCAGTCACTGATTCCCAAGTCTCATCCCTTAATATTTCTGTTAGTAATTGAAAATTTGCTTCTTTAAAGTTATATTGTCTCACTGATAATATGTTTGATGAGGTTTCAACTAATTTTTGGTACCTGACTGTGATATTCAAAGAGGGATAGTATCGGCCCTCCGTAACTAATGGAAAGGAAGTTATAGAGTTATAGACAATTTACTGAAATAAAAACGACAATATCAAACCTCGAAAATTTAAAACCCGTTGTCCAGGTTAGGGTTAGGTCCTTGATAAGGATGGCTGACAAACTCAACAATCTAACCACGCCACAATACACAGGATCAACTTTTTTTCAGAACTGCCTTCTCATTCCACAGGGCAAACGGAAAAGAAAGGAAATGAGTTCCGTAACTCCGAACTAGGCACAGAATTACCAACCTATTAAACTTAAATCCCACTATTCGTGCGACCAATCTCGATATGTAAGGAAATTGTTTGAACTCGTATTAGTTATTTTATAGACTTTACTTTAAAAGTATACTACAAAACAATATGGAAAAGGTTGATCTTCTGCATCTACTAGTTGTCGTGCAGTGGGTGATGATTCCTGGTTTTTCCTCGAAACACTTATGTTCATTCTACATTCATGATGAAATAATACGAATATAATACTTTCAATCTCTGAGAAGTAACGTACTGTGATTTTTAATAAAATGAGATTGGTATTGAACTAATATCACAAATTACTACTATAAACTATTCGATAGTTCTAATACTCTATATTAATTAATTCGCTAGTTTTCTTTTTAATACAAAATAAATCCCAAATTTCACGTTCAAATTTAATGAACACATTCCATCTCTTCATATAATCAATATTGTAAATTAATTCACGTCCAACCTGGCATAGGAAAATTTAATTTTGATGTTGTTTGTTTAGCCAATGCTCTGGCATAATAGTTTAAATGATAATCGGGGATTAGCTAGGGTTTTTGGAATAAATGCAAATTTACAAATTAGGAATATGTTTTTGGGCTGTGCAGCGGCGTTTTTGTAGCTATTAAAAATATCAATTAAATGGAGTTCGTGATAATTGTTTTATTTGTTTGTTATTGCTGTTAGTAAACAGGTTAAGTCATACACTCAATAAACTGTAAATAAACAATTAAATACTGTTGATGAAATCGAAAACTGTTAATTTTATTTTCTAAATTTTTTACGCAATCGAAGAAGAATTACGAAAGAAATAGGTTATCGAGAGTTTTTGGTACTAACTAATGCATATAAAGGTTTACAGCAAGAGTTTGAACGTAAACACTTGTTGCCTCTTAAGATAATTGTGAATAACACTATAAAATCAAATATATATATGCGGTCTAATCCAAACACATTGTTCATGAGAATATAAATTTCAATCAACCAACATCATAACCCTTAACTCATTTTGAAAAAAATAGCAGATATCTCCTTTTGACCTTTTGTCATTCATTCCACTACCGAATTGTTCTAAGTCTGATTGATTTCTGCGTTTAAGATTTTATGTTATAAAAACTACATACGTACCGAGTGTCCCCATAAGAATGGCTCACGACCATATATCAGAAACAGTTAATAGTACAACTGTGCGAAAAAATATAACAAAAGTTTCTGTCTACCGCTAGAGTGCGTAATTGGATAAAAAAAATTTAAAAACCAAATTTTATAAAATTAGCCCAATTAAGGGGAATAACAAAAACAATCATCGCATTCATAAAAAAATTGTTGGGAGAGTGGGAACTTTGCCCTTTACTCGGGTTCTACTTAACCGATTGCTGCAAATTTAGTCTCCTTGAAAACATCTGTTTCCATAAACATAAATTATGTAAGAGTAATAATTTCGACATAATCTATTGAGTAACATGCACGCTATTGACTTTGTTTTTTAGATATAGTTATCTTTGGAAAATATTACATAGGTGTATGCAATTTTAATCGGTAGACTTAATTAGAACAGAATACCGAATACCGCATGTCGATACTTTTTTCCCATCCCGAAATATTTTTAAAAACGTGTAAATTTTAATTATTTCCCTTTGAATATAGATTACCTACTATGGTTGTCGGTTCGGGACGGATTTTAACAAATTGGAACGAATTGAAATTGACTTTATGATAATTTCAATTATTATATCGATGTTATTGGGAAACGGCGTTAAGGAAGTTAGAGTGGAAATATGTAAAAACAAGTAGTGGGCCAGAAAAAACAAACATTATATATTTCTACTTTAACTTCCTTAACAGTAATATTGAAGTTATTATTAATATAATAAGGCAAGGAAAGTCAATTGTAATTTATAACCGAGGTACAAATGTATTAGAGATAGGACCCCCCAAAACATTTTAAAGGTGGTTTCCCGGGGTGTATAGAGGCTGCATTTGTTGTACTTGGAAACAATCTTGCTACATACGGCGCTTAGATTAGTAACAGTGTTGCCAGTGGATCAACTGAGATTTTTACTGTGACTTTGTACTCACAAGCAGTTAACTTAATTCGGGGTTGAAAAGGTCTTAGAAATTATGTTTATATATTTCTCAATAATTTTACTACCTTTTCTTAGTATTGGCGAGAAAATAAAATTATCTTTCGTGTAAATTTGTTCCAATTTGACAATTGATAAAGCTGATCATGACGTCGAATTGAGAAACAGCACAATTTTATATGAGTACGATGTACCGAGTGCCCCAATAAGAATGACTGTTATCCATATCTCAGGAACCGTTTATAGTACAGCTTTGGGCAAAAATGTTTAAAACAAAGGTTGCCCCGAGAAAAACCTGGAAATTATTTTCATACTTAGAGGTCCATCGCTAGAGGGCGTAATTGAATGCAAAAAAAATAAAACTAACAACCCGATAAGTAATGTACACACTAGGGGTCACTATTTAATTTTGTTTAATCTAATTTTCCTTGGAAAATATTAAATGTAAGTATACAGTTTTAATCATGGATTATTAAAGTAAACCAAATTAGCAACAGAATATGAAAACCGCATAAAGATATTTTTTTGATATTTCGAGAAATATTAAGAAATATGTAAGTTTTAAGCGTTTTCCTTTGTATATAGATTACTCTGGTTCTACTGAAAGGAATTTAACAATTTTTGACTCCCTAAATTGACTTTCCTTGTCCTATTGATAAGGAATTCAATTATTTCAATATTACTGTTAATGTAACCCGGTTTAAGTGGAGATACAAAAACACAAGACAAATTAACGAGCTTCTTTTTGCAACTAGACTACTCCACTCGAAAGAATATGAAACGCCATACAGAGTGTTTCGGGGGCACTTAGTTATTTTAATTTTTCCGTTATATTGTAACATTTGTTTTCTTTTCAGGGTCCACTACTTATTTTAATGTATTTGCACATTAACTTATTTAACGCAGTTTGCCGATGACAGTAACAATAATATTTAAATAATTAAAATTCCGTTCAATTGAACGAGAGAAATCTGTTTTCTAAAGCAATTGCTTAAAATTTACACGTTTCTTAAGATACTCCGGTATATGAAAAATATATTGTCATGCAGTCATGCATTTAATAATCCATGGTTAGAACTATATACTTCCATTTAATATTTTCCAAAGAAAACTAGATTAAAAAAAATAACTGTTGACTTCCAGCGTTCACGTTCCTTAATGCGTAGTTTCCAAATTATAACTCTCACCTTGGAGAAATAGTTGACTTCAACAAGTTTGAGTTAACAAATATCAATTGGTTAAATTGGACTTAAAGGTGTTTTTTTCATAACAAGTTCCCACTCCCCCCCCCTCTTACTTGCAAATTTATGGAATCAAATACGCGCAGAATTTATTTAAGAATACCATGATCGTATATTTAATGCCCCTTAATTTGCCACATTTTACAGAATTTTAATTTTTTAATTTTAGATATTCATTTACGCCCTCCAGCGGCAGACCTATAAGTCTGTTAATAATTTACAGATTTTTCTCGAGGCAACTCCAAATTTCTTTCCCGAAATTGTATAATAAACGATATGGACGAGAGCCATTCTAATAGGAACACCCAGTACACGGACGTTACGAAAAGATTTTTCATTATCAATAAAAAATCACAAATTTATTAAAGGTGGACAATACCCGTGGTGTCTTGTTTCGATATAGCAAATGTGTGGAACGAAATGAAAAAGGTTAATTAATATGCTATATAGTAACAGAAAATCTTGTATTTAAACTCGATAAATCAAAATGTTTCCGAGGTATAATTTTAAGAATATTCCAAACATCTGAGAAGTTATCAGGTTTCAGAAAATTTAATGGAAATTTATGACAACATTCTTACTCAAAATATATGAAAAAATAAAATAATTTCCGATATTTTTCAACGTTACAATAAAGTCTAATTTGATTAATATCTTGTGCAATCTTTAAACGAAATGGATTTCCAGAAAAACAATACTTTTCCCTATGAGCGGCTACCCACCTGCAAACCCAATGGCAGCATAAAGGAAAATTGGCAACATGTAGGATACCCCGGACCAAAAAATAGTTATAGTTAAAATACATACAATAACTATATTCGTCGCCCGCTCTGTGATTTTTAAAGTTCTACATTCATAGGTAGCGATGGAGACAGACAGACATAAATTCGTTTTTAGGCAACGGCAAAAGCTAACAGATTTTAATGCAGAATTCGAAGGACACAAACTGGCAAAAATCTACTACAGAAATTTTTTGTTATGACATCGATAAAACAGTTTCCATGGTTGTTATTATTTGCACTGAATTAATTTTGTTTTGGCAAATTTTTATTCAAGCATTTGTGTAACGTTTGTTGTGCCGTTGTTACTAAATTATTGGATATTTCGTTCTTTGCTATCATAAATTACTTTTAGCCCATTGCCTATATTTATGATAAAATAACATACCTATGTAATAGTTGGCAAATTGTAGATCTATGTATTAATATGTGTGACAAGCGCAGGATAATTGCAGTTAAATGCAATTTAAAAAAACATTTCGCTTCATACCTTAAGCAATGGGTGTGGCGCGAAGACTTTAATTAGAAGTTTTTAGGGATTGGTAAAATATAAAATTTTACCATATTAGGTTATCGATTACAGTGATTTGGATTGTGATATTTCCACGAATTTTCTACTCCCTTATTTTAAATAGAACCTGGAATTTTTTATTTTATTTTTAAATTCTCTATCACATTTAGAATAAATTTTATGTACCATGTCCTATACCAAAAATTAACAGTTTTTAAGAGATTTCAATGTTTTAAATAAATCACGATATTCCTTGAAACAATAACGCTACCGAGTTTGGTACAACGAATTATATGACTGCATTAAAGGGTATCTGCTCCTAAAATGTTATTTTTTCATACATTTTAGACATACCATTCAATTACAATGTAAAACCACTTTAACTCGTTTATTTCAAATGCAACACCCTGTATTTTATATAAAATTTCCATTTATATTTTTATTTACTTGTAATCCTATACCTAAATATAACCAGTTTTAAGATATTTCATGATTTTGTTAAAAAAATTACAATATCTTAACAAAAAGTGGGCTGTGGATGTGATAAGTTGTTAAATTCTTTATGTATGCATTAGGTACGTTGTGACAGTTTTTTTCAAATTTGTGTTTGATAGCAAGTAAGGGAAAATTTAGGATTTACAAATCTTATTATTCTTGGCGAATGTAACTACCGATTAGTGTCCGTTAGAGTCAGTTTCATCGACCAGCTCGTTCTTCTGACTTGGCTCCTTTAGATTTTTCAATTTGAGATTACATTTTCCAATCTCGTTACGAGAGAGATATGATGCAGAGAGTGTTGCTGTCTTCCAATTCACCAACACCCGACTATATTTCTAGAGTTACGAGTCATAATTAAAAAGAATTAACAAATTTAGAAGTACTTAAACCCTGTTTTAAATGTAACTTACTGTTTCTAGATAATTCTACAATATATTGAAAACTTTTAAAACCTCTAAGAAAATTGACAAATGACAGAAGTTACATTTCATTCGATGCCTATTTGATGTTTAATAATTATTTTGGCTAGACCAAGAAGTGACCTACCTAGTGATTGACTTAATATATGTTAATAGAAAAAAGGAGAAGGTATGATATTACAAATATTGAAGCTTAGATGTTACTAACCCTATGGAGATATCCTGGATATCTTTTCCCAATTAAGATCAGTATAACTGTGCAATGATATAGAAAACCAGGAAAACTATATCTGCTGATCTTTACATTTATCACTTAAGAAGACAATTTAAAAGTGGAGAACTCCCTAGATTTATCTGTTCATTGACAACTTGATATTGTGGGTTTCTTAAGTGTCTTCTAATTTATAATTCTTCAAGGAAATCCAGTTCTTGTTTCTTATCACAAATATGTTCTGTGTTAGGTGTCAAGTAGATGTTTTGCGTAGTGTGACTTATCTGATTGTTTTAATCTATTTGCTCGTAAATGTTCCCTGTATCTGTTCTCAAAATTTCTCAGGGTTTGATCCAAATAGACAGCATTACACTCTGAACATTTAAGTTTATATATACGAGACTTCTTTAATGGGGATATTTTTGTTTCTACATTTAACAATTTTGTACTCACATAACTTTCTGTTTTAAAAGAAATTGTTGTATTTGTAGCTAAAGATATTTTTTTGCAAATATTATTAGAAATATTACCAGAAAGTAATGTGAGTACAAAATTGTTAAATGTAAAAACAAAAATATCCCCATTAAAGAAGTCTGGTATATATAAACTTAAATGTCCATAATGTAATGCTGTCTATTTAGGTCAAACCCTTAGAAATTATTAAACATCGAATAGGCATCGAATGAAATGCAACTTCTGTCATTCTGAAGATGATATCTTATATCGAAACAATTGTCATTTAAAACAGTAAAATAAGTAGATTCCACGAAGTAAGGGTCGATACAGTTAATTTACTCAAACCCTGTTAAGTTGAACACTTATTATAAAACTTTATTTCTTTATTATGTTTAGTTATTTATAACATATGTAAATTATGTAATTAAATTGATATCCTAAATACCCAGTCAAAGATATTATTTATATTAAAAATTAACAACTCCTTTAGGCTATTAATTAGGGTTACATTTCAGATTAAATAACTTCATAAAGAATTGTCAAAATGTCACCTTAAACATTGGAAATCATCGCCAAGGCTTTATTAATATTGAAATATATAGCAAACTCATAAAATATCTCATAACTGGTTAGATTTAGGTAGGTATATGGAATGCTAGTGATAACAAAAAGTAAATAAAAATTTAAATAAGAAACTGATACAAAATACAGGATATTGCATTTGAAAAAGCGAGTTAAAGTTGTTTAAAATTGTTCGAATTGAATGTATAAAGAACAAACATTTCTTGATTACTCTATTAATAAAAAATTATAAGTCAGGAGCTTTTTATTAGCAGAAATATTGTGATTTATTTGGAACACTGTTTTTCTCAAAAAATTTGAAACAATTGGAATATCTCAAAAACTAGTAATTTTTGGTAAAGCACAAGGTACATGAAATTTACTCGAAATTTAAAGAAGAATCTAAAAAATACCAGTTCCATTTAACTCAATGGAGGTGGTATTGACTTCCGCTATTTCGGTAATATGTATTTCGAGAAAATATTACATTTCTAATCAGTATAATCGATAACCTAATTTGGTAAAATTTTATATTTTTCCTATAACTCCATACCTAGAAACTACTAATCAAAACTTTTCGCGCAACAACTTGTATGATATACACCTACAACGTTTTTACGTTTTTATTTTTGCTGAATATGATAGCAATTTCAGGACCATCAAATATTTGCTAATTAAATTCACCGAAAATATTTTTTGGTAAAGCTTTCTTTGTATTAATGATTAAAACTAAGATTATATATATTATAATATTTTTTAAAATTCACAATTATTTAATTTTTTAAATAGAATAGAGTTATATAATCCCTATTTTTAAACTAGGAGGAGTGATTTGAATTTTTGTTGGCAGTTCTGTAGATTTCTGATTGGTCTGATCACGGATGGTTTTAATCGGCACTTTTGACTTTTGACAAATTATGATCGAATAATCGTGTACATTGTAAACAGACTTTCATTTAAGCAAATAGAGGATGATTATTTGTTTAAAAAAGAGCCTCTTCGTATATGCTTGCGATCTATTTATATTATATCAAGAACAGAATTATTTCTATAATATATCTTCACATAGGTACCTGGTAATTTATGCCAAAATTTGAACGTTATGTATAAACACATATTGATCCTATACAATGTAAAAATAAAGAATTGACAAAACATTGATGAATGAACGTCAACGTTCTTTATTAATTAATATTTTTGATACATAATTTATTCAAATTTATCTTTAGGACCATTTAATATAATAATTTGCTAGCTAGAATAACGCTAGACCATTTTATAATTTATTTCAAGGTTAAAGTCAAATAAAAATACACTACATACAATAGCCAACTGTATGACACTAAAAATTATTAAAAAAGTGTTCAACGAGATTTGATTGTAACACTGTAAACAATATTATAATGAAAAAATTAAAAAAGAAGATTAGAACAGAGAACGTCGGATTACATTATTCTCAATGCAATATAATTAATAAAAGTTCAATTCGTTATGATTATAACGTTCTTAATTTATTTAATTATACACACGATTCAGTCATTACGAGACCTTGGAAGGTCCTGCATATACACATTATACGATATAGGGCAATTCAAAGGTATGATGAGAGGTCTTGGTGTGTATCAGAGGAACCTCACAAAAATATTTGATGCTGGGCGTATGTGTGTTTATACGCCCTCTGACATAAATACGCTGAACTAGAAAAAAACCAGTGAAGGTGGTTACGGGGTATTTTTAAAATATAGCTTTTATAGGTATAGAAACACTCATCGCATAACGACGAATACTGCAATGACGTTTGTTTTATGCGAGGTCCAAGTTTTGGACCTCGTAACAAAAATTGATCTCGCAGCTTCGGTGAGTAGTGGACAGTTTACCTCACAAGATACCCGAAACCCACACACACACACACACTTGCTGACATTTGACTATTACACATCTACAGTGATTTGCATGTTCTTCCTCTGTCACCAACTTTCTGATGTAAATGCACATTGAGGATTGTTGGTATCACTATCAAATAGATTTTTAGAAGATTAGCAACCGAATGAAAAAAACGTATGCAAAAATGTAACGAGGCTGAACATATCGAATTACGAAACGTTTGTTAATGTAGTTGCAAACAAAAATTATTAACTCAAAATAAAGATGTTTCAATAATATGACACAAAAAAATTTACGAGCCCTGGTACTGCACCACTAGCTCATTAGAATTTGACAAAATTAATACTGTTGGTGAGTTTTGAAAAGACTGTAATCTATGAAAATTATTAAACTTGTATTTCTATTCCCCAAGAAGATATGCAACAAATTGTGTATTTCTTCTGCACACTTTATCACCCTGGATCTGACAAACTAACAAGGTTAGAGAAATATTATATTGAGATATTTTGAATATTTCTTAAAGATCCACCATCTGTCAATCGTACTCTCTGGTCCATCAATTGGGATAACATATTGCCTGATAATAATAACTGTATACATTTATGGAAATGTTTCTATGACACGGTAACAAAATGTTTGAATGAGAAGACGAGAGAAAGAAAAATTTCCGTAACATATTAAAGCCATGGATCAATAGTGAAATACATGATTTGATAAAACGTAAACGAAATTTGTGGAGAAGATTTAAACGCACCAACAATAACTCACAGAAGATTCTCTAATACAATCATTAGTCGGTTGGCTAACGCCAGAAGAGGTTTCGAGGAGAGTATTGCTAATAGTGGCAACCCTAAAAAGTTTTTTAAGCACATGCGGTCCTGTCTTTCGTCTAAAGTTGGTGTCCCGTTACTTAGGAAAAGTGATGGAGTATTATGTTCGTCTAATTATGAAACTTCCGAAACGTTGTCCATTAGTTTTTCTGAGGCTTTTACTTCTGAACCAATTGATGACACTTTGCCTCCAATATCTGGTGCTCGTGTCTTAGAATCCCTTAGTAATATTGAATTTTCATCCCAGCAAATTGAAGAAAAAATATTAAATATCAAGACGAACACTTCTCCTGGTCTTGATGGTTTGAAAGCAATGTTTCTTAAAAAATGTGCAGACTCAATTTCCTATCCACTTTCAATCATCATGAATGCCTCTTTCACGCAATGTTCTATTCCATCAATCTGGAAATCGGCGTCAGTTACTCCCATATTCAAGAAGGGCAATAAACTGGATCCAAGCAATTACCGACCAGTAAGCCTGGTACCTATTGTTTGTAAAATTATGGAATCTATTATTAGTGAGGCCATGTCTAAGTTGCTTCTTCAACAAAATGTCATACCTCTTCAACAACATGGTTTTGTTCGAGGTCGCTCTACCATGTCCAATCTTCTCCACTGTGTTAATGACTGGACAAAAGCTTTAGACAACAGAGATCCGATTGACGTAATTTATTTGGACTTCTCCAAGGCCTTCGACAATGTCCCAAAAAGAAGACTTTTATATAAATTAGATCACTTTGGCCAACGGAGTAGCCTGAATTCATGGATCTCCAATTTTTCATCGGACAGGATTTTTGAAGTCAGAGTCGGCCGAGAGTTCTCCAATGACAGGCCAGTTTCTAGTGGTGTTCCACAGGGTTCCGTCCTTGGCCCATTGCTGTTTGTTGTTTACGCAAGCGATCTTCAAATATTGGTCTCAAACTCAGTTTATTTTTATGCCAATGACACAAAAATATTTGCTAACCCTTTAAGAGACCATCTCACCCTACAAAATGACCTACAGACTATACAGCGGTAATGTTTGGACTGGTTGCTTCCCCTGAACATTAATAAATGTAATGTACTCCACATTGGCCAGACCAATCCCAATTTATCATACAACTTAAATGGACAGATACTAAATACGGTTACCAGCCATGATGACTTGGGCATCTTAGTGAACTCAAATTTATCGTGGAGTGAACATGTTGTGTCCGTATGCAACCGCGCGAAATCCAGACTCTATCTGATACAAAAATCGTTCTCTGGAGTGTCACTTGAAACTTAATGTAAACTGTACAAATGTTACGTTCATCCTATTTTGGAATATCCGGGTCCTGTGTGGTATCTTGATCTTATTCGCGACCAAGTTTTATTAGAAAACGTGCAAAGGAGGGCCACTAGACTTGCATTCGGTCGCGTAAGGCCTTCATATGAGGAGCGACTAACTGGGGCGAATCTCATCTCATTTCAAGACCGTCGACTTCGGGGAGACTTGATATTATGTTATAAAATAATTAAGCACAACTTTGGTGATCTTCAATCTATGTTTCTATTCAACACTGATCTTAGACTGAGAGGTCACCCATTTAAACTTAAGTAGGAGTCCTTTATATCCCGAGTAAGACAGCACTTTTTACCAAACAGAGTGTTTGATATCTGGAACAATCTTTCTGATGATGTTGTTGACGCACCATCAGTTAACGCATTTAAGAACAGAATTGATAGACCTCTATTTAATAGTTAATAGTGCGCATTGCTGTATTTATTATTTATCTGAATTTGTTTTATTTATATTCTTTTTCGCTGTATAGCTGTTGCGGTTATTGTTGAAAACTACGATTTTGTTAATTATTGCTAATTTGTCATTGATTATGTTTATAGGCGTTTAATCACTTATTCATGTTTCCAGATTATGGGCTTCATAGGGTCTTACATCAGCCCCTATTTCTATGGTAATAATAATAATAATAATAATAATAATAATAATAATAATAATAATAAATACCTTAAATACCTAGAAACTAATGATATTCTAACTGAGGAGCAGAAAGGGTGCAAAAGAAAATATATGGGCTGCAAGGAACAAATAACAATCGATAATGTGATATTGGAACAAATCAGAAAGAAGAACAGAAATCTATACATGGCTTATATAGACTATCGGAAAGCTTTCGACTCAGTGCCCCACAGTTGGTTAATAAAAACTTTGGCAATTTACAATATACACCCTGTGGTGGTTAGGTTTCTAAAAAGTACTATGAGTAATTGGAAAACAAAACTCAAAATTAACCTAAATCACACAGAACTAGAAACAGAATCTATCAGTATTAAAAGAGGAATCTTTCAAGGAGATACACTTTCCGCTCTATGGTTCTGCTTGTGTTTAAACCCATTATCACGTGGCCTAAACCACACAGGATATGGAGCAACTATTAGAGCGGATCGAAACTCAACAACCATAAGTCATCTATTCTTTATGGATGATCTGAAACTATATGCCGCGTGCAAAAAACACCTAGAATCCAACTTAAAACTCATGCACCAGTGGAGCACAGATGTCGGAATGTCGTTTGGTATGGAAAAATGCCAAACTGTATCGGTTGAAAAGGGAAAGCTGAAAGAAGGAGAACCTATAGAACTAGAGCCAGGCAAATATATTGAAGCCATGACAGACAAACCCTACAAGTACTTAGGAATCCTTCAGACACACAAGATAGAACATAAAGAAATAAAAGCCATATTAACCACCGAATTCGAAAAACGCCTTTACAACCTCTTAAAAAGTAAGCTAAATTCAAGAAACCTTACCACGGCCATAAATAGCTACGCCATATCCGCTCTTCAATACTCCTTCGGAATAATTAAATGGACTCAAACCGACCTGGAAGCAGTAAACAGAAAGATTAGAACCGAGCTAACAAAACATAGAAAACACCATCCAAAAGCGTCCGTCGAAAGGGTAAATTTACCTAGAGAAAAAGGAGGTAGAGGAATAAAAGATGTTGTGGAAGCTTGCACTCAGCAAATTGCAGGCTTGAGGAGTTTTTTCCGCCACCAAAATAGTCAACTTCATAAAGCCATAGTGAAAACAGATACGGGTTATACACCTTTAAACCTAAGCATGGAAAACTTTACGCCCTTTAATACACGAAATGAGGAAGATAAAATTAGAAATTGGCGTTCAAAAGAATTGCACGGAAGATTCATTAATGATTTAGAGAAAGACACGATAGATCAAGCTAAATCGGTTGAATGGCTTAAAACTGGAACGCTGTTCCCAGAAACTGAAGGTTTTATGGTTGGTATACAAGATCAGGTTATAAAAACGAGGAATTACCAAAAGTATATCTTGAAGGAAGAAATACCAACAGATAGGTGCAGAAAGTGCAACAGAAGTCAAGAAACGGTTGAACACATTCTTTCTAGTTGCCAAAGCATAGCTGAAACTAAATATCTAGAACGAATCAACAAAGTTGCCACAGTAGTATACTTAGAAGTACTGAAAAAACTTAACCTTGATCCACAAAACAACGAGCCATATTACAAATATAAGCCCCCTCCAGTTATCGAAAATCAGTATGTTAAGATCTACTGGGATAAAACTATCATGACGGACGTAACAGTACGACACAACAGGCCGGACATCACAGTCATTAATAAACATTCCAAGCAAGCTCTGCTTATTGACATATCGATTCCAAATAATTCTAACACAGAAAGCAAATACAATGAAAAACTAAGCAAATACGCCGAGCTAAGGACCGAAATAAAAGAATTGTGGAATCTTAAAGAAGTCAAGATCATTCCAGTTGTTTTATCCTGTATGGGGCTAATTCCCAAGAAACTAAGTACTTCCCTCAAAGACATTGATATTCCTGAGTCAACCTACCGATTAATGCAAAAATCTGTAATCCTGGATGCGACAAACATTGTTAGGTCATTTCTAGAATAGTGACACACAACGAAAGTCTTGCTGTTGAGGCCGACTGTCGTTGAACCACGCCGGGTGTAAATCCGGTGACACAAAAAGGAAAATAATAATAATAACATTGTTAGGTCATTTCTAGAATAGTGACACACAACGAAAGTCTTGCTGTTGAGGCCGACTGTCGTTGAAACACGCCGGGTGTAAATCCGGTGACACAAAAAGGAAAATAATAATAATAATAATAATAATAATAATAATAATAATAATAATAATAATAATAATCTTCTAATATATGGTACTTATTTACGGTATACAGTTCACAATATACTGAATAAGTGAAAATTTGTAGTTTTCAATCATTCATTGAGATTAATGGACGCAATTCAGTGATACGTCTGGCTAATTTATGTTTACATCCATAGTCTCTGACCTAAAGATGCACAGCCCTGTTTTTATCGACAGCAGGAGCTAAGAGCTTGGCCCATACTACTGCTGTATGTCAATAGGAGTTTTCGAAGTTCGTTGGTTCAATTTCTGCTCTGTAGCTCTTCTGTCACTTCTGCAACTATCTCTTTTTCAACCATTTAGTCCTCGGTCTTCAACTCTCTTTGTCTTTTATTTTCCTGTATTCATTTACATGTATTGTTCTAATTTCATCTGTTAATAACGAACCATTGGGTTTTTGTCCTACCTCTGTTTCTCGTAGTGTTCTCATTTCCTCATCCTGCAGCTCTTCTCCTGCTGTTGCAACTATCTATTCCATCCAAACATCTAGTTTCCGGTCTTCAGCTCTCTTGTCTTTTAGTTTCATATATTCATTAACAGGTATTATTCTAATTTCATTTTTTTAATATCGAAGCATTGCTTTTTTTGTACGTGATTTTCACGATTCAACCACGAGTTAATATAAGATGCAAAACCATTCCAGGTCCTAAATAAAATGCAACAAAAAGTTATAACGAAAAGGATCATAGGAACACTTGTAGCTGTCAAATTTTGACAAGAGCATTATCTTCATTTTCCTACACATGGTTTGAAAGGACTTCGCAATATGTTTTTGTTACATTTCTTTAATGCGAACTTTCAATTAAGTTGCCATTGCTTTTTCTTTGTAATAAATCCTCCATGTAATTCGTTATAATATTTTAATTTCGGAAATTACAAAATGTGACAAATTTATATTTTTTATTTTGTTGCACGTTTAATGTAGATTAATTCAAGAAAACGGCATTAATATCTTTTAATTTTCAATATTCTTCCCTTTCTTTGAAACACCGCTGGTGGAAGTCAATTTAATTGAAAAGCCCCATCACAACCAAATAGATTTCATATTTGGGTTGGACCGACTATACCTAAAATTTATAATTTGTAGTAAAATGTTCTAGCTTAGACATTCTAATCACTTTATCTAGGTAATAGAATGAAAACAAAATTACAAGAAAACAAAAGCATACATTAAATGTCGACGTTCCAACCCAGTCTTACCTATTATCATAAATTTCTCAATACCGAATCTACTTCGTGTGATTTTGACTCGTTTAAAGACTTTGCTCTAAAGTAAAATAAACTTAAGTGAGGTGTTCCTTTCATACAATGCAATTCCACCAAGTATGAACCTAACACGTCTCTATACTTTTAGTATCTGTTAATTATTGATCTATTTCATACGTTTTATTATATACTATGCTAAAGATAGGTACACTTAACTGAAGAATTTAAATATCAGACTTATGACCTGTAAGAATATTCTTTATAATATAATATAATAAATATAAATCGCACTCTGTTCTAGTTCGATATCTAAAGTAAAAACTAGTAAAAATTTTGGCGGGACTACAGTTTAAAGAGCTACATTAGCCAACGAAGACGGGTAACTCACCAGGATCAGTGAAGATCGGGAGGATGATCCTCATAGGAAGATGATTTAGCAATGGAAAGGAGAAAATCGGCGATCTACCTGGCAAGAAGTGTCACTCAAGGTATATTGGGCTCAGTGGGACTCCCCTGTCCTGGAAGAAGACCTGCTGAAAAGAATCCTTGAAAACGATAATGTTTAGTGACCCCGAAAACGAGAGTAGCTGAAATACTGAGGAAGTTACACGACAGTACATCAGGAGGTCATCTGGGAGTGAAGAAAACCCTTCAGCGAGTTCGTGAAAGGTTTTATTGTATGAACAGCTTCGACGATGTGAAGTACTGGTGTAAGAAATGTACGACTTGCGCTACGAGTAATGGGCCGCATCGCGAGAGAAATGCACCCATGAAACAATATAATGTTGGAAGCCCTTTGGAAAAGATTGCTTTAGATATCACTGGACCGTTTCCAACGACAGAAAATGGTGGTAAATACATTCTGGTCGTAATGGATTATTTCACAACGTGGATTGAAATTTACGCGATCCCGAATCAAGAGGCCATAACAGTCGCGGATGTGTTGGTGAAAGAATTTATCAGCCGATATGGAGTGCCCTTGGAAGTCCACAGCGGTCAAACAAGAAATTTCGAGAGCCATGTATTCCAGGAAATTTGTAACAAGCTGGGGTTAAAGAAGACCAGCGTTGCATCCACAGTCAGATGGAGTGGTCGAGAGAATGAACAGGACCATTGGTAAATATCTGTCCAAAGCAGTTTCCAGCAACCAGAAAGACTTGGACCAGTATATCTCCCTATTTGCGTTGGCTTATCGTTCTGCCATAAATGAGGCCCCTGGTGAAACAGCTACGGAAATCTGGGTTGGACATGAAATGAACCTTTCTTGTCACCTGGAATTTGGCTGACGGGATCTAGCAGGAGAAGATTACGTGATCCAATTGAGAAGAAGAATGGACGATGTGCGAATTGGTTCGAACGAATCTTCAAGTTGCCAGATGAAAAAACGGTACGTAACGCAGGCCACAGAAGATAGTGTCAAAGAATGGGACCAAGTATGGTTACACAACCCGACAAGGAGAAAGGGATCAACGACGCTATCTATCGCATAAGCAAGATCCCCAATGGAAAACAGAGAGTAATCCACCAAAACCGACTATCGTCATTCGAAGGAGACCATGACAAAGAAGAAGGAGTGAACCATATACAACAAGAGTCTGACCCAGAATTCGAAGAATTTATGGGCGCATACGGAGGTACCGGAAATGCTAGATATGGAGTCACTACAGAACAAAGACAAGATTTGTTCACGCTCCCACTGGCACAAAAAACCTCCACCAGTAACAAACACGGACGAGGGCTGACAACCGTCTTTCGAAAGGAGTTTGAGCAATTAGAAAAACTGGAAGATCAGATTCCAACCCCTGGCAAGACACTGAGACTCGAACAAAATTCGCGGTACGTCTTCTACTTGGTAACAAAAAACGAATTTCAAGATCGCTCCACTTACCGCGATGTATGGAAAGCGCTACGAAGCCTTCGAGATCATGTACGGGAATCCACCATGAAGAAACTAGCAATGCTCAGGATAGATAGCAACCAGTTGGTTTGGAGAGTCATCCGGAACATGGTAGATGTGATCTTCCAAGGTACGAGTGTCCACATATTAATTTGCAGCTATACCCCCCGTTATCAGTATCCGATTAAGACGATTCCCTATTATTTGCATACGACCAGAAAGTGTAGAAATGGGTCCAATTGCCGATTTAAACATCTCATCCCGGATACACAGAAGTCCCAGTAGGAACTTCCTTTTGAGGAGGGGGTGACGTTATGAAATCGCACATTGAAGCCGACTCTGTTCTTGATCGATTTCTAAAGTTAAAATTTTGGCAAGGGCGCACTGATTTTGTGATTGTCATTATAGGGATTTCCAAGAAGGTCGATTGTTTGTTGGGACTAAAAGTTTCGGGAATTTTGAGGTTCCAGAAAACGTTTTAATATATAAGCAACTACCTACGCACCAGGAGGCAGTCTACAGTTTGATTTCACAGCCAACGGAGCAGAAGAAGTTGACAATAGAAGTGAACTGTGCATTTAGTATAAATTAGAATTAAGTGTGTACATAAATTAAGTATAAGTTAAAAGTGTATTAATAAATCAACAAATTAGATATACCGTGTGTATAAATATATCCCACCCGTTGTGTTAAACACTATTTAAATAAATAAGCAAAACATATAATTATCTCATACTAATTTTGAATGCAATGAATTATTACAATTAGGGGTTGGGTATTTTTGTCAAATATTGTACACTAAGTACTGTGACGAAAACTAAATAACACATAAAAATAACTATGGCTTCCTTTTGACTTTTGGAACAATATGTTCTTGTCTAAAACTCCCTGTTTTTTCATTTGTCTTATTATTTTTATCTTAATTTAATTTAAAGTTAACCTAAGAAACTGGTACATATGATTTTTGCTCCGTGAATTTTTGATCTTTGCGTTTAGTAGTTAGTTGTTGTGGTAGCGAATGTTATAATATTTTGAAGCTATTGTATTGTATTGTAGTTCCCTGATGATGTAAATAAAGATTTACGAAAGCTTGGAAATCTAAGAAGAGTACATTTTTCTGATTACTGCTAATCTCAATAGTATTTGTCCTTTTATATATATATATATATATATATATATATATATATATATACATATGAAATCCTTAAACAGTACAGTTCATGGCTATTCGATTAGTCATAATTGACCACATTTAGAATACTAGACATTGCATCGATAATGTAACGCATAAATTAATTATTATCTAAACGAATAGTATATATATATATATATATATATATATATATATATATATATATATACTATTCGTTAAGATAATAATTAATTTATGCGTTACATTATCGATGCAATGTCTAGTATTCTAAATGTGGTCAATTATATCTAATCGAATGGCCATGAACTGTACTGTTTAAGGATTTCATATCATGTATGTAATGCTTTGGTAATGAAATACCGCAAATATAGATGTGTATTTGCCTAATCTAAACACCTCCACAATGTTTCACTGAGCTGTAATATAATTTTAGTCACGACCCTTCCGCGGACAGTTTATTCAGATAAATTGCGTTTTTTTTATCAACGGTACCTAGTTTACGAGTGAAGTTTTTTCTGGGAATATATTCAAGTAAATGATCAAACTATGCAAGAAACTAGTGGCAAGAAAGAGAATTATTGGATTTGTATATAGAAATATTAAATTCTTTTATTTAATATTTTAAGCCTGAAGTAACCGCTTTAATAGCAGTGAAATGACAATAACCGAAATCTTGTCAACCAGAAGAAAATGTAGAACGATTAGGACTACAAAAGAAAGTATGGAACATTCTGAGGGTATGAGAGGTAAAAAGTGTTTGATCGTCAAGAAGTCAAACCTATAATTTTTAATTTCAATAATAATGGCATCGATAATCTCGGTTCCGATGTTTCATTATTAATATTAATTTGATTATTTCAACACACTATATATAACACAAGTTATAAAGTGCATAGTGAAATGAAATTATGTCAAAACAAGAAAATTTATATTGCCATTTGCACATAATGATCCAGGCAATAAGTTTCCAAATATAATAATTTTCCTTGAAATATTGTTTTATTTTTCAACATAGTTCGATTTTAAGTCAATATATTTTTACAGCAATGCCTTTTCAAATAATAGTTTCCGTCTTTTACTACAAAATAGGCTTTTTTGTGTACTATCCCTTCCTCGTTCAATGAATATCTCTTTCCTCCTAGCCAAATTTTTAGGTTAGAAAACAGGAAAAGTCACTGGGGCCAGATATGGATAATACGATACATGGTCATTCAAAGCGCAATTCGTGAATTTTAGGAACGGTAATAACCGAAGTTTGAGCAGACGCATTGTCCTGATAGCACCTTTTATTTTTCAAATACGGTCGTTTTTTTTGCAATTTCTGTCTTTGGCTTATCAAGTAATGATGCGTAATAGTATCTCGTTTATTGTTTCACCTTTTTGGAGAGCAACATTTTCCGGCTGTACCAAACAAACAATCTACATCACCTTCCCGACCACGAAACGAAACTGTCTTCGCCTTTTTCGGAGCGGGTTTAATATTTGAATCTTTCGTTTCAGGAGTGGTTGTAGTAGGTTTTGGCGTTGCTGAACACGCACAATCAAGCTGTAAACCACGTTTAAATTCATCTACCCAAAATATCACGGTCCTTAATTATGGTACAGAGTCCAACTCATCTTAGATTTCCGAGTGCGTGTTGACTTTCGAAACAAACATTTAATGACAGCTTTTTCTATTTTTGTAAAAATCCTCACAACTGCTTACTCAAGTTATTGTCAAACGATGCTGAATGAGCATTTTTCAACAAATAAACCAACAAGTTCAGGTCGGAAATTTTTCGTATGATAATAACCATGTGATAATAAAGCTTTTAAAGTGGTTTAATACGTAAATTCATTGTTAGCTTCGATGATTTCACTTAACTTTACAATTATCGTAATGATAGCGAGTAAATAACACAAGTTATCTTAGTAAACGCATTGTTTTCAGTTCTTTCACGTTGAAATAATGACAAAAATACACAATATTAACATTTTATAATAGTTACTAAACATTCTTTATTAAAATTCATCATAAATGCATAATTAAAATAACAAAGAATATTTGCTTATTCTGAATCTACTGTTTAAATAAAAATAAATACAGTAGAACCTCGATAACTTAAACCTTGATAACGAAAAAAGTTTTACAAGTTAACACGTTGACGGACAGTAGACGTCTGGGGACGTCTAATTTTAAATTATATGTGAAAGTAAAGTACAGAAGGTGCAAATTTCATTTACCGATAGAGGTTAATGTGACAGAAGTTCGACGACTATTCAATAGATCTAAAGAGTCAAGCAACTGGGAACCTTATAGAACTGCTCTAATACCTTATAACAAAGAAATTAGAAAGGCGAAATGGGAGTCTTGGAAGAAGTTCTGTGGGAGTATATCTGACATACCTCGCAGTACTAGAATACACAAGATTCTCTCTAAAGAGCCGATTGCCGAGATAGGGTCGATGAAACGACCAGATGGCACTTTTACGACCTCTAGAAAAGAAACGTTAGAGCTTCTGATTAAAAACCACTTTCCCGGAAGTTTAACTCTGGATAACAACCGACCTCCCCACTTTCAGGGCGCAAGGCGGCCCAAAAAGAATGATTGGGAGGTCGCCAAGAACGTTATCACAGCACCGGCGATTGAATGGGCTATAAAATCATTTCAACCCTTCAAATCTTTCCAGCTGTGCTACAAAACGGACTGGAATTACTTATACCGATCCTCCTTAAATTGTATAGAGCTAGTCTGGCGTGGAATTATATACCACCCAGTTGGTTGGCGGCTAGGGTAGTATACATACCGAAAGTGGGCCGCACAGACCCACACCCTAAATCTGTCAGACCAATTAGCCTAACATCTTTCCTGCTTAAAAGACTTGAAAAAGTAGTGGACTGCCATATCAGACAGGTAGCTTTATACAGCTCCCCCCTGAGCATCCACCAGTACGCTTATCAAACAGGCAAATCAACAGATTTAGCATTACATGACCTTGTTGAGAAAATCACACAATCCCTTAACAATAAGGAGATTGCGGTAGCCATTTTTCTCGACATCGAAGGAGCATTCGACAATGCACTACCGGCCTCCATTGGTTCAGCTTTGACTGAAAAGAGCATTAAACCAACGATTACCGGCTGGATATATGCCATGCTCACTAATAGAACAGCCACTACATCTATACAAGACGAGGCCATCAGCTTTAAGGTTTCCAGGGGCTGCCCGCAGGCTGGAGTGTTGCCTCCCCTTTTGTGGTCACTCCTGATGGATGACCTGCTTGGTACTTTCGAGGGAAGAGGGGTAGAACTGCAAGCGTATGTAGACGACCTTGTCATTCTGGCAAAAACCAAGTCAGGACGGGTTGCACATAATACCCTCCAAAGGACTTTGGACGATGTCTACATTTGGTGCCAGAGGGAACAGATGTCTGTTAACCCTGGTAAAACTGTAATAGTTCCCTTTACTAGGAGAAGGAATTTGGCAGACCTTCCGCCACTTTCCTATAATGGTAAGGTTATTCCATTTGCAGCGGAAGTAAAATATTTGGGGATCATCCTAGATAAAAAACTTACTTGGAACGCTCACTTGGAAAAGTCATCCATAAGGCCAGACTTTCCTTGTGGACATGTCGCAGGATCTGCGGAAAATCTTGGGGCTTGGGTCCCAAACAAATCCATTGGATATATGTGATGATTGTTAGACCAATGATTACATACGGAGTCATTGCTTGGTGGTCGAAAGCTTTACAGAAAACGGCCCAAGCAAAGCTTTCTGGCATACAGAGATAGGCTAGTTTGGCTATAACTGGTGCTATCAGCAGCACACCGTCAGCAGCCATGGAAATCCTCCTCGACCTTCCTCCTCTCCATATACTTCTGGAAAAGGAGGCCAGATGGACAGCATATAGAATTGTGCATATTTCTAAATGTACAAAACAGGCTTATACAGAGCAAAGTAGAATGCTAGCGGCCACCGAAAGTAATAGTGTTCTGGAAATGACCTCTGATATAATTCCCCCAACAGTAAACTATAATCTGCCTTATACCGTCCTATTTCCAAATAGAGATGAATGGGTCCTCCGCAAGGATGAACTCTCAAGAGCAGACATCTGTTGGTACACTGATGGATCAAAGCCACCCTCAGGCTCTAGTGCGGGTGTATACGGTCGAAGACAAAGGACAGAAATCTCAACCACTCTGGGATCCTATGCAACCGTATTTCAGGCGGAAATTTATGCCATTGCTTCATGTGTGGAGAGTTTGGGGCAATCCAACCACACACACAGATCAATAAAAAATTTCACGGACAGCCAAACGGCCTTGAAACCACTTAGCTCGTACCGTGTAACGTCGAAATTGGTTCTAGACTGCCAAAAAAGACTCGCCTCAATAGGAGAACGCAACAGGGTATCGCTGGTTTGGATCGTTGGCCACTCTGGTATGGATGGTAATGAGAAGGCTGACTCTCTTGCAAGAGAGGGGCCGCTCATGACTTTATCGGACCAGAAGCTACAATTGGCATCGCAACAAGTGCTGTCAAACAAACACTAAATACCTGGACTGCAAGAAGAGTTTAAGACTTCTGGCATAATATACCCGGATTGGTTCATTCAAAGGCCTTCATACATCCTTCGAATAATGTATCCAAACAAATGTTAGGCTATAATAGACACGATCTACGGTGCCTACAGGCCTTCTAACAGGCCACTGTCGTTTGAATCATGATATGCTGAAACTTGGACTGTCGGAAGATCCGATTTGGCGTCTTTGTTTGGAAGATGATGAAACAGCAGGGCATATAATTTGAGCCTGCCCCGCCGCGGCTCGAGTTAGGTATCTGATGTTTGGCAGGGCCACTCTCTTGCCCTCGGACATAAAATATCATTCACTGAACAAATTAATCGGCTTTCAGGCCAATGCCCAGATGCTTTATTGGTATTTTGAGGTTCAATTAGCTGCGTCGCAATTGTTCTAAGATTGTCAAGGATTCACCTTGGTTGCAACAGCCTCTTTGACTTAAAATACTAAAACTTAAACGAATAATTTCGACATTGGGCCTCAGTAACATCAATAATGTTTTGATGACCTCAATAACTTGAAGCATCTATCAGTAAATCATTTAGAACGAAAACAAATAAAAATGGTTCTGTGTATAAAATTTGTTTTTATTGTAACATATTTATCAAATGGCCAAAGTAACTGTATTGTGAACAAATTCTATGAAGCTTTCCCTGAGGTTTAAGGAATGTTAAGTTTTTATCATTACCTTTTAGCCTTTCTCCATAAAACATTACTTTGCTTATTGTGACAAAATAAAAATTTGCTAAGTGAAATTAGTAGCGTCAAACGGGGTTATTTCGACCATGTGGGGAAAAGTTGATCAAGCACGCCACTGTGAAGAAAAGAGCGCGTAAAATGAAGCGCTTGCGTTTTTAATCCGCCAACAGCTGTCCACTGTTTCAGTGAGAGAGTAGACGTGATAGAGTGTAGTGATACATAAGGTAAGTATGTGTAGGTTAACGTGTTTATAAAGGGTTGAAAATTGGCTAAAATTCAAACATGCGAAAACGATTGATTCCACAGCTAAAAGTATGCACGGAGGAAAATAATTCGTGAATATACGGGAAAATATAGTTATTCGTGAATGCGAATAAGCAAAAATAACACCGTATTTTAATTTTTTCAACGCTCCACTGGAGATTTTAGAAAAAAACTTCATTATTGTGGGTAATTTCGATCACTTTCAGTTTTAAAAATATGTTTTTACCTTTTAATTTACTCAGTCATATTTTGAGTTATGTTTATTTGTGTGGGGAAACCACGTATGAAGAACAACCTGTACAGTGTTGCCAAGCATATAGCGTTTTCCTGTTCGGTCAGAGAATCATTTTATATGACCATATTAATTCTGCTTTTCCGTTTCAGATGCGTTGTCACTACCAGGAGAAGTTGGGGCCTCGGGGGAAGAGGAATTATGATGACAGTTTTCTTCAGAGGGCAGTGGCAGCGGTGAAACAAAAAAATTGACGATGAGGGCTGCCGCTGAGCAAGTGAATTATGATGAAACAAATTTTGTAGATGACCCAGGCGCTTTGAAAGTCGTCTTAAAAGAGGGCACCAAACATGCACATAGAGCCATAGATAGGACTTAAACTAGCACCACTGTCATGTTTGCGATAGCAGCAAACGGCACAAAACTTGCACCATATATTGTTTACAAGGCAAAACATTCATATGTGGGATGGACTGAAGGGGGTATAGAAGGGGCCAGATACAATCGCACTCTCAGCGGTTGGTTTGATTCCACCATGTTTGAAGATTGGTTCTATTCTATTGTTTTGCCTCATTTCAAAAAGATGGAGTTAAAGTTCTAGTTGGAGATAATTTGAGTAGCCACGTCACTGTGAGTGTAATACAGGAATGCGAAAATAACAATATCAGGTTTATCCTCCTCCCACCCAACTCAACATATCTGCTACAACCTTTGGATGTAGCTTACTTTCGACCTCTTAAGGCGGCATGGAAAAGGGTTCTAGAAACATGTAAGTTAAGAAATAGAGGAGTGTTACCCAAAACTGTTTTTCCAAAGCTTCTAAAGGAGGCTGTGGAGTCTGTTGGTCTCAAATCTCAAGCCAACTCTATTGCAGGGTTCAAAGCATGTGGCATCGTTCCATTTAATCCGGACGCTGTTCTAAAGAAAATTCCTCGTAAAACAATTGAGAATGCCCATGAAACATCATGGACAGGTGCTATAGTAGATCATCTTGAACAACTTCGGACGGGTCCAGCGAAGACTGTGAAACGACGAAAAAAACTCAATGTATCTGCAGGAAAGGAACATCGGATCTGTTGATGATTGAATACAAACGCACATCACAAAATATCAAAACGAGAAGAAAGAGACGGGATGCAAGTGAAAGCGAATCAGGAGAAGAACATGGACAAACTAAAAATATGAATATAAGAGTCAGAAAAAGAGTCGGATTCAGAGGTTGTAGAATCAGAGAAGTCATTCACAGAAGAATATGAAATAGGAGAACCCTCTACCTTAAACGAAATATTAGCAAAAATGCAAAATTCTGAAGTTTTTATCGTGAGCGACTTCGTATTAGTGAAATTTAAAACCAACAGACGGGACAGACATTTTATTGCCAGGATTGAAGCTATTTCAGACGAAGAACTAACTGTTAATGCAATTCGCAAAAAAGACTCAAAAAAAATACATTTTTTTTGTGTATCCGCAAATTCCAGACCTCTCAATAATAACGTTAGAACAGATTGAGAGAAAAGTCAACCTGAAAGGGGAAAAACGCGTAAGGCACACCTTTCATTTACAAGGAGAAGAACGAGATCTTCTGGAATGAGTTTCTGTCCAGTTATTTTTAAGTTTTTTTTTGTACAGCTGAGATTTTTATATTTTTTGTTGTTTGAATCTATTCAAGTTTAGACTGAAGTCGTAATATTATGTTCCTATATGTCTTCTTTTTATTTATATAGTTTTTGTGAAGTTTTTTTACGTTTGTCAACCCAGAGCTGTGAAATAAGGCTGAATAAATAAGAATTTTCCTATTTTTTGTTGAATGTATCGACCTCAAATAAAACAAGAAATGGGTTCGATGTTTTTTTTAAATATTTGTTGATAGACTTTACCTTTAGAGAAGGTAAAGTCAATTTTTCGATGCTTTTGAATAGGTGATCGACTTTACCCCAAATGCGGGGAAAAGTCGATCACTCTTTAGGACAAAATAAAAATTAAATGGTAAAACTCAAAAAAATTGTAATGGTTTCATCAAATGGCTCAATGTTCAAGGTATCTTCATTTTCAATTTTATTCGAATAAATTGAATCGTTCAGGTGCTATGCTAAAAATACCTTGATTTTTGATCGAAATTACCCCGTTTGACGGTACACAACGAAAACTGAAAACAGTTGCATTGAAGCAGTGGAAAGAGAACAGATGTTGCAACTTAGTTGACAAAGCACGAATGTAAACTATTACCATATTGAAAACAGAAGCTGAGCTATTGAAGAAACAAGAATCGGGAGAAACTCTTTTACATGGTTTAAGCAGTGTCGAAAGAAAAACATTATCCTTACTGGACCGTTGATATTAAAGGAGAAAGCTGAAGTGTTAGCAAAATCACTGGAAATTTATAATTTTAAAGCTAGCAAGGGCAGGTTGGAGAATTTCAAGAAACGACGTGATTTGGCCTTCAAAAATGTGCGGTGATAGTGCAATCGTAAACAAAGAGATTTGTAAAGAATGAAAATGTGAATTTCAGAGTTTAGTGGATAGATACGGTTCCAATGATGTTTTTAACGCTGACGAAATTAGACTTTTCTTCTAATGTCTTCCTTACAAAACATTAACATTTACAAATAAAAAATGTCATTGGGCGAAACACAGCTAGAGCGACTAACAATTCTGCTATGTGCAAATTATACTGATACAGAAAAATTGAGTCATTGATGATTGGCAAATCAAAAAAACCACGTTGATGTGCGGCTGCAAGTCACTTCCACTGGATTATGAGGCGCGGAAAAGTCAGATAAGCAAATGTTTTCAGTAAAAAACACTTAGTAAGTTGAAAACTGGATAACTCAAAGTATTTACATTTTCTGTTGGTTTCTACTATTCAAAATTATATTTAACGATTATTATGCTACAAAATTTTTATAGCAAATGTATACCAACTATATAATTAATGTAAATAAATTTTTTCCTGGTGTAAACCATTAAACTAGTTGTTTCATTTTATTTTTGGTGGAATTTTATCAACTTGAAGTAAATATCAGTCTTAAAACATGTACTGACACCGAATTTACATTAGTTAAATAAGTTGAAGTGAAGATGTCGCTAGCATCGTTGTCGGTAATTTATTCCGGCAACTCCTAAGGGATGAGATTTAGGGTTTCAAAGGGAGAGGGAAGTATGCGAGAGGAAAAGGTGATGACAAGAACTTAGGGAATGAGGTAATGGTAGTGGAATAATGCATTTTTAACTTAATTTAGTACAGTTCCAAGAAATGACTTTAGGAAACGAAGAAAACTTGTAAGATATTAAACGCAAATTATTATAAGTGAAGGAAAATATTTGAAACTAGGACTCAAGTGGGTTAGTCGTGGTTAACATCAACTTTAGCATAGAAATTGAAAACGGTGATGCAAACTACAGAAACTTGTTTTAAACTAGGAAATAGTTAAACGATAAAATACTATTTTAACAATTGAATAGATGAGGCTTTTACTTGATGAAGATGCATACTGAACGATGAAATAAAACAATATAGTTTGTTTAAATCTTCATATATGAAGATTTAAACAAACTATATTGTTTTATTTCATCGTTTACTATTTTAACATCAAATGTTTGTTGTTGAATTCGACATACTATAAATTAGTAGATATGTGAGGAATTTGTTCATGAAGATAAACAATCTTTGTTAGATGCTATTATAGAATTAGTAGTAGTGTAATATCGAAAGAACTGCGAGAAAAATAAGATTACAGAATATCTAAATACTAACGAGTACATGCGATTATGAAAACAACGTAAGTAATTGGGTAGAAACCATTTAATCACTAGACATCCCCCATGATCGGGTGCCAATACCCCTGTGTTGGACAATATAGAGACCTGGAGCGAATAAAAGTCGCTGGCTCTTTAAGGACTTTATTAATATAGTAAAGTATGTTCATCAGGAACAATAAAAAATGTACTATCAGACAAATATTTAATACATGTAAATGCCATTGCAATAACCGGCATACGGAGACACCATAGATAAATACTTTTAATACGGGGAAGAATGGAATCTCCTGTAATAAGTCCGTAGCCACAAAGTTTTGTCGAGTGCTGAGCCATCTATTGTCGTGGAAGGTTACTATTCACCAACAGGGAAAAAATAAAGGAAGATACCTGCATTATTAGCCACAGTTTACTAGCTACTACTAGATGGCAAGCCAAGCAAATACTGAAGGTTCTTTAAATTATGCCTATATTGTTTTTTCTTATATAAACAAATAAAAACAGTCACACAAAGTTTAAACACTTTTTGAAACAACCTGTTATTTTATTTTGGCTTAAAAGTAGGATAGGTTGTTTCAAAAATCTGTTTAAAGCTTTAATCCGTTCTTATTAACCAGAATAGTTTATTAAAAGACGAATGTCGATAAATAGTTTCAAAAATTTAATATAAAATTTTGTTTGTAAAATAGTACAGGTGATTTTCTTTATTTTCTTCTCAAACTTAACATGAGAATAATTTATTGATAATAGCATATGCTAACAAATATTACACATATGATACAATATAATGGATACACATTTTTCAAAAAGTTCAGATTTTTTAAAGGTTTCAGCAGCATACCTTTTTAACAGCAACTGACGACTTCTTCTAAGCCGGGTAGCTCTTTTTTTAAATTGAGTGGCTATTTGATAGAGACGTCTGGCTTTTGGTGATAGGTCTTTAACCCTAGAGACATTCACCTCAGCAAGTAAATCAGATCTTTCTAAATTGAAAAATAATATCATTATCAATAAGAAATAATATGAATATGCAATAAACATTGCATTTAGATGACATTTTTGTCAAAATGTTAAATTTTAGACCCTATTTTAGACAATATTATAATAGAAGTATACAGTCAAAACTTGATGTAACTAGATAATATGAAATTATAAATGCATTTCTAAATACGTAATAATTTTTCATGTTTTTTAATAAATCAAAATATTGACCTATACCTAATATCTACTATTTCTGTGAAAATTTCTTTGTTAAACACCTATATATTAATTAATCAATTAATTATTCACTCACTTCTTTTTGGAGTAACTGTGGCATTCAAGTCTGCTGGTGTGACAGAAGTAGAATCTTGAACAGCATGTGTTGAAAATTTCAGCTCGGGTTCAACTGAATAGCTACAACTAGCCACAATAATAGCACAAGATTCTTGTGCTTTTTTAGCTCTCAGTTTTACAAACTGAGCATTTGAAGCTTCCTGTAACTTTAAAGTCCTAGGACTCTCAGTTACAGATGCAGTGCCAATTTGTGGTACAGCTGAAGAGGTTGATAGTTCAGCTTCAATTATTGAGGAAGGAACATCATCAGTTACTGTTTCTAAAGATTCTAGAAAATAAAAACAATTATTGAATAAATGTATTCTAGTTAGTTGTTAGTTTTTTTTCTTTAATTATTATAGATTTACCTGGTAAATTGACTGATGGGAAAACTCCTCTTTTCAGAACTTTATTTGGACCAAAATCTTTAGGTAAAAAGTGTAAGGAACACACTCTACAATTGTTGTAAATATTCTCAGATGTCATTTTCTCCTTCAACCTTCTGTTTCCACATAAATTCACCCATTTGTCAAAAATTACTTTTTTTTAAATTGACATCCAAACAGCTTGGTTTGGTTAAATTCACAGATGACGGTATTACAGCAATCAGTAAAATAAAGTTCGTTAGTAACCTTCCAAGCGAATAGATGGCGTTAAAAATGCAGTTTAGCAGTGGCTATAAAAGATCGCAGGGCGTGGGAGACACATCGTTTTTATACCTAACGCGCAGATGACATTTCTCACTTCTGTCATCAAACTTATTATTTATACAACTAGTGTAGATTACTTATAATTTAATTTTAATCCTTTCATGTGACGTTTCCTTTGAGGCAACCCTGTTGGGAGTTGGACCCTTTAGGCCCAAATCCCAACATACTCCCCCGCCGGAGATCATAAGATTGAAGTATCAAGTTTGAGGAGCGCAATAAGGAGATGATCATCCAAAGTGACAGAGCAATGGTTCAACTTAGAAATGAATGCAATTCATATTGGAGAGATAATAAAGAAAGAACATAATAGAACTATAACTATATAGAAGTATAACGTAAAAGGAACATTGAGAAACTGACTGTGTCAAAGTTGGGAGGGATATAAATTGTCATCATGAGCGGGGAAAGGAATCAGCTTAACAATGGACCTAGAATAGATTCCTGTCGAAGCTCTTACTTGGACAGCCATTACTCTTCCATCAGGACCAGGCAACAACTTTATAATATGGGCCAATAGACATTTTAAGGGGGAAGTTTCCTCATCTTTTACAAGGACCATATCTCCAACATTTAAGTTTGGATGAGGGACAAGCCGATTTTAGAGACGGTTTAAATAGTCATTCGACCATCGCTTCCAAAAACACTGTTGGATTCTGGTACATTGTTGCCAGAATTTCAATCTATTTTCAGGGATGTGAACAGAATCTCGGTCAGGAAGAGCTACTAAAGAAGCTCGTATTAAAAAATGACCGATAGTCAGTGGCTGAAGGTCATGAGAATCTGATGATAATGGGAAAAGTGGTCTTGAATTCATTACTGCTTTTATTTGGACAAGTATAGTAGCAAACTGCTCAAAACCGTAATGTGACCCTTGTAACATACGGGTGATATGAAACTTCGCACTCTTTATGACAGCCTCCCATATTCCACCCCAGTGTGGTGATCTGGGAGATATGTATTTCCAGGTGATGGCTGTTGAAGTTGCATAGTCGAAAATGAGTGAATGAGGAGTATTAAAAAGTTCGTAGAGTTCTCTGAGCTGGTTGTGTGTCCCAACCAAGTTGGCGGCATTATCATTAAAAATTGTAATTGGAACTCCTCTGCGGCTCACGAAACGTTTGAGGCATGCAATAAATGCCTCCGCTGATAAATCCGACACCAATTCGAGGTGAACAGCCTTAGTTCAAAGGCAGACAAAAAGGGTGATATTTTGTTACTGGGGCTTTTTTAAGAGTTGACGATGTAATGAGGAATGGTCCTACGTGCAAAAAATGGTCTCAAGGGAGTGACTGGTTCTGTGGGCAAATCAGCCATCATTTGCTGAGATGTAATTGCTTTGAGTCGGTTACAAATAACGCACTTGTAAATAATTCGCTTCACCTCTCGTAGTCCATTAATTGGCCAGAATTTAGTGCGTACATTATTGATCACATTTTGAGGACCACCATGGCCAAGACGAATATGTTTATGTTCCGACAAAGGGGAGAGAACAGACAAGGGTATCACCTTAGCATGTCCGAATCTAAGGCATTCTTCTAAAATGTTTTTATATTCAGTTTTCAACTCAGGATTCCTGTCAAGGGACGAAAATCTATTTCTAGCAGAAATAAATAGCAGACAGTGGGCTTGAGGAGAAATCAATGGTAAATGAACTTGAAACCTTCCATTAGGAAGGATTTCAGTGGAGGAAACAAATATTTGTTCGGCTCTTGCATCTTCATCTGTTACCAAGGACGAGAAGAGACATCTTCTTGTTTGAAGAATTTTTCTAAAATTATATCTAGAGTTTCGGTTACATCTGGATTCATGGCTATGTGAAAGGAGTGAAGTGCTAAATTAATATCAGCATGGAGAGTCATGTAATGATGGGGTAGAGTACCTGAAATTATCCACCCCAGGTGAGTATGAATCAATGTAGGAAGCCCATTTCCTAGATGTTTAATGTCAGATTTTAATAGAAGGCAATGAATGTCGGCTCCTAAAAGGATCCCAATTTCTGATGGGGTGTCGAAGGTGTGGTCGGCCAGGTCTTGGATAATGTGGTGAGGGATGTTCAATAAGTTTTTATTAATAGAGATTTGAGGTAGGTTCTGAGTAACCTGATCAACCACGGCGCAAGAAATGGTAAATTTCATTGAAGGGTCATGAATGGAGTGAAACTCTATCTGTCGTTTTATTTATGGCGGTTTGACCATTAAAAATGCCTGAAATTTGAAGTGAACGAGAAACAAATTTACAGTTTAAGTCTTCCGTTGTCTTAAGAGTAACAAAAGAGCATTGGCTTCCGTTGTCCAGAAGACCTTTGACCACCATAGGGGGGCCCTGAGTGGGGAAAATTAACATTTTTGCAGTTGCCAATAGACAATAATCAATATTTCTCGCATGATATATAAACGTATGATGCGGAACATACTAATAATAAATGAGAATTATAAGGTCATTTTCTTTTTTGAGAATACCTGGGAACTGGAAATAAAACACTACTTTTTTTATTTGTTATAATTATGTCAACATTTTATTAATAAATTACAGTAAAAGTTTACAGTACAGTAAAAGGTTACAGTAAAAATTACAGATAAATGACATAAATACTATCAAATACCAAGGTAAGAAAAATATTATAGATTAATATGATATGTTGTGAGCTAAACCTCTAATGTATTCTATTATATTATTTTTATCATACTGATTTACAAGAGTTTTGATTCGTTGATTACAATCTTTGTACTTCTTTCTTGGTGTTTGTGGTTCAAATCCGCTTAAATATTGTTCTACACGAAGTTCATTTAGACTTAGCTCATTTTTTATACATTTTATAAATTTCCACAAGTTGGGGTGAACTGCTGATACTTGTGTTTCAAAACTTCGATGCCATCCTTCTACCGAATTATTTGTTCTCGGTAAATCATCCAAAACTGTTTGATATAGATTCCACAATTCGTATGGATATTGTGGTGGTTTTCGCTGTTTTCGATTTGGTCGCCCAATCCACGTATCTTCAAAATAATTAATAACACTTTCGGCTTCTGACGGAAATATTTCACTATCATATAATTGTTCAAAAGCCATAACTATATCATCCACTGGGACAAAAGCAATAACACACAACATTTTTAGTTTGAAAGCAAATTCACTGTCAGTCTCATAGCGTTTTTTTAATCCATTCCTTTGAATCATTCGAAAAATGCATTGACTGAAGTGGAAAAAACAGCCTCTTTTTCTACAACTTGGAAAAGCACTATTGCAGGCATTAATCAATGCTTTTTCGAAGTCAGTGGTAATCGTTGCAGGCACTAAAGATGATTTCAAATTTTTAAGTTCTTGAAAAAATTGATCATAAATTCGTTCTGATTTTTTTGGTAAGAGTGCATAAACTAAAGGTACCGATAAATTGTGTTGCAGTCCGTGAACGGTTAGTAATTGTTGGAATAATAACGGCACGGTTTTAAATGTGCCATCAATATACCAATGCTTACTGTTAGACAATAATTGGAGATTTTGTTCTGTAGTAAAAATTAATATTCTCTCGTCCACTGGACCGGCATCATATAGCAAAAAATTTTCATTTTTGTAGGTTTTCGTATATTCCACCAAAAATATTATTTCGCTTCTATTAGTAGGAAGAGCTGGTCCAAGATTTTTTTGTCTGATATTGCGAATACTCCGTTTCATACTGCTAACACTTGGAAGCTTGGGAGCTGCCGTTATGGAACATGTAGTCGAAGCAATTGATATAATTCTGTGCGGAGGATCATTACTTATTTTCGAGTTGATTCGAATTTTTTCGTACACTTTGGTCGCTTCCACCTCTGAGGCGTCAGCAATATGATTATGTTCTTTTGTTATTTTACTGATTTTATCGTCGACAGTAATTATTCTCGCTGGACAGTTTGTTTTTCTTTTTTCAAAAAATGCGCACTTCCAATACACTTTTTCACCTTTTTCAACATCTTTAAAATAAAAATGTCCCTCGAACAACAATTTACGTTTTCCTTTTTCTGAACAAACAAATTCTGCATCCATATTTACTTGCACAGGGTTAAATTAAAACTAATTTCATTTTATGGAAAACAATCCCTTTTATACCCACTCAGGTCAGTTGCAAACTTGGGATTAGGTAAATTATACCTGATTTATATCACAAACAAATTCTGCATCCATATTTACTTGCACAGGGTTAAATTAAAACTAATTTCCAAGGGATTATCGTCAGTTGCAAGCTTGGGATTAGATAAATTATACCTGATTTTTATCTCTGAACAAAGTCATTCCTTTTGGATACTTCGAAGAATTGTTATTCGAAGAATTATTAGTCGAAGAATTGTTTATTCGAAGAATTGCATTTTCGAAGAATTGATTTTCGAAGAATTGTTTTCGAAGAATTGTTTTCGAAGAATTGCTTTCGAAGAATTTTCCGGATACCCTGACTGGAGTAGCAGAATTTAATTGAGAGTGAGACCTTAGAGAATCACCACTTTGTGAGTGCGAGGGGATTGAGAACATTCCATGTGTTGGGCTGGGTAATGAGTTTAATGCTACATTGCGCGGAGTAGATAAATGTAATAAAGAAAGATGTTTTCATTACAAATATCACACACTCTGGATGACCCACACCCATTCAAGGAGTGTTTTGTACCTAAACAATTATAACAAAGTTTGTTAACTTTAACAAAATTCAATCTGTCTGAGACAGACATATGCACACATTTTTGACATTAATAAATGCGATGATTCGTATCATTGCAACAAGCACAGTGCATAGCTATATGTGATGAGCCTTTATTTACAAGATTGTGATTATTACTACTGGAAGAAGATTCATTTGTTCTATGGGTTTCGTGAATTGCTGCATTTGAATTGGAGAGTAATGTGACTTTTGATTACTTTGAATTGAAATTATTTTTAAAATGTGTCCTATTCTACACTAGACTTCCGGCATTAGAGAGATTTTCTAAAATTGTACATTTACTATTTAAAAATTCAAAAAATGTGTTAGTATCCATTAAGTTATTTGAATTAATTTGCTCTTCAAAAGCCTTTTTAATGGCGAAATCCAGTTTACTTTCCAAAATGTATGTAACTAAATGATCAAATAATTGTTCTTTGGAAAAATTCAAAGTCAATAGTGAGTCTAAAGCTGCTTTACTATTACCGGAGAACTGTCTCAGTATGTCGGCATTACATTTTTGAATGGCAGCTATATCCAAAATTGGTTTAAAATAAGAGTTGACCAACTGCTTGTTATTACAGTAACTCTTATGTAACACACCTACTCGTAGTGCAATAGAGAAATTTTGCTCAGTAACGGCAATATTATTTATTAATGTGAGAGGCTTAATATTATTTATGATAAGAGCTGTGAAAAGATCAATAAATGACTGATATTCAGTAAGAATTCCTGTAAAAATTTTAATGTTTATGTGAGGCAGTTGTTTTTTGTTTTGAGTTACTGGTTGAGTATTCAATAATTTATTTAGGCTAGTTAAATGGTTTTGAAGTTTGGAAAGTACAGCAAAATAATTGTCCTCTACATCTCGATCCTTATCTCAAGGTTGGAGGGGGCATCGGTGGATTTAAATAGGAGTGCTTTCACTCCTGATCGTAGGTGGGGATCGGTGGGTTTAACTAGGAGTGCTATCACCCCTGATGTTAGTGAAAGCGAAGTGACCACATCTGCCCAGGGGTTGTTCACTTTTTAGTTCTGACTAACAACTAAGCGCTGCTGTTCCGCAGTTGGTAATAAATTATATTTTACTGTTGGTAAAATCTGCTGTTTTCGATATCACGGTGGTTCCGTGTCGATCTTAACCAATATTAACGTCAACTTAATAGATAAATCGTCTTTCATGTTTGATTGTTTGAATTTCAAAGCATTGAATATTCGTTATTTCGTGTTTTCGATTTCATCATTCTTATCTTTTTTCAATATTATTCATATTATATTTGATTCTTATTTCATTTTAATAATTTTAATAATTTTAAACCATTGAGCTACTTTTGTTTGGCCTACCATATACTGGGTGTTATTTCTAAAAGTGAGAGTATATGCATGTGTTGTGTACCTAATTGTTATTTTAAGAACACTGAAAAGCCAATGCATGCTTTTCCTAAAGATCTTGAGGTAAGTTAAATTGCAAACTTATAATCTTTTATTTATAAAGACCTAAAAAAGTAGGGCTAATGAAGCATTGCATATTTATAACTTTTTGGTCCACGCAACGTTTCGCATTAAAACATAATATTCTCATGTATATAAAATATATATTCCCATAGCTTTCACATTATAAATTTGTTTTTCATATTGTTCACAATAGAAATAGTTTTGAATAAGGTGTTTTGCATTATTTTACTTCATATGTATCGATAGGAATTTCCTTATAATTAACAATTTCTTTTTTGTTAGCTTTCCGTATGTGGATGAATAACATCAACCATGAATATTTACTTACCCAGGATAAAGGTAAAGTCATTCGGAACTATAGAGTTTGTGATGTCCACTTTTCTGAGGATTGGACATTCCAAGCCAAAAATAACAGAACAAATTTAAAACGAGATGCAGTACCTACTTTATACTTGGGACAAACTGGTAAATACTGTAGTTGATTTATTATTAAATAATAAAAAATTCCTAATTACCAGTGGATATATACTAGAATACTGGATATACTAGAATTCCTGAAATAATTGAGGTTATTTTAATAATTTAGTGTGTTTTGTGAAGATGAATGGTTTTTGATAAGGAATAAAAATAAACGTACTATTTTTGATAGCCACTTCATTTTATTATTGTTGTTTTAGAAAGTGTCAGCCAACAACCAGATTTCAGTCAAAGTTCTAATGGAAAGTTAAGGTAATATATTAGTATAATTTGTACTTTCATGTATTCTTACACTTCATTACAAAATAAGAAAATTTAAACATTAAGTTCAAAAAATAATAGTGCAGGATTGTGTCAAAGTAATAATAAATTGTTCTTTTTCTGGCCTAATAAAACTAGCATATATTTTAAAAATTTATTTATGCAATGATTTTATAGTATACACAAGAAACACGCCTACAGGTTTAAAAGTTCAAAAATCAAAGTGATAAGAACATTAAAAATTATTATCAAACTAAATTACATTATTTTAATGATAATTTAATATTGTGGTATTATGAAGGTACACGTCGTAGGGCTTTGTACTTTAGTTTAATTATATTGTTCTTATTTATTTATAGTTAAAACAAGTGAGGACATTCTGAGAAGATGTAAACGTTACGAAAAAGTAACACTGTACAAGACAATCCCTAGATGTACTATTGCACGGAAAAATCTCATGCAAGCTGATCAACACATGAAAACATTTTCTGAATATATACACACACAAAATTTGACTAATCAAGAGTATTTAACAAATATTATGGAGTTTACTAAATCTGAAACATTTATAGGTACGTCAATATCTATGTCCACTAACTTAGGTGACAAAAACCCCATTTACCGGATGATACATAATAAAATAATAATCTTTAATTTATCCTGAATCCTAATACAACGTGATAGTAACAAAATGGAATAAAACTGGAAAGCTTTAACAGTAGTTACAGATTAGTAGACATGTATTTATTAAAATCTTTTGTTTGCTTTATCTTCGGTAATTTATTGTACATTTTAATCATTGAATAGAAACAATTTTTTATGTTGTCAACCTGTGTAGTGGATGTTGATTATTGTTAATCGATTTAGAAATAGTAAGCTCTTTTGAATCCATATTTATTGTATCATAGGTAAGTGAATGTAAGAGTATGTTCTACCCATTGTTGTGTGGCTAGTCAGGGAAATACATAAAAAAGTTGTCATTATTTTTCTTTTAGAGCCTTCAAAGATCTCGTTTTTGATGTAGTGATCTGGAAACTAATCTAAGTCAGATCACTGGCAAATTAAAGAATATCTTTGATTTATTTCAAAGGAATTTGTTCGTGAAGCCACATGACGAATTAAAAAACTGTTTCAACTAACTTTGAAATAAGTGTTTGTGCCATCACTTAGTGAATTAAAGAACTATTTCAATAAATTTTAGAAGTGTTTGTGATACCACAAAATGTAGGCCTGTCTTTGATGGGGAACCTTAATGAGGCCTGGAGTCTTAAACTTACGTCTCCTGGGTGGGCCATAGAAAAAGATGAATTCTTTTTAAATAATAAATATCTGGAAGTAATATTAGAATTATTTTGTGTATATTCCTATTTAAATGTAATGGTTATATTCTGAATTATAATTTTTAGTTATAAATTATGTAAAATGTACAAATACATTTTTCTGAAAATAGTATGTATTGCTTTGTTCCTAGTTTATAAAGTTAATTCCCAGTACAAAAATACGGTGCAAACGGTGCATATAATTACTAGTAGTAATGTTCTCAATATACAATATAGCTAGTTGATTTGTATAGTATTTTTCACGATCTAAGAAAATCTGTTATATTGCCTCTCATATAATAACTAGAGGCTAGTCACTTTCTTAGATCGTGAAAAATACTATACTGGTACAACAAAATTGAAAGATACCCGACAATTTGAAATTTTAAAAATTCCCGCCATTTAAAAATTTCAAATATTCCCGCCAGAGATCTGACAGTATCTATGTCACTCACATAACAAAAACTTCTGTTATGTCGCTGCTATGGCAGCGCCTTTGTGTTGTTAGTCGTAACTACGGCCTACTTGAAGTGAGCTATCTTCTTTTTTAATAGTAGTTATATGATCTGTGCATCAGCCTAAATTAGTTATAGTGCAATTGTGTGGGTAGGGCGGGTTTAAGTGTCGGAGTGTGTCGGTTACTATTTCACGTGAATTATGAATGGCGTTCATAATGGGAGTTGATAAGATTTCAATGAGGATTTTAGTGTCAGTGGAAAGGTGCTATAGAACTTGAGGTTTTTCAAGTTTGACTGAAGCAGTTTTTTGGTTTTTTTAAAGATGGCTAGCCCGTTGGGGCAGCGAGGGTGGAATGCGGGGTGTGGACCTCCGCAATTTTTGCAGGCTGAGGTGGCGGATTTGGCGGCATTTCTCAAGGCTATGACAGATTGACCGCAGGAGGGAACGAACGGTTTTTATCTGCAAGATTCAGAGGAATATCTGGTTTGGGTACAGCGGCTGAAGAATTTAGGGACTGGGGGTAAGGGATTAGCGTTGGAGGGTCACGCTGATGTGGGAGTTCGTGGAATTTTCTGCCAATGATAAGGCTTGGTGGTAGTGAATTTCGGAAGGGATTATTATTCGGAACATTGAAGTTGGTTTATGGTTTGACTTGGCGATAATTCGCCAAGTATTTAGGTATGGTAAGTTTCGCATTTCAAGAATTTCTTCGAATTCTCCTTGTGATATGGATGGTCCTCACGTTGGGGTGGTTTGTCGGGCAAAGGGGATAACCACGAAAATCTCATTGAGCATATTTGGAAAGCACATAAATCGATACATTTCAACATTTCAAACAATCCTCGTACACACTCATACCATTTTCATCCAACGTTTGTTATTTTATTCAGTTTTTTTTGTTAATTGTCTAATTAGAAATGATTTTAAAATACGTGTGAATCCATTTTTACCATTTACTGTTGTTCATTAGTGGCGCCGGAATAACCTTAGTAGTGGTTGGCTATGAAACAGATATTCTGTCCTGTATTGGAAAGTCTTTGTTTTACATATAGATGGTACTAATAACAAAATATGTTCAAAGAAAAATATCAAATTAGATTTTTTCATTGTTTACAAAGATCAACAACTATTTAACAGATTTTAGTGACACCTCGTATTGTATATATTCTAAAAATATCATACTCGCACTTATGCTGAACATTGACATGTGAGAAGCAGTAGTGCAAATTGCGTCTGTCATTTAAACACCTCAACGTTACACTTAAAACAAAACCAAATGATCAAGTTTTTGTTCTTTTTTTTACTTCAATTTCCGCTTTCGTTTCTCGGCTTTACTGTTACATCAAAAAACAAAGAAAACCGGTATAAATCATAACAGGAAACAAGCGAAGACCGGCACAGCTGTCAACGCATTTTCAAAAGGTTCTGTTTATGCGAATGTTAAAGTTTTATTTTAAATTCTGAACTCACAACACACAAGTCATTATTAACACGTGTCTTTCACATGGTCGTTTATGAGATTTAAAAAGTCTTTAGCGAAAACAGTAGCGTAGATATCAGTTTGATAGATTAATATAGTATTTTTAATTGGGACCAAACTTACCTAATATTTGGTCTGATTAGATACAATAAATTACAATTATCACCATACCTTGGCTTTATCGGCACTTCCACTCATATTTGTTGACAACTTAAATTCAGCTGATCGAAACATCCTCAGACAATTCTTTTCGGTTTAGTAGTACCCTTAGAGTAATAATATACAATAGACAAGGCTATTTATTCATAAACATGTTTATTTTTGCGACTAATAATCCTAAACGCCTGTAGTGAAATAACGAATGAATTACAAAAAGTTGGGATGACATTGTAGATACGTGGCCTTGGTAATTTCGGCTGTTTTTCTAACAAACCATGATAATCCAAAAACATTAAATTAACTAACTTAAAAGTTTATTTTGTAACTAAAAGTCTTTGGAAAACTCATCAAAACGAAAAAATTTAATGTTTACGTTCTAGTCGTAATGGCGCTCGTAAACAAACCACGTTTGACATTATTTGCTACAATACTGCGGCGTATTCGAAATTGTCATCGAGCACACTCTGGCGATATTTGCATCTCTCTTTATATGGTAATTAAACAAGGACAAAACTACTAAATAGATTACTCTTGACACATAAAACGGGTACTGAAATTTTTAGCAATGCTGCCACTTTTAGTTATAACCATAAATGTATCTAAGGTTATAACAAATAATTTTTTGAAATGTATATAAGAATATGCCGTTATTAAATAAAATTCAAGTAGCAGCGATTCAAATGCAATTTTATTTTCATAACTTTTTAACAAATTTTCAATTAAACTTCTAATTTCATTTTTCCTGCAACTAAAGAGACTTTATAAATATGGCAAAGCAGTGAAAGTGTCCGCAAGTGAGCTTAGATTGTGACTTGATGTTTGGGGTAAGAAAAAATCAAAACAAACATATCTATTTTATTTGTTAATCTGAGGTAGTACATAATGAAACAGAACAAGAACTTGGAAAGAACAATATAGTAAGAAATCACACAGATTCAAGTGAACGGGCATACAATGAGAAAACAAACCAAACGGGAATGATTGACCTAATAACACAGTAGATTCCATTAAGGCCAAGAAAAAGAGGTATATCGAAGAAGAGGAATAAAATAGAGGATGATAATTGAGTATTTAATATACAGGACTGAAAAGCAGCCAATACCAACAATATACTAAGAAAATAAAAAGTAAGTAGTAATCAACATTGACTAGACGATTATAAAGTGCTGAAAAAAATAACCAAATGGATTCTAAGGGTTGGTATTTTTGATCTATAGCTTGTTTATTTCTCAAAATATCAACTTGTAAACTTATACAGAGATCAAAATGTTAATTAATGAAAATATACCTAGACACTGCAGGACTTCAATACCCATGTAATGAAAGATAATTATGGGTTCTATACCTCTGAGATTTAAAAATGTCAACTAAACGAAGTGAGGTTCAAACGTTTGAAAAATGAACAGTAGCTATAGTGTCGATTATATTAGATTGTTAACATGGTTATATTGCACTGCAACTTTAAGGTTTATTGTGCCCCCTCTCAGAGCTGTTCTCGCTACTTTTACAGCTCGCCTTCCAGTTCCAGAGTTTCAATAAACTCCAGTATTTGGGATGGTTTGCGATGGCGAGACATTCTAGAACCAGGTGATCCGGTGGTCCTCCCCGCAGAATCTGCACCCGTTAGTTTCTACTAAACTTATTCCTATTAGGTGCTTCCTGAGGCAGCAGTGCCCTGTAAAGAAGTCATTGAGGAGATGTAGTTTGTTTGCTAAAATCGTAACCCTTTTTGCATACCGTGGCGTCAAAGTTCCGCGGAACTTTGTGCAGTGATCCAGACTTCTTCTCATTCGGTTTCCCCCTTCTTCCGGAACTCTTTCTTATAGGAGCATTTTCCTACACCACAGGAAGGGGCGTGGACTAAAAAAATGGCGGGCTAATCAGAGAGGAGGTGGGCGTGGTCACGTGCCGTCGGAGGGCGTGGTCATGTGACGTCAGAGGGCGTGGTCATGACGTCAGGGGAGAGTGGTGGGGGGCGTCCTAGGCGATTGTATTCCTACTGTCCCGGGCTAATAAAAGGTGTTCGTATTCCTTTCCTGGCGAGTATTTTGGCCTCTTCATTTCCTTTGATTCCTGAGTGGCCAGGAACCCGTTTTCCTCTCTTTTATAAAGTTTAAGTTTATTCATATCAAATTCTAGTTTATTATTTATTAATAGAGGATGTTGAATTGGTATCGTATATTGATGTCAGATAGGTGATAGTAGCTTTGGGTTTGAAGTCGTACTCTTTGCTGTTGAATATATTCAAGATTTGATTTATAGCCAGATAATTTCACTATTTTCTGACGAGTACTTAAAATATTATTTTCTGGATAGTACGCCTATGGTTTCCATATGACTCGTTCATGAAAATCAAGACGTTTTTGTAACGTTTGAAGATCTATGAAAAAAATATGCTGTTTTCTCTACCTCAATAGGTATGAGAATGTGAAAATGAACGTGAAGCAAATGACGAACGAGACGTTTCAATTACATCGACACAGCTTTCCGTTATTCTACAAACGAACCGGATGAATGGATTTTTGATTCCTTTGTTTTTGTGTACATTTTATTTTGGCTTAATTATTTCCTGAAATATAATAGCTCTGTTTTTTTGTCGAAATCCCTTGTTAAAAATTTATCGCTGTATTGTTGCTCCGTATTTTTTGATTGGATAAAAAATGATTGAATGATAAAGGAAAAATTATGTTCATATAACCGTGATAAAAATATATAAATATTACACTGAACAATGTAACTTTTGCATTCAATTTTACCATTAGTTGTGGTCGGTTTATATATAACTTTGTATTGTGATTTTATAAATTATGTATATGCACTTTTATTGAATTAATATAACCACAAATTGGGCTGCCCGCATATACAACCAACGAGAGAGAGAGAGATGTTCGATGCTCTCTGTATTTGGTTTTGTTTTGATGTTTTTGGGATTTGAGTAGGGTTTTTGTGTTATACATAGAGTCGGTTCCAGATATAGGATACGTTTCTTCTGCTGGGATGGGGTTGGGTGTGTTTGATTGGAGTTTTTCATGCCGGTCTGCATTCGTGTTGATAAACTTTGAGTGAGAATTTTTTGGAAAGAAGAAGTGGATCTGCTTGTCGATGGTGGAGTTTGTTTAGTGATGTCTGGGGGGAATATGCGGCGTTTGGATTAAAAATAACCAGGAAGCTTAGAGTTAAAACCTGTCCAGAATTAAATTGTAGAAAGGTGACTACACTTGGAGTTTGAAAATAGATTGGAGTTGGGGATTTGAGAAGTGACTAGAATTGAGATTGGTGGTGATGTTTGGAAGATTGAGGCGATGATCGTTGACGACGGAGATGGGTGATTTGAATGCAACGTGGAGGAGCAAGGTTTTTGAGATTTTGGGATGTTGGGTCGGTGTGGTGGTTCAAACAATTATTCCAATCATGAAAAGAGTGAACAGGTACAGTTGCGGCTGCATTATTCCCTGCCGTCGGCCATTTGGCTGGTAAACGAGTATACCAGGTTACAGGAAAACTGCGGAAAACCTGCAACACTGACGTTTGGAGGGAGAGAGGGAGAGAAATTCGAATAAAGTATGCGTTAGATGGTAATAGTTGTATGTTGAAGTGTTTGTTTTGGATGTGTGCCCTGATATAGGATTAGTTTCCTCTGCAGGGCTGGATTGGGGGTGTATTGGGGGGTTTGTGCGGGTTTGTGCTGGGTCAGGTGAAAAGGTGGTTGGTTGAAGAAGTTTGGGAGATTTGAGTAAGTGACTTAGAGATTGAAGGGGGCGGAATCGAGATTTAGAAGTGGGCCTTTCGCTAGAAAGTGTTCCGGAGGAGAAACATTCTCGTTGTTTTTTTGTTGGTTTTTTTATTTTTTCTTAATTTTTTTGTTTGTATTTTTTGTTTGATTTTTTGGAGAATAACAATAATAATCTTAATCTCGTTGGGGCGGGGGGAGGGGGCGGTTACAGCTGCGGCTGCATTGTTCCCTACGTCGATTAAGTGATAGGTTCGTCGGTCCATTTGGCTAGTAAATAAATTCATCCTGTTGAATATATTCCCCATGTTACAGGGAAACCGCAGAAAACCTGCAACGCCGACGGGTGGGTGGGGGTGTTTGAATGAGTTTGTCAGAAGTGTTGACTATTGTGAGATGTGTGAGCGTGTTTAAAGATAGGGAGTTGTGTGGTTATATAGATAGAAAGAAGGAATATGTGTAGAGATATAGAAGATTATATGTGTGATCGTTGCAATGTTTGGTTATCGGATTGAAATTGGGGATTGATCTAGGTAGTCGATGAATATGTCTGGGAGGTCGTCGTAGGGCGTGGCCAGTCGCCGTACTGGAGGGAATGGGAGCTTTCTCTTGGGTTTTCTGCCAAGAGGCCGTCTGTTAGCGATACACGGTGTGAGGAGGGCGTTTTTCGAGATTTCGTTGCCCGATTCGATAGTGCGACTAACGTATCGGGCTTGTAGGGTGTTTAAACGGGACGGAATGGGCTCAATGTCGATATTGGCATATTCGGTTTTACTGGGTGAGTAGGGTGCTTTGTATTGGCAGTATTTCAGAATTGATTGCTCACAAGATCAAAGCTTTTTTACAAGGTGGTCGGTAAGGGCGCAATAGACGTTTGATCTATAGTCGATGATGAGACGGATATATGTCTTATACGTATGGAGTAAAGTGGTTGGATGAGTTCGTCCGAAGCTTCCGCCGAGTGCCTTGAGAAGATTAAATCGACATCGGACTTTATTTAGCGTGTCTATTAGGTCGGCCATCAAGTTGAGAGTGTGAGTAAGTCTCACTCCCAAATAAACGGCTTCCCTACGGATTTCGAGTTGTTCTCCCCAGAGCACGAGGCGAAAGTTCGTAGGTATTAGTCGCTAGCTCTGAGTGGAAGGGTGTTTGAACACGATGGCTTGGGTGTTTTGGGTGTTGAGAGTCACCCGCCATTTCCTGCACCAATTTGAGAATTGAGTCAGTAGATTTTGGGATCGAATATTGAGAGAGCAAATGTCAGTGGCGGAAATGATTAGTGCGGTGTCGTCCGCATATAGTTGGATATTGCCTTGGGGATGTCGTGGAATTGGTGTGTCATACGTATAAATTAAGTATAATAGTGGAGCGAGTATCGAGCCTTGCGGCACGCCAGTTTGGCATGTGAATGAATCGGGTAGGCTGTAACCAACTTTGACGCTGATCAATCGGTCTGTGAGGTAGGAATATAATAATTTTACGATTCGGTTTGGCAATTGGATGCTCAGTAGCATTCTCACTAGTCCGGCGTGCCAGACTTGGTCAAAAGCTTTTTGAACATCCATGAAAATGGCGGCTGAACAGCGTTGTTGGTTTAAAGCTCGGGTGACGATGGTTTGAAAGTTGGTGGTGCCGTTCTGACAGGAGTGGCCTGGCCTGAATCCGAATTGAAATGCCGGAATGAGATTATTTTCGGTACAGAAGTCCCAGATTTTCTCTTTTAACAAACGTTCAAAGACTTTATCTAGGACGCTGATCAATGAAATTGGGCGGTATGGTTCAGGCTCTGTGGGGTCTTTGCCGGGTTTAGGGATGAGAACTACGTTGGCAGATTTCCAACAACGAGGGAAGTAAGAGTATTCCAAGCAAGCGTTCAACAGTGAGCAGAGCGGAGGGAAAATCTCTTCTGGCAGATTTTTGAGTGCCTGTCTAGAGATTCCGTCGTGCCCGGGGGCACTGTTTCTCCCCGCCCGGCACGCCTGCTGAGCTCCTTCGATTGTAAAGGGTGTAAGAAATGGAGAGTTCTCATTCAGTGGAATGTTGACGTGCGAGCTTCGAGTTATATTACGGGTGAGGAGGTCTGTTTCGATGGCAAAGCCTCTGAGAAATCTTGGATTGTCAGGTGGTGTAAAGACAGTTTGCAGGCTGTTTTTAAAGGCAGTGGCTTTATCTCCAGGAGTGTAGATCTTCTGTCCTTGCACTTCGAGATGTGATTCCCCCTCCCTCTTGAGGCCGACGAGGCGGTAGAATTTTTGCCAAAACACTCGCCCTTGTCTAAAGTCCAGTCCGGCTGTGTCGGTTTTCCATTTCCTCTGCTTTTCAGCATAGATTTCGTACCGGACCAGAGCGTTTAGACGGTTCCATTGTGTTTTGACTGCGGGATCTCGAGTGCGGACGTATAACCTGTATGTCTTTTCTGACGGACTTTAAGAAGAATTCGTTGCGGAAGTGCATAGAAGTTGGTGTTTATGGTGGTGAGAGGGACGGCGATGTCTTGTGCATCGATTAGGAGCGACTGGAATTCCTCTGCGTGATTATCTATGTCATCAGTCATCTGATGAATGATGGGTTGTGGTAAGTTAGAGGAGACGTGGTTTGCGAAGGAGTCCCAGTCGGCTTTTTAGAAATCGCGGTGTGTGAAAGTTGTTGACGGTGGTGGTATCGGATTGTGTAAAGAGGTGTTTTCCAGAAGTGGAACGTGGTCAGATGTGATGGGATCGCCTATAGAGCATTCGTCATCGAACCGGGTGATTAATCTGTTAGTGCAGATTATGTGGTCGACAATGGAGGAGCCGAGGTGACTGATTAGGGTTGGAGTATTGTTTTTAATGCGAGTGATGGGGAGGGAGACTAATTGGTCGGCGAGTGATCTGCCCCTTGGGTTGGTGTGTGTATCACCAAAGAGAATATTTCGAGAGTTTAAGTCACCCATTATGACGGCTCGCGGTAGAGAGGATGCATATTCGAGGAGGTCGATTGATAATACTTGGTTGGGATGTTTATAGTAGGAAAAGAAGGTGGTCGCGGTATTATTCCACGATATGTCGATGGCTATGCAATCCAGGTTCTGTTGAGACAGAAAAGCTGGGAGAGGGTGTGGGGAGGCGGGGAGTTCGTTGCAGACGAGGAGTCCGTTGCCGTGACAGTAGAAGTTCCTGTCTAAGTGGAATGTAGTGTAGCCAGAAAAGCGAGGGGATTTTTTTAAGAGAGTGTCGGTGATAGATAGTATTTGTATATTTTGGGAGTGTAGGAGGTGTTTAGGACCGGTCTCGATTTTAAAGTCCATTACTTAATTGTGGCGTTTCTGGGTAAAGGCGAAGTGAGCGCGGTTGCCCACGCCACTGGTGACGGTACAGTTGTATCCGTAAAAAGAGGGGATGAGGTGAGTGAGGGTGTCGGCCGCGAGGCCACGGGCTGTCGGGACAGCGTTCATGATTGTTGTTGCCAAAATCTCGATCAAGATTTTGGTGTCTGTCGATAGGTCGTAAGGGGTCTGGGGTTTTTCGAGGGTGATAGGTGCGATTTCCTGGGGGTTTTGTGGAGTTTCCATCCGCTTTGGACAACGAGGATGGAAGGCCGGCTGTGTGCCGCCGCAGTTTTTGCAGGTGGGGGCGTCTGCGTTAGGGCAGTTGTTGGATTTGTGGTCTGATGACCCACATGAGGGACAAACTGGTTGGACCTTGCATGTTTCAGCAAGGTGGCCTGTGGTGGAGCACCTGTTGCAGTATCTGGATACTGCAGGAAGTGGATTTGAAGGGTTTGAGGCCTCACATTGGTGTTTGAGACCATAAAATTGGATGCCATTTGAGGAGGCTTGATGGTAGGCTATTTCAGAATCCGTAAGGATTCGAAACATAGAGGTGGCCTTGTTTAGGCGTCGGGAGATAATGCGCCAGGATCTGGTGAAGTTGAAGTTGATTTCATTGCGGAGGATGTCCTCGAAATCTTTCTCGGAGAGGGGCGTGTCTACATTTCTGCAGACGAAGGAGAAGGTGGGTGCGCGGGTTCTAGATTGCGAGGGGATTCGGGGAGTTGAATTTAGGCGGACGATGGTGACCTGGGGGTCTCCGATGGCGTTTCGAAGCTTCTTGACGAGGGCTTCGTGTGGAATGTTGGTAGGGATTTTAAGGAGTGCTGTGCGGTTAGGGTATGCCTTAAGGTGGGTGATTTGTCCCCTCAGGAGCTCGTTTGTATTGAGTAGGTTGAATAATTCCTTTTGAGAGGTATATTTTGAAGGTAGGTTCCGAATGTTCAGGGTTTGAAGTGCGGATGTAGGTTGGGGAGGTAGGGTTTGTTGGGTGGTTTGTGGTTGTTGAGTGGGCCGGCGCTGTCTCGTTGTTTATTGTTGAGGTTGTGGAGTTGGCAGTTGAGTTGGTAGATTAGTTGGTGGTTGAGTTGGTCGAGTTTTTTGAGGGGGTGTGGTACGGGGTATTAGGGGTCTCTTGGGTATGGCTGCCAAGAGAGTGAAGTTATCCTCTGGATATTGGCGGATAGTATTTGGAGTCTCGTTTACAGAGATGTGTGAGCGGGGGCGGGAAGTGTGAGATTTAGCAGAGTGAATTATTGGTAAGGAGCTGCGGGAGGTAAGGGAGATGACTTGTGGTGAGTTGATTTGCGAGTTGATTTGTGATTTGGCTTGTGAGAGTTTTAGGGAGAGCTGTTTGATTTGTTGTTGTTGGTTCGTGGTAGTTTGTAACAACTGTATCACCAGGGTTTTTAGTGAGTTGGTTTCGTTTATCAAGTCCTCAGTTGGGTTGATCGGTTGGAGTTTGGGCGTGAGCCCATGGGTGGAAACTCATAGAGAGATGAGAGTGTGGGTATGGTTGGGCCCGTTTGGCTACGGGTGTTGTATGGGAAACGTTGTGTTAAAGACATTGTTATAGTTGTGGGGCAGAAGGGGACGGAACCGAAAGTTGTTCCGTTTTTAGTATAGGGGGTAGCAGACAAAAGTTGGACAGCGGACTGCCGGAGAGAGTTTCCTCCCCGGTTAAAGGTTTCCTGACCCTCTTATCTGCCGGCTAGTTTTTATATTTACCTGAAAAGTTCTTCCTTCTTCAACTGGATGGGGGTGGATTTCTTATTTGCAGCAAATTATTTTGTTCTGTTCTTCACTATTAATAGAAAGAGATGCCACTTAATAATTATGTCGGTTATGTTATCAGATATTAATGACTTCAGGGTAAAGGTCAATAATCTTTAGTGTATAATAGTTATACCTACTTGTTATTTTACGAGACTATACACAATCATCAAATTGTATACCTAAAAATCTTTGTAGTGACCGCAATGAAGATGCGTTAAGCCGAAAACACTCTGCAAATTAAATTCAATAAACTTTGCATAATAGTACAAAGGAATTCCGAGATACTTACAGTTGAATTATTGGATCTTTACCCCTGCGTCATTAATATCTGATAACATAACCGACATAATTATTAAGTGGCATCTCTTTCTATTAATAGTGAAGAACAGAACAAAATAATTTGACATTTGTCGGTTCTGTTATCAGATATTAAAGACGTCAGGGTAAAGATCCAATAATTCATTTGTATCTCCTGTGCACACAGCCTGTGAATCTAGAAAATCAAATATATTTGGTTTGGATTTGTCGTAGTTTTAGAAACATGGTGTCGAGAACGTATAACGCTTGATTTCCATATATCAAAATTTGTTCGAATTGCTTATTCATGTAGTAATAACCCAGGAGAACCACACACAGAAGGGATAAGATGCTTCGAAATTCGAAAAGCATTAAGTAAATGGGTTTTGGAATCGTGACGTCATTGGACGTAAAGTACATACAGAATACACACCAAGCTCAAATCGCTACACTCAGAAAAATAAAATAATTTTCTTTTTCTACATGCTTTCTATAATTTAACCCTGAACCACCCAGGTGCCGTCCGACAGACTACGCGTTAAATATATTACGTGATATTTCTGCATCAATAAATCGGTTGTTTCATCTAATCCTTTCTCTATTGTTGTCCCCGCCACTACTCCCTACCCATGAGTGTATCATTAGTCGTAAAGTTGTTATTGGATTTTACATACAGAATTCAGTTGGTTACAGTCTTTTACACGGTAAATGTGTGTTAATGTACTTAATATTTGTGACGTGGGATGGCGGGTCCGTCGACAAGAATTCGTTTTGACGATAAGGATTTAGAAAATATTGCTTTGAAATGGCATGGAGATTGACGATAATGCAAGTGATATAGGCAGTGTAGCAGAAAATGAAAATATAGAATCAGAACATGGTTCTGCTTCAGAGAAAGGGTTATCTGATTATAGTGATGATGAGAATGTGGTGACAGTTCTACAAACAAAAATTACTTATTTGGAAAAAACAACTATGGATGGAGCTAGTTCCTTCATCGCGAGTGAGAAAGCACAACATTGTACTGAAAGTTCCCATTCTCAAAGGAAATTCTTACCATCTTGGCCAAACTGCAAATGCAATTTCTATATGTAATCTACTGTTTTCAAAAAATATCCTAGTTCAACTTGTTGAGTGCACAAATAACTATTTCAAATGCGGTCAAACTATACATAAATATTGTTTTGCATTCTCCTGTTTTCTAATGGAAAAGCAAAAATGCGGCAAGTCGTATTCACTTTTATGTTTATAAGCTCTGAAGGACCAATCGTAATGTTACGATAATAACTGCTTCCATATGTATGAGTTGTTTGTTATGTTAAATGAAAATCGATGTGTATATGCACTTTTCTTTATTTTTCTATTTCTTTACACTTTCTTCATTTTGCGTCACAATTAAGATTATCACAAATGCTTATGATACATTGTGATTGAAAACTTTTTACTTCTTTATGATAAATTTTTTGACAGTGTGACTTTTTATTATTTTTTGAATGAATTTTTGTTACTCGCCTAACAACCTTTTTATATATGATGAGAATGAAAAATTGAATGTGTGTTGTTATAGATATTTTTATATGTCGTTTAAAGTGGGTGATAATAAGGAAAGTTATGTGAGAATGTAACCAATGGGAAATAGAGATTTAAATGAAACTGTCATATGACTGTTGAAACTCAGTCGTTGCATATAGTTTTGTGGGCAAAGAAATTGATATATAGTTATCTGTGGCTTTTTATATGAAATGAAGTTTGAAATGGGTTTTGTAAAATTATAAAATACAGGGTGAAGACAAAGTAATAAATTATGTAAGAGTTAACAGTAGGAATTTGAGTGTTAATTCAAATTCGTACAAATATATCTACGTCTCGCGAAACCCCTTTTTGGTAGTAATCGAAATATTGCCGACAATTGGTTTAGTCCGATAGAACATGTAGATATTTTATTGAAAAACAAATTAACATACGTTGGCACTGTTAAAAAAATAAAAGAGAAATACGAAGGGAGTTTTTGCCAAATAAAAAAAGAGCGGTGTGATCATCATTGTATGGGTTTAGACAAGAGAAAACTATGGTCTTACGTAGGAAAAACAGGAAAGGCCAACATCCTTGTTTCACCTACGCACAATAGTGCATCTACCGATCAAGTCGCCCAGAAGCCAGACATAATGAGAACATTTTATTGTAAAAACGCTAGGGATGTTATCTATGCCCGAGGGCCAAAAACCGAATGACGAAATATTTATGTGTGCAATGTAGAAAACCAGTTTCTTTACAATGCTCAAAACCAATTTGTATTACATGTGTAAACAAACGCAGGTATTTAGTTCCTGTTGCAAAGACTTTTATAGTTTTATTAGTCCTCTTTATAACTCGTAAATACACATTAAACGATATTTTTAAAAAACGATGATTGTTTTATACATTTTTATTTAAGTAGTTTGTCAGACGTCACCTGGGTGCTTGTGCAAAAATATTCTACCAGGGGGTGGTTAAGAGTTAAATGAAAAAATATTTGAAACAATTACTTTTACAAATACAGTTTTATTTATCTATGATATCATTATATTTCTAATATTAATTAAGCATAATGTTATATACATAATATGTATTAAACACAGTTTTTTTATATAACCAATTAATACTATTTTTTATAATGAACGAGCAAAAAATGTTTTTAATAAAAATAAAATTGCAATGAGGAATTTTTGTACTTATTTATTTATGTTGGTGTCCCTCATATATACAAGTGACAGTTGGCAGAATTTTTAAATTTTAAATTTGAATGTTCAATAAGTTACTAATACATAGTTCGAAATTTATGAATACAAAAATAAATAGCGAATTATCATGTACTCCACCAGAACTTCGCAATATTGCTGATATCGCATTGAATGAGTTAAAATGATCAATTCACTGATTAGTGACCTCGCAGACACATATGAATTTCCGAAAGAAGAACCAAGAAAGAGAAAGTACTGTTTTGTGACAATTGAACAGTTATGTGCAACAGAAATAGAAGCAGTTGTGGTTGAAGACTTGGTGGATGCACTATCTTCAGCTAAAAATTTAGGCATTTTGCCAAATGATTCCGATTGAAAAAACATTAATGTTCCATAACACTTTGATGACGCTAGTGAAGGAATCTTGGTTGATAACTACGACATAAAGATTGACTCAGAAATTGACGAAAAGATTATTTTTTATAACAATTCGTTAGATGATAATAATGCTCTATATACTGACAGTGATGACGATGAATATGATAAAGGAGTATGCGATGAAAATTTATCGATTAAAGATTATTCACAAAAAGTAGACAACATTGACGAACAATCAAGATTTTGGGGAATGGATATTAGTGGCAGAACAGCAATAATAAAAAAAATCTTCTTATGTTTGGTTGTTAGACGAGTCTGATGGTAAAGTAACGACAGGCAACACCAATTAAGAGCAACTGACTTTAGCTGAACGTTTCTAAAATCTCATACACGTTCCGCTCTTATTCGTAATTAAAATATAAATTTATGTTTACTCGTATAACTTACCCGTAGAATTATTTTAATTACCCACCTCAATATATATCTCTTAAAAGATTAAATTTTTGATGTATCTGTAATTGGCTGGTTAGTTTGATGGGCATTACTAGGCAATGATAAATAGCAGACAAAATCGGGGTATTATAGGACTGAACTGCTGTTATTAGCATGCATTACTGGGGCAGTAGTAGGCAGTACCGGGGCAGTAGTGGGTATTATTGGGGCAGTAATGGACATCCCTGGGTCAATACTGGATAATACTGGGTCAGTAGTGGGCATTACTAGGAAGTGCAAAATTTTGCTAGTGGTATTGAATTATCTGCAACAATTATTTTGCATTGTATAAAATGGGTAGAAACATAATGATATTGTTTTTATTTGTCAAATGAAAACATGTATGAGCAGTTTAACATTGGGTCATATGAATAAAAATGAGCATTTAGTTTATACTTAAAAATTTGGAGTAAATACTCTACGTGGTATGAATAAAAACTAGAAGCAGATACTCCACTTGAGTAGGTACTCTTATGTACAATTTGTTGTGAGAATATTCTCATTTTTCATATGAATAAAATTGTTTTTATGCTCTTTAGGATGAGAATCTACTCCATAATTTTGGAGTCTAATAGTAACCAGACTTTAGTTTGATCGCGGCAGAGCTATGGCCGAGTTCATGCTTAATTTGCGTTTAAAAAATATCATAAACCTAGAAGAAGTACGTGTGATCGTGATTTTAAATCATTATATCGATTTAGTAAAGAAAATGTCGAGTGGCTATCTACTAACTTTTTCGGTGTAGAATCAGAAGAAACAAGATGTGGTGCTATATGTAACACTGATAAAATTAAAACATTTTTGAGGTATGTGGGTGATCCGGGGTTTCAGACAGAAGTAGGAGAAGATATTGGTGTTCACCAAACTTCTGTCTGTAAAGTTCTGACGCAAGTTGCTGACCAGATGCTAGACAAATGCGAACAGTGGATAAAATTCCCTCGCACTGCGGCGGATGTAATAAAAGCTAAAGAAATATGGCAAACAAAGCACAATTTTCCATGTGCAGTGGGTGTAATTGATTGCACCCACATAAGAATAAAAAAACCACCTCTTCATGGTGATGAATATATTAGTTTGGAAATTAAATAGTGAGTATCTACTTTATGTATTAGTGAGTATCTACTTTATGTATTAGGAGAATAAACTCATCAAATTAAAATATTTTTATTCATATGAAATGGAGTACAAACTCATATTTTATGCTCATGCTCATGAGAACATACTCGGAGTTTATACTCTGGTATTATTCATACCACCCATTATCTCAGTAAAAAATATATCACCGTTTTTTGTCTCAAGTAGCTTTTCTCTGAAGTGGAACATGTAGCAGATGTACTTACTTGATCCAAATTTATTATTTAGCATAGTACCAAATGTAAAACTTTTGCATCAAAGTTATGTTCAACAAATACTAATTTTTGTTAGTAGCAGATTTTTGTTTTTTGACTACTAATTTTTAAACGGGTGCTATGTTTATAAAAACAATAAGTTATTAACAGTGATGTGTCAAAATAACAATTTGTTTCACATACATAAAATTGTAACATAGGCCATTGATGACTATGAGTTAAAAATAAGCAAATATATTCAGGGAAGAGATGCTTTGTTACAATAAGTAGACATAACAAGTATAATGACAATTTTAGGCGAAAAGTGGTTAATATAATATAATATAAATAGTAGAACTGTCAATACGTATAGCACGTCGCCCTTGATATTTTGCTGCATTTTTGTGGTTTAAAGTGGTTTATGACTGTTAAAACATTTTAGAAGTGGTGACTGATTTGTGTACCTGTATATTGGATTATAATTTGATATTTTTCGTAAGTTTTTAATAAATTTGTAATGTAGACAATGGTCAATAACAATTGTGAAACCTGTTCTGGTACGATAAGTCGAAGTAGGCCGGCCACTTTTTGCGAATTCTGCAAAAAGCAGTTTCATGTTGTATGTGTCTCCAAAACTGTTGATATACTGGACGTCCTAAATTCTGTTCCTGGACTCTTGTGGAGATGCGACAAATGTGCAAAAAGTTGTATTTCTATAAACAATACTGAAGTAACTAACTTGTTAGAATCCACAGTTAGCTACGCGCTTCGTTCAATTAGAGCTGAATTGTCCTCACTGAAATCTGATGTTTCTAAAGTTTCTAAAGAACCTGTGACTATTCCACCAACGACTCGATATGCTGATGTTGTTAACAACAAAACTTTTCCTGCAGTGATAGTACAACCCAAGATCAAGGCACAGGAGATAAAACAAACGAAATCAGAGCTAATGCATAATATTAATCCAACTGATAACAGTATACATTTGACTAAAGTTAAACATATTAAGGATGGTGGTATTCTTATTGCATGCAAATCTAAGGAGGAAAATGAGAAGATAATGAAACTGGTTCAAGAAACAATGTGTCACTCTTATGCTGTAAAGGAGGTTGCTCGTATTAATCCCAGATTGTGTATTGTGGGTTTGTCAGAAAAATATACTGAAGAAATGCTTCAATACCAAATTAGGAATTGTAATCCTGAAATTTTTTCTAAATATAGTGATTGTAAAATTGTGAAAATCTTTCCAACTAAGTAAAATGCTGCAATCTTTCAGGCTGTCAATCAGATAGATAGAAATGTGTATGACATAATATTAAAAGCTGGTAACTTATTTGTTGGGTATGATAGCTGTAGAGTATATGATGCCTTGGAAGTATCGCGTTGTTATAACTGTAACGAATTTAATCATTCATCCCAATCGTGCAACAATTTTTTAAGCTGTCCTTTATGCGGTGGAAATCACAATGTAAAGTCCTGTAGATCACAATTACGAAACTGCACTAATTGCGTTAAACTGTCAGGTGCTCAGGGATCTACTACTTCCTGTGATCATGCGGTGTGGGACAGAAGTGTTTGTACTGCATATGAAATTGCTTTAACTAAACTCAAGAAGGATTTGCTTGGAATATAGCAATCCATAGCTTCAAGTGCATCTACCATGTCGTCGACCACTTGCACTGCTGGTAAAAAGGCTAACAGTAATTTCACAAACGGTTTAAATGCATGCTATCAGAATACCAGAGGCTTGCGATCTAAAACTGTAGATTTTTTTAATGCAATCTCTATGACAGACTTTAAGGTCATAGCACTAACCGAAACATGGCTTAACGATTCAGTCTTTAATGGTGAACTGTTTCCAGAAGACTACTCAGTATACCGGGCTGATAGAAATCTGGAGGCGTGTAATTGCTCGAGGGGCGGAGGGGTTCTTATAGCTGTAAACAATGAATTTCCGTCGTGTGAAATGAATATAGATAGTTTCATTCTCCCCACGATAGTTACGGTGAATATGGTCTTGGTTGAAATAACAGCTGACTCAGGTCATGTTTATGTGCTAAATGTTTATGTTCCTCCATCTGCTAGTAGCGAAGCACTTGTAACGTATTCTTGATCTTGTCCTCTATAATAATGACTGTTTTGTTGAAAGATCTATTCAAAATTTAGTTGCTCAAGATCGGTATCGTCCCGTTTTAAATATTTCCTGTAAACTAAATTTTTGCCACACCTTAAAGCGAAATTTGCCAACAATATCTTGCAATGAATATAAATTCCGAAAAGCAAATTTTTCAGTAGTGTATCAAAGTCTCTCTAATATAGATTGGACTTTCCTTCAAACATTTGATAGATCCGATGATGCCTGTATCTACTTTTACGGTAAGTTGTATAATGCCATTTGATGAGTGTGTGCCAAGAGAAACAAAACAATATAAAAGAAAATATCCACCGTGGTTTACCCGGGATATTATTAAAGACATTAAGCTGAAATCGAAATTGAATAAAGAATGTAAAATCAACAATGATGTAAATACTCTTATCAAGTTTAAATATCTACGAGCAAAGGTGAAATCTAGCATAGACAAGTCGTACAGGGATTACACTGATTCAGCTGGATCGAGTATGAAAGCAGACCCCAAAAAATTCTGGGCTTTTGTCAACAGCAAAAAGGGGTCAACTAATATCTCTGATAGAATGACGTTTAATGGTCAAACGCTCGATACCCCTACCGATATACTTACTGGTTTTTCTGAATATTTTGCAAAATCTTTTTCAGTTAGTACAATGTGCGTTACCCATGATGATTCAGTAACTTCACAGTTCCTGAATATCATGTCCTTCACTGAGCTTTAAAACAAGTAAAAAATAAAATGACAACAGGACCAGACTCTGTCCCTGCTTTCATTTTGAAGGATTGTGCGTCTGTACTTGCTCCGCCGTTAACAATACTGCTCAACACGTGCGTGAAGACTTGCACTGTGCCGAATATGTGGAAATCGTCGAAGGTTAGACCTATCTACAAACATGGTAATAGAGTTGATATTAGCAACTATCGGCCAATCTCAATTATTTGTAATTTCTGTAAGGTATTCGAAATGTTATTGTACAATAGAATGTTTAGCCATTTATGCAACATAATAACCATAAAGCAACATGGTTTTGTAAAGGGTCGCTCAACTGTCACCAATTTGGCAAATATAACCCAATTTATTGCTAAAAACATCGATGAGCAATCGCAGACTGACGTTGTGTACACCGATTTTTCTAAGGCGTTCGATATACTAGACCACGGAATTCTAGTGAGTAAATTATCTCGATATGGATTATCACCCTCTCTAATCAAATTATTCACCTCCTATCTAAACAACAGACACCAGTAGGTATGTCGTGTTTAATGGTTATAAGTCAGTTGAATACTTAGCAACATCTGGTGTTCCACAGGGAAGTAACCTGGGCCCCTTATTATTCAATGTATTCATCAATGATATAGTTACCATCTCGATGTCAACTGCTTACTATATGCTGATGCATTGAAATTATTCTGCCGGATTGGTGATAGAAGCGATTGTGTCTCACTTTCAACTAACCTTCGACGTATTGAGAGATGGTGTATGAGTGATAAATTGTCGTTGAATGCCTGTAAATGTAAGGTAATGACGTTTTACTTAAAACCCGAGAAAATTATATATGATTATGAAATCAACAATATTGTTCTTGGACGCCCGGCGACATTTATTGACTTGGGTGTCACTTTTGATTCTAAACTTTCTTTTATACCTCACATTGAGGCTATATGCTCGTCTGCTAACAAAGTGTATGGCTTCTTAGTTCGAAACTCGCGTGACTTCAATGATCAAGACACTTTAAAGGCTTTATTCTACGCCTATGTTAGGTCTAAAATAGAATACGCAGATGTTATTTGGAGTCCATTTTATGACATACACATTCAGAAACTTGAATCAATTCAACGGTTTTTGAAATTTCTTTCCTTTAAAATGGATGGCATTTACCCACCGGTAGGAGTTCGTACCGGTACACTTCAAACGAGGCATTGTGTGAATAACTTAAGTGCTCGTCGTGACTGTCACTTATTGATATTTCTGTTTAAAATCATGAATAACAATATCAGTGATCCCAATCTTCTTCTTAAACTCCAGTTCAATACTCCGAGAGTAGCTTCAAGAGCTGTTTTAATACGTTTTACCTTACTACCCCTCGAACAAATATTTTAAAATTTTCGCCACTTCACAGGATGTGTTCGATATGTAATCATGTAAGTTACCAGCTTGATATATTTCATTGCCGCATATCTGCGATTAAAGCATTCTTCTTTGCTTGATGATATTATTCTTTGTAATCAATATAATTAAGTTCCTGTTCTGTAGTTGGTTTCGTCCTGTTTGAACAGTGTATTAATAAATAAATATAATTCATTTCTGTCTATGTTAGCAGATTGTAATACTAGTAATTGTTTTTCACTCTAATACAAATGTTACTACTCTAAACTATGTACTTACCTGCTAAATTGTGTATCGGTAATGAACCTAATTTTAATCGTATTCTGATGTTGGGCAAAATACGCCCTTCATGAAAATTTTATCACAAACTAGATAACTTAAATATTATAATCTTGTTTTATAGCTTTCCATTTATCATTTCATATACCATTCAACCAGTCGTTGCATACCTGAAAAAAGAAAAAAAAATCAGGAAATAAGATTTAATATTCCTATTTTGAAATTAATAAGAGATTTGAACACTCTGAACTAAAAGATCGTTTACAGAGATTCCAGGGTTTAACCCTCTACAACCCACTCGAAACCCTAAAATTCCTCAGTAAGCTAACGAGTACAAAATTTGAAAATGTCTTATTGCATACGCCTTACCTATCCAAATATAAATTTTATTATTCAATTATTTGCGTTGGTAACATAACATATATGAATTCAACTCGCATACAGAAATACTAATTCAATTCTCCGCTTTGACCCTAGAACTTCACTCAAGCCTCATAGACGTCCCATTGAGATATCTCGAGTTTAATTATTTAAATTCAGAGCTCTATTGTTTAAAGAAATTTGTATATCATGGTAAAGTGCATGTTATCCTAAACCAACTTATTTAATTAGGTGTAAAGTTGTCTGTTTCAAAACTACTAATTGGCTGAATTTACTGACAGTGTAATACCGTCATGGAACCATCCTCTTTCACATGGGCAGTTATATTTCAGTTAATTTAATTGCATGCAAATAATAAACTTGCTATAGTGGTGGTATAATATACTACAATTTGCAGCATTCTTCTTTCCTAAGTTTTTGTTTGCTTCATAGAGTCATACTGTAAAGTTTGTGGTTCAGTAAGAACACTTTGTAACAATTGATATTTTGAATTCTGTACAATAAATAAAGCAAATATAATAACATATGGAAAGGGTTGAGATTATTTCCTATAATATCCAAGATAATCGAAAGGCCAATAACATAAAACCCTCTAATAGGTTAGAAGTGGTTATGAAAACGCTGTTATTTGCTGAGGACTTGGAAAACACATTCAAATTAGACGAAACAGAAAAGGATGAAAATGTACCTATAATAACACACGAACAATAAAAAGATTTAACAATTTCATACACAACACACCCCACACACAACAACATCATAACATAATACACACAGTTCATCAACACCTACATTCAATAAACACACTAAATACAAAAAACTTACACAGAAATTTATAACACGACACAAAAATTAAGAAACAAAACAGCCCCCGATTTAGACGGAATACATAATATATTATTAAAGAATCTTCCGAAAAAAGCTATCGTCCAGTTAACTTATATAACAAACTACATTATGAAAACTGGTTATTATCCCTATATGGTCAAGATTTCCAACATCATACCAATCGTCAAAGCTAACAAAGTACCTAGTTATGTGGATAGCTACAGGCCAATTTCCCTTTTAAACAATATCAGAATATTATTAAAAAGATTACAATCCTTTGTAAATAAAAATCACATTATTTCTCCCGAGCAATACGGTTTCAGAAGCGAACATAGTACTGTGGCTCAAATAATTCGAGTCATAAACTATATCCGGGAAGGATTCCAACACAAACAAAAATCGATTATGGTCACAATAGATGTCCAAAAAGCTTTTGGTTCCGTATGGCTCGAGGGGCTGATTCATAAATTAATTAAATTGAAAGTTCCTGACTATCTAACCAAAATTATACACTCGTATTTGTCTAACAGAAAATTTTATTCAAAAATATATGATTACGTGGCAGGTCCATATGACATAAGGGCTGGAGTACCACAAGGCTCTCCTTTGTTATACTCCCTATTTGTCCATGTATGCTGACGACACTTGCTTTGTATCAACAGCAAAGAATGTAGAACAAGCACTTAACGCCGTACAAACACATATAAATACAAAAATCACACCTTATTTCAATGAACACAAACAAGCTATCAACGCTTACAAAACAGACTATTTATTACTCAGGAGAATAGCTAGAAAAGCCGATCCATTACAATCTCAGCTTTGCGTGAATTGTTCCAAACAATACCCTAAATTATTTAGGGTACACAATGCAAAGAAATACCACTGTAAATGCGCATAGCAAATACAAAAGGCTAAGATTGCAACGTGTCGACTATACCCACTTATATGTAAACACAGTACACAGATAATTTTTATAACTACTGTCTGTCACAAGATGTTCGAAATAAACTCAAAGCCGCAAATCGCGCAGAAGGCATCCGAGATAGTGGGTGTAGGCTTCTGCATGGATCGTTAATTACATAACTAGGTTATAGGTTTCCAAACCACATTATTTATCAAAGGGGGTAAAACCTTAGCGGTAATTACACTGCGATACCTTCACTCCACAATAATTCATTAATTATACAACACCAAATCAACGTCTGCCAAGCTGCTCTCTCGAAACTTACGACCCTGTATCAATTTATAGAGAAGATATGTGTTGTAAAGTTTATTATTTGAAGAAATTTACTACCAATTTAGTCTTTTAAATACGCAAAGTTGGCTCAAGGTTTTGGTTGTTACATGGAAACTGTTCAGATTCTTCTTTCAACCGTCCTTGTCAAATTATAATCTTTCTCATTGTTTCAACATCATCCTTGTCAAATAAATATCTGTTATCCATGTCGAATTATATCATAATTATTTAGTATTATTCTGTAACTTAGTTACACTAGCACGAATGGACAAAAAATACTGTTTTGGTAATACGGTGAGATGTGCCCCAGAACAAAGAAACGATTCTAAGGTAGAAACGAGAAAGAGGTAATGAGAAATACACAACGTTGACTGAACGATTATCTAAGTTGTCAAAAAGTACAAATATATAATATTAACAATCAAAATTTCATTGACGAAAGTAATCAAGTCAAAATACAAAGTACCACAATTTTAAAGTGGTTTCCATGAAATTGAACATGGATTACTTTAGTTAGGTGCAGTGCACACAATAAGTTTCTTGAAATGAGTTTCATAACACCATTTGCATAAGAACATACAGACTGAATAAACAGTGTTCCATCAGTTTCATGATAGATTCCGATGACGACGTGGTTCTTTGTCGTAGTGTCTAAGAAAGGAGAAAAAACGAAAGTACTAGATTCACCCGCCGATCATTGATCGGTAACATAGTTCTCTCGTTGTAGCTCAAAATCTCAGTAGTGAACCTATCAAATTTAAGGATTTTTTTAGAACACCATAGCACTTTTTCAACTTTTGGTGACAATAGTTGGTTCAGAAATTACGAAGAACGATACCAGTTTGAGGTTAGCTTTAAGCGCAAAGGAAAAACTGACAATTGCTACAATTAGTACTATGAGACAGAAGAATGTTGGGGGGAAAAGGGAGATTTCTAGCTCCAGACGTTTAGGAAGTTTCTACAAAAATTTGGAAATGTTTGAGACCGTGGAGAATAATTATGTCCTTGTCAGAAAGGGTTGCAGTTCCAGATAGAGATCATTACTTTGTGTTGTATTCAAATATTCTTAAACAGTTGCCCTATTGATGGTACATGTTGATGCTGAACACTCCCCTGATCAGAAGTGTGTAGAGATTGGAATGACAGCTGTTGGTATACAAACTGAATTTTTTCTACAGCTTCTTCTGCTTGGAAAGAAATGTATCTCATACTTATGCAAAAATAACGACATAAAACGTGAAATTGGAGGTATGGAAAACCGTTTTAATGAGTTTTGCAAAACCCGGTTTCGGCAAACCGATGAAACCACAGTCTCATGAAATACAGTCTGTCTGTTGCGAGTAACTTACGTTTCACGTTTCATGAAATCGGTTTCATGCATCGCGTTTCTATAGTTTGACGCGCCTTATTGGACACGCAAATGGATCCAGAAGATGGAAAATCTTGTAACTAGTTTCTAATTGGCATTTTTGCGCAAATTTGATGTTTAATACTGAAGAAACTTGAGTATAAGTCTGATAAATCGAAAATTATAGGGAACATACTTTTTGCCTGAAATGTTACTTCATAATTTTAACATGACAATTATTATAAAAGTGATAAAACTCCTGATCATTCCTTAAACTATTTATAAATACAGTATTGAATCTATCAGTCCTTAAAAAATCTTCCTATTTCAGTTATTATTTTCAGTTGCCGAATCAATTACTCCGATTTTAACTCATTCTGAAATTATCTTCTACCTACCAAACATTAAAACATAATTTCGTATCTAACAGGTTACTTATCATCATTACGCGTTAAAATGAAAAGCGTGGATCCCAAAGCAATTCTAATAATTACCAAACTTACAGAAGCAAATAAAAACTAATGCGAAAAGTTGGAAAAGCTCATTTTTCCTCTTTCTAAGCCGCCTTCGTGTCGTTTCCTCTATTTTCAGATACTTTTCAACATTCAATCACCTCTACAAATTCATAAGTATCCTCTTTCGCGGAAATATATATCGAACGTCTTTTTTGAAATAGGCATAAATGGTAATAATATCTTCAATATGTCTTCATAAAACGTATCTTTAGACATTTTAAAAGTGTGTAAAGTGGTTATGATACGGTTTCCTTCTTTTGATAAGATTCTTTAAAATATCAATACAGTTTTTATAAATGATGTACCGGATGAACCAATACACCAATTACTGAATTATCATTGTATTGAAAATATAATTTCAATACCTGACCAAAATGGATAATTCGTTACAAGCTAATACTATGTCGTACTCTACCGCTTTTACACACTAACATTATCCATCACGTACCACACCAAACATAGAATTACAAGACTGAATTAAATTGATCCTCTAGTTCAGCGATTCGCTTTTGATATTGCGACCCCAAAATTAAAAAAAGAGTTATGAGCGACCCCAAAATTAAAAAAAGAGTTATGAGCGACTCCAAAATTAAAAAAAGAGTTATGAGCGACCCCAGAAAAAAAAACAAGTGCAAAGGTTGGTTCAGGTAACGAAGTTAGCTGTTTTTATTTCGTAAACTATTTATATTGAAGAGTTTATTTATTTTGGAAAGTAATATTAGAGCAAACTAGAAAATATGCATTTAACGTACGAGTAATATTTATGATGGCATTAAATGAGACAAGCAATTATTTTAATATTTTATTTAAAAAAAAGGTACATATACGTAACTTTAAAAACTAATGTGAACCTTGTGCTTGCACACTTGCAGTCAGTATATTAATTCTTGGTGATATATTATCAGAAACAGACACCCTCAAATCAGGTTCTAGAGCGATATTTTGTTTTTAAAGCAGTTAATGTGGAGAAAGCTGTCTCGCAAAGGTATGTAGATGCGAGTGGCAGCAATTTCAGCAGAGATGTTTTGAATAACCGTGGATATTCCTTTTCCGTTATTATCCAGAACTTGGATAGATCCGTGGTTTTGAAAATAGATTGAAGGCTTTCATCGGATAATAAATCGATCAGCTGCTCCTTTTCTGTGATTTTGGTTTTAATTTCTTCTTCGAGCTTTATATTTTTTTCTTCAGAAAATTTCTCCAAACATGCAAACATCTCGTAGTTTTCAGCACTTATTTCGTCTATCCACAAACTTATTTTCCTACAAAAAGCTTTTATTTTGTTAGCTAAAATCAATAAATTTGTACTCTTCCATTGCAACGATTGATTTAAATCGTTAATTTTCTCAAAATTATCCGAAAGATAGCCAACTGTTGCCAGCCAATTTTCATTCAAGAAATATTCCGCTAGCTTTGGTTCCCGTTCAATTAGAAATATTCTGATTTCATCTTTGACATCAAATACACGTCGGAGTATTTTTCTTCGCGATAACGACCTGACCTCCGTATGTAACAGTACATTTTCGTATTCTGATCCCATTTCACGACACATTATTTTGAAAAGGCGACTGTTTAATGCGCGAGCTTCAATAAAATTTATTATTTTTACTTGTTCCAACACTTTATTTACATTTGGTTGCAAATATTTTGCTGCAAGGGCTTCACGGTGAATCATACAGTGAACGAAGCCTACGTGAAGTGCAATCTCAGTTACTTTTGCTTTGAATCCTGTTTTGGAGCCGGTCAATGCAGCTGCGCCGTCTGTACACACAGATACACAATATTCCCACTTTATGTCATGGAGTTCATAAAAAGTATTAACTGCATTAAAAATTGATTCGCCGCTTGTTCTTCCTTCTAATCACTGACAAATAACAAATCTTCGCATATGTAGTTTTCAAATCGGTATCGGATAAATATCAGAAGTTTTGCTACATTAGCTACATCAGTGCTTTCATCCAGCTGAATAGCATAATAGGGACTCCCTTTCACGCGATCTATAAGTTGTATTTTGATATCATCAGCAAGTAGATTGATACGACGATGAACAGTGTCACTTGATAGTGGAATTGTTTTCAGTTCATTGGCATACTTTTGTCCTTGCATGATCGAAACCATTTTCATTGCAACTGGCAAAATGAGCGTCTCGCCAACGTTGTGCGGTTTTTTAGTTTTGGCAATAAAAAAGGAAACCTCGAAAGATGCTTGTAACGCTTTTTGGTTAACTGTTGTGTATTTTTGGAAATCAACCTGCTGTAACGTTAATTTGGTGGCAAGTCGTTTAAAATAAGATTCATCTTTATTCTGTAACTGTGGATGCTTAGTTTCTAGGCGCTTTTTCAGTTTGACCGGCTTCATGCTCTTATTTGCCAAAACCTCCGAACAAACAACGCACTGTGGACGTTGTTCAAAATTCAACACTATACATTTAACACCAAACTGGATGTATGATTCTTTAAAAATGCGTTGACGCTTCCTAGTTGTCTCCGATGTAGCTGTTGCTTGTTTAGTTGAAGTTGAAGCGTCACTCTCTGTATCGATGTGTAAGGTAGATGTGGCTGTTGAACTACAATCATCGCTGTTATGACTAATAGTTATAGTAGTGGAACTAGATGTTGCTCTGCTGTCATCGATAGTAATAACACTATTAGTACTTGAAGTGGCGGCATTGTTTTCACGACTTATATTAACAGTAGTTGTCATTGTAGAATCTGAGGCGACACTGTTGTCAAGAGCTACGTGTTTAATTCTTTTGATTTGTGATGCGTTATTAGGACTTCCGCCACCTGCATCTTTAGATGTGCGTTTTATCAGCCACTTATCCATTAACTGTCTCGACCCTTACTAATAAACTGTCTTCTTAAGTGATAATTGTAAAGATCAGCAGATATAGTTTTCCTGGTTTTCTATATCATTGCACAGTTATACTGATCTTAATTGGAAAAATGATATCCAGGATATCACCATAGGGTTAATAATATCTAAGCTTCAATATTTGTAATATCACATCTTCTTCTTTTTTCTATAAATATATATGAAGTCAATCACAAGTTAGGTCACTTCTTGGTCTAGCCAAAATTAACTACTAACATCAGGTAGGCATCAAATGAAATGTAACTTCTGTCAATCCCGGCAACAGCGTGGATCAGAAGCGAGACGCCTTGTACATAGTTGTGTAGAAAATTTTATTGTACATAATTTTATTATTTCTATGACAGAGTTTATTTAATTTTATTTCCAGCATAACTGTAACTAAATCTGAATAAAAGCAATTCCAATCAAACAGCTCTTTATGTTCTACCCCCTGACTACCCACGGCACTCACAAAGCAATGTAGTAGTAGATAATTTTATCAATAAATTTGGTCATATGAGGGTAAACAACGAAGTAATTCAAATAAGATGACTTATTACACCCTCGGAAAGACTAGTTTTATCTAATGTAAGTCCTGTTATATCTAATGATTTGTTTACTTCTAAATTAGAAATACCCATGAACTCTCTCAGAATAAGTTTATGTTGACGACAAACTTACATTGCGCTTCAGGATAATATGGTTATTCCATAATATTTCGATCTAGAATACAATACTCTCAATTTCCGTTTTTTTAACTCAAGATAATCAAAACTGTTTCAAATGTAAGAATCCAGGTCATCTGTCTTCACAGTGCCCAAATGTTTCAGTACCTACATCAGCACATTCCATTTCTTCGATACAACCACTTCCTACAGAGATTACTCCTACAACTCATACCAAACTGTACACTCCTTTCCCAACATATCTTCCAACCACGACAATCAACAAAACAATTCAAATCAAGAAATAAATGCATCTACATTGGGGGAACCTGCTGCTAATTTAACAATGTTCCGAAAACTGTGACCCCCATTATTTCTCTCGCCACAGACATAAATTAGGAAAGAAATTAATCAGAGAACAGACACACATACTACAAAATGTTTCTTATTCTTTCTCTAAAGCTCTTATGCCTTTCAGCTTCTGTTTCTGGCCAGTATTCTCATCTCTTCAATTGGTTTCCCTCTTCTCTCTCTGATTTCCTCTATCCTCCCCATACATGTTTTCTTTTCTTCATTTTTCTATCCCTTCCTGCCTCTGTAACTGCTTTGACTAATCTGTTTTCATTCATTCTTACAATATGTCCATACCAGTTTAATTACTGGTTTTCTATTTTTGTTAAAATTGGTTACTGTTTCAGTTGGTATATAATTTCTTCATTTCTACATCGGTCATATTTGGTAACTCCTGCGATCTTTCGAAAATATTTCATTTTCACTACGTTTATCGAAGGTTCGTGTTTTTGTAGAGCAGCCATTCTTTAAATGCGTTCCGCGGAACCCTACAATCCCGATTAATCTCATTATTGTGTGAAGATTATGGCAGCAAATATAAAACACTGCTGCTCCATGCAGAAGTGCGATGGTTGTTTCTGGGTAAAACTTTAACAAGCCTATTTGAACTTAGAGCCGAGTTACAAATGTTTCTTTCAGATACTCCTTTTAATTTGAAAGATCATTTGTATGATAAAACTTGGTTGCTTCGACAGTCTTTTATGGCGGATATTTTTCAAAAACTAAACGAATTAAATTTATCGTTCATAAAGGTAAACAGACAACAGCGTTCCAGACCTATAATAAAATAACTGCCTTCAAAAGAAAATGAGACTTTTGGATTATTTGCGTTGGTAAGAGAAAAGTAGAAATCTTTACGTCACTCAGTGAGTTTGTTAGCGATAACGACTCAGAAATGTTTCAAGATGATGTATTTGAAGAATTGGTCCTATAGCTCACTTCGATGTGCGCATCTTTTAGAAGTATTTTCCCGAGGATCAGAAAACAAAAAGGAAGGAATCCTTTTTTAGCCAATTTGCAAAAGCCCGAAAGTATGTCAAACTAAATATATGAATCTCTTTTAGAAATGTCGTCAGATACAAGTATGGAGTCACTGTTCATATCGACACTTCTCAACGATTTTTTCTGCAGAATTCTTGATGAATATCCAATGATTGCCAAAATGGCTCTGAATATTCTTCTCCCGTTCCCAACAACATATTTGTGCGAAACGGGATTCTCAACCTATGCAGCCACGAAAACAAGATACCGCAATAACGCCGAACCTGATATGAGACTTCAACTGTCTTCTATCAAACCAGTTGATGAAAGATAAAAAACAGTTTCATACCTCCCATTAGTTTATTTTTTCCTTTTTTAATATCTTCTATTATTATACTTATATAGTAATTTACTAAATAAAGTAAGTAATAACTAGTAACTGTTACATCGTACTTTTATTATGCCTATGAATGAAGAATACATTTTTAAAACCTATTGTTTGAGAGCCGCTGCTGTAGCATAACTTCCCGATGTCCATAGTGTCCTTACCAACGTTGTCTGGTTCTGTATGTGTTCATCTTTTACTCCGTAATTTCTTCTAAATTTTCTATATTTAATAGTACTTTTACGCCCAACCTATCTAATATGCGAGAAAAGTATTGGTTTACTCACAAAAAAGTTGAAATTTTAAAACAAATGTTTGAGTTATTTTTACGTTTTTCATGAAGAACAACGCGAAAAAAAGACATGTGGCACTCGGAGACTGCCGCTGTAAAGCTATTGCATTGAGTTTTACACTTTGACGTTCAAAATTTCTTTTTCTTTTTAGCTCTTTTTTTAGCATTGGAAGTTTCACTTTCACAGTCCTCGTATCAGCATAAAATAATCAAAACTTATTGGACAGTCCTCTTATAATCATACAAGTATCAAAATTTATTGGACAGTCCTGGCATCAGCTTAAAATAACCAAAACTTATTGGGCAGTCCTTGTATAAGTATAAAAAATTAAAATTTATTGGACAGTCCTCGTATCAGCATGAAATAATCAAAACTTATTGGACAGTCCTCGTATAATCATAAAAGTATCAACATTTATTGGGCAGTCCTCGTATAAGTATGAAATAATCGAAATTTATTGGACACTCCTCGTTTTAGTATAAAAGAATCAAAATGTATTGCACAGTCCTCGTTTTATCATATCAGTATTAAAATTTATTGAGTAGTCCCCGTATCAGCATAAAATAATCAAAACTTATTGGACAGCACTCGTATAATCATGAAAGTATCACAATTTATGGTGCAGTCCTTGTATAAGTATAAAACAATCAAACCGTATTCGACAATCCTCGTATAAGCAAAAAATAATCAAAACTTATTGGACAGTCCTCGTATAGTCATAAAAGTATCAAAATTTATTGGACAGTCCTCGTATAGTCATAAAAGTATCAAAATTTATTGGGCAGTCTTCGTAGAAGTATAAAAGAATTAAAATTTATTGACAGTCCTCGTATCATCATAAAATAATCAAAAATTATTGGACAAACCTCGTATCACCATAAAATAATCATTAAAGTATTAAAATATATTGGGCAGTCCTCGTATAAGTATAAAAGAATCAAAATTCATAGGACAGTCCTCGTATCATCATAAAATAATCAAGACTTATTGGACATTCTTCGTATAGTCATAAAAGTATCAACATTTATTGGGCAATCCTCGTATAAGTATAAAAGAATTAAAATTTATTGGGCAGTTCTCGTATAAGTATAAAACAATCAAAATGTATTGGACAGTCCTCGTATCATCATCAAATAATCAAAATTTATTGGACAGTCCTTGTATAGTCATAAAAGTATGAACATTTATTGGGCAGTCCTCGTATAAGTATAAAAAAATTAAAAGTTATTGGACAGTCCTCGTATCATCATAAAAAAATCAAAATTTATTGGACAGTCATCGTATAAGCACATGGGTATTAAAATTTACTGGACAGTCCTCGTATCGTGTCAGGTTATTTTCGTTACGGAATTTCTGGATTCGGTCTCCACGCTCAAGGCCCGCGATAGAAGCTAATGCAATAGCTTAAAATGGTTTTTAGAAAAAAAATCCTGTGTGTATGTCGTCGTCGTCGTTGTCGTCGGCCACTTTTCGTTACATGTCTTGTTAGCACGATACAGCCTCCGGAGTGCAACAAATCACCAATTTTATGATTGAATATTGTTCAGGACATCTCGCAGATGAACCCTATTGATTTTCAGCTCACAATAGCCAGTACAACGGATGCTATGGTACTTGAAGTACGACATTTTTGTCATTTTTTGAGAAATTTCAGTTTGTTAGCACGATACAGACTCCGGAGTGCACAAAGTCGCCAATTTTATGATTGCATATCATTCAGAACATCTCACAGATGAACCCTATCGGTTTTCAGCTCACCACAGTCAGTACAACAGGTGCTATAGTACTTTAAGTACGACATTTTTGTCATTTTTGGAGAAATTTCAGTTTGTTAGCACGATACAGCCTTCGGAGTATATACAAGTGTCCAATTTTATGATTGGATATTATTCAGAGCGTCTCAAAGATGAACCCTATTGAGATTCAGCTCACTAAAGCCAGTACAACGAGTGCTATGGTACTTGAGGTACCAAATTTTTTCATTTTTGGAGAATTTCCAGTTTGTTAGCACGATACATCCTCCAGTGACCCATTTTATGATTGAATATTGTTCAGGCCGTCTTATAGATGTACCCTATTGCTTTTCAGCCGACTATAGCGAGTACAGCGGGTCCTATAAATTCAAATATACTGCATTTTTGGTTAATTTCGGAGAAATTTCGGTTAACACGATACATCTTCCGAAGTGTATACAAGTGACAATTTTATGATAGAATGTTGTTCAGGGCATCTCACAGATGTGGAAATAGTAGTTTGTACAACAAGTGCACAAAGCGTTACTTTTCCCACAAGCGCAGAAGTTTGTGGGAAAATCGCAAATCCAGCGAGTGGGAAAAGTGCTTTGCGTACGAGTTGTACACAATATTTTTTCTACAACTACGTTTATTAATTAAAGAAAAAAGTAACTTATATATGTATTTTATTTAACTTAAACAGAACGAATTTAAGAGTTCCAAAATTAAAGTAAAAAGATTTAATAAATTGCAAATATATAAAAAAGTCGACAGGATTTGAACCCGGGCCTCTTCGTTCCAATGTGTTTTCCACTAAGCTATCACAGCAACAATTATGAAATACTGTATTTTGGTCTTTCCGCTACTTTATTTTATTTTAAGTTTTTTATTTCGATTTTTCTATATTATGAAGTACATTGGTTACTAAATAATAATAGATTGAATAACTAAATATAATCTTTAACATTATGACTTGTTTTTTTTTGAAACTCCGGGTAACAAATTTTCGATTGCATTTTGAGCCTTTTCGATAATATCTGGAGGAGTATTCTCAATATCGGAATTCGATAACTCGAAAGATGAATTATGATCTCGGTTCATAGTTCCTAAAATAATGGGTAATAAATGAATTTGTTTATAATCTATAATCAATAAACTGAAATACATAATCTAAAAAATAGTTTACTTACAGAATTTTTAGTTTAAATTTAAAATTTGAACACCCAGAAATTCACTTTAAGTATTGTTAAAAAAATTAGACATTGACATTTCCGTGGGCAAAGTGACATTTCCGTGCGGAAAAGTACCATAACGTGTACTTTTCCCACACTCTACATTATTACTTTTCTAACGGATATCAAACTAATTAAGAAAAGGCTTGCTTTGCGCATAAAAATTTTTGTAGAAAAGCGTGTTTTGCATAGTAGTTGTAGAA